>CAWUFW010002581.1:1236447-1836447 GCA_963921515.1 Calotriton arnoldi
ATATATATATTATCTACTGGCGGTCGCCAGTAGATAGTTATAGTTACAACCTATTATCCATAGGAAATCCGCGACATTCTATTTGAAATAACTCTCTTGCCGGTTGACGTATCTTCGCGAAATTTTCAAACTTCGTGGGGCGCTCCGGTCCGCTCCTACCCTGAAAGTCTCGGGGGATACGTCAAGCGGGGGCCGAGAAAAAAGGGGGTCCCAAACGCGTTTTCCCATGCATTTTCCCATAGGAAACTTTAGACACGGCTACAGCCCGAACTGCTGAACGGAATTACACCAAATTTGGCAAAGAGGTAGTTCTTGGTTCAGAAAGAACCCTTTTGTTAAATGGTGTAAATCCGTTCAGTAGTTGCTGAGAAAATGAAAAGTAAAAAGTTAGTGATATCTAGGGACGAGTAGGGTCCGCGTACCCTCCCGATCACGAGCTGCATGTTAATTGGCTGTCAGCTGGCTGTCAACATTCCGATTCAGGAAATGTTGGCAGCCATTTTATCCCTCGGTAGAACCGAGGGACAGAAACAAGTGCGCAAAGCGCACAAAGGGGGCAGGGTAGAAACACCCTGACCCCCTAGGTTTGCTCAGGGGTCCCACAAGGACCCCTGGGCAAAAATAAATAATTTTTTTTTTTAAATCGGCAGGATGCGCTCAGGGTGCGCGAATCCTGCCGGAAAAAAATCGAAGCGCGGTCTCCGCGCTTCGATGTTAATTGGCCCCGGGAGGCCCAAGTCCCGGGGGCATGGTGGGGGATAATTTAATGTGTGGGGGGCCTCAAGGGCCCCCAAGCCCGGGGACCGCCACCCCCAGGGCTTTTTAAAAAATGGTGCGGGAGGGCTCTGAGCCCTCCCGCAGCCCCAGGGACCACCACCTCCCGGGGCTTTTTTAAAATAATTATTAAACCTGTGTGGGGGGGCTCCAGCCCCCCACACGCCCGAGGACCACCACCAACATTTTAATATGGGGGTCCGTTACGGACCCCCAGAGCCCCGGGGACCACCACCTCCCGGGGCTGTGTACTGAATGGGAGGGGGCCGCGCGGCCCCCCTCCTGGAGCCCTTGATGGCCCTGGGGACCACCACCCCCAGGGCCGGCTCCTGCAGTGTCCCGGGGTGCCTACCTCCGGGACACTGTAGTTTGCTATGGCAGGACGGGAGCCTCGCGGCTCCCGTCCTGCCATAGCAAACTGCTTTGGATATTGGAAGAGAGAGCAGGGAAACCTGCTCTCTCTTCCAATATCCAAAGCGATTGCTTTTCCACATGGGGAGCAGCATGTCAGCTGCTCCCCATGTGGAACAGCAATGCCGGCTCCCAAGGGACGTGGGGAGCCGGCGGGACTGTGGGGGGATTGGGGACCCCCCACAGTCCCCAACGGAGAGGGCCAGCCCGGGGGATGGGGTCCCGGGGCAAGTAGTGGCCCGGGAGGGGGACACGCGGCCCCCCTCCCCAAAAAAGAGAAAAATAAAAAAAAATGGAAAGGCCGGCCCCGGGAGATGGGGTCCCCGGGGCCTTAAAATGGCCAGAGGAGGGGGCCACGCTGCCCCCTCAAAAAAATAAATATAGAGGCCATGCCCCGGGGATGGGGTCCCCGGGGCCAATACAGGCCCAGGGAAGGGGGCCACGCGGCCCCCTTCCCGTTTTCTTTTAAAAGGTAATTTAAAAAAACGGGTAAGGCCCTGGGGGATGGGGTCCCCAGGGCCCAAAAAGAAAAAGGAAGGGGGCCACACAGCCCCCTTCAGGGAGAAAAAAAAAAAAAAAACGATCGGGCCCGCAGGCCCCGCCCCTTCCTTCACCACTCTGCAAATTCCCCTTGAATACTGGGGTCCCTGGGGGCCAACTAGCCCACCAGGTACCTCCAGTATGCGCCAGGGGCTGCCTTGCAGAGAGGTGTACAGAGGCCACGCCCCTTTTACACCTCTCTGCAACGCAGCTCTGTGGCGCTTTTTGGAGGTATATGGTGGGCTAGTTGGACTCCGGGGACCCTCAGGATTCAAGGGGACTTAATCCCCCAACTTAAAACGCGCCACGGGCGCGTTTGCACAGTGGTGAAGGGAGGGGCGGGGCTTCAGGTGACATGTGTGCAAACAGGCCCCGTGGCGCGTTTTAAGATGGGGAATTAAATCCCCTTCAATCCTGAGGGTCCCTGGGGGCCAACTAGCCCAACAGGTACATCCAGAATGCGCGACAGAGCTGCGTTGCAGAGAGGTGTAAAAGGGGTGTGGCCTCTCTACACGTCTCTGCAACGCAGCCCCTGGCGCATATTGGAGGTTCCTGGTGGTCTAGTTGGCCCCTAGGGACCCTCAGGATTCAAGGGGACTTAATCCCCCAACTTAAAACGTGCCACGGAGCGCGTTTGCAAAGATGTCACCTCAGGCCCCGCCCCTCCCTTCACCATTGTGCAAATATTCCTCTAAAATCAGCCGAAATAGGAATTCCGATTTACTCACCTGTTATAAGGAGAGACCACAGTGCTGTATCTTTCAGCCCAGTACTGGTCCTGAAAAGTAATTTTAACCGTACTTACCAGTAACTTGAATTTCCTTCCATAGGCTAACATTGACTGGTTTCACTTGGAAATTCTTCTAAGTGTGGAGTTTTGGAACTTTAAAATATTCCTCTAAAATCAGCCGAAATACGAATTCCGATTTACTCACCTGTTATCAGGAGAGACCTCAGTGCTGCATCTTTCAGCCCAGTACTGGTCCTGAAAAGTAATTTTAACCGTACTTACCGGTAACTTGAATTTCCTTCATAGGCTAACATTGACTGGTTTCACTTGGAAATTCTTCTAAGTGTGGAGTTTTGGAACTTTAAAATATTCCTCTAAAATCAGCCGAAATACGAATTCCGATTTACTCACCTGTTATCAGGAGAGACCTCAGTGCTGCATCTTTCAGCCCAGTACTGGTCCTGAAAAGTAATTTTAACCGTACTTACCGGTAACTTGAATTTCCTTCATAGGCTAACATTGACTGGTTTCACTTGGAAATTCTTCTAAGTGTGGAGTTTTGGAACTTTAAAATATTCCTCTAAAATCAGCCGAAATACGAATTCCGATTTACTCACCTGTTATCAGGAGAGACCTCAGTGCTGCATCTTTCAGCCCAGTACTGATCCTGAAAAGTAATTTTAACCGTACTTACCGGTAACTTGAATTTCCTTCATAGGCTAACATTGACTGGTTTCACTTGGAAATTCTTCTAAGTGTTGATTTTTGAAACATACAAATATTCCTCTAAAATCAGCCGAAATCCGAATTCTGATTTACTCACCTGTTATCAGGAGAGACCTCAGTGCTGCATCTTTCAGCCCAGTACTGGTCCTGAAAAGTAATTTTAACCGTACTTACCAGTAACTTGAATTTCCTTCCATAGGCTAACATTGACTGGTTTCACTTGGAAATTCTTCTAAGTGTGGAGTTTTGGAACTTTAAAATATTCCTCTAAAATCAGCCGAAATACGAATTCCGATTTACTCACCTGTTATCAGGAGAGACCTCAGTGCTGCATGTTTCAGCCCAGTACTGATCCTCAAAAGTAATTTTAACCGTACTTACCGGTAACTTGAATTTCCTTCATAGGCTAACATTGACTGGTTTTCAGCAAAAAAGTTTCAAAGTGTTGATTTTCACAAACTACAAATATTCCTTAAAAATCGACAGTATGACTTAAACGCATTCTTTCAACTGTTTACAGGAGATGCACCAGTGCTGGATCCAGGATCCAACACTGAGTAAGAAAAAGTAACGATAGCAGTTTTTACCTGCTAAGTGAATTTCCTTCCATAGGACAACATTGGTGATTCTATGAGAAAAAGTTTCAAAGTGTCAACTTTTAAAATACAATAATATTCCTTAAAAATCACGACTGTAACCAAAACGCTTTTACTCAACTGTTTACAGGAGATGTCCCTGGACTCAATCTAGGATCCAGTCCTGTGGTTAGAAAAGTAATCCATAAAGTAACTAATTGCATTTAACTAGAAATTCACATTGAGCTGAATGTTGCATTGTGTTTGAAAATGTGTTGCCCATTGCAACAACTGTAACTACTGTACTTAAAAGTCTATTGCCTATCTGCAAAGTATTTAAACTAAAGTAATTCATTAAGAGAAAGTATTTTTTGTAATGTAATGTATAATGTAATTACAATGTAATTTAAATAATAAAATATGTAAAAAAAATTGTTTCTAAAAATGTAGTAAATCAGTATTTTAAAAATTTATATAACAATTAATACATTTAAAAATTGTCATTTACAAAACCTTTGAAATTCACTGAAAAAACCGTAGGTTTCAGACATGTTATAGTTACAAATTAGCATTTAAAAAACCTTTGAAATTCACTGAAAAAACCATAGGTTTCAGGGACGTTATAGTTACAAATTAGCATTTAAAAAACCTTTGAAATTCACTGAAAAAACCATAGGTTTTAGGGACAGTTATAGTTAGTTGGACATTGCACTCGTACAAAACCCGTGAAATTCCCCGTTATAGTTAGTCCAGCTAACTATAACTCGCGCCCCCGCAATGCACTGCTGATGACGTCACATATTACATCACTCATGACATGGTCAGTGACATCACTGATGACATCACTGATGACATCAAAAATGACATCACTGATGACATCACTGATGACATCATCCATGTGATAATTTCATGCATCTTCTCACACCCTAATATAACCTTTGATACACCCACTCTAAAGTACAGACTGCCATTCGCAAAACCATACACACTCCAACACCAATAACTACATACCCACTCACTGATTCTTAGGTCTACGCACACATCCACTCACTCACCCGAACAGTCACTCATATTTACGGTCACTCAGTACAGGACTATCATATGCACTCATACTCCTATATAGACACTCAAACACCGCCACTCATCCATAGAGGTACTCACACACCTAGTCAGTCATGCAAATAATTAAACACACTACCATTTACTCACCTATACAGTTATACACACACCAGCTCACTTACTCATACAAATACTAGCACATTCTTACGCTCTTATACAATCACTGATACAAGCACACACTCATCCATACAGCCACTATCACAATCAGTCACTCTTGCTTATAGCTATTTATATACTCCAACACACATATATACTGCCTTTCACATATGTAGTTACTCACACATGTACCACTGGGACATACATTCACTCACTAACACACTCTTACACACACTTACCCACCCATACAGTCTATCACAGATGCACTCTTGAAACCATCCACCCAGTGAATCACCCACTCACACATCTATGCACAGAGTCGCACACACCCCTCCCACACAAACACTCAGGCACCCATACAGATACTCACACAAGCATTCAATAACTCATATAGACACTCATGTAGCTATTCTCAAACACATGCAGCCACTTACACAGCAACAGACAGACGGATACAGACATTCACCCAGTTTAGTCACTAACCCATGCATTCAGTAAGATACGTTAAATCACTCACTTATACAGTCAGTCACGCACCTACTAAATCATCCATACAGACACTTACACACCCACTCATTCTTCAATACGTCTTTTCCTATATATATTAAAAATATTTAAACTTTACAGAAACACACAGTCACTGGATGATGTCATCAGTGATGTCATCAGTGATGTCATTTGAGATGTCATCAGTGATGTCATCAGTGATGTCACTGACCATGTCATGAGTGATGTAATATGTGACGTCATCAGCAGTGCATTGCGGGGCGCGAGTTATAGTTAGCTGGACTAACTATAACGGGGAATTTCACGGGCTTTGTACGAGTGCAATGTCCAACTAACTATAACTGTCCCTAAAACCTATGGTTTTTTCAGTGAATTTCAAAGGTTTTTTAAATGCTAATTTGTAACTATAACGTCCCTGAAACCTATGGTTTTTTCAGTGAATATATATATATATATATATATATATATATATATATATATAGATATATATATATATATATATAAAAATATATATATAAACGCATTTCCTCGGAAACTAGGTTCTAACAATAACTACCTGCCAGAAGGTAATATATATATATATATATATATATATATATATATATATATATTCACTGAAAAAAACATAGGTTTCAGGGACGTTATAGTCACTTGGACATTTCACTCATACAAAACCAGAGAAGTTCGGCCTATATAGTTAGTTTAGCTAATGACAATGCACTGCTGATGACGTCACATATTACATCATTCATGACATGGTCAGTGACATCACTGATGACATCACTGATGACATCACTGATGACATCTCAAATGACATCACTGATGACATTACTGATGACATCATCCAGTGACTGTGTGTTTCTGTAAAGTTTAAATATGTTTTATATATATATATATATATATATATATATGCCAAGGTGTATTGAAGTATGAGTGGGTGTATGAGTGTCTGAATGGATGATTTAGTAGGTGCGTGACTGACTGTATAAGTGAGTGATTAAACGTGTCTTACTGAATGCATGGGTTAGTGAGTAAACTGTATAAATGTCTGTATCAGTCTGTCAGTTGGTATGTAAGTGGCTACATGGGTTGGTGAGTAGCTACATGGATGTCTATATGAGTTATTGATTGGTTGTCTGAGTATCTGTATGGGTGCCTGAGTGTCTGTGTGGGTGGGTGGGGTGTGTGTGACTCTGTGCATAGATGTGTGAGTGGGTAATACACTGGGTGTATGGGTTCAAGAGTACATCAGTGAAGGGCTGTATGGGTGGGTGAGTGTGTGTATGGGTATGTTGGTGAGTGAATGGATGTCTCAGTGGTATGTGTGTGAGTAACTGCATATGTGAAAGGCAGTATATGTGAGTGTTGGAGTATATAAATCACTATATGTGAGAGTGAGTGATTGTGAGAGTGGCTGTATGGATGAGTGTGTGCTTGTATCAGTGATTGTATAACAGAGTAAGTATGTGTTAGTATCTGTATGAATAAGTGAGGTGGTGTGTGTGTAACTGTATAGGTGAGTAAATGGGAGTGTGAATGATTCTTTGCATGACTGACTAGGTGTGTGAGTAGCTCAATGGGTGAGTGGCGGTGTGTGAGTGTCTGTATAGGTGTATGAGTGCAAATGATAGTGCTGTATTGATGAGTGACTGCATGTATGAGTGACTGTATGGGTGAATGAGTGGACGCGTGTGTAGAGCTAGGAATCAGTGAGTGGGTATGTAGTAACTGGTATTAGTGAGTCTATGGTTTCGAAAATGGTAGTCTGTATTTTAGAGTGGGTGTATCAAAGGTTATATTAGGGTGTGAGGAGGTGCATCAGATTATCACGTGGATGATGTCATCAGTGACGTCATCAGTGATGTCATTTGAGATGTCATCAGTGATGTCACTGACCATGTCATGAATGATAGAATATGTGACATCATCAGCAGTGCATTGCGGGGGCGCGAGTTATAGTTAGCTCAACTAACTATAACGGCCGAATTTATCTTGTATTGTACGAGTGAAATGTCCAACTAACTATAACGTCCCTGAAACCTATGGTTTTTTCAGTGAATTTCAAAGGTTTTTTAAATGATAATTTCTAACTATCACGTCCCTGAAACCTATGTTTTTTCAGTGAATTTCTAAGGTTTTTTAAATTCTAAGTTCTAACTATGCCTACAGAGGTAGGACATGTGAAGAAAGAGGAAGAAACGCGCAGAAAGAAGCAAGAGAAATGCAGAAAGAGGCAACAGAATTCCAGAAAGACAAAGAAAAGTGCAGAAAGAAGTAAGTGATATGCAAAAAGAACCAACAGAGGTGCAGAAAGAGGCCTTGTTTCAAAGTCATCCTGTGCGCCCAACTTTTTACTGACTGGTACTGGTGGTAACTGACTCTGCCTAACCAGGCCTAGAGCCAGTGCTATGCTAAAAGACACTTAGAATACAGTGAAAAAACCTACATACATTAGTGAACACTATGCGTTCGGGTACCCCTGTGATTGGCATGACCTCCTCTGTAAGGCCCTAGTACATAATAGGGCAGGGGGATTAAAACTACCTCTAAGTCAGAGGTGCAGAAAGATACTTCTTTAAGTAGTAGTCATGTTTGCAGAGTGGTAGAAAAAAGGGTGCTGGGCCTCCGACCAGCGCTCAGGAATTCCGCTGCGTAGGACTTACAGGAGGTACCAGGAGGGCTTTTTTTTTTTTACAGAGTTTTATATACCGCGTACTTGACCCGAATCGGGTATCAGAGCGCTTTACATAGCACCAGTTGCATTACATGAGCACACATTCAATATTTTTGTTAGGCACGGGGAGATTAAGTGATTTGCCCAGAATCACAGGATATTCAGCATCATTGCAGAGACTCAAACCCAGTTCCCCAGATTCGAGGTCGACCGCCCTAGCCATTAGGACAACTACTCTCCCCCTCAGGAGTAAAGTGGACTTCATCCCCCATCCCGTAGTCTGCCAGGAGGCGCGTTTGCAGAGTGGTGGAGAAAGGGGGCATGGCACATCCGAGGACATCCCTGGGGGCCAACTACCCCTCCTATTACCTCCAGTAAGTACCCCACAGCAGGATTGCTAAGTTCTCATAACAGGCCATGCCCCCTTTGCCCATCACTCTGCAAACGCGCTCCCTGGCGTGCTCTTGGATGGGGATTGATGTCCCCTTCGCTGCCTGGGGTCATTTAGGGGCCAACCAGCCTAAGTCTTACCTCCAGTAAGCCCCACACAGTGGGATTGTTGAGAGGTGGACCCAGGCCAAGCCCCCTTTCTCCACCACTCTGCAAACGCGCCCCCTGGCACGTTGTAAGTTGGGGGATTAAGTCCCCTTGAATACTGAGGGTCCCTGAGGGCCAACTAGCCCACCAAGTACCTCCAGTAAGTGCCACACAGCTGGATTGCAGAGAGGTGGTCCGAGGCCACGCCCCTTTTTACACCACTCTGCAAACGCGCCTCTTGGCGCACTGCTGCTCGGGGGATGAAGTCCACTTGTGTCCTGAGGTCCTCAGGACACAAGAGGACCTCATCGCTCCACCAGCAATGCTCCAAGAGGCGCGTTTGCAGAGTGGTGTAAAAAGGGGCGTGGCCTCAGACCACCTCTCAGCAATCCCACTTTGTGGGGATTACTGGAGGTACCTGGTGGGCTAGTTGGCCCCTAAGGACCCATAAGATTCTAGGGGACTTCCTCCCCCAGCCCAAAACGCACCAGGAGGTGCGTTTGCAGAGTGGTGCATGCAGGTGGCGGGGCCTCCGGTGAGTTGCCGGGGACCCCATCGCCCAGGGCCTGGCCTCACCATTGGGGACCGTTGGGGGAGCCCCAATGCCCCCACAGTCCTGCCGGCTCCCCGCCTCCTGCGGGAGCCGGCATTGCTTTTGCACACGGGGAGCTGCTGTAATGCAGCTCCCCTTGTGCAAAAGCAATCTGCTTTGTTTTTTGAACGCAAGAGCAGGTTTCCTGCTCTCGTGCCCAAAAACCAAAGCAGAGTTTGCTATGACAGGGCGGGAGCCGTGCTCCCGCCCTGTCATAGCAAACAGCAATGTATCGGGGGTGGGCACCCCAGGACATTGCAGGAGCCGGCCCTGGGAGGTGGCGGTCCCCAGGGCCATAAAGGGCTCCAGGAGCGGGGCCACATGGCCCCCCTCCCTCCATTTGTAAAGCCCTGGGGAGGTGGCGGTCCCCGGGGCTTGGGGGGGGCCTGGGAGCACCCCCCACAGCCAATTAAAGAAGCACCGGGGAGGTGGCAGTCCCTGGGGCTGTGGGGGGGCCACCTGCCCCCGCATATAAATAGCATAGCCCCAGGGAGGGGGTGGTCCCCGGGGCTGCGGGGGCCCCCACGGGCCTCAGCTATTTAATTTTGGCATTGCCCCCTGGACCTGGCCCACCCGGGGGCTCATTAAAATGAAGCGCGGGAGCCCGCACTTCATTTTTTTTTTTTTTTCTCAGCAGGACTCGCGCACCCAGCGTGATTTCTGCCGATTTTCTTTTTTCAAAATGCTTTTTTGGGCCCTGGGGGTCCTTGTGGGACCCCCTGAGCAGGTCTAGGGGGTCAGGGTGTTTCTACCCAGCCCCCTTTTCTTGTTTTACATATTTTCTTCACCCTTTTTCTTGTGACTCGGTTACCGAGTCACAAGATGGCTGCCAACACTTCCTGATTTGGAGTGTTGGCAGCCAATAAGAGTGAAGCTCGTGCCCAGGAGGGTTCGCGAACCCTCCTCGGTGCTCAGATATCGATATTTTTATTTCTTGAATTTCTCAGCAACTACTGAACGGATTTACACCATTTAAAAAAAAGGTCGCTTTCTGGACCAATACCTACCTTTTTGCTAAATTTGGTGCAATTCCTTTCAGCAGTTCGGGCTGTAGCCTGTTCCAATTTTTCCTATGGAAATTAACATGGGGAAAACGGGTTTTGGGACCCCCCTTTTTTCTCTGCCCCTGCTTGACAAATCACCCCAAAACTTTCAAGACAGGAGCTGACCAGAGCGTGCCATTAATTTTGAAAATTTCACAAAGATTCGTCAAACGGCGCCAAAGATATTGGCAAATCAAATGGAAAATAGGTTCTACCTATAACTACCTACTGGCGACTGCCAGTAGGTAATATATATATAGTAATAGTTAGGACCTAGTTATCATACGAAAAGCATTTTTGACTTGGCTGTAACTCTGGCATCGTTTGACCAATCTTCATGAAATGTTCCAAAAAAGGTGTCAAGGTAGCTTCTGGTTGTCATGGGGGTGATCCGTGCAGTGGGGACAAAGAATTTGGGGCACGAAATAAAGGTGCGTTTGTAATGTTAATTCCCAAAGGAACCTTTAGCCACACCTACAGGCCAAACCGCTGAATGGACTTACACCAAATTTGGCAGGGAGGTAGATGGTGGTTGAAGGAAGTGCCTTTTTCTTATTTGGTGGATTTCCGTTCAGTAGTTTTTGAGAAATTTAAGTTAAAAATTATAGTGATATCTCTGGTTGCGAAGTCTTCGCAAACAAAGAGCTCGTGCAGGGAAATGCACTGCTCTCATTGGCTGCCAACACTTCAACCAGGAAGTGTTGGCATCAAGCCAAGTCCCAAACAAAGTGAAAATAAAGAAAAGGGGGCAGGGTAGGAATACCCTGACCCCCAAGCCATGGACTGCCACAGAATAAAACCATTAATAAAAACAATTGGCAGAGAATTTGCAGCAAAAAAAAAACTAAAAAGCAAGCGGGGGCTCCAGCACTTGCTATACAATGACCGCTGGGTGGGCCAGGTCCCGGGGCCATATAATGTGTGTAGGAGGGGGGCACACAGGGTCCCCTCCTAGGCATTATTAAAGCCCCAGGGACCACCACCTTCCCAGGGCTAAATGCCATAATATTGCATGGATGGGCATGTTTGCAGCTCCCTCTGTCCAAAAGCAATGCACTGCCTGCAGTACCTAACAAGCTGGCCATGCCCCAGGCGATGGGGTCCCAGGCGCAATATTGGCCAGGGGAGGGGGGCTGTGTTGGCCCCCTCCCCATTAAAAATAAATGTTGAAGGCCTGCCCTGGGGGATGGGGTCCCCGGGGCCGAAATAGGCCTGGGGAGGTAGGGCCACGTGGTCACCCTCCCATGTCAAAAAATAAAAAATGTCAAGGCCTGGCCCCAGGGGATGGGGTTCCCAGGGCCACAATCAGCCCCTGGAGGGGGGCCATGTGGCCCCCTCCTAATAATTTTCTTAAAACATTTTTAATTGGGCATTCCCCGTGGGATGGGATCTCCAGGGCCTAAAATGGAATGGGAGGGGGAGCCCCTAAGCTCCCGCTTTTAAAATGAAAAACAATTTAAATAAAGGCCAGGCCCCGGGAGATGGGGTCCCCCGGGCCAAAATCAGCCAGGGGGGCGCACAGCCCCCCTCTAATTTTTTTAATATATCTTTTTTTAAAAGGATCAGGCCCCATGGGATGGGGTCACACGGGCCCCAAAATGGTGCAAGGAAGGGGAAGCCACACGGCCCCCATTTCCTAAAAAAAAAAACTTGCAACTCAAGGGAGGCCCTGCCCCCTTTCTCTGGTGTGCTCCTGGTTGGGGGGATGAAGTCCCCTTGGTTGCTGAGGGTCCTTTGGGGCCAAGACGAGCTCCTGTTACCTCCAGTAGGCCCCACACAGCGGGATTGCTGAGAGGTGGTCAGAAGCCACGCTCCTTTCTCCACCACTCTGAAAATGCACTTCTTGGTGCACTGCTGGTAGGGGATGCCATCCCCTTGCCTCCTGAGGGCCTCAGGACTAAAGTGGACTTCTTCCCCCAAGCACACTCTTAGGTGTGTGAGTGGTTCTGTGGATGATGTCATCAGTGATGTCATCAGTGATGTCATCTGAGATTTCATGAGAGATATCATCAGTGATGTCACTGACAATGTCATGAGTGATGTAATATGTGAGGTCATAACCCATGCATTGCGGGAGCATGAGTTATAGTTAGCTCATCTAACTATAACTGTTGAATTTCTCGGGTTTTGTACAAGTGAAATGTCAGCCTAACTATAATGTCCCTGCAATCTTTGTTTTTTCACTGAATTTCTAAGGTTTTTTAAATTCTATTTCCTAGCTATTACGTCCCTGTAATCTTTTGTTTTTTCAGTGAATGTCTAAAGTTTTTTAAGTGCTAATTCCTAACTATAACGTCCCTGTAACCTTTAGTTTTTTCTGTAAATTTCTATGCTTTTTAAAGTAGCAGTCACGTTTGCAGAGTAGTAGAGAAAGGGGGCAGGGCCTTCGACCAGCTCTCAGGAATTCGGCTGTGTAGGACTTACAGGAGGTACCAGGAGGGCGTCTTTGCCCCCAAGGTCCCTCTGGAGCCAAGGGGACTTCATCCCCCAACTAGTAGTGCATAGGGAGGCACGATTGCAGAGTGGTAGAGAAAGGGGGCATGGCCTCTTACAACTTCTCAGCAATATTGCTTTGTGGGACTTACTGGAGGTAAGCATTTTGTCACTAAGCATTTTGAAGTGAAGGAGCAATAGTAGTCTGGAGAAGGCTCGAGCTGAATGAGGTAGTTTTCCAAAGGAAAAGCAGTTAAAATGGAGGTGTTTTAAAAAAAAAAGATATATTTCATTAAATGCTGTCAGCATGAAAGTGAATAAAATTAAGTAGTGTGTTGGATGCCTTAACAAGAAGTCTTATTATTGGCCGCTGTTTAAAAAAAGAAATGTAATACAGACATGGATATGCTTTTGAATCTGTGGAGTAAAGCACACCTGCTTTATCTTATTTGGAAGCAGCATGTTCCTTATAGAATGTGCTGTGAACTTGTGACCTACTGGTTCCACTGGGTTGCTAGGTACACTGAGCTAAGAGTGTATTGGGAGAAGGAGAGGATGAGAGGATGTAGCCTTAAGGCTAGAGCGGTCGGCCTCGAAGCTGGGGAACCGGGTTCGAGTCTCGGCAACGACGCTCAACATTCTGCGATTCTGGGCAAATCACAATCTCCCCGTGCCTAATAAAAATGACTGTGTCCATCTGTAACAAAACTGGTGCTTATGTAAAGTGCTCTGATACCCGATGTCTCGGGTCTAGTTCACGCTATATAAAACTCTAAAAAAAAGGGTGTTAAAGAGACAGAAAAGTTTAAGAGTGATGACACAATTTAAGTAATGGTAAGCTTAAATTTTCAACTCAAGACTATGTAATAAACTGTTGAGTAGTATTTGCATTTTAAGAAAATGAAGCTAGTTTAAAAAAAAATCATGAAAATGCACCGAAAGGAACTTAGTTTTGAAAGAGAGGGAAAGGGTTACCAGATGCTAACCATTCACAAGTGGAGATGCAGGAGTCTAAAATGAAAGACATGATTTTGTTTACTGCAGTTCTTGTGATGATAGAGTGGAAAGTTGAAGAGGTTTGCCATTTTAGAGTTGCTTTCTATAAAAGTGGGGTATCATTCTTGTGCTTAGTTTTTACAAATCCTAACAGTGTCAAAAGTATCCACATAGAGCTAAAACAACAATATAATCTATGAACTCAATTTACTGGTATGTACATAACTTTTTAATCCTTTAAAAAAACTACATTAGAAATGAAGATGTATATGGGAGTTTCATTAAAGAGTATCACAGTGATGTGAAAAATTATATGAGATGAACAGTATCTATTAGAGGTTATGTGTTTAAGAGGTTAGTGGTGAATGTTTGGGAAAGTAAGAGAAAAAATAATTAGTGCCTCTTTATTACAATGTGAATTTTATTGAAAAATAACAGTATAGTCTTGTGGAAAGTTGCAATGAGGAACTAAGAATGTTTGAAATGTCTAAACAGTGTGTGCAGAATAGATACATCTGTTATTTGCATTCTGGGAGTTGTAGTACTTTTAGTAACATTATTAAACAGGAATAGTGTAGTGAGAAATAAGAGATGAGAACATGTTGTCCACCTGTATATGAATTAGAAAGAAGTAATACTTGTTAGGTATGTATTGAGAAGTGTTTTTCAATGTGGTTTTTAACTTAAATGACCGCCTTGCATATGGTGAGATACGTTTTTGTGCTTGCACATAGCTATATATACAGTGGGACTTTTGAGTTTACTTAAAGATGCAGAGAAGTATATATTTTGGGAAAGATGGCTAGAAGGTGTACATCTATTAAGAAACCGCATACATGTTTACATGGTGATCTATGTTCAGTAAGGCTGATGAAAATTTCAAGTATATGGTGAGGGTAGTGTTTTTTCTTTAAACAGGGTTTGTTTAAATTTGAGGAGGATTATTAGTGCAGAATGCCTTGAGAGTTCTGTGCTAGCTTCATTTTGAGTGTAACTTTTGTTTGAGATATGCTGAATATATGTTTTAGAAGCAGAAGATGTATTTGAGAAATGAGGTAAGTATGCCATTTGTAAAAGGTTTTGTGCTTTGAAAATTTTTCTATATGTTGTTTTCCGTTTTGGAAATTTACTGATGCAAGTGCACGTTCAGTAAAAAAGCAATGTATGTTTCTAAAGAGCCATATATGCAATTATATATCAAGTGTGATACCTAGGCTTCACTCACACATATCTCAGAAGGAAAGCATGTATACAGTGAAACAGTTAGTTTGATACTAACAGAAGGAGATAATCAATGAGTCAGAGATATAGTGCCAACTGTTATGTATCTAACAGCAATGAAGGTACTTTCACAGTCAGTCAGGCAGTATTCAGGCAGTCATGCAATCACCCAGCCACTAGTCAGGCATTCATCAAATCAGTGATTCACTTTCAATGGAATTATTCGATTACCCAGACACTACACCTGTACTCTTGCAATCCAGTAGGCAGAAATTATGTAGTCATTGAACTATGCAGGCACTACGTATACATTCATCTAATCACCTAGGTACTAACTATTTACTTATGCAATTAACAAGGATGTAACTATGCAATCATTATAACATTTGCACAGAACCTCTGCAGCCATCTAAATACCCACTTACAACCCATGCAGTCATTGAAATACTGAGGCACATGCATCCACTGATGAAACACTCAGGCACAACTCATGCACTCATCTAATTATGTAGAGAGTACCATTGTAGTAAACCTATCACCCATCCAGTACATATGCAGTCATTTAATTACTGATGCAATATTCTTCCACTAATACAATCACCCCAGCAGTACACTTACTTTCATCTAATCTCCCAAGCTTTAACAATGGACTCATGCAGTCACTCAGACATTAGTCATTCACTAATCTAATTAGCCAGGCACTACTGATGCACGTATTCAATTATCCAGGCACTACCCATGTAGTTATCTAAACATCCAGGCACTGCCTGTTCACTCAACCAAAAACAAATGGGCAGCATCCAATCGCTGAAACACTATTCATGCACTCATCCAATAGGCTAGGTGCTATGCATGGCCTTAAACAATCATGTATGCACTATCCATACACTCTATAAATCACCATTATTCTATGCACTGGTGCAATCATCCAGGCACTAGAGTTTCACTCAGCTAATCATCCTACCAATATATATGCATGTATTGAATTATTGATGCATTAGTCATGCACTTGTCTAATCATTTAGGCTCTACTCATGCACTCATCCAAACACCCAAATACTAGTGGTATACTCATGCACAGGCAGTACGTATGCTGATATGGAATGACCCATGGAGCTATGACATAGACAGAGAATCATCTAGGCACTACTTGTATCCTCAGGGAATCACCTAGGCACTTCCTATGCACTTATTCAATCATCCAGGGTGTATTGATGTATTCAACCACAAACCCATGTATTTACAGTTTTTGCTGAGGAATATGTAGTCTTTCAGAACCATGTGGGGAATTATATATGCAACCTGTCATACACTCTTTGTAAGTACTTGGAAGAATTAGTAAGCTATATGGTTGGATATAGATTAATGTTCAGATTTTTATATGCAGTGTTTCCCAAAATTTAAATCTGATACATTTTAGTAGAAAAGTACTGAGATACTAAATACACCAGTGACACAGTGGTAGAGGGGCACAAAATAGCTCTTAAGGTTTGTTTTTGGATTTTCAGTGTTGAAGCACTGTATGTACTTCTACACTTGGGTAATGCAGCGGAGAGCTGCAAGCCATTTGGCTGCGCCGTGCTGCATTACTTTCAAAGCACAGGGATGTGTCATATTTACAACAATATGATGGATCCCTGTGCTCCCTCCTGCACTGGCGCAAAACTGGCTGTCAACCTGCAATGGAGGCACCCTTGAACCATGGTGCAAGGGTGCCTGTGTTGCAGGGATGATTGTTTTTATGCAGGAAGGCACACCTTCCTGCACAAAAACAATCATGAGAGGTGTTTTCCTCTTTCTGTGTGCTGCAGAATGCAGCCAACATAGTAAGAGGAAACAACTAGGAGAAATAAAAGTATTTCTCCTTGTTGTGTCTCCCTACACCTCTCCTGGGGAAGAATAGAATTCTGACTCATTCCCAGGTGTACGAATCGTTGTAAATCTGGGAATGTGGCAAAATCCATAGGTTATGCATGGGAACACCCACAGCAACACCCATGACATGGTCTTTTCATGCAAAGTGCTGCGTGAAACGGGCCCTATTTACAAGGCTACAAAGAGCCACGCAAAGTGACTTTACGTGGCCTTGTAAATATGGAGCATCACACTATGCCGATGGTGTGTCAAACAAATGATGCTTTGGCGCATCGGGCTTGTAAATACACTCCCTTGGCTTGATGTTCATTTTAAAATTAACTACAGAAGGGATAAACTGGTCTTTCACCATTTATAAGTTAGAAGTGAGATATGGTGCAGTTGTATTGTAGGGCAGCGTGCTAAAATGTTCAAAGGTAACTAATAAATTAAGTTTTGTGTTTTGCTTTGGGTTTGCTATATTGAAGTGTAGTAATATAGCTAGATTCATCTGTAGATTTAGAACTGCAACATACCGTAAAAACAGTTTTTGTATTATGTGTAAGTCAGTAGTAAAGTAGTTTGTACTTTGGCTAGGGTAAAAGTTTTAATATACAGAACAAGATAAACATAACTACACACAGTTAGATTGGCTACAAAAGCTCAGACGAAAAAGCAACAGAAGCAACTAAAGTATCTCTGCAGACATGAATTACAAAAGGGGCAAAATGTAGAAAAGAGCTAGTAAGAGGACAAAGTCATTTCTTAAAAATATATGTGGACATTTGCAAAGATTACAAAATAAAGAAAATACAAGTATGACTATGATAAGAAACAAGAGTGGACAAAGTGTACACTGGAAGAAGAGAAAAGATTATAAAAGATTGTAACAAACATGGACCCAACATAACCAGGAGACAGAAGCAGTTTAAGGAAATCAGAGCCAGGATGTTCTGTAGTAGAGTAGTTATAAATTTAGTGAGAAATTTGAAAAAGTGTATAAGAAGTAGAGATGCAGTAAAACAGAAAGAACGAGTTGAAGGAGTAGTTGATAAGGCCTTTGCTTTGAAGAGGAAGATTTTCATTTTGATTCTAAATAGAATGAAGACTTTTGACAAAATAGTGTAGTGCATGAGGAGACAAAACCAGAAGAAGAGAACAGTGAATATAAGTAACTTTTGTAGACTGTTTAGTGGAGAATGGACACAAACTTCTAGTTCAGAACCTTTCTTTAATGAAGAAAGCTATTTGCCGGATAACAGATTAGTTCATGCTATTGATGAAAGAGGACGATGTTATGAAATGAAGAATGGTAGTCCTATTGCAAAAGAGGTGATGGTATCTAGGAAATGTAGATGGAGTTATTGCAGAAGAGGTACAAGGAAGGCGTAGTCAGGATCCTGTATACAAATGGAACTGTAGCAGTGTTTGTATTAGACAGCATTTGTATTAGACAGCAATCCATTCATATACTAAGAAAATTCCTACGTATCTCTCCAAAGCGAAGTTTAAAACATGAAATAAGTTATACCACTCAGCAATGCAAACTTTAGTTAGGAGGCTGTACTATGTGAACATTTCTGCTTTATGTTTAGGAGAAATGAATAGAGCACTTTTGCATGGTAGTGTGGCAGATGTAGAAAATGTTTGCAGTGATGTGCAGTTTCGTTTCTTTGGTCCTGAGCAGGATTCTAGGGAAAATGAAGAATTGTTAAGAGGAGGAGCAGGATTCCAGGGAAAATGAAGAGTTTTTAAGAGGAGGAGTTGCAGAACTGGACACATATATTACAGTTGATAGTATTAAAGAAGAGATTACAAAATTTAACACAGTGTTGTCTAAAAAAACTGAGTATCTTTGTATATGGTTTTGATGCACTTACTAGAAGATTTAAACAGAGACTGTTAAATTATATTTAAAAACTGAAAAATTAAATAATGATAACTGGCAAAGGTTAGCTGTGTATTTGTGTGTAGAGGGACAGTTTGACTTGTCTATATGGCAAGTTATATGTAAGTAGTGTTACAATCAATTCGAAGATAATAAAATGAACAACACATAGATATTAGATACCCATTTTATAAGATAATAAAATGCCCCCGAATGTAAAAAAACTATGAAGGGCCAAAAATAAAAAGAATCAACATTTATTATTCTTTGCAGCATTGTGAAGGGACATTATGGACTGCTCTCCAGAACTCACTACAACTCCATAATCCATGCAGTATGATGCCATCGGGGAAAACTGTGGAGCTAATCTTGAAGTTTAGATTGGACTTTTGAATGGACTCTCTGCTTCGGTGTTGTTGTGGCTGCTATTGAAGTCGAGTGTTCTTCAGCTTTGAGTTGCCTTCTTGCTGCTCACTATGAACTCCTCTTAAACAATGTTCTAGATAGATAAATGGGCCTGCTCCTCTTAGTCTTTTAGCTGAAAAGTGTATTATTCAATGATATTCCTTTATTTCCCAGTGACATGATTTTCCGTTTTGTTTTTGACTTTTTTTTGGTGTGGTTTTGTAAAGTTTAAAAAAATTGTTCTTTTTATGGTAACAAAAAAGGCAAATGGGATAGGAGGAATTCGATAAATATGCACTGAAAAATTTGCAAAAAATTTAAAAAGGGAAAAAAATTAGCATTCATGATTTTTGGCAGCATTACAAATAGCTGTAACACACTGCTCACCAGCTCTTATAACAACACTACAGTCCATGCAATACATAGCCGTTCTTGAAATCTCTGGTGCCACATCTGTTGTAGTAGTCTGTACCTCTGAAGGGACTTTCTGGCTGGGAACATTTGCTGCTGCCACTGTTGTAGATGGTCCTCCAGCTTCCCTCTGTTTGATCAGCAGTTGGAGATGTTTTCTATGATAGATTTTAAGATGATATAAAATTAAAGTTGTCCCACATGAGTATAAATAAAGAAAATTCCTACGTATCTTTCCAAAGCGAAGTTTAAACCCTGAAATAAGTTATGCCACTCAACAATGCGAACTTTAGTTAGGAGGCTGTACTGTGTGAAAATTTCTGCTTTATGTTTAGGAGAAATGAATAGAGCACTTTTGTGTGGTAGTGTGGCAGATATAGAAAATGTTTGTGGTAATGTGCAGTTTTGTTTCTTTGGTCCTGAGCAGGATTCTAGGGAAAATAAAGAATTGTTAAGAGGAGGAGCAGGATTCTAGGGAAAATGAAGAGTTTTTAAGAGGAGGAGTAGCAGAACAGGACACATATATTACAGTTGATAGTTTTAAAGAACAGATTACAAAATTTAACACAGTGTTGTCTAAAAAAACTGAGTATCTTTGTATATGGTTTTGATGCACTTACTAGAAGATTTAAACAGAGACTGTTGTATTATATTTAAAAAGTGAAAAAGTAAATAATGATAACTGGCAAAAGTTAGCTGTGTATTTATGTGGAGAGGGACAGTTTGACTTGTCTATATGGCAAGTTATATATAAGTAGTGTTACAATCAATTCGAAGATAATAAAATGAACAACACATAGATATTGGACACCCATTTTGTAAGATAATAAAATGCCCCCGAATGTAGAAAAACTATGAAGGGCCAAAAATAAAAAGAATCAACATTTATTATTCTTTGCAGCATTGTGAAGGGACATTATGTACTGCTCTCCAGTACTCACTACAACTCCATAATCCATGCAGTATGATGCCATCGGGGAAAACTGTGGAGCTAATCTTGAAGTTGAGATTGGACTTTTGAATGGACTCTCTGCTTCGATGTTGTTGTGGCTGCTATTGAAGTCGAGTGATCTTCAGCTTTGAGTTGCCTTCTTGCTGCTCACTATGAACTCCTCTTAAACAATGTTCTGGATAGATAAATGGGCCTGCTCCTCTTAGTCTTTTAGCTGAAATGTGTATTGTTCTATGATATTCCTTTATCCCAGTGATATGATTTTCTGTTTTGTTTTTGACTTTTTTTTGTGGTTTTGTAAAGTTTAAAAACAAATTGTTCTATTTATGGTAACAAAAAAGGCAAATGGGACAGGAGGAATTCAATAATTATGTACTGAAAAATTTGCAAAAAATATAAAAAGGGGAAAAAAATGAGCATTCATGATTTTTGGCAGCATTGCAAATAGCTGTAACACACTGCTCACCAGCTCTTATAACGACACTACAGTCCATGCAATACATAACCATTCTTGAAATCTCTGGTGCCACATCTGTTGTAGTAGTCTGTACCTCTGAAGGGACTTTCTGGCTTGGAATTTTTGCTGCTGCCACTGTTGTAGATGGTCCTCTAGCTTCCCTCTGTTTGATCAGCAGTTGGAGATGTTTTCTATGATAGGTTTTAATATGATATAAAATGAAAGTTGTCCCACATGAATACAAATAAAGACTCCAGCCAAAATCTACCACCTACTCACAATAAAGTTCTGGAAAAGAAGATTCAAGAAGAAGGAGTGGTTGTATACTTCCGATTCATTTTGCTGAAATGTATATCATCCAATGATATTCCTTACTTTCCCGGTCATGTGATGTTTGCAGATTGTGCATTGCACTAGTTTTGCAGCAGTTTTTAATCCCCCATGAGTTTGGGTAACAATGGGTAGTTTGATGGATGTTTGGTAGTTATGTTCTATTTGTGAGTTCAGATGTTGAGTTATTATTTGAAACTGTTCTTTTTGATAAATGTGTTTTTAAAATAAAGTTAAACCAATATATTACTAACCAGCTAGACTCAAACGTTGTGTAAAATATGTCTATATATCTGTTTTACACTTTGTCATTTGTATTTGTGACTACTGATGTCATTGCGACCTCCGGTGTTGCTTTGAAGAAGAAAAATGCATTTTTGATTTAGGTATTTCGACAAATGAATACAAAGGGGAAAGTTAAATTAGTATCTTACTAAATAGCTACACTGAAACCTTATGTAAAATATGTCTATATATGTGTTTTACACTTTGTTAAAAACACACAGTATTCGCAGTGTGTCCTTGGCAATGGCACTCACAGAATCCTACAGGCACTACCTGTGCAATCATCAAGGACGTCCTTTCTCCACCACTCTGCAAACGCGCCTCCTGGCATAGTACTAGTTGGGGGATGAAGTCCCCTTGGCTAGTGAGGGTATTTTTGGGCCAACTATCCCTCCTGTTATCTCTAGCAAGTCCCACACAGTCAGTTTGCTAAGAGGTCTTCAGAGGACACGCCCCATTTCTGCACCACGCAAACACGTCTGCTGGCACTCTACTGGTTTGGGAATAAAGCTCTCTTGGATGCTAAAGGACCTTTTGGACCTATAACCCTCCTGGTACTTTCTGTAAGTCCTACACAGCGGGATTCCTAAGAGCTGGTCAGAATCCCTGCCCCATGTCTACGCCATTCTGCAAACACCATTGCTACTTAAAAAACGATGGAAATTCACCGAAAAAACAACAAAGGTCACAGGTAAGTAACAGTTAGGAATTAGCATTTAAAAAACCTTAGAAATGTACTGAAAAAAACAAAGGTTACAGGCCTGTTATAGTTAGGAAATAGGATTAAAAAACCTTAGAAAGTCACTGAAAAAAACCAAAGGTTACAGGGACGTTATAGTTAGGCCACATTTCACATGCACAGAACCAGAGAAATTCAGCAGTTATATTTAGCTGAGCTAACTATAACTCAGGCCCCGCAATGCACTGCTCATGACCTCACAAATTACATCACTCATGACATGATCACTGACATCACTGATAACATCACTGATGACATCTCAAATGATATCACTGATGACATCATCCGGTGACTGTGAGTGTTTCTAAAATGTTTATGAGTGTTAAATATATGTACACCAAGGTGTATTGATGAATCAGTGGGTGTATGAGTGCCTGTATGGATGATTTAGTGGGTGCGTGACTGACTGTATAAGTGAGTGATTATACGTGTCTCAGTGAATGTATGGGTGAGTGACTAATTCATGTAAATGTCTGTATCAGTCTGTCAGTTGGTGTGTAAGTGGCTGTATGGGTTAATGATTGGTTGTCTGAGTTTTTGTATAGGTGTATGAGTGTTTGTGTGGGTGGGTGAGGGTGTGTGTGACTCCCTGCATGGATGAATGAGTGAGTGAATCAGTGGCTGCATGGGTTCGTGAGTGTGTCTGCGAGGGGCTGTGTGGGTTAGTGAGCATGCATATGGCTGTGTCAGTAAGTGAATGGATGTGTCAGTGATATATGGGTGAGTAACTGTGTATGTGAAAGGCAGTATAGGTGAGTGCTGAAGTATATGAGTGACTGTATGTGTGAGTGAGTGATTGTGAGAGTGGCTCTATAGGTGAGTGTGTGCTTGTGTCAGTGACTGTATAGGTGAGTAAGTATGTGTTAGTATCTGTATGAATAAGTGAGATAAGTGAGTTTGTGTGTGTATAACTGTATAGTTGAGTAAGTGGCTGTTTGATTGACTCTATGGGTGAGTGAGTAGGTGTGTGAGTAGATCTATGGGGGACTGAGTGTGTGTGAGTGGCTGTGTGGCTGTATTGCTAGATATGCAAAATATCAAGGACCCCCTGTAACGTTTCTAGAACTCCTAGGACAGGGTAATAATACAGTATAAGGCAAAGTTCCTAGGCAGTCAAATGGCTTAAACTGGTTTATGGCGGCCGTTTGCATTTCGTAATTTTATCCACCTCAGAGCACGAGACGGACACGTCTATTGACCCGCCCTTGGTCTGCCCTGTGGTATTTCCGCATTTCCGCATCAACGTACAACCAGCTATTTTGTTTAATAGCCCGAATTCACGGATATCTTAACTCCGGCACGTAGACCAGCGCAGAGTGACTGTTTTTGAGCGATCCTGTTCAACATAGAGGGGGACAACCAATCTCCTATGCCAGATATAATTCCGTAGGTACGGATGACTGGCCTCCTCACCTCATATCCTGAATTCTTAGACATCATAATACACCAGCTCAGACCAGAGCAGCGTGACGGTCTTTTAGCGATCTTGATCTACCTTGCATTTTTAACCCAATCCAGTATTTACGTTGATCACGGACATCAATTCCTGTGCAACATCTTTTTCGATTACCGATTTCCACATTGGCACCTTAGGACCTATTATCCAGGCCTGGTGTGACCCATATATCTATACATTGTGAGTTGAAGCTGATACCACATTCAGAGACAGAAAGAGGTATGGCCCTCCTGATGAAGGCGCTGTTAGTGCCGAAACGCGCGTTGAGAAGAACCATCTGTTAGCCACCTCACATCATTTGTTATTGTTCGTGTCATTTAGTCTTTCATTATGTCTATGTATATGTATTAATGTTTTGTCCATTTTAGACCAATTGATTGGCTAGATAATATCAGTATTATTTTGTAATCTATTCTCAATTACAATCGTCTCAGAACTATGTATTGTCTACAACATTAATTAAATGAATGTTTATCCTTTTTATATATATAAAATATTATAATCATGAATAAAACAATTTTTAAACATATCTTCATGTAGCTTTTTTCACACTGAGTTCTCCTTATCATTTTTGTTTTTGTTGATCAGTGTTTAAAATAAGGGTGGGCGGCAAATTCCGTTCCGCTCGCGGAACTTGCAAAATTTCGGCATTTCCGCGTTCCGCGCGGAACGCGGAAATGTCGAAACTTCCGCGATCCGCGGCGGAACGGAATTCGGGTGCAAGAAAGCACTGAAGCAGGTGCCCGAGTTGAAGCTCAAATTCTGTAACGCATTAATCAGCACAAATAATTCGTGAGCAAGGTCGAGGCTAAGCAGGAGTGCTTTCTGCCCATATCTACCGTCAAACATTAGCTGTAATCCCCGATGGAGGTCTTTGCATCCTTGATTTTCCCGAGCGCAATCCCCATGTAGGTCCAGTGACCAGGAGGTTCTTCCTCCTCATCTGCTGCTCAGATCCTGCTCTGACCCTTTATAAACATGAGGCATGTGAACAGGCCTAGAAGCCCCGCCCGTTTGCCCCCGCCCCACATACACTAGTGGTATGCACCGTCTTCCCGCCCTTTCCCCAGAATGATGGACAGCTTAATCAAAGGACCCCGGCGCTTTCGGCGCGGTGGCAAAGTTACAGACACACAGGTCACTGGGGTCAATTCTTCTGGACCTTTACGCAGCTGTAGTGTAGGAAAGGCACTATACATTTACCCAACGAGGTAGCACTTACCGATTAGCCAGTAGAAAGTACTCCAGTTGAGTAGAGGTATTGTACAAAACGGAGGCATCTTCGTGGATAAATATGCAGGGCAGGTGTGCAGAATTCGTGAGCGTGGTTAAGCAGATGTGCCTTCTCTCCATTTCCAACGTGAAAAGTTAGCTGTAATCCCCGATGGAGGTCTTTGCATCCTTGATTTTCTCGAGCGCAATCCACGTGTAGGTCCAGTGACCAGGAGGTTCTTCCTCCTCATCTGCTGCTCAGATCCTGCTCTGACCCTTTATAAACAAGAGGCATGTGAACAGGCCTAGAAGCCCCGCCCGTTTGCCCCCGCCCCACATACACTAGTGGTATGCACCGTCTTCCCGCCCTTTCCCCAGAATGATGGACAGCTTAATCAAAGGACCCCGGCGCTTTCGGCGCGGTGGCAAAGTTACAGACACACAGGTCACTGGGGTCAATTCTTCTGGACCTTTACGCAGCTGTAGTGTAGGAAAGGCACTATACATTTACCCAACGAGGTAGCACTTACCGATTAGCCAGTAGAAAGTACTCCAGTTGAGTAGAGGTATTGCACAAAACGGAGGCATCTTCGTGGATAAATATGCAGGGCAGGTGTGCAGAATTCGTGAGCGTGGTTAAGCAGATGTGCCTTCTCTCCATTTCCAACGTGAAAAGTTAGCTGTAATCCTTGATGGAGGTCGTTGCATCCTTGCTTTTCTCGAGCGCAATCCTCGTGTAGAATTCGTGAGCGTTGTTAAGCAGATGTGCCTTCTTCCTATTTCCACCCTGAAAAGTTAGCTGTAATCCCCGATGGAGGTCTTTGCATCCTTGATTTTCTCGAGCGCAATCCCCGTGTAGGTCCAGTGACCAGGAGGTTCTTCCTCCTCATCTGCTGATCAGATCCTGCTCTGACCCTTTATAAACAAGAGGCATGTGAACAGGCCTAGAAGCCCCACCCGTTTGCCCCCGCCCCACATACACTAGTGGTATGCACTGTCTTCCCGCCCTTTCCCCAGAATGATGGACAGCTTAATCAAAGGACCCCGGCGCTTTCGGCGGGTGGCAAAGTTACAGACACACAGGTCACTGGGGTCAATTCTTCTGGACCTTTACGCAGCTGTAGTGTAGGAAAGGCACTATACATTTACCCAACGAGGTAGCACTTACCGATTAGCCAGTAGAAAGTACTCCAGTTGAGTAGAGGTATTGCACAAAACGGTGGCATCTTCATGGATAAATATGCAGGGCAGGATTCAACGGGCGCAGCAAAATCTCCGCGAGCACACGAAATTCCGCGTGCTCGCGGAGATTTCTTGCCGTTTCGCAGAATTTTGCGGAACGCAACTCCGCAAATTCTGCCCACCCCTAGTTTAAACCAGTTTAAGCCATTTGACTGCCTAGGAACTTTGCCTTATACTGTATTGCTAGATATATCAGTGGCTTTATTAGTGAGTGAGTTGGTGTACGAGTGGCTGAAACAGTGACTGAGTGGATGTGTGTGTACACCTATGAATCAGTGAATGTGTATGTAAGTACTAGTATGGGTTGTCAATGGTTTCGAGAATTGTAGTGTGGAAGTTGGAGTGGGTGTATAAAGGGTTACATTGGGGTATGAGTGGGTGCATCAGAGATTCTGTGGATGATATCATCAGTGATGTCACTGACCATGTCATGAGTAATGTAATATGTGAGGCTATAAGCAGTGCAATGCGGGAGCACGAGTGATAGTTAGCTCAGCTAACTATAACTGCTGAATTTCTCTGGTTTCGTGCCTGTGAAATATAAGCCTAATTATAACGTCCATGTAACCTTTGTTTTTTTTAGTGAATATATATATATATATATATATATATATATATATATATATATATATATATATATATGTTCCCAAATTTGTCCAAAAACGAGGAAGCACTCCACAGCAGATTACTCACAACAGAGTTCTTTATTATCCACGTGTAAACTGGCATTTACACTCCGATAAATTGAATACCTGACGCGTTTCGGGCCTCCCGGCCCTTGGTCACAGGTTCTGTGCCAGGGTATTGTACCACTACAAACCCTGGCTCCTCCATAGAAATGTACCAAGTCGGGGCGGGCCTTTCACTCGTGGCCCTGCCATCCTCACTCTGTTAACTTTACAGATTCAGCTGGCGGGCATCCCTTTCACATAGGTACCACATGAAAAGGCAACGTTAGGGTCGCCCAGCCACTCGGGTTGGGGCCTGTAAGGCGCGTCACCACCTACATATTTCCAAAGGAAAACACGTCCTCTTTAGTCGCGTAATGCTGTGAGACCTGCGTCTATAAAAGATTTGCATGAAAGCATGTTTGGATGGGCCTGATTTCACGGACTAAAGAGGACGTGTTTTCCTTTGGAAATATGTAGGTGTTGATGCGCCTTACAGGCCCCGAACCAAGTGGCTGGGCGTCCCTAACATCGCCTTTTCATGTGGAACCTATGTGAAAGGGTTGCCCGCCGGCTGGATCTGTGAAGTTAACAGAGTGAGGATGGCAGGGCCATGAGTGAAAGGCCCGCCCCGACTTGGTAAATTTCTATGGAGGAGCCAGGGTTTGTAGGGGTACAATACCGTTGCACAGCGTGCTGGAAAAACAGAATTCAGGCAAGTCTCCATTGTCAATATGAGTGATTTATCTCAGATTTTATATGGATTACAAATGACCTTGCCACAAACGGAACTGAATCCTCTAAAGGCATGAAAGGCATGTTGGTGCATGTAATTTAAAAGAGATGAACTAAAGAACTAAAAAGCATTGAAGAATACGTACCTTTGAGAGAGACTCTTGCAAAGTATTATGGTTGTTGTGGTTTTGAAACATCGATGTGACATACAAAATGGAATTAGAGAAGAACTTTATTGAAATGAATGACATTTTAATATCCACATGTAGAGAGTTGATTCCACTCTATTTGCATGGTAAAATTATGAATAATATCCTAATGATGTGTCCACTGCAACTTTAAGGAAAACCGATGTGTAATGCTGGTACACCGTAGTCCTTCATTGCTGTCTTAACTATGTTTAAAAAGATCAAACAGACGCACTCGCATTTTCTCCGCTGCATAGGACTAAGACTTGTAAAAGTCGAAACGCGTAATGCTGTGAGACCTGCCTCAATAAAAGATTTGCATGAAAGCATGTTTGGATGGGCCTGATTTCATGGACTAAAGAGGACTTGTTTTCCTTTGTAAATATATGTATATATATATATATATATATATATATATATATATATATATATATATATATGTACACTCCTTCACGGCGTTCATTTACCGAACCACCAACGCAGCGGTACAGCATAAACTCTTGGCATCCAGGAGGTATTTATCCAATTACTTTTTTATTTGTTTTATTTGTGTTTCCATACCATTCACAAAACACTGAATAAGTAAAAAATGAAATGACCAACGAGTTTTGGCTGATGCCTTCGACTGGGTTTGAAAGAATTTTCGGTGCATAACAATTAATTGCCAGTCCTTCCTCCACCTTGATGGCCCATTCACACTAGAATGGCAATTCAACTCATTCTACGTTGGCAAATCATGTCTACCATGTTTTCATCAATATAGATCCTAGTAGCTCAACGATCCATTCACCCTACAAGTATTTCATCTTCACATAACTATTGTGAGATTTTATCTTAACATAGCTCTTATATGATTTCATATTGCACATTCATTTAGAGATACATTTCAATTTTTAAACCATTCCTTACTTTAAACACAAAAACACAATTGCAAAAGACAACCCTTTATCATCACAAAGCTTTCCAATTGTAACATTTTTCTTGCATAAATTGCAATAAAGCTGACCTCAAGGACCTTTCAGAAGTGATCATTGCACAAATCCATAATTGACATTTAGATATACATTATTTCTTCAGGCATATGCTCTTCTCTCCATATACATTCAGGCACAGGATCCAAAACCTTTCGCCTTCAGCTGAGCTTCCATATCTAAACCACCATCCCATAAGGTATCCCATGTACTAAGGCATGGTATTTCATGGTCAACAGCTTGTGTATGTAAAAAAGATCCATCACCAACGTATTCATTATAAAGTGCGTGGTGCATCAAATTGGTTAAAATATTCAAAAGTGCATCTTGTTTATAAAGTGCACAATGGTTGTTTCCAAGGGTCCTTATAATATCAGTACTTCCCATATGCCAAGGATTACACACATATTCGTTATAAAATGTGTGGTGCATCATATTGATTTTAATACTCAAATGTACATCTTGTAAACAAGGTGCACAGTGCTTATTTCCAAATGTTCCTTATAATCCCAATACCTCCCAAATGCTGAGGAACACAATGTGAATCATGAGACCTACACTGATGTGTGAAAATCAAAATTAATTGCATATTTAATTTATATGAGATGCATGATGCAACATAACAAAACAAAACTCAGGTAGCTAAAGTGCACCATGCTCATAGCAAAATACTAAATATGCCCTTTCTGCATATTCATATACCATTAGATGTTTGATATTTCACAACATAATGTTAATATGCAAAGTGCACACGGTTCTCAAAGTGCACAGTGCTTGATTTCAATACATTCTACAGTACTATGGTGCTATGGGATATAAAGTAACTCATGGCCGCGCGGAGGTCAGCATCCATGTGCATAATGTAATATCAGCATCCAAAGTGCATAATGTAATATCTATTCTAAACATACATAAAGTGCTATATTTACAAAGTGCCCCGTGCTAGGCTAAAAAGTAATTTCTTAGATATTTGAATTCATTTTTGACCTTTTTGCATTTTTTCACTTTTTTAAAACAAGCAAGCAAATCATACTTAATAACCAAAGAACAGGAGGAGGAGAAAGAGGAGAAAAATCGAAAAGAGAGGGAAAAGGGAAGGAACGAAAATGGCTATATTGGTATGAAAGTAGTATGCCTGAGAGAGAGAGAGAGCGAGAGAGACAGGGTTCTTGAAAACAATTCCCAGGTGATATAGTCTTTTTCATACAAAACAGTCTCTTATTTTAAGCTAAAGAGGTGGATTCTCAATCACTCTCGTATTCACAAATGGACATAAAGTTCCGTATCAGTATTGTGGCCCCAAGGTATCGCCATTCCTATTGACAGTATTAACCATGATTCTTGCTTCCTCAGTTTCTTTTCATGATCACCTCCCCTTGGGGTGAACTCGGATATGTTTAATGCCACAATAACTGAATGACGCCAAGAACCGATTGTGGAATTGTTCAAAGTGACAGGCCATGGGGTAATTCTTCTCACCATTTTTTATAGCCCTTATATGCTGCAAAATTCTTAATTTCAATTTGTTAATTACACTGTCCACATACTTCTAACATATCATATATTCACAAAAAAATAAAGGTTACAGGGATGTTATAGTTAGGTAATAGAATTACAAAAACCTTAGTGGGTGTGTGAGCCTGTGTATGACTCTGTGAATGGGTTTGTGAGTGGTTGTGTGGGAGTGGGTGTATGTGAGGTTGTATAGGGGTGTGAATGGGTGTTTGAGTGGTTCTGTGGATGATGTCATCAGTGATGTCATTTGACATGACATCAGTGATGTCATCAAATGTCCTTTAGCATCTTATGAGTGATGTAATATGTGAGGTCATAAGCAGTGCATGGGGGGAGCACAGGCAATATTTATCTATACATGTGTACCAGAATGTTATTGTTTTAAAATTAGGGAGTTTTTAAAAGGCTAAGAAGACGGGTAAACAAATGTGGAAAGGAGCCAGTGTACTTATGCAGATTCCTCTCTCTTTAGCCCCTTTAAAATTACATTATGCCTTAAATTACAAAAATCCCACACCTCCCCACACTTCTTTAACCCTTTCGGTTTATTCCTACTTTAACATCCCAATTTATTGAAAGCTGTTCCTCAGGAAAGGCTTCACACTGAACTACTTCTATTCAAATTAAAATGGCATTCAGGAGTGATAGACTTGTCTGCCTTAGGGCATCTAAATTCTAAATTAGGTAGGAAGACATACAGGTCCACCTCCAACGGCCCTTACTCTGTCTGGCTGTAGAGTGATGTAACCACAGCGGAGATGGAGTAGTCTCCACCGTCACAACATCAAAGGTCGATTTGCATTTAAATTGGACGAGCAACCCTTATGTTGGTAGAAAGGGTTATCCATCGCAATTATGATGGAGTACCCTTTCCACCAACATATATATTATGCCCTATGTGGCAATGATCTACATAAAAGTGTGTATGTGAAGCAGCAACAGTGGCCTTCCTTGACTTTACCACCTTGAACCATGGGTTAGAGGTGGTTGAAGACATACTAAAGTATTCAGAAATGTGATGGATGGAATGCTTGAATTAATTTCAGCAACTGCCAATTATTCGGTGCTGCATCCCAGTCCATTGTAGTTTTGCACACAATGCAACCTCAGTTTCGATCCAGCCATAGGTAAATCAGCTTTGACCCTGCTCCAGCGAGAACATTCCAGTACCGACCTGCCAAGCTAGGTCCTCCCTGAATTGGAACACAAGCAATCTAGGATCGATTTTGCCCTAGTTAGGGCTCATCAGCCAGGTATAGCTTGGCTCCAGTGACACAGTGTGCACTTAACCGACATCTGGATATACTCTTCCCACAAAGAGATTAAGAAAAATGCACAGGTTACAATACTCTTCTGGGTTACACAGAACCAATCACATAGCACCAGTCACCTTAGGGCTGGTTGTAAGACCTGCAAGGATAGCTACTCTTCTGGTGCATGTATGGAAGAGTGAGCATCAGAAGCCAGCCACTTTGGGGCTGCTTGTAAGAACTGCATGATAGATACTCTTCTTGAGAATGTATGGAAGAGTGACCATCAGAAGACAGTTCACTTTTATCTTGGTGTCTGGCTGTTGTTAAGGCTTCTTTGCTTGTGTCATAGTTCACACCTGTTAGTGGCGTTCCCTTACCTTTATTGGTTTTTTTCTTTTCTCCCCACTGTGGGTGGAATTATTGCTCTATAGGTGAAGGTAAGGCCCCTGTTTTTCCACTGTGCAGCAGTTCTTAGCAAAGCTGTCTACTCCCTGACTAGGTACCGGAGCTTTTCTGTTTTTGGGCAATTCTTCTGTTATGCCTGGGGATTAGTTACATCTTTGTTTATTGAAATGCTGGCGAGATCCAGAGGGCATAGACTTCCAAATGTATATTACCTGAAGCATGTCAGAGGAAGCTTGATGGAAACCAGCAGTAAAAACACCGGAAGCTGCATTTCTCTGTCTCCTTTTTCAACTTCAGAAATTCAAGTGTTTCTTCTTAGATGGAAGTAGGGCCTAATATTAAGGAAGAGAGAAGTGGATTGGCAACAGAAATCCTCTGCTATTATGAGCTTGAAGTTGAGTCCCTGGTCAAGCTTCCCCTCAGGGCAGCAGGAACTAAACTGAAAAATAAAATTAGGGCAACAGCAGAATATGGGGAGCACCCCTTGTCAGAGAAAGGAAAATGCATAATTGGAGTTTGGTGCCCCTGACAACTGGGACACCCGCACAACATCAGAATTACATCAGATAGCTGCATAAAGGAAGAGGAACACTTCCCTCATGAGTCCCAATGCAGGGAATATTTTTACTTAACCTAAGTCTCCCAAAAAGAAGAAAGTAGGGGCCCAAGAAGGGAAGGACACTCACAACAAGTCAGTTATTGGTGGCCTGTGGTTTGGAAGACTCCTGGGTTGTGGGGTTGGGAAGGTATGCTAGGCAATCTTTAACAACATAAATTGTGCTTGTAAAAGCCCCATATTCTTTGTATGGTGAAATACTACTGCATATGTTAAAACAAAGGATTGGTTTATGTATGATGAAAGGAATTGTCAAGGGCTATAAGGCTGTCATATTTGATGGTACTTGCGTCATTTGGACCTTGGTCAGTCTGCACATCCCATACAGCAAGGTTCCAATTTGTCATTCAATCTGAGAGCTTGCAAATGGTTGTAGCCTTGTGTGCAGTATTTAGTTGTTTGTGAATTCAAGTTATTTTACTTTTAACAGAAAAAGAAGTGACCGAACAAATATTTATTGACAACAGCTCCTTAAGTCACCCTCTACTTCTTTGCCCTTTTACCGTGAGAGTCAAATGCGAATCGGGTAACATTGAGGGTCATTGGTGTGAAGGTTCCAGGATACCCAATGAAAAGTCCTGCCTCAACACAATTAGATGGGAAATAACATTTACAATGCAGTCTTTACCCTACAATGCCTTTACCATGTAGCTTTTACCATGTAGGTAAGTACCACCAGGTAACTATTTGTACTTTTGCCATGTATCTATTTACCATGCAAGTAAGTAGTTTTAAAGTTACATGGTGGTATAAGGAGCTAAGGGCAATTTTAGGATTTACGTTTGGGTAGTGGTAAAGGGAAGTAGGGATAATTTTAGGGTTTACAGTTGAGTAGTGGTAAAGGAAAGTGAGGGTAATTTTAGGGTCTAGGGATGGGCAGTGGTAAAGGGTGGTAAGGGCAATGGTAACTAATGCAGCAAAGTTTGTAAGGCATTCCTAAAAGGTAATAACTGATTAAAGAATGCTAGTACAAAATCAAGGAGTGCCAATAATTTGCCCCAGTCACGAGAAGGCACGTCCCCCATAAGCAGTGAAACTTATTTACCACTAAGAAGTGAGCTTCTTTGGAACTCAGCATACAGGTAGGATTGCTTTGGTGAAACATTTGCTGACGATACTGAGGTCCAAAGCAATGGAAAGCACAAAAAGTCTAACTAATTGTCTTAAAGGTAACCCTTATAGTGACTGGCAGCCAGTACAGAGTATTCAAAGCAAGAGAAGCAGTATAATATCAGGTCTACTGAGGAGCAAGACTGGCAGCTGCCTATTGAATATTTTGCAAATGTTTTCAAAGGGCCGGGCCCATATGTTCTAGATATGTTCTAGAACCACAAGCCGATGGTACTTTTTCTCAGCATGAAAGCGTGGAGGGAGAGAAGTCGTTAGCAATGTCAATCAATTCAATCTAAGTTTCTCTAGACCCATAGTAACCACAAACTACTAAATAAGGTTAGTTGATTTATTACGAAGCCAAAAATAACTGAACATAGAGACACCTCAAGACGAGGGCTTAGAAATACATTGGAACCAACATAAAGCCAAATCTACCAATAAAGTTGAGTCGTTGCAACATGCACAAGACAATTAATTCAAGAAATAGAATGCAGAGAATCAAGTTCCCCTACATCGAGGGTTGATGAAAATAAAGCATTAATCTATCCCTACACTAATGCTAACGTGACATCCCTACTTAAGCATTCTTTGGGGCAGGATAGGTAAAGGTGTCAGGATGTGGAGTCTTCCGTAGATGTCTCTCCACTTCAATGGGCCAGGTACCATACAGCTACTGAGACAGAGCTCATTCTAAGATGTTCTCTCTCCAAAGGCAAAGACGAAGTGGGCTCTTTCCCTACTTGCAACATTCCAATATCACTGGTGCCTTCCCAGGATTACTTTCGGGTCAAGCCTTCCGATCAGATCACATTCTCATAGGTAGTTTTCCACAGGACGGCAATGCTCCCAAAGAGCGACAAGATGACCTTGATTCCCAGGCCTTCTCCGGTGAGAAAATACAGCAGTTCTCTTATCAACATTAACTCCCAATGTAGTTTCTTCTCTCCTTGCCTAACTCCTAAAACAAAAACATCATTCAAACCAACAAGGGTGCTTCTTCCACCTGCAAAACAAACGTGAGAAAGGACAGAATCCAACGTGCACATGAAATTCAAACTATAAATTCTAATGTGAGAGCTTCCAGGGAAAATGTATTTAAGGCCTACAAATTCAGCTAACATGAGAGAAATGGAGCATGAGCTTTATGAAATTGCATAGAATAAAAGGCACTTTCGGTTAATATTCCTATCTACATGTAAAATGGCATGATTAATATACCCATTCAATAATAAATGGTTGTTAGTTGCACAACATGAGCACTTCTGTAAGTATTTTCTGCTGGTTACATTTGATTTTTCACATTAATTCTTCACGTATTCTACATAATGGCCTAAACACACTTAGGTTAACATGACAAAGGATTATATGCAAATGCCATCTACACGTGTGATTATAATGCACCCCTACTAATGAAAATGCATTTTGCGCTACATCAGTCACCCCCTCTGATGACCTGTGTCATCACAATACTCTAATTCCGTGTAGAGTAGACCGATCTAAACCGAAGTCATAGCTAGTCTCCTCCGTCTGAATTCCTCCAATCGCTTAAGATTCTCATAATGACTGTCCTGCAGTCTTTCCATTCTCCTTTCTCTCCCTCTAATGGAATTCTTCAATTGCTTCAACTTGTGCCATTTGTATGCCCTTACCATGCGCAACAAGATGATAACACAGACCACAACAATTACTTTTGGCTTCAAGATATATCCAAGAATTCCCTTTCCGAGATTTGCAAACCAACTATCAACTTTTCCAAATCCTTTTCCAATCTTATCCCAAATTCCCTGAGTTGCCAAATCATGTATCTCATGATGTATCTCAGTGATGCTACTTATATATTTCCTCAGGTCCTTACTGTTGTCCGGTATGTAAATGCAACACAGTTGGACCTTCAGCATCCTACAGACTCTGCCCTCTTTTGCTAGTAACACATCTAAAGCAAGATAGTTCTGCATCACCTTAGCCCTTATCAAAACCATCTCTCCATCTACGAGAAACAGTGACTGAGCTGTATTGACCGACAATTTATCCACAATAGTAGACCACCTTCTAATCTTGATGTCATTCAATACTACTCCCAAACTAGGTATCATTGCTCCAAATATATCCCCTATGATTTCACCAACACTAGCTCATTTTTCTCTCTGTGGACGGATTTTCCTTCCAAACTTTCCAAATCTTCTACATGGTATATCTTTGGGAACTCAACAGCCACGTAACTAGTACCATACCATTTGTTCGGAAGCCGAACATACGCATTTCTCCCACATACAAAATACACACTTGGCACCACTTGAACGGCTTCTTGCAAGAATTTCTTTGAAGAAGCATTAATCAGAAAGGTATGGTCGCACGCACTTTGTCCCACAAAAATGGTGACATAACATGTCTGTACTTGTCGAATGCAAAGCTTGCCTCATTGTTCCCAATCTAGAGCTATAGGACTATAACTTCCATTAGCCTTGTGAGCTAATTCCTCCTTGGCCTACTCAAAGGTTTCTTCCCTACTATTAAGCTTAACTGTTAAACCCCTATGTCTATCTTATACTTGATCTACAAATGTCTTCTCTATGTCTGGTAATGTGCAAGTTAAATTGTGTCTATGTGCATAAGCAGTATCTAGTGTGACTCTCTTCTTGCTTGTAATAATTGTATTTGTTCAGATGTTTGTAGACTGGAACTTCTGAAAGCACCAAATCATAATTTGAGAAGTAGTACTCGTATTGACCCTTTCCATAAAACATACTAAGAAGCAGAATGCAACTAATACCATATGTCAAGGGCAGGTGATGATACCTGATACCCTCTTCGACCGACACAGGCAATTGCATACACACATAACAGTCTCTCACATCCTTAGTATTCACATACTCATACAGCAGTTTCGCATAAGCATTCAGCGTGTAATCACCTTTAAACAAATCTACATGCAGCAAGCGACTAGTTAGCTCTATTAAGCCATTATCAGATCCTAATGTACCCTCTTTTGAGGCAGTAGTGGTAGGTGTAGATGTCACATGTACCCCCACTCCCTGTACCTCAGCTTTTTGTGCGCTTAAAATGGACTCAATAATGACTACAGCTATCACTATGATTATTTCTACAATAAGTGTACCTATAATACATTTGTGCCTACGATTCGAATTTCCAGACTCCATTTTCAAGATGGCTTGGATTGCAGCTGTAAGAGGATCAACACAAAGGGGCAGATTTACAAGCCCCTTGCGTCATTTTTGCGCCGCCGTTGCATCACTTTTTGTGACGCAGCGGCAGCGTGAAAATGCGGCCCATTTACAAGGTGACGCATCTAGGGAGATGCGTCACGTTGTAAAGCCCTGCATCACATTATACCTGCGTCAGGTATAATGTATGCAGGGTGGGCATTCCCACGCAGGAAAGCCTCTTAAAAGTGACGCAGTGAAATCTACAAAATTTCACTGTGCCACTTCTAGGACGCCACTGCGTCAAAACCTTACGCCTGCTTGAAGCAGGCGTAAGGAGTGATGCAGCACAATGAGGTTAGGCCTCAACATGCATTGCTGGAGTTGCGTCGGGCTTGCTACACGACTCCAGCAATGTGTGACTCTTGCACCAACAGATGCGTCAGAATTCCTGAAGCATCAGTCAATCCTTGCGCCATGGTGCGCCGTATTGTAAATACGGCGCATCCATGGTGGCGCAAGGGTTTCTCAGGGTGGCGCAGGGAAAGTGACTCATCTCTACAGATGCGCCACTTTCTTGTAAATCTGCCCCAAAGTCTCTTTCCTTTGTCTCTTAATTATGTACAACAAAGTCTTTGAGGAGCTTTCTTTGGGATCTTGGGAAGTTCTTTAATAGTCTTTGGCACAATATTTACACAGCTTGGAAGACTTCTGTAGCCTTCTTTCTTCTTCTAAAGGAAAAATCCCTATTTTTATTCTTTTTCCACTCTGGTCTAGGTTATCTTCTTTTAAGCAAAATTTTTTATTTACAATTCAAAGTTCAATTTACATCCCTTATGAGATCAGACACAATCTCATCAATGACTTGCTGTAACAGTTCAGCTCGGAATGCGGCAATCTCCTGAGGAGGTGGTTGAATTCTAAAGCTCAGGAATTCAATGTCTTCCAAAATCACAGTCCATAAACCACTCAACCTTGGTGGATAAGGCACAGTCAATGACAAGATTGCATTAGCCTCTATTCCAGGAACTCTCAGAAGGATCTTGACAATCAGTATCGAAGTCTCAGACCTCACTCTCCCATTTGCAGCTAGATAAGTCCACTCTAGAGAGGAGTAACTCTGGTACTGCACTCTTGCTCTACTTGACCTCCTCACACTCCTTTGAGCTTGTTCAGACTCACTCTGATCAGATTCAGATGATTCACATATTGGTGCAAGCTCTTTCTCAGATGCAAGTCTCAAGTTTCGTCTTTTCTGTCTTTCAGGACATGATTCATTTGCAACCTCTTTCTTCCTTGACTGTACACAACCAATCTCCACACCAGTCTCTTCTACTGAGTCAGACTCTATGCCACTAACAACGTTACCGTCTCCCTCCTTGTGTAGCTTGACCCCCCTCAGCTCGACCTGGTGGGTATCCAGCCTCTTCCGGAACCCCCACAGCTTGACATGCTCTCTCCGGTGATCTTGCGACCATGGCTGAAGGTACTTCTGGGAGAGGAGTTGTTTCTTCTGAGGGCCCTGAGACTTGTTGGGTGTGTGAGAAGTGTATCCAGTTCGGCACACCTTCACACTTCACAGCAGTATTCATCACCAATATCACCTGGTACGGTCCACACCACCGTGAGTCAAGACAGTTCTTTCTTACATGCTTTCAGTCTAGCACCCAGTCTCCGGGGCTTAGGTTGTGACAGAGGTCTTTTGACGTCGGTGCAGTCGCAGCTTCGACCTGGTGAGACACAGAATTAACCACATCAGCCAATCCTTTGCAGTAATCAAGGACCAAATATTGTGTGATGTTTATTAATTATGTGGATGCACTGCAGGTAAGTGCATCGCTCTCTCCATGAGAATTTCATGTGGGGATAGCCCAGTTCTTCTATCAGGAATGCTGCGCAAACTCATTAGAAGCAAAGGCAACACATCTGGCCATTTCAAAGATGTCGAAATGCACACTTTTGCCAGCCTCGCCTTTAGCCCCCATTAATCTGTTCCACAATGCCTGATGCCTCTGGCCTGTAACTACTATGCAGTCTCTGATCCACATTTAAGGCGGTACACACCAGCTTTATGATCTCGCAGTGAAAGTGTGTTCCTCTATCCGACTCCAATGTAGTTGGAAATCCAAAGTGCGGGATAAGGTCCCTCAACAATAACTTTGCTACTGTGAGGCTATCACACCTTCTAGTTGGATAAGCTTCCACCCACCATGAAAAGATGCACACAACAACCAGAATTTATCTCAATCCTCTACACACAGGTATTTCAACAAAGCCCAACTGAATCCGATTGAAATAACCCCCGATCTCCCAATGTGACTCGAGGCAACCACAGTTTTCTTTCCAGCATTCATTTGTTGACACGTGACACACCAATGGCACACTGAGTCAGCAATCACACAGAATCTCAGATTGAACCAAGTCTGACTGAACATTCTCAAAATTGCGTCTCATCCTATATGAGCTGCTCCATGAATCTGCCTCGCCAATGGACTCAGCAAACAATCCGGTAGCACTGCTCTACCACCAGTTGAAATCCAAATGTCATCTGCTCCCTTTTCACAACCTGTTCCGATCCAACTGGCTTGTTCCTGATCTGTTGCTTCCAATTATAACCTCCTAACTTCATCCTAAGTATCTGCAATAGCTAGCATCATGCTGAGTTTGGTTTTCTCTGTGCTCTCGCCAACATGTGCCCCATGCATGTGTGGCACAAAAATGAGCAACTTCATCCGCGTATCAGTTTCCCACAGTGACAAAGCCGTCCCCTTTTCCATGAGCAGCGCACTTCATGACTGTCACTTCCTTTGGTAATTGCAAGGCATCCAACAATTGTCTCATATATTCCCCGTTCCTTACGGGATCCTGATGATGTTAAGAACCCTCTCTGCAATCATAGCTGTCCGAAGTCATGAACCACACCGAAACCGTACTGGCTATCGGTATAGATGGAGACTCGGATTTGCTCAGGGACAAAGCATGCACCAGTCAAGGCAATGACCTTAGCCACTTGTGCAGAGTATACTCCTTATAAGCAAGCAGCTTCCACAACTCCAGAAACGGTACAGACGTCAAATACTGCTTTCAGATTACCTTCATTGTCCCTTAAAAATGAACCATCAACAAACAAGACTTGATCAGGATCAGTCAATGGTTCATCGACAATGTCAGGTCTTGGTTTGGTGCAAAGCTCAGTAACATCCAGACATTCATGGTCTTCACAATGTTCCCCATCAAAATTTGGAACCGGTTACAAGTTAGCTGGATTTAACACAGAATATCGCTTTAAGGTCCCATTAAGGTCGCATTCTCTGTTACAAGAAGAATCTGTTCATACCTTGTCAACCTGTTATTAGTCAAATGCTGTGTTTTAGACTTCGTCATCAGGAGTTCGACTGAGTGTGGAACATATACTGTAAGTGGATGACCCATCGCAATACTTTCACACCTTTCAATGCTGACACCTGTTGCAGAAATACATTTGAGACATTCGGGCAACGCTGCAGCTACAGGATCTAATGTAGCTGAGAAACAGAACAGCAAAAATGCTTTGTTTAGTCAGGCACTCCTAAAGCAGGAGCACGACAAAGGCATTCTCTCAGCTCCAAGGCGGCAATTAGGCAGTCGTTATCTCATGGTACCGGATGGCTCACATCTTTGTGGATCAATATCTGTAAAGGCTTCGCCATCAAGGAGAAGTTCGGAATCCATTGTTGGCAGCAGCCAACCATTCCCAAAAACATCCTGACCTCTTTCTGTGTCGTAGGCGGATTCGTTCTCATGATCGCTCTGGTGACACCTTTCTCTTGACTTTCTCAATACGATTCCCCAAGTACTGAACTTCCGTCTGACAGTACCGAAGTTTTTTCGATGACACCTTGTGTCCATTGTCAGCCATGTGATTCAGCAAGGCAATAGTATCCCTGAAAGCCTCTCATGTCTCAGATGCAATTAGGAGGTCATCAATATACTGGACTAACACTGAATTTTTGGGGCAAAATCAAGCCTTTGAGGTTCTTCCTCAAGACTTGATTAGAGATGGACGGACTTTCAGTATACCCTTGAGTGATACAACACCACGTTAAGACAAGATTCTCCAGACGGAAAGCAAATAAAAAGTTGGCTTTCCTCATGCAATGGGATAGAGAAGAATGCTCGGCCCAGGTCAATCACAGTGAAACAGACAGCTTCGCAAGGAATCTGAAATAGGATCACCGAAGGCTTTGAAACCACAGAACAACATGGAATCACAATGACGTTGATTTTCCCAAGATCCTGAACTATGCAGTACTTTCTGCTTGGCTTCTGTATTCCCATGATGGGTAATTGGCACGGACTTCCTATGATCTCCTTCAGTATGCCCTGCACAATCATGGACTTAATCACAGGTGTAATTCCTGCCACTTTTTTCCAGGGTCAAGTTGCACTGGGGTGTTCTTGGAAACTCTACATTAGGCTTGATCTGTATGCGGACTGGCTCGACTCCTCGAATCAGCCATATGTCTTCCCCCGTGAAGTTCCACACCACTGGAGAGGCAATGTCTTTCAAGTCCAGCAGCATGTCCTCCACTGCCAGTAAAGGAAATATGTCTATGCAATGGTTCTGATTCGGTAGCTTGAAAGCTGTGTTATCATCATTCGTCTGCAACTCAATTCCCTTTGGTGTACAATAAATGGTACAATTCAGTTTGCACAAAAGATCACTCCCTAATAAAGAGACTAGACTCGAATCACACACCACGAACTGGTGATGATCCTGGAAGGTTCCAATTTTCACTGGCACCTCTTTCGTTAATGGCTTTGTCATTCTTTTGTTGCCAACTCCTACGACTTGGATTGATTTCCCCGGGAGGGGTAGGCTTGGGACTACTGCAGATCTTAAAGTAGAACAGGTAGCACCAGCACCAGCATCAATCAAGAATGTAATGGGATGACCACCTACGCTTGCTTCTACATATGGTAAATCCTGCTCTACCTCTAAGGCTGCTCAAAGAGTACAGTCTTCCTCCACCCTCAGGCACCGTCATTGGGGCAGGTCCTGGTCAAATCCATCCAGTGCTTCCTTAAAGGGCATCTGAAGGTATGTTTGATTATTCTGTAAGAGTCTCGAAGGTTGTGGCACTTGCACTAGGTCTCTCTTTCTAGAATTTTATAGATTCTCCCCTAACTTCATTTGATAACCATCCCACACTTGTACCAACTGAAGGGGCAGGCCTGTATGTTCTTGATCAGTTCTAGAACCACAAGTCAATGGTACTTTTTCTCAGCATGAAAGTGTGGAGGGGAGCGATGTCGATAGCAATGTCAATCAATTCAATCGCAGTTTCTCTAGACCCATAGTAACCACAGACTACTAAGTAAGGTTAGTTGATTTATTACAAAGCCAAAAATAACTGAACATACAGATACCTCAAGACGAGGGTGTAGAAATACATTGGAACCAACATAAAGCCAAATCTGCGAATAAAGTTGAGTCTGTGCAACATGCACAAGACAATTAAGTCAAGAAATAGAATGCAGAGAATCAAAAAGCATGAGTCCAAGTTCCCCTACCTCGAGGGTTGATGAAAATAAACCATTAATCTATCCCTACACTAATGCTAACGTGACATCCCTACTTAAGCATTCTTCGGGCAAGATAGGTATAGGTGTCAGCATGTGGAGTCTTCTGTAGAAGCCTCTCCACTTCAATGGGTCAGGTAGCATGAAGCTACTGAGACAGAGCTTGTTTTAAGATGCTCTCTCTCCAAAGGCAAAAAAGAAATGGGCTCTTTCCCTACTTGCAATGTTGCAATATCACAGGCGTCTTCCCAGGATTTCTTTTGGGTCATGCCATCCGATCAGACCACATTTTCATAGGTAGTTTTCCACAGGAGGGCGATGCTCCTGAACAGCGACAAGATGACCTTAATTCCCAGGTGAGAAAATACAACAGTTCTCTTATCGGCATTAAACCTAATGTATCCTCCTCTCTCCTTGCCTAATTCCTAAAACAAAGACATTATTCTAACCAACTAGGGCGCTTCTTCCACGTGCAACACAAATGTGAGAGAGAACAGAATCCAACGTGCACATGAAATTCAAACTATTAACTCTAATGCGAGAGCTTCCAGGGAAAAAGTATTTTAGGCCTACAAATTCAGCTAACATAAGTGAAATGGAGCATGAGCTTTACAAAATTGCATAGAATAAAAGGCACATTTGGTTAATAGTCCTACCCACATATAAAATGACACGATTAATAAACACATTCAATAATAAATGGTTGTCAGTTGCACAACATGAGCGCTTCTGTTAGTGTTTTCTGCTGGTTACATTTGATTTTTCACATTAATTCTTCATGTATTCTACATAATGGCCTAAACATATCACATTTATGTTATTACATTACAAGATCCTAACACTACAAACAAGACAAAGGATTATATGTGGTTGCATTCTACATGTGTGATTAAAATGCACCCCTACAAATGAAAATGGATTTTGCGCTACATCAGTCTCACGAGCCTGTTAACAGCTCCCAAAAAACAAAGAAATACAGTAATCCATTCAACAACAAAAAAGTCGTCTGCAACACCATTTTGCATGTCTGAGCAGGGAGACCTTGCGAAAAAAAGTCTCATGACCAACAAACTCATGGATGACAAACGATTGACCTGGTTGGGTTTAAGAAAGATTTAAATCAAACTGCAACCCAATATTGCAGAACACAGAAATCATCATCAGGACAAAGCACAATTATGATGTTGCAAAGCCATCAGGAAGATTTTTGTGGTGATATCTGACAAGACAATAAGAAGACTTCAGTCTTGCTTGAATTACTTTTTAATGAGTTTTCCACCAACCATCTAGTCATTGCAAGCATACATTCCTAAGTTGAAGCAGGAGGGGTGGAGGCAAGATGGCGTTTGAGTGACGATCTACCCGCAATACTCCGCCGGTCAGACCCCTAGAAACTGTATTCCTACCCCCCGTTTACCCTCAAAACTGTCATTAGAACGCATGCGAAGAGATCAACAAATGAAGCAGCCCCATTACCTGCAAATCTGGCTCTTTTTCGTCTATCAACACGAGCAAATAGGATCCGGTAAAGCGCGGAAGCAATCTCTCCTGCCGGCAAGCTCCGATGCAGTCTGCCTGGATCTGGCAACCCTGACGCTTCCAGCCCTGCGGCGGGATTCTCCTTCCGTGCTGTCACGTAGGAGGATACTATCGGGGATCTACAGTGTCCTGCCGGCCTCGAAGGAAGCTCCCCTAGCACATGAGCTACACGAACGGCGCGCTGGCCTCCTTGCAGCTTGCAACATTTACAAGACACATTGTTGCAGCAAGGGACCCTGTTGCCCAAAAGTAAGGATGGCTGGTCGGGGGGCAAAAACGCTCAAAATTAAAACTTTGAAGCTCGCTAATCCAGTAATGACCGCAGCCCAGCTCCACAACTGCCGAAAATCGGCAAAAACGGCTAGACATGCGTGGGGCCAAGATCAGGGTGGGGGAGAAAGGTGAGAAAGGCGAGAAAGGAGAGAAAAACGAAAGCGCAGGCAAAATGGACAAAACAGAAATGTCTAAAAAAGCACAGATGAAAGCTTTCAGGGACCCTGACAACTGCCAACCATTAATCACCAGTAGCTTTGGCCCAAGCGGGGAAGTAGGACACAAGGCACAGGAGGAAGCTCAGGAGGAGGAAAAAAAAGGAGAAAAGACACTGAATAAGCAAACTGAAGCTGTTGATCCAGTAGCTCCTTCCATCACAGCACGGGAGGTCATAGTATGCCCTGATCTTCAATCTACCCCAATTTCCAGCCTGGAAGCTGACCATGAAGTGATTACTAGTATAATTCCCTACCTCGAGTTGTCAGGCCCAGCTCCGCAGGATCCAGTCGCAGCAGAAAAAGGTCCACCTCCAGATCTTACCAACACCCTGATACAAGATATTTACAGGGTGTTAGAACGATCAGGCGAGGGAAAAAGGAGAGGGAAAGGACTGCAGTGGAATAGAACCTGTAACAACAAAAACACAGATATAAACAAGGGCTTACAACGTCTACTCTCATTAATGTCTCACTAGTGGATTTATATACCTGAACATGAATTCTGCTGTTGGTACAATCCTCGGGAATCATCCAACGTCATGCAGCCCAAACATCAACCCTGTAACAAAAGAACTCTCAGACGTTAGCTATTGCAAGATCACCCCACCTCTCATTCTACTAAGAGCCCACACAGTCCTCATACGTACCCAGAGATTACCATAACCTCAGGCATGAGATGTTTGATTAACTGCAGCGTATATAGACAGCTCATTCCCCTTACTGACAATAGCAATCCGAAGCCAGTAGGTACTTGGAGATAGAGGCCCCCCCTTACAAGGAGTATCAGTCACAGCACAGTAAAAGTTAATACAGTTCCACGGGGTTACCTCACCTCCGTAATCCAATGCAAATGGAATACTGATTCCGGTTTGATCGAGTACAATAAACAGTTCCTTAGTACTTAAATCAGCGGTGACTTCCCGCTGTAATCCGCTGCTTACGTAAGTCCCAAACACTTCCCAAACAAATGCAAATTGAAAACACACACACGGTAATACGTGGTTCCTTCACCGCTGTATTCCGCTGTGTACAAAAAGACAGTTCTTTCCTAAATGGCAACAAAAACAAGAACTACAGAAACGGCAATACGCGGTAACACCGACGTATTCCGCTCAGGTTAAAGAACTCCGCCCTCGGATACAATGGCAACAAGAAGCCAAACTCCAGGCTTCACGAACAGTTCCTAGTACTCACGCAAATCGGCTGTAAGTCCTCACAGCCTTCCGTATCCAGGACTCTTCCTTCAGGGTATTACCCGACGGCGCCTTCCTACATAAGCTCTCTCTCGGCCGAGAGAGAGTCACACTCGAAACAGAATTACGCGCAACTTCCTGTGCGTCCTCCTCGACTAAATCCCCTCCCGTAGGCAGGCATGATGGGAGATGTAGTTCCAGGGATACTCGGCAGGCGCTGCAACGCTCGTCTTCCTGACACGAGTCCCCAGATGACCCACAAAAACATAATGATAACACAGGAGAAAAAGTAGGCGCAACCAGCAGCGAACCTTTTGCCGGCATTAAGGACTCTGGAGAAGAAACGCAGGGAGCAACCGGCGAATCCCTTCGCCCCTTACCTAAGATGCCTGACAATTTGGAGAAGTTTTATTCCTTAACTGACGACTCAGAAATCACGGATTTGATCATATCCGCCTCTATCGAGGAAGAGGTGAATAAATGGAATAGGAGCTCAAACTCAGATCTACCTACAAAAAGTAATGGGCAGAAAAAGCTCCAAAAGAAAAAGGGGAACCGGAGAATAAGATGTGAGACCCCTGATAGAGGAAGCGCTGGGGACCTCAGATGGGATTACTCGGCTTCACAACTTTCAAATATGTCAGACTTAACAGGTGCCTCAGGAGGCAATCGAACCATCACAGGCAGCACTGAAACAGGAGAGCGTGGGGTCAAGAACGAGTCTGCATTGGCAGTAGTGTTGAAGTCAATCAAGAGCTTCCAGGAGGAGGTCAAATTAGATAATCGTAGATCACGCCTAGCCACCAAAAAACTGCAGGGGCCGTTAGGAAGGTGAGCAGAACTTGTGCCGAAATCACTGATCGAATGGCCTCCGTAGAAGTACGGACGGAAAATCTGAAGAAAGACCTAGTCATTCTAAGGGCACAAGGAGACGAACATGAGGCATAGTCAAGGATCTAATCTGGAAAATGGAGGAACAGGAGAATAGACAACGGCGAAATAACCTCCGCATTCTAGGCATTCCAGAAGGAGCGGAAGGGAACGATCCCAGGAACTTCATGATCACACTCCTTAAGGGGGCCTTCCCGGAACTACACACCTGGGTCTGGCACAAAGAGATCCAGCGGGCACACAGATTCCCTCTAACACCTTCAAAACGTCCTTCATCTACTCCCCAGCATCCTCGTGCTATGCTCTTATACTTTGGTAAATTTCTCCTGCGCCAAGCGCTCTATGATTTGGCTAGACCAACAACCAAGAGGGAATTTAACGGAATCACTTTCTTCACTAGGCCCGACTTTGCTCATGCCACAGTTGAGCATAGATGGAGGCTGAGACAGCTCTTTACCCCCTTTCAACAACTTGGAGCTGATGTGTATCTACAGAATCCTGCTCGGTTAAAGATTGTATACAAAGGGACTATGCGCAGCTTTATTTCCGAAATACAGGCCCAAGCATATCTACAAGAGATTACTGGACGAAATGGGGGCAAGATTTATTGGTCAAATGACTTAAAATTATGCCGCTATGAAGTCTCACTCCTATGATGCCAATGTCATATATATACAGCCCCTTTCTGACCTTTTTTTTTTTCTCTCCTCCTTTATTTCCTTTAAGGCTTATGCCAGCATAAGAACCTTTTAACAGGTTGGATTGATTAATTCCTGGTTTTATTATTGGCTGGCAAAAAGCTTGAGTAAGAATTTGCAGAATATCTCTAATATTTCTTTGTATCATGTGTATTTTTCTATATTCACCAAGGGTGTCACAAATGTGGGAGGGAGGACCGACCGGGGACGCGGGGTTCTGATTACTCAGATGCCATTCTCCTGGCTCAGGCTGTGCCAGGTAACCTCAGCTATAGGTGGCGGGAGGGAGGAGGGGAAGGGTGGTGGTGGTGCAAGGGGAGGAGGGATTGGCTCAATGGGAGGAAGAGTTGCAGTTCCTTGTTCTTTTTTAGACACAGTTTTACATTTAGTACAGATGAGTAAGCTACGCATTGCTACAATCAATATTTGTGGTCTCAACGACTTCAAAAAAAGACAGAATACGGCATCTGGACTTCGGTTATTAAAGGCCGATGTGATCTGCATGCAAGAAACGCATATTGAAAACGCACAGATACACTTATTAGGAACGCTTGGAGATACAGTGGTGGGGGCCACGACACAAAATTCTTGGACACGCGGGGTTGCAATTTTGACCTCTAATCGTTCTTTACAATTAAGCCGCACATTAGTGGACCAGCTCGGGAGGTTGGTAATCGCTGAATGCCGCAGAAATAATGGAGATCCAATCACTATATGCTCTATCTATGGCAGCACCTTAGACGAGCCAACGGTATTTCATCATATTAATAATGTATTAGCTGCCTTTCCACTCCCGATAATACTTTGCGGGGACTTCAACATAAACTTGCCTGCTGACAAGAATCTAAGCTTAGAATCTGGCTGGGTATATAGTGGTCGTAAACCAAAGGTGTTTCGAGCATTAAGGGCACTCTGTCTGGATCATGCGCTTACCGATCTCTGGAACTGGCAGAATCCTACAGACCCCGGTTTTACTTATTTTTCGCACCCACACAACAAACATGCAAGAATAGACTTTATTTTAGTGTCTCACACTCTACTGCATGATTGCTCAATCGAGAAAACCCCACGCATATGGCTGATCATAACCCTCTACTTGTAGAGATCAAGGGGAGAGGGTCTAAGGCGGGTTGTGCTTTCACGTGGAGCTTTGAACGTGTCCTTCTTTTTAATGAAGAATACTCTGATTATAGGAGGGAGTGGATATTTCAATTTCTTAAGGAGAATATAGGGAGCTCTGGAGTTGAAGTCGTTTGGGATACGCCTAAAGCAGGAATATGGGGGGAACACTCAGATTTTCACTATCCCTGAATACAAAAAAGCGCTCTGAGATAAATGACTCTCAAGGCAGATTAGCCACTGCAGAAGAAGAACTGATCACAGCATTGCAAACTGGGGGCGATAATACCGAAGCGCAGGCAAAAGTCATAGTTGCTAAGTCAGCAATTATGGAGATAATAGCTAAAGGTGCTGCGGACAAACTTGCCGCTTGGCGGGAGGAAGCATATGAGTGTAGCGAGCAAGTGGGTCATCATCTTGCTATAAGAGCCAGACAAAAAGCAACTTGGAATATAATTGTAGAAATTAAAGACCCCGAGAAGGGGATGATCTCAGACCCAGCAGGAATTCGAACTGTGTTCTACTCATACTATCAAGAGCTTTACTGTGAGGATACATCAGGAAATCCGGAAGATGTGGCGGCGTATCTTAATCGGATTCCTACAGAACAATTCTTGCAGGAGGACCAGCTACAGCTGGAGGAGCTCCCACAATGGATAGAGATATTATTGTGTATCAACAGTCTTCCTTGCGGCAAGGCCACTGGCCTAGATAGCATACCCCTCGAATTCTACAAAAAATTTGCAACACAACTGAAAGAATGCATGATGCAGTTATTCATACATGTATTCATGGGCGGTAGACCGCCGGAATCCTGGTCACAGGCCAAAATCGTAGTTTTTCTTAAAAAACATAAAACACCGTCTTACCGCCCCATAACACTAATTAATAGCGACAGCAAGATTTATTCAAAAATCTTTGCAACATGTTTGGCCTCTGCAATACTTATTTTATTTATTTGAAGAGTTTTATATAGCGCTGGCTAGAACCGGAAGTATCAGAGCACTTTACATGAGGATCAGCGAGTTGCAAGTTACAAAAAATTAAACATTAGTTACACAGTGTAACACAGTAAAACAAGAGTAACTAGAGAATAGCAAATAAAGACACATAATAAAATAACGTTACACAGTAGTATGAAATTACTAGAACATGGCGTAACAGAGACAAAACATCCTAAGGGGTAAAGAAAGGTAAGGGGGAAAAGTAAAAAGGGGTAAGGAAAGCAGATCAGGACATGAAAGCGAAAGATAAACAAACCGATATTGGGACCAGCAATCTCAACAACCCAGGAATCGGAGACAGTAATAAGTGAGAGGAGTGTGGGAGACCTAGGGGGGGGGATTAGAGGTAAAGGTCAGTCAGACGAGAACATGGAGCAGTCCAGCAGAAAAGAGAAACGTTCGAAAGTCGCCCAGATGGAGTCCAGTGGGAAAGGGGAACGGACAAAGGTCGCTAAGATGGCGGATCCAGGTCATGGGCACTGATAGAAATAATCCAAAAATGGCGGGATACACATAAAATCCAAGTCCAAAACAAGAGAGCTGATTCCACGGAGTGGAGCAGGAAGGGGGATGCAGCCAGAGTATCAGAGGAGGGAGGAGGGCTGGAGATTACCGAAACACAAACGGGCCGTCTGCATGCACAGGTTCTGGGCTGCGGGGGCAGCAGTGTCGTCGATCCGTATGCCGCAGGTCAGGGGAAGTCTGCTCAGGCAGCAAGGCAGCAATCCCAGATAAAGGGAGGCAGCAGCGGGGACCAGGAGGGCGCGCCTCCCAGGCTCGGAAGGTAAGGACAAGCTCAAAGGCACTGTACCGCAGTGTCGTGAATCACACCGCCGCTGCACCCCCGAATTCGGAAAAAAACAAGACTTGCGCATCCCAGTCATCTTACGAGAGGCGAAGCTGGAGGGCTGGCAGTAGGGCAAACAGCAGCAGTCGAACCCGGAGGCAGGGGGACGGTCAGGAGGGGTGAACCTCAACCCAGCTCCTTGATGGCCATCCGGAGAACTCCACCTGGCATCAGCATCGCTGAGAATGGCTCCGTCGACCGCAGGTCATCAATGATTCATGGGAAGGTGGGGGAGGAAGAAGGCAAAGCTGCAGAGAGATGAGGAGAACTGTGCCCGATGCCCGGCTGGGTAGGTGACAGCCGAGGCGGAGAACCGGGCTAATCTCCTCTATAGCTCTTGATGCAGCTCCACCGGGCATCGGCCATGTTGCTAGGGCTCCGCTGTCAGAGGAACGATCCCGTATACATCCGAAGATCTCGAGCCCAAATACGGGAGATTGGAGATATGAGGACATCTGTCTAAGCAAGACTCAGGTGAGTAAAAGGGTCCAGGAGGAGGGTGGAAATTAGGGGATTTGAGCCAAAAAGGCAATCCCTAGCCGGGAGCTCCTGGCCGGAGCTCCTCACCTGTCGGCCATCTTAGCAGCGCTCAATACATAAGGTTATTTCTATTCGACAACATGGGTTCATACCCAGGTGGGGGACGACAGACCATATTAGAAGGGTCATCTCACTTATTGATGCGGCAAACATCTCTAGGGACCCAATTGCACTAATTTTGTTAGATGCAGAAAAGGCCTTTGACAGGGTCTCCTGGCCTTTTTTATGGGAGACTCTGTCAAGGGTTGGAATCGGAAAGGGACTTCTACAGGCTTTCAAAATGCTTTACTTTCACCCCACCGCCAGACTCATTGTCAATGGAGAACTTACAGACACTTTTAAAATAACAAGGGGCACCCGGCAGGGTTGCCCAAGCTCGCCGGTATTATTCGCAATATACATAGACCCCTTCTTACGCCAATTGGAACACAACAGGGCTATTAGCCCTATCGTAACCCATGGTTGGGAAACCAAAGTTTTGGCATACGCCTATGATATTGCTCTAGTGACTCCCAATCCTGATGTGGCTATAGACGAAATCGAAGTAGAGGCGGCGAGATTTGGGACACTCTCAGGGTACTCCCTCAATCATAGCAAAACACAAATTGTCTGTAATGAGAATGTAACAACTCATAATGTTCGAGTAGTCAAGAATGCAATATATCTTGGTGTTGATATTTCTGCAAACATCGATAGCATTGTTAAAGATAACGTTGAGCCACTAATTGCTAAAACGAAACCAGACCTGGTGAGGTTGCATAATCTACACTTATCCATTATCGGCAGATGTAATATTATCAAAATGTTTTTTCCCAAGTTTTTGTATCTGTTGCGCGCAATCCCGCTCAAATTCGACACTAAATGTCTCAAAGGAATCGAGGACCTATTCTCCAGATTCATTTGGGGATATACTAAGCCTAGAAGAGCATATAAATATCTCTCTTTACCTAAGGAAAGGGGATGACTGGCCCTACCAAACATTAGACTCTATTACTGGGCTAGCACAGTGATTTATAATCTAGTGCTTATACAGGAGAAACCGAGAGATAACGTGACAGAAGTAATTCCGACCCCGCTGGAACTCGTAATGGGGGCAGAAGCATGGGGCGGGGTCTGGAGATATCTAAATGACAACCATTTTAAGAAAGTTTGCTTTAAAACGCTACAACGGGAATTTAGAATTATGAAATCAGTCCGGAAATTAATCGGTTTGGGTCGTCTGAACTTCTACACACCACTTTGTAACAATCCCAACTTGCCTGAGATTTTTAAAGGCACAATTATTAAAAGATGGGGCGAAGCGGGTCTGACTAAGCTTGGAGCCTTTTTTTCTCCAACAGGGCTTGTCTCTTTCGAAAACCTTAGAGAATGGTACGTGCTAGATAGGAGGGATTTTTACAAATACCTACAAATTCGGGATTTTTTAAATAAGAAAGGGAGGTGTCTGATAGGGTTCGCTAGTAGTGATATTATAGATAAATTAAGAAAGTATAGAGATCTATCTATTGGAGTTGTCTATAATTTTTTTAACTCACTAATGTTAGATGACATGGAAGATCGGGCGCTAAAGTGGAAAGCGGAGATTGGAATCCCGGAAAGTCTATTTTTTCACTCAGTCAAACTAGCACAGAATATTTTAATTCCGGCCCGACTTCAGGCTCAGTATTATAAATCATGCTTTTCACTTTATTACACTCCGAAAAGGATTGCTAAATGGGGGTCGGGGAGAGGAACTTTTTGTCCACGGTGCGCTTTATATCAGGCAGATCTCAGCCATATCTTTGCCTCCTGTGATGCACTGAGTAAAGTAAAACAGGAAATTACCAGCTTCTTTAAGGAAGCTTTAGGTGTTGTCTGCTCTCTCTCTCCGACTTTGATAGGACTTGGGGTAGCTCAGGACATGCAGGGGAAGCCCGGAGAAGAATTAGTGTTCATTGGTATGGCGATCCTGCGCTTATGTCTAGCATCCGCCTGGCTAGATCCTAACCCCCCAGGGTTTCAGCAATGGCTTTCTCGGCTACTTGCAAACTATAATTTGGAAAAAGCTATATATGCAAGAAGGGGACCACGCTCCCGAATAAATGGCCGGAAAATCTGGGCACCATTGACTATATGGATTGAGAAGAATGGGTGAATTATAAGGTGCAATTTAATTTATACCTGAACTAAAGACAACAGAGTGAGGCCAACTCCTAGGGGGTGGGTCGGGTGGGAGGGTAGGGAGGAAAAATCAACTAATTCATTTCTCTGATTTCCTTAGCTCTTTTCTTAGTTTTTTGTACTTGCTTTTCTTTCACAATGAATTGTAATTGTTGAGTATATTATTATCATTTATGCATTAATAAAAAAAAAAAAGCAAGCATACATTCCTAACACTAGTGCAAAGAATTGCCTTAGTAACCATTAAAGACATTTTAAATCTGTTTGTATTCCTCAAAGCTCAGAAACTTAAAGCTAAGGTAATCAATAGGTAGAGTCAGCCGGTACAAAAACAAATTAATAAAAGCATACCTCAAAAAGGAGCTCTGAGGACCTCCCTGTGCAAGAGTTTAAACTCACAGCAATAGGGTGAAAGGTAGACTGCCTGGGATCTCACATGCAGATAAGATCCAAACCAATGCAGAACCATGTACCCTGGCTTCAATTAGCCTAGCAATCACATCCTTGTGGGAGTGTGTCCAAAGCAGCTGACAAATCTAGCAGCACCAAGACTGAAGGTTGGCTTGGAGCTGCTGAAATGTATAGGCCACCCAGAATAGAAACCAGACCTCTTTAAGTGGTGTAAGATGGCTGAAAGCCTTATTGTGCTGCATTAAACCCATTGTGTGTTTCAAAAAATAAAGAAAGCTGCTTATTAATGTCCTCTTCCAGGACCTTAACTGGAAAAGGAAGCAGTGAGATTGGATGAGAGTAACTCAAACATGATAGATCCGCTTTGGGTCTCTTCAAGAGCAGAATCAAAGATTTCTTCAAAGCCTCCACTACTGCAGCTGTAAGAGTAGATTCATTGGAGAGTTATGAATGAAGTGGAACTGAAGAGTGAATTTTGTAAGGGGAACCGAATCCAAGGAAGGGTCATAGGAGATAGCGGATAACATCTCAGTCCGTTCATCAAGTGTCCCAAGTCAAAATTGCCTAAGGAGGGAACCACAGTGTCATGATCCAAAGAGGGCAGTGCCTCACTCAATGATCTCATTGAACGAATATCAAAAATATAGCATATATTTTTGATCTTATTAGAACAAAAATCAGAAAGCTTATCACAGAGATCCTGAGAGTGGTTGATAGTACGAATCAAGCAGATAGGAGAAGCAAAAGAATTAGCAATAAAAACACTTCTTTGGAAGCCTTACATGATTTAAGGATCTATCTTGTCTGCATAATATTTAGCCTTGGCAGATAAGACTGGCTTTTTATAAGTTTTATGGGCATGCACCACATTGATTCTAGCATTCGAAGCATACTGAACCCGCCATTTGCATTCCGACCTCTTAGAGACGAGTTTGGCTTCTCTTAGTGAACAATCATAGCAGGGCGCAGAAAAATGAGACCACCGGGAATGAGGAGCCATTGCTGGACGAACCAGTCTAAGGTAGAGGTAATCCAATCGGTAAAACTCTCTTAGGCAGTGTCAAAAGTAGTGTTAAACACAGGAATGCCTTGCTCCATTAACGCTTTCGAAAATGCCTCAAATGAGAGTTTAGCCCATGGACTTGTGGGTTTTATGTTGTATTTTGTCAGAGCCAAAAAGCGATGGATGCTGCATAAATTTTTACACCCACAATGTATCCAGGAGCCGGAGGTATTGCTTACTTCTGTTTACAAATCTGAAATATTGAGGCTTTTTTAAAACAGAAGAAGAGCTGGTAGGTGTTGTGTTTATGTGTATTGTTTATTTCTGTGCATATAGGTTCTATGCTGGTATGCCACACACCAGCCTTTACATCCAAATAATAACGCTCAAGACATTTCTCATACTTCTTCCCTTCTGTGGATTAAAGTTAAACCTATTTAGTTTTTCCTTGAACACCAATATAATAATTTCGATTTCTAGTGGACAGGGGCTTCTGCTAAGCATGTTGCAAAAAATTCGGTCTCTTTGAATGCAGATAAAGTTTGTGTTTATTACTGCCAAAAAATATACAAAGATGGTGACTCAGGAAATGCGGGAAACTCCAACTACAGGTAGACCATTATATGGGATATATATTTGTATAATGAGCCTTGTGCACACCCTACAATAAAAACAATTGAAACAGTGCACAAGACTTTCAGTAAGACTCACAAATATTTCCTACATTTCTAAAAATAGTAAGGTGCACTGCTGACCTCTGGGAGGCCCCTCATTCCATAGCTGTGTTAAGTGTGTTCATGGACATCAAAATGGTAACAGGGGGGTGTTACCTCCTCGTCTGTTTTCCTCACCACAGTATAGTTCATTCTGTTATTACTATGGCGAGGAAGACGAGGACTCGAAGTAATGAAGATTACCAGTAAGTAACTTGGGCATTGTTCACCGGGCCCTGCCTGTTTTCATGGCTCTCTGCTTACGCTGCAAAGCCTATTCATAGACTTTGAAGCAAGCCAGCTCTGTTTACTAATGATGAGGCATCTAACACAGCAGTAACCACTGGATAATGCAAGATGATCGAGTTACTGTGTTTTCTCTTTATCCCATGGACCTGCTTTTCACCTTACAACAAGTGGTCATGACGTGGGGCCTAGAATTAAGTTTTTGATAATGTCCCCCATAACACGTCTGAGTGGCCTGAGTAGTATGTTAGCATGCACAAATGGCTAGGAGTTTGCAATTGTTTCTCATAGTTTAAAATCATTTGTTGAAATATATCCTCAGAACTATTGAGGAATAATGGTAACCACTGGTATTTCAAGTAGGATTATCTTCCAGGCAACTGTCTTGACTCAATAAAAGTAGGTTTTGTATAACTATTCTTTCATCACTGAGCACACTGGCATAATCTTGATATATGCAGGAACAATTTCATGTAAATTTGTGAAACGGGTTTGGTGATGTCAAACTGGCTCCTCCTGCATGTGTTTCCCGGCAGCCATTCTGTCATAAAATCTAGCTAACCACTATGGTCCATAGGTAAAGATTATTACAATGTGCCACAATGGAGAGCCTGGGGGCCAGTACTGCAGTCTCTGTCTCTCTCTCTCCACCCCAACCCGGCTTCTCCACCAAGCAAATGGGGATAAAACTAATTATTTTTACAGGAAATGTGCGCCAGGCAAATGGGGATAAAACCAACTATTTCACCGAAATGCGTGAAGTGTCATTGGATAAGTTTAATAGTTCCCACTCCTCACTATGGGGGATATTTACAAGAAAATGTTAAAGCGCTGTGTTACTCCAAATTTAGCAATGCCACGCACCAACATCTTTAATATGCAGGTATGTGCTGTATTTACAAAAATAAGGCGCACCCCTGCGTTTCCCCCAGCCCTGGTGCTAAAAATGCTGCCTAGCGTCAGTGCAGGCACCCTTGTGCCATGTTGCAAGGGTGCCTGCACTGCAAGAGTGATTGTTTATGTGCAGGAAGGGATACCTTCCTGCACATAAACAATCAATAATGGCAATTTGCTCTTTCTATGTGTGTTGCAGAATACAGCACAGAAAGAAAGGGTGAAAAATAAGGAGAAATTAATAATTTCTCCTCATATCGCCATTCTAAGACCAGGTATTACCTGGCGTTAATTTTTGGCGATGCCCCAGCCTTGTAAATCTGGGGCAGCGTCAAAAAGCAATGGGTGTTGCGGTGGAACGTTAGGCACAGAGAAATTAAGTGATTTGCCCAGAATCACAGTATGTTGAGCATCCCTGCCGAGCCTCGAACCCAGCTCCCCAGCTTCGAGGTCGACCACCCTAGCCGTTAGGCCACATCCTCTCCAAGTTATCTAGTTATGCTCACATAATTGTTCAGCGACGGATTCGCTGTCAAGTCAGAGGATTATTACCGATTTTCACCATTCATCTCACTGGCTGCTTATCAACCACGAAGAAGTAAGTGGCTCGATCCATGGTACCCATTTGCTAGTTTCAGCAAAAAAGCTGAATCATTTCTAGCTTTTAAATGTTGCATCCTAAAGCATTCTCACATTGTGTGGTGTGTATTAAATATGTTCATATACTAATTATGAAATATATAACAATTTGAATAATGATTTCTAATAATTTCAGGAGATGGAGAGGACAAGTAATTATATACATTGGCACTGTTCATAAAAGCATTTATGAGAGGAAGTAGCACTACAGGAGTACTATTTTATGTACTCTTACAGGCCTTTGTGAATGGGCCCGAAGCATCCAAGGTTATGCTCCTTTGTAGTTGTACTTATTACATGTTAATAGTCCTTAAATCTTAAAATTGGAGTCACATTTTAGATGGTTTGGGGCCAGTTTACAAAGGCATGTAAGAGCACATACAAGGGCACTACAGTAATACTACATTATATACTCCAAAATGCCTTTGTGAAAAGGCCCCAATAATATTTTCAATGATAATGCAGTTTCTATCTCAATATTTATTTGAAGCTGGCCTTAATCATGCTTTCTGTCCTGGCTAATTGATTAGTGACTTATGTTGAATAAAAAGTCATCCATTATGCTTTACATTATGGCAAGGATGTGGAATTAATTAATTTTACAGCATTTATTACTATTATCCTGTGCAGAAAGCAGAGGCAGGATCTGTGGAAATTTTTGAACATACCCTGCCCAGAAAAAGAGGTGAAAGGCTTTAGATTTGGATCAAGGTTTACATATTAAGTATTTATGTAAATCTACACATGCATATGTTGATGGAAGAGTCCTCTTGATTAAAAATAAGACAGGTAGTGAACGGCAGTAACAAAGTAGAGTAAAAGAGAAAGTCACAAAATGCACAGCAGTATTAAATCACGTTTTGTGCTCTTTCTAGTAAGCAGTGAGCAAGAAAAATATGAGAATGTGTAAAGTCAGTGTAGTTATCTATTCTAATCTTTCAAAGCTTGACCCATTCAGGAGTTCGTGTAGAACAGCATGCATTATTCATTAGCTGCATATGACCCTTCACTTTAGGCTTTTTGTCTTCTTCGTGATAGTTTTAAAAGATATCCAAATATCCCTGCTTTCTAAATCCACTAGATTTACAGTCAAAATGCTCGGTTGTTTGCTGAATTTAAAAGAATATATATTGCTTAGGCTTGATCTAGTCTATATTGCCTTTCATGCTATGTTGATGAAAATGTTCTGATTTCCATATTTATTTGTACAGCAGAATAAGAAGCTCTGTGTGTCCGTGATTATAATAATTATTATTATTGATTCCACCATTAGGATGCCTATTAAAGACATACATTGACTTTACTTCAAAGGAGTGGGTTATTTATCTTTTATGATTTTGAGTTGTCCTTTGCAGCAGTGATTTAAGCGGCTGGGTTCAGCAATGACCAGCATCTTCACAGCCAGAAAGCATTAGAAAAGCCAATAAATCTCATTATAATTTGGTAACAAATATTAAGAAATGAACAAATGCTGTTTCATTGTCTCACACACACATTCAAAAAGTCAGACCTGTTAGCTCTGGATATGCTAGGTGGCTGGAGAGTAGCACAATATTGCAGTACTGCAGGCTGTTATTAGGTGAGATAGTAGCACAAGCCTGCAGTACCACAGGTTGCCACCAGATGTTCTCAGAATGACTAGTCGAAGTATGCGGTACCACAATTTTTTGCGCGGTGTTTCAGGAGCGGAGAGGTCTTTCTATTAAATCGACCACAAATTGTTTGAAGAAATATATTTTGCTTTCTTTTGTTATTTTGCTCTTTTTATGCTCCTGGCAAGTCCATGTTTGGATCTGAGGCTCTGTTGGTGCAAGGCAGATTCTGAATGGCCTCTGCTTTCCTCTACAGTAGTGTGCAAAGGTTTTTCAAGTAAAAGGTTAATGATGTAACCGCTGCTGGGGTCATCTCATATCTGTTCCTGGCAGCAGTTGGAAGTTTGATCAATCAATCAATGGCCATTTATAGAGCGCACTGCTATCTCAGCCGAGGTGCCCCAGCGCTGATAAAACGGACTAGAGAGACTAAGTGGCTCAAGATACTACTACACCTGCCTAAAGAGGCAGGTTTTTAAGGTCTTTCTGAACTCATTTTCTGTATCTAACATGCGCAGGTGGCTAGGCAAGGCATTCCAAAGTTTGGCAGTCCTAACTGTGAAGGACCTGCCCCTTTTCCCATATTAGCAAAGTGAGGGACATTGAGGAGACGCTGCTGATTAGATCTCAAGGTCCGCTCCTGGTGATATAGGCTAAGCCTTGACCTGAGGTAGCCTGGGCCATGGATGGCTCGAAAAATGAGGTTGAGTGCCTTAAACTCAATTCCTCCTGGCCATGGGGAGCTAGTGAAGCTGTCTTAGGTGGAAGGAAATGTGTTTGTTGCAAAGGGACCCTACGGATTAGCCTTTGATTGCATTTTCTTTTCAGTGCAAGACATCTCCATAGCACCTAGTTTGTAGTGAAACTGTCCTTTTGGACTTCGGTTTTTAAATAAGACGGCTCTTCATTAAGACAACCCACAGGAAGCAGCCGCGGGACAGGCAGTCCCTCTTCACTGTTAGAGGTGTGAATCTTGCCTTGCCTTCGTTTGTGTAGGAGTTCCTCAAGTCAGGACACAGACTGTCCTGCTAGAACTGTTTGGCCCAGGCACAGAGAACAACAAAAGATCTCTCCTTCTTCACTCAGGATGGGTATTCAAGCCAGCTGATTGCATTTGGCTTTAGAAAACATTTCAGAGGGATGAATGAATGAAAGAAGAAGGCAGGACAGGGGGCTAAACAGGGAGAAGGGAAGCACTAGGCACTGCCTGCCACTTAGTGCCTTATTTTAGGGGAGCGATGGACCGCCAAAGCCAAAGTGGTCCAACCGCCCTATAACAAGTTGGGCGGCTGGACCGCCATGGGACCGCTACTGTCACCAGGGATCTGCAATTCTTGGCGGTCTTGTAGTGGTTGAAGCCCCTAATATGCAGGTGGTGCCGCTGTGGAACCCCCAAGCATATTAGGAGTTTCCTCACTGCCACAGTTTTCGTGGCAGTGAGCCCACCATGAAAAGTGTAGCAGTGAGGAAATAAAGGCCCTGCACCAGGGGATGCATGCAGGGGGGCACATGGTGATTGCCCCTGTCTGCATGCACCCCCAGTTCCAGCTAGGCATAGGCTTCACAGTCCATGCCCTGCAGGAACGTGCAATGGCGTTATCATTCTGGTTGCTTGCTAAGGCTCATGAGCCTTACCGCTGCACCGCCGTGGGCCAGCTACCGCAGGACCGCCCGACCTGGATTCCAGTTGGAATCCAGAGGGCTGTTGCTTTATAGCTTTGGCGGTGTGGCGGGGGCATTGGCGTGGGGTCCCGCTGCCACACCACCAAAGTCATAATAAGGCCCTAATGCTATGGAATGCCCCACAACTTTAAGGGTTTGATAGATGCAGGGGTGTTTGGACAAAATATCGATCTAAAAATGTAGGGAGGCAGAAATAACAGAAAATAAATATTGTGATACACAAATATCATGATGCACGAATATCGTTGACAAGAATATCGTTTTTTGAGGGAAGTAATATGGTTTTAAATAATATCAATGTTGTTAAAATTGTTTTCAGTAATACAGTGGATAAAAATACTTTTTTGAATGTGTTTTAGTTGATATATTAATTTTATGTGCTGTCATTGTATATGTAAAGGTCTTCTTATTATAAATATAGATTGTAATTGTAAGTGATTTTAGATTCTTTATTTCATGTTTTATAGTAATATAGTGGTGTCGTGGGTTGTTGGGTTTCTAGAGGTTGGGGTGGACAGTTAATTAGTTAATAATAATTACAAAACATTTAATAAATTGTATTTAGTTATATGATTGATATTTAATATGCAAATTATTTGTATTTGTATTGGAAATTTATAAAGGGCACAACTTATTACCAATACTGGTTCTGGCCATGGGCTTAAAGTGAATATAGCCATAATGTAATATTGATTGATTTTCATTATATGGTATTTGCAGGCTGTTAGGTTTGTAGGGGTGTAGGATGGAAATGTAATTAAGAAACAATGAATTAACGATAAATTATTAATTTATAATTAATTATTTAAATGTTTTTAATTCTGTGATTCATGTAAGATTTATTATTTTTACTTATATTTTAGTTGTGGGCTGCTAGGTTTGCACGAGTCTAGATTGGAAAGTTAATTAAGTAATAATTAATCAATAATGTATTAATAATTTGTAATTAAATATTAAATTATTTCTTAATTATGTACAATATGGAATACAGATGTATATTACTGATATTTTAGTTGCAGGATGCTAGGTTTGTTGGGTTATAGGGTGGGAAGTGAATACATTAATAATTAATTTATTGTTATTTGTAAATTTATGATTTAATTGAATATTAAATATTTAAATTATGGAATACTTATTTATTTTAATTATACTTTAGTTGTTGTCTGCTAGGTTTGTAGGGGTCGAGGCTGTGAAGCTAATTAGGCAGTTATTAATTGTTAACTCACTATTTAATTGATTTTAAATAAGTAAATTATGTAATACTTATTTCTTAAGTTAGTTTTAGTTGCGAGTTGATAGATTTGTAGGGGTATAGGGTGGGGAGTTAACTAATTAATAATGGAATAATAATGATTTATTAATTGGTAATTACTTTATTGAATGTTAATTATGGAAATTGATTAATGTTTTTTTACTTTTTATCACACACACACACACACACACATATATATATATATATATATATATATATATATATATATTCACTGAAAAAAACATAGGTTTCAGGGACATTATTGTTAGAAATTATCATTTAAAAAACCTTAGCAATTCACTGAAAAAACCATAGGTTTCAGGGACGTTATAGTTAGAAATTAGCATTTAAAAAACCATAGAAATTCACTGAAAAACCACAGGTTTCAGGGACTTTATAGTTAGTTGGACATCTCACTCGTACAAAACCAGAGAAATTCGGCCGTTATAGTTAGTTGAGCTAAGTATAACTCGCGCCCCCGCAATGCACTGCTGATGACATCACATATTACATCACCCATGACATGGTCAGTGACATCACTGATAAAATCACTGATGACATCTTAAATGACATCACTGATGACATCACTGATGACATCATCCACGTGATAATCTGATGCACCTCCACACACCCTAATATAACCTTTGATACACCCACTATAAAATACAGACTACCATTCTTGAAACCATAGACACACCAATACCATTTACTACATACCCACTCACTGATTCCTAGGTCTACACCCACATCCACTCACTCACCCATACAGTCACTCATACAGGGGGGCAGACAGAGGCAAGAGAATTACAGAAAGAGGTAAGAGAGGTGCAGAAAGAGGCAAGAGAGGTGCAGAAAGAAGCAGGAACAGTGCAGAAAGAAGCAACAGAGGTACAGAAAGTGGCAAGAGGGGTGCAGAAAGAGGAGAGAGAAGTGTAGAAAGAAGCAAAAGAGGTGCAAAAAAGAGGCAAGAGAGGTACAGAAAGAGGCAAGAGCAGTGCAGAGTTGGGCTGCTATGTTTGCACGAGTCTAGATTGGAAAGTTAATTAAGTAATAATTAATCGATAATGTATTAATAATTTGTAATTAAATATTAAATTATTTTTTAATTATGAACAATATGGAAGACAGATTTATATTACTGACATTTTAGTTGCAGGATGCTAGGTTTGTTGGGTTATAGGGTGGGAAGTAAATACATTAATAATTAATTTATTATTATTTGTAAATTTATGATTTAATTGAATATTAAATATTTAAATTATGGAATATTTATTTATTTTAATTATACTTTAGTTGTGGTTCGCTAGGTTTGTAGGGGTCGAGGCTGTGAAGCTAATTAGGCAGTTATTAATTGTTAACTCACTATTTAATTGATTTTAAATAAGTAAATTATGTAATACTTATTTCTTAAATTAGTTTTAGTTGCGAGTTGATAGATTTGTAGGGGTATAGGGTGGGAGGTAATTAATTAATAATTTAATAATAATGATTTATTAATTGGTAATTACTTTATTGAATGTTAATTATGGAAATTGATTAATGTTTTTTTACTTTTTATCATACACACACACACACACACATATATATAAATATATATATTCACTGAAAAAACCATAGGCTTCAGGGACATTATTGTTAGAAATTATCATTTAAAAAACCTTAGCAATTCACTGAAAAAAATATAGGTTTCAGGGACGTTATAGTTAGAAATTAGCATTTAAAAACCATAGACATTCACTGAAAAAAACCACAGCTTTCAGGGACGTTATAGTCAGACCCACCAGGATATTGCGGCATGGATTAGCAAATTTAGCGGCACAAATATGGAAATTTAGCGGCATTTTTGCGGCACTTTATTTTACTCATAATCATTCATTGTCAGCCTGAAATCAATGGAAACTGTTTTAGCAGAGTATTTCACTTGTAATAGGCATGTTTAAAGTGTCTGCAGCTCTATGGAAGCACAGCTCCAGTCCTAACCTTGTGGGAGGGTGCTGTATTTCTCCCTGGGATGTTCTAGTGCCCATGTATGCACCCCTGTCGGGCACTGCTGCCTCCGGATCCGAGAGGCAGGACACCTCTTCCTCAGGCACCCTCTTTTGCAAATTTTTTAACTAATGCTATGGGGGCACTCAACCACAAGATCAGTAATGTTGAGGAAAGCCTAGGTGTCACCAAACAGGTTTTGCTGGAAGATAAGCAGGCTCTACCAGCATCAGAAGTCGCCGGCCCCAGTACTAAATCAAGTAACCTGAGTTGATTAAAGACATCTGGGTCCTCCTGATGGAGGAGAGTTAATCCTTGTATTTCACATGAACTTGTAACTATTGATTCAGATCCTGTTAATGCTGTGAATCCTTTGACTGATTTTTCTCAGCTCACACCCAGGGAAAAGTAAACAAGCATTGGCATAGCCAATAGGTCTCGCCTTTGGGACCTTGTAGGTGTTTAGCCATGCAACAGTTGATGTTGTTGCACCAAGGATATTGTGCTGCATAACTAAATACTTATAAGGTCCCAAAAGCGAGACCTATTGGCTATGCCAATGCTTGTTTCTCCTCTAGTTCTGCAGTGATTCCTTTCCACGTGAGCCTGCGTTTTCTTTCACATTTTACCCCCTCTTGCTCAACCACCTTGTCCAATATATTTCCCCTTCCTTTCCATCTTCTAGCCCTTTGATTTGCCTTTGTCACCTTCCTTTCCCCATTTGCATCTCTCCACTCAAAGCATGAAGCGTCAGCCAATGTTGCAGGATCGAACAAATAGTTTGGTTGCACCGCAGTGTAGAGGCCAAAGGAAAATGAGACACCACCAACAGATCTTAAATAAAACCATCCCTCAAAAGGAGATATTTAAAAATTATAAAGTTATTTCATTTTAAAATTCCCAACACAAACCTACTGGATGAAATGACCAGGAGATGAATGATCCTTCACCTACTGATGGAGACAGAAATATTCTGAAGTTCCGGATGTAAGAAAAACCTCAATTATTACATCATTGTAATTCTAATTTCTAATCAGATTTACACTCCTTAAATAGCATAAACAAGTCTCTTGCTTATTTCGCAGTGTTCTGGTGAGAAGGCCATAGGAATTACACATCGACAACATGAGCTGACAACTGTAAGTTCCTCTCTTGGTCAAGCTTGTAAAAAGCTCAGATCATACAACCTGTTGCTTGTAAAAAATTCATATCATACAACCTGCTGCTTGTACAAAGTTCAGATCATACAACCTGTTCTTTGTAAAAAAAAAATCAGATCATACAACCTGCTGCTTGTAAAAAGTTCAGATCATACAACCAATTGCTTTTATATAGCGCTTCGTACTGTAGTTCTGCTGTTTCAAAGCACTGTAAAACACAGATGTTACTAGTACCCGATTTAATAGTAATCAGTTTGCAGACCTCTGAAGGCTGGAAGGCAGAGTTGCCCTTCCCAGGATATGAGCTTATGACCTGTATGTTAACGAGTTATCAGGGAGCGTGTTTAACTCCCTGAATCACCTCGCTTAGTTTGCCAAAGTTGACTCAACTTAAAATCACATTATGTTACTATATCTTTCCCAGAAAACGATAAAAATATATAAATAATTGTGACCCTAACTAAAAGTGATATATCTTCCACATCATAAAAAGCGGCCATTTTGTCCCAGAATACTGCCATGAGCTGGCTGCCTTCGTTCCGTCTCATGAGGGCGACAGGTAACTTTAGGGCATGCCTAAGACCACACATGGCCGATGTAATTCCAGGCTAGCCTTGGGTTCCAGGCTTCAATGCATATTTTAATATTAAGATCAGTTCCCCACTTAGCTTGGTGTGTCCGGTTCCATGACTGTCGGCGTCACGCCTAGATAGTTGAGCATGCGCAAAGGTCTTGTCACTGGAGACCGTGGCACCCCTCATTTTGTTGCTGCACAGGGGAGGTGCTAATTTTATTCCCACAAACACTATACATTCCTTGCTATTTCTGATCAGAATTTCACTGAATAAAAGAACAGGTTTTCCTAGATAATGAAATGCAGACCTGCCACCTTTGAAAACATATCAGGGTGTCAGTTTACGGAATAGGAGTGGCCCTGGGGGGGATGTGGCAATGGACAGGTGGGGAGAGGTTCTGGGCCATGGATGGGACTTTGAGCCCATCACTGACTGAGCAGCAAAGGAAGACCTTGGAAGGACAGGTCACTCCTACCCTCCCAAACAAACATTGGCAAAGCCAATAATTCTAGTGCAGGCCACCAGCCCGTTGACTTTGTCAATGCTTGTTTTTCATGGTTATTGCAAAACTTTATTGTTGGGGGTGCTGCCGGGCCCCATATTAGGCTTTAAAAAAATGGCTAAAAGCAAAAGTATATTTTTTGTCTCAAAAGCATACATTGCCACAGTAGTTCATGGCACTGAAGGAACTCCACTGTGTGCAGATGTGTTGCTTGAGAAAGAGTAAAATATTGTCACTCATACTGAAATTAGCCAATGGCTAAAGAGGGCTGACCCACTGCCCCATGCTGCATCCTGTAGTGGGTGGAAGAAAAATATGAATGACACTACAACAATTCAATGGATGATAAGGGATGGCTGAAAGCCCCCATAAGTAAAAATATTATATTTCAGTAAAAACATAAGGTCTTGGCTAACGCCAGACATAAGAATGCAACAAAGGCTTCCCACGCCACCTCCCATGTCCTCTGGTGGTCACAAAACCTGTAGCGACGTACAACCGTGCAAAGCTTTCACACTGGAGTTGGAACACGACTGTCGACAGGGGCTTCCAGCTCACCTTGTGTTCACTTTGTGATATTGGCTCCTCGCTGGATGACTGTATGAAAACTGTCAATATCAAGTGACAGATACGATGTAGTACATGCCACAGTGACTCAACCAAGATGGCATGAGCCCTAATGCAAGCAAGAAAAACAGGCCTTTCTGCCCCCTCGTAGGGCAGTAAAGGACAATGGCAGCTAGCGTGCAGTGGGGCCCTGCACACCAGTGCCGCAGAGCCACTGCCTCTGACAGTGAGCTGCACTCTACCACCCTCTGTCCGGCGAGTTAACCCCTAGCTGGCAAAATACACTCCAGGCCCGTTATCCCCTTGAATAGCTCACCAAGACACATCTTTCCCTTTCACAGGCTGGCTGCTCCTTTGAAGCTGCAGAACATTTGCATGTGTTTAGAATGTGTTTCTTGCTGGGGGGCCAGACTCTGCCTCCCAGTGAGAGCAGCTGTAGTCTTGTTCTGACACATTCATCCGCCCTGAGGCATGCGGATGCACACTAGAGAAAAACCAGCACAAGCGCACGGCTCGCGCGGCAGCAGAGGGAGGGGGCCTGCGCGATTCCCTTGCGGGAGCGTGCTGCAAGGCGCGATGATTGTGACCATATGGCGCCACCATATGGCGCTGCGCGCTCCCGCAAGGGAATCGCCAGACGTGCACGCGTTGCCATTGGAAGCAATGCAACGCGTGCACGTTTTTGCCCCCAAAGCTGTGCCGATGGCTAAAGGTCTCTCCTACGCAGCGCATGTACGCTGCGTAGGCGAGACCTAAAAAGGACTCTTTGCGTACTGTGCACCGTAAGGATAAAGTGCTGCCCAATCCAGTTGGCAGTCCTGTGTATGCCACTACTGCTGTAGTCAATTTGGAGGTTAGGTCAGTTTCAACATCACAAACGCTGTACATACCCAGCACTCGATGACGCATTCATGGGTAGACTAAAAGCAATTGAGTGTGCCATTTTGACTTGCACACCTCTGATCACCTACCCACGTCAATTCGAAGAATTGAGGGTGCCACTGATGCCCCCCAATCTTGTGGGACCATTCAGCGCCTTGATTCAGATAGCTGTATTTCCAAGGAAACTAATACTGTAACATTTGTCCCTCAAGCTAATTCTGCTAGTCTTCCTGTACTGTCTTTCTGACTCTGGATGCACAGACTGCACTGCCACCGTGGGCTGTTCCCATCCGAAAAGCTGCTGCAGATTTGGAACCGTGTTAGGCAGCGATCGCGTGTTATTAATTCATCTCTGGAGCATGTCAAAAAAGCAACATTAATTTAGAATATAACCTACCCCGAGATTCAAAAGTACTTGCTAACACAAGCCTGCGCGGCAATGTAACGCAGCTCCGTGTTTACTGAATGAGTCCTGCTTCGAATGCTCGATGGCTTGATGGCTTCTGAATGAATCACAGCTCACAACCCCCTCAGCTGAGACTCGTGTGGCCGGCCCTCTTGAAAGTGGTGTAAAGGACTCAACCATATGCTCACGGATGCCTTTTTGCAGACACATGCCATAAATAACAACGGCAAATGCACGCACCAATGATGTGCAAAACAAGAGTATGTGTCTGTGGGCATGCTGCACACCAGGACTGTAGTAATCTAATGTTTGCATGCAAGCCTGGTGTGCTTGAAACCAGCTCTTAGAAGATTCCTTCCAGGTTGCATTCAACAGGGCAGCAATGGTTTTATTGAGCCAGTCAGCAAGAATACGTGTATTTCGGAGCTATCAATCCACTGAACGTGGAGTCTGAGTGTGCGTGCAAATTAAGGATTTTATGCCTGCTTCGGCGTGTTCGTGCCACTGTGGGTAAAACATACACGCATGCCCCCGCATCCATGTATCGACGGCTTTTCAGTGTCTCGGGATTCACAAATCTACGTCTTTAAGATGAAATTCGTATGGACCTTCAATGTTTTGGCGCATTTTCCAAATTTCGCGGGCAGTTTTGTAAAAATCGCGGCATTTTTACAAAACTGCCGATTTCGCGATTTTTTTGCAAATCGCGAAATCCTGGAGGGTCTGTATAGTTAGTTGGACATTACACTCATACAAAACCAGAGAAATTCGGCCGTTATAGTTAGTTGAGCTAAGTATAACTCACGCCCCCACAATGCACTGCTGATGACATCACATATTACATCACTCATGACATGGTCAGTGACATCACTGATGACATCACTTATGACATCTCAAATGACATCACTGATCACATCACTGATTACATCATCCACGTGATAATCACACCCTAATATAACCTTTGATACACCCACTATAAAATACAGACTACCATTCTTGAAACCATAGACACACCAATACCATTTACTACATGCCCACTCACTGATTCCTAGGTCTACACACACATCCACTCACCCATACAGTCACTCATACAGGGGTGCAGACAGAGGCAAGAGAATTGCAGAAAGAGGGAAGAGAGGTGCAGAAAGAGGCAAGAGAGGTGCAGAAAGAAGCAAGAACACTGCAGAAAGAAGCAACAGAGGTGCAGAAAGAGGCAAGAGCGGTGCAGAAAGAGGAGATAGAAGTGTAGAAAGAAGCAAAAGAGGTGCAAAAAAGAGGCAAGAGAGGTGGAGAAAGAGGCAAGAGCAGTGCAGAAAGGCCAAGAGATGTGCAGAAAGAGGCAATAGAGGTGCAGAAAGAGGCAAGAGATGTGCAGAAAAAGGGAAGAAAGGTGCAGAAAGAAGCAAGAGAAGTGCAGAAAGAGGCAAGTGAGGTGCAGAAGGAGGCAAGAGAACTGCAGAAAGAAACAAGAGAGTTGCAGAAACAGGCAAAAGGGGTGCAGAAAGAGGGAACAGGTGTGCAGACAGAGGCAAGAGTGGTGCAGAAAGAGGGGTACAGAAAGAGGCAATAGGGATGCAGAAATTTGTAACAGAGGTGCAAAAAGAAGCAAGAGCAGTACAGAAAGAACCAACAGAGGTGCAGAAAGAGGCAAGAGGGGTACAGAAAGAGGTAAGAAAAGTGCATAAAGAAGCAAAAGAGGTGCAGAAAGAGGCAAGAAAACTGCAGAAAAAGGCAAGAGAGGTGCAGAAAGCGGCAGGAGAGGTGCACAAAGAGGCAAAAGGGGTACAGAAAGAGGGAAGAGGGGTGCAGAAAGAAGCAGGAACAGTGCAGAAAGAAGCAACAGAGGTACTGAAAGAGGCCGGAGGGGTGCAGAAAGAGGCAAGAGAAGTGCAGAAAGAAGGAACAGAGGTGCAGAAAGAGGCAAGAGAGGTACAGAAACAGGCGAGAAAGGTGATTCATGTAAGATTTATTATTTCTACTTATATTTTAGTTGTGGGCTGCTAGGTTTGCACGAGTCTAGATTGGAAAGTTAATTAAGTAATAATTAATCGATAATGTATTAATAATTTGTAATTAAATATTAAATTATTTTTTTAATTATGTACAATATGGAATACAGATTTATATTACTGATTCTTTAGTTGCAGGATGCTAGGTTTGTTGGGTTATAGGGTGGGAAGTTAATACATTAATAATTAATTTATTATTATTTGTAAATTTATGATTTAATTGAATATTAAATATTTAAATTATGGAATATTTATTTATTTTAATTATACTTTAGTTGTGGTCTGCTAGGTTTGTAGGGGTCGAGGCTGTGAAGCTAACTAGGCAGTTATTAATTGTTAACTCACTATTAAATTGATTTTAAATAAGTCAATTATGTAATACTTATTTCTTAAATTAGTTTTAGTTGCGAGTTGATAGATTTGTAGGGTTATAGGGTGGGGAGGTAATTAATTAATAATTTAATAATAATGATTTATTTATTGGTAATTACTTTATTGAATGTTAATTATGGAAATTGATTAATGTTTTTTTACTTTTTATCATACACACACACACACACACACATATATATATAAATATATATATTCACTGAAAAAAACATAGGCTTCAGGGACATTATTGTTAGAAATTATCATTTAAAAAACCTTAGCAATTCACTGAAAAAAACAGGTTTCGGGGACGTTATAGTTAGAAATTAGCATTTAGAAAACCATAGACATTCACTGAAAAAAACCACAGCTTTCAGGGACATTATAGTTAGTTGGACATTTCACTCGTACAAAACCAGAGAAACTCGGCCGTTATAGTTAGTTGAGCTAAGTATAACTCGCGACCCCGCAATGCACTGCTGATGACATCACATATTACATCACTCATGACATGGTCAGTGACATCACTGATGACATCACTTATGACATCTCAAATGACATCACTGATGGCATCACTGATGACATCATCCACGTGATAATCACACCCTAATATAACCTTTGATACACCCACTATAAAATACAGACTACCATTCTTGAAACCATAGACACACCAATACCATTTACTACATACCCACTCACTGATTCCTAGGTCTACACACACATCCACTCACCCATACAGTCACTCATACAGGGGTGCAGACAGAGGCAAGAGAATTGCAGAAAGAGGGAAGAGAGGTGCAGAAAGAGGCAAGAGAGGTGCAGAAAGAAGCAAGAACACTGCAGAAAGAAGCAACAGAGGTACAGAAAGAGGCAAGAGCGGTGCAGAAAGAGGAGATAGAAGTGTAGAAAGAAGCAAAAGAGGTGCAAAAAAGAGGCAAGAGAGGTGGAGAAAGAGGCAAGAGCAGTGCAGAAAGACCAAGAGATGTGCAGAAAGAGGCAATAGAGGAGCAGAAAGAGGCAAGAGATGTGCAGAAAAAGGGAAGAAAGGTGCAGAAAGAAGCAAGAGAAGTGCAGAAAGAGGCAAGTGAGGTGCAGAAGGAGGCAAGAGAACTGCAGAAAGAGACAAGAGAGTTGCAGAAACAGGCAAAAGGGGTGCAGAAAGAGGGAACAGGTGTGCAGACAGAGGCAAGAGAGGTGCAGAAAGAGGGAAGAGGGGTACAGAAAGAGGCAAGAGGGATGCAGAAATTTGCAACAGAGGTGCAGAAAGAAGCAAGAGCAGTGCAGAAAGAACCAACAGAGGTGCAGAAAGAGGCAAGAGGGGTACAGAAAGAGGTAAGAAAAGTGCATAAAGAAGCAAAAGAGGTGCGGAAAGAGGCAAGGGAACTGCAGAAAAAGGCAAGAGAGGTGCAGAAAGAGGCAGGAGAGGTGCACAAAGAGGCAAAAGGGGTACAGAAAGACGGAAGAGGGGTGCAGAAAGAAGCAAGAGAAGTGCAGAAAGAAGCAACAGAGGTACTGAAAGAGGCCGGAGGGGTGCAGAAAAAGGCAAGAGAAGTGCAGAAAGAAGGAACAGAGGTGCAGAAAGAGGCAAGAGAGGTGCAGAAACAGGCAAGAAAGGTGCAGAAAGAGGGAACAGGGGTGCAGAAAGAGGTAAGAGGGATACTGAAATTTGCAAGAGAGGTGGAGAAAGAAGCAAGAGCGGTGCAGAAAGAGGAGAGAGAAGTGTAGAAAGAAGCAAAAGAGGTGCAAAAAAGAGGCAAGGGAGGTGGAGAAAGAGGCAAGAGCAGTGCAGAAAGACCAAGAGATGTGCAGAAAGAGGCAATAGCGGTGCAGAAAGAGGCAAGAGATGTTCAGAAAAAGGGAAGAAGGGTGCAGAAAGAAGCAAGAGAAGTGCAGAAAGAGGCAAGTGAGGTGCAGAAGGAGGCAAGAGAACTGCAGAAAGAGACAAGGGAGTTGCAGAAACAGGCAAAAGGGGTACAGAAAGAGGGAACAGGTGTGCAGACAGAGGCGAGAGAGGTACAGGAAGAGGGGTACAGAAAGAGGCAAGAGGGATACGAAATTTGCAACAGAGGTACAGAAAGAAGCAAGAGCAGTGCAGAAAGAACCAACAGAGGTGCAGAAAGAGGCAAGAGGGGTACAGAAAGAGGTAAGAAAAGTGCATAAAGAAGCAAAAGAGGTGCTGAAAGAGGCAAGAGAACTGCAGAAAAAGGCAAGAGAGGTGCAGAAAGAGGCAGGAGAGGTGCACAAAGAGGCAAAAGGGGTACAGAAAGAGGGAAGGGGGGTGCAGAAAGAAGCAGGAACAGTGCAGAAAGAAGCAACAGAGGTACTGAAAGAGGCCGGAGGGGTGCAGAAAGAGGCAAGAGAAGTGCAGAAAGAAGGAACAGAGGTGCAGAAAGAGGCAAGAGAGGTGCAGAAACAGGCGAGAAAGGTGATTCATGTAAGATTTATTATTTTTACTTATATTTTAGTTGTGGGCTGCTAGGTTTGCACGAGTCTAGATTGGAAAGTTAATTAAGTAATAATTAATCGATAATGTATTAATAATTTGTAATTAAATATTAAATTATTTTTTAATTATGTACAATATGGAATACAGATTTATATTACTGATACTTTAGTTGCAGGATGCTAGGTTTGTTGGGTTATAGGGTGGGAAGTTAATACATTAATAATTAATTTATTATTATTTGTAAATTTATGATTTAATTGAATATTAAATATTTAAATTATGGAATATTTATTTATTTTAATTATACTTTAGTTGTGGTCTGCTAGGTTTGTAGGGGTCGAGGCTGTCAAGCTAATTAGGCAGTTATTAATTGTTAACTCACTATTAAATTGATTTTAAATAAGTAAATTATGTAATACTTATTTCTTAAATTAGTTTTAGTTGCGAGTTGATAGATCTGTAGGGTTATAGGGTGGGGAGGTAATTAATTAATAATTTAATAATAATGATTTATTAATTGGTAATTACTTTATTGAATGTTAATTATGGAAATTGATTAATGTTTTTTTACTTTTTATCATACACACACACACATATATATATAAATATATATATTCACTGAAAAAAACATAGGCTTCAGGGACATTATTGTTAGAAATTATCATTTAAAAAACCTTAGCAATTCACTGGAAAAAACAGGTTTCGGGGACGTTATAGTTAGAAATTAGCATTTAAAAAACCATAGACATTCACTGAAAAAAACTACAGCTTTCAGGGACGTTATAGTTAGTTGGACATTTCACTCGTACAAAACCAGAGAAACCCGGCCGTTATAGTTAGTTGAGCTAAGTGTAACTCGCGCCCCCGCAATGCACTCCTGATGACATCACATATTACATCACTCATGACATGGTCAGTGACATCACTGATGACATCACTTATGACATCTCAAATGACATCACTGATGACATCACTGATGACATCATCCACGTGATAATCACACCCTAATATAACCTTTGATACACCCACTATAAAATACAGACTACCATTCTTGAAACCATAGACCCACCAATACCATTTACTACATACCCACTCACTGATTCCTAGGTCTACACACACATCCACTCACCCATACAGTCACTCATACAGGGGTGCAGACAGAGGCAAGAGAATTGCAGAAATAGGGAAGAGAGGTGCAGAAAGAGGCAAGAGAGGTGCAGAAAGAAGCAAGAACACTGCAGAAAGAAGCAACAGAGGTGCAGAAAGAGGCAAGAGGGGTACAGAAAGAGGTAAGAAAAGTGCATAAAGAAGCAAAAGAGGTGCAGAAAGAGGCAAGAGAACTGCAGAAAAAGGCAAGAGAGGTGCAGAAAGAGGCAGGAGAGGTGCACAAAGAGGCAAAAGGGGTACAGAAAGACGGAAGAGGGGTGCAGAAAGAAGCAAGAGAAGTGCAGAAAGAAGCAACAGAGGTACTGAAAGAGGCCGGAGGGGTGCAGAAAAAGGCAAGAGAAGTGCAGAAAGAAGGAACAGAGGTGCAGAAAGAGGCAAGAGAGGTGCAGAAACAGGCAAGAAAGGTGCAGAAAGAAGGTGCAGGGGTGCAGAAAGAGGTAAGAGGGATACAGAAATTTGCAAGAGATGTGGAGAAAGAAGCAAGAGCGGTGCAGAAAGAGGAGAGAGAAGTGTAGAAAGAAGCAAAAGAGGTGCAAAAAAGAGGCAAGAGAGGTGGAGAAAGAGGCAAGAGCAGTGCAGAAAGACCAAGAGATGTGCAGAAAGAGGCAATAGCAGTGCAGAAAGAGGCAAGAGATGTTCAGAAAGAGGCAAGTGAGGTGCAGAAGGAGGGAACAGGTGTGCAGACAGAGGCGAGAGAGGTACAGGAAGAGGGGTACAGAAAGAGGCAAGAGGGATACAGAAATTTGCAACAGAGGTACAGAAAGAAGCAAGAGCAGTGCAGAAAGAACCAACAGAGGTGCAGAAAGAGGCAAGAGGGGTACAGAAAGAGGTAAGAAAAGTGCAGAAAGAAGCAAAAGAGGTGCTGAAAGAGGCAAGAGAACTGCAGAAAAAGTCAAGAGAGGTGCAGAAAGAGACAGGAGAGATACACAAAGAGGCAAAAGGGGTGCAGAAAGAGGGAAGAGGGGTGCAGATCGAAGCAAGAGAAGTTCAGACAGAAGCAACAGAGGTACTGAGAGAGGCAGGAGGGGTGCAGAAAGAGGCAAGAGAAGTGCAGAAAGAAGGAACAGGGTTGCCGAAAGAGGCAAGAGAGGTAGGTGCAGAAACAGGCAAGAAAGGTGCAGAAAGAGGGAACAGGGGTGCAGAAAGAGGTAAGAAGGATACAGAAATTTGCAAGAGAGGTGCAGAAAGAAGCAAGAGCAGTGCAGTAAGAACCAAGAGAAGTGCAGTAAGAAGCAAGATAGGTGGAGAAATAGGGAAGAGGGTGCAGACAGAGGCAAGAGAGATGGGGAAATTTGCAAAAGAGGTACAGAAAGAAGCAAGAGCAGTGTAGAAAGAACCAACAGAGGTGCAAAAAGAGGCAAGAGGGGTGCAGAAAGAGGTAGGAGAGGTGCAGAAAGAGGCAATAGAGGTGCAGAAGGAAGAGGCAAGAGAACTGCACAAAGAGGCAAGAGAGTTGCAGAAACAGACAAAAGAGGTGCAGAAAGAGGGAACAGGGGTGCAGAGAGAGGCAAGAGAATTGTAGAAAGAGGGAAGAGGGGTGAAGAAAGAGGCAAGAGAGGTGCAGAAAGAATCAAGAACAATGCAGAAAGAAGCAGCAGAGGTGAAGAAAGAGGCAAGAGGAGTGCAGAAAGAGGAGAGAGAAGTGTAGAAAGAAGCAAAAGAGGTGTAGAAAGAGGCAAGAGTGGTGCAGAAAGAGGCAAGAGAAGTGCAGAAAGAACCAAGAGATGTGCAGAAAAAGGCAAGAGAGGTGCAGGAAGAGGCACGAGATGTGCAGAAAAGGGGAAGAAGGGTGCAGAAAGAAGCAAGAGAAGTGCAGAAAGAGGCAAGTGAGGTGCAGAAGGATGCAAGAGAACTGCAGAAACAGGCAAGAGAGTTGCAGAAACAGGCAAAAGGGGTGCAGAAAGAGGGAACAGGTGTGCAGACAGAGGTAAGAGAGGTGTAGAAAGAGAGAAGAGGGGTACAGAAAGAGGCAATAGGGATGCAGAAATTTGCAACAGAGGTGCAGAAAGAAGCAAGAGCAGTGCAGAAAGAACCAACAGAGGTGCAGAAAGAGGCAAGAGGGGTACAGAAAGAAGCAAGAAAAGTGCAGAAAGAAGCAAAAGAGGTGCAGAAAGAGGCAAGAGAACTGCAGAAAAAGGCAAGAGAGGTGCAAAAGAGGCAGGAGAGGTGCACAATGAGGCAAAAGGGGTACAGAAAGAGGCAAGAGGGGTACAGAAAGAAGCAAGAGAAGTGCAGAAAGAAGCAACAGAGGTGCTGAAAGAGGCAAGAGGGGTGCAGTAAGAGGCAAGAGAAGTGCAGAAAGAAGCAACAGAGGAGCCGAAAGAGTCAAGAGAGGTGCAGAAACAGGCAAGAAAGGTGCAGAAAGAGGGAACAGGGGTATAGAAAGAGGCAAGAGTGGTGCAGAAAGAGGAAAGAGGGGTGCAGGAAGAGGCAAGAGGGGTGCAGAATGAAGCAAGTGAGGTGCAGAAAGAGGCAACAGATGTGCAGAAAGATGCAAGAGAGGTCCAGAAACAAGCAAGTGAAGTGCAGAAAGAGGCAAGAGAATTGCTGAAAGAAGCAACAGAGGTGTCGAAAGAAGCAAGAGAAGTGCAGAAAGAGGCAAGTGAGGTGCAGAAAGAGGCAAGAGAGGTGCAGAAAATGGCAAGAGAATTGCAGAAAGAGGCAAGAGGGATGTAAAAAAGGGAAGTAGGGTGCAGAAAGAAGCAAGAGAGGTGTAGAAAGAAGGAAGACGAGTGCAGAAAGAGACAACAGGGGTGCAGAAAGAAGCAAGAGAGGTGCAGAAAGAGGCAAAAGAAGTGCCGAAAGAAGCAACAGAGGTGCAGAAGGAGGCAAGAGAATTGCAGAAAGAGGCAACAAAGTTGCAGAAACAGCCAAAAGAGGTGCAGACAGAGGGAACAGGGATGCAGACAGAGGCAAGAGAGGTGCAGAAAGTAGGAAGAGGGATGCAGAAAGAGACAAGAGGGGTGGAGAAATTTGCAAGAGAGGTGCAGAAAGAAGCAAGAGCAGTGCAGAAAGAAGCAAGAGAAGTGCAAAAAGAATCAAGAAAGGTGGAGAAATAGGGAAGAGGGGTACAGAACTAGGCAAGAGGGATTCAGAAATTTGTAAAAGAGGTGCAGAAAGAAGCAAGAGCAGTGCAGAAAGAACCAACAGAGGTGCAAAAAGAGGCAAGAGGGGTGCAGAAAGAGGTAGGAGAGGTGCAGAAAGAGGCAACAAAGGTGCAGAAGGAGGCAAGAGAACTGCACAAAGAGGCAAGAGAGGTGCAGAAAGAGGCAGGAGAGGTGGAGAAAGAGGGAAGATGGGTGCAGAAAGAGGCAAGAGAGGTGCAGAAAAAGGAAAGAAGGGTGCAGAAAGAGGCAAGAGGGGTGCAGAAAGATTCAAGAGAAATGCAGAAAGAAGCAACAGAGGTGCAGAAAGAGGCAAGAGAAGTGCAGAAAGAGAGGTGCTGAAACAGGCAGGAGAGGTGGAAAATGAGAGAAGATAGGTGCAGAAAGAGGCAAGAGAGGTGCGGAAAAAGGGAAGAAGGGTGCAGAAAGAAGCAGGTGAGGTGCAAAAAGAGTCAACAGAGGTGCAGAAAGAGGCAAGAGAGGTGCAGAAAGTAGAAGAGATGTGCAGAAACAGGCAAGAGAAGTGCAGAAAAAGAAAGAAAGGTGCAGAAAGAAGCAACAGAAATGCAGAAAGAGGCAAGAAAGGTGCAGAAAGAAGCAAGAGTACTTTTCGCACCATTAGTACCAATTTAACACCCACATTTAGCAATAAGTATCAGGTGACCATTCCAGGTTTGCAAAGGGCCTTCCACCATGCTGTAACACTTGTCGCTGCAATAAGGTTTTTTTTGTTCAAATCTGGAGATTATGCAGCAGATGATGGATTATGTGGCAAATGCGGAAAATGTATTCCAGTGGCCCTGCTCATACCTCTGACTAGCTCCAGAAGTGCTCCTCAGTGGTTCCTTTTTTTTTGTCTCATTGAGTTTATAGTTTAGCTTCAATGGGAACGAGGAAGACTAAACCTGAGGTTACCACTCTATAACATAGACTACCAAACCACATAATTACTCTCCACAACACATAATCCCACTCTACATAATTCCTATACACTAAATACCACGGGGCATATCTACAAGGGCTTTATCTCCGCTTTTTTGGCTTAAAAAGCCAAAAAAGCGGAGATAAAACTAACGCCCTATCAACAAGAGGGTGCTAACATGCATAATCGCATGTTAGCACCCTTTTACTCCAACGCCTCTCCTTTGCATCTCTAATGAGATGCAAAGTGGGCGTTACTGGGTGTACCACGGATGGACTACGTTGCAAATATCACCGATGTTCACATTGCGATATTTACAAGGCTTCCCACAGGATTATAGCAGACGTTTTCGCCAAAATCTAATGTCTGCTACAATCCTGACTTACCTATGTTAGACATAGGAGGTGGATTATGCTGATACGACCACAGGGTCGTATCAGCAAGGTTAAACCAGCGATGTTCCCTGCAAACCGGCGATAACCTCGCTATCTCTGGAATTTTTATCGCCCTGGAGAAACGCGTTGTTAATAACGCGCTACGAGGGCGATAAATTCCAGAGATAGCCTGCGTTAGGAAATACGTCGCTAATCACGGCCAGCGATAATTATCGCTGGCCGTTGATAATATGCCCCCACGTACTTTCTATCCACATAATTTCACTGCACAACATACCACATAATTCCACTACACACAACGTACATCCACTCTACCCCAAAAAACATTAGTAAAAACTTTTACATTTACAGTGCCAATAGCTCTAACTCTCGCAAATGTGAAACATATTACATTGCAAAATCTTCTTTAACTAGTAGTCGCGTTTGCAGAGTGGTGGACAAAGGGTGCTGGGCCTCCGACCAGTACTCAGGAATTCCGCTGCGTAGGACTTACAGGAGGTACCAGGAGGTCTTCTTGGCCCCCAAAGTACCTCAGGAGTAAATTGGACTTCATCCCCCAACCCTTAGTTTGCCAAGAGGCGCATTTGCAGAGTGGTAGGGAAAGAGGGGCGTGGCCTCCAAAGACCTCTTAGCAATCCCACTGTGTGGGACTTACTGGAGGTAACAGGAGGAGTAGTTGGCCTCCAAGGACATATTTGGGGGCCAACTACCCCTCCTATTACCTCCAGTAAGTCCCACAAACACAGCAGGATTGCTAAGTTCTCATAGCAGGCCACGCCCCCTTTGCCCACCACTCTGCAAACGCGCCTCCTGGTGCCCTCTTGGATGGGGATTAACGTCCCCTGCGCTGCTGGGGGTCCTTAGGAGCCAACTAGCCCACCTGATACCTCCAGTAAGCCCTAGCTAGTGGGATTGCTGAGAGGTGGACATAGGCCATGCCCCCTTTCTCCACCACTCTGCAAACGCGCCTTCTGGCGTGCTGTTGGTTGGGGGATGAAGTCTCCTTACCTCCTGTGGGTCCCTAGGGCCAACTAGCCCACCAGGTACGTCCAGTAAGCCCCACAAAGCTGGATTGCTGAGAGTGGTCCGAGGCCACGCCCCCTTTTTACACCACTCTGCAAACGCACCTCCTGGGGCACTGCTGCTTGGGGGATGAAGTCCACTTTAGTCCTGAGGTCCTCAGGACACAAGAGGACCTCTTTGCCCAACCAGCAATGCGCCAAGAGGTGGGTTTGCAGAGTGGTGTAAAAAGGGGTGCGGACTCGGACCACCTCTCAGCAATTCCACTGTGTGGGGCTTACTGGAGGCACCTGGTGGGCTAGTTGGCCCCCAGGGACCCTCAGGATTCAAGGGGACTTAATCCCCCAACCCAGAACGCTCCAGGAGGTACGTTTGCAGAGTGATGCAGGGAGGGGGCGGGTCCTCCGGTGAGATGCCAGCTTCTCCTTTCTTTTTTTTTTAGAAGGGGGGTTGTGTGGCCCCCCTTATCATAATAGATTTTGGGCTGGGGGATCCCATCACCCAGGACCTGACCCATTTTTTATTAAAATAATTAAAAAAAACAGGAAGGGGGCCGCATGTCCCCCCGACCGAGGCCGATTATGGCCCCGGGGACCCCATCCCACGGGGCATGGCCATATATGTATATATTTGTTTCTTTTTTTAAAAGGAGTGGGGCTGCGCGGCCCCCCACCTAAGGCCTTTTTTGGCCCCTGGGACCCCATCCCCCGGGGATTTGCTTCTTTTTATGTTTAAAAAAAAAATTAACAGGATGGGGCTTCATGGCCCCCATCCCTGGGCCACTTTTGACCCCAGGGACCCCATCCCCCGGGGCCTGACCTCATTTAGAAAAAAAAAATAAGTATAAGGGAGGGGGGCCACGTGGCCCCCCTTCCCTGGGATGCTATTGGCCCCGGGGACCCCATCCCCCGGGGCCTGGCCAGACTTAATCATTTTTTTTTTGGGAGGGGGGCCGCGTGGCCCCCCTCCTGAGGCCAGTTATGGCCCCGGGACCCCATCCCCCAGGGCCTGCTCTTACATTGGGGATGGTGGGGGAGCCCCAATGCTCCCCCACCAAGGGGAGCTGCTAACATGCAACTCCCCTTGTCCAAAAGCAATTCTGCTTTGCTTCTTGGAAGCGAGAGCAGGTTTCCTACTCTTTCTTACAAGAAGCAAAGCAGTGTTTGCTCCCGCCCTGCCATAGCAAACGGCAATGTCCTGGGGGTGGGCACCCCGGGACATTGCAGGAGCCGGTACTGGGGGTGGTGGTCCCAGGGTCATATAGGGCTCCAGGAGGGGGGCCATCAGGAGGGGGGCTGCATGGCCCCCCTCCCAACTGATTAAAGCCCCAGGGATGTGGTGGTCCCTGGGGCAGTGTGTGGAGGGGCAGAAGCCCCCCCACACTAATTTAAATTAATGAAGCCCTGGGATGGTGCCGGTCCCCTGGGCTTGGGGGGGCCCACGAGGCCCCCTGCCCTGAAATTCAGTGTGCCCCGGGGAGGTGGTGGTCCCCCAGGAAGGGTGGGGGGGCAGGAGCCCCACCACACTTGTTTTTCCTTAAATTGAAGCCCCAGGGAGGTGGCAGTCCCAGGGGCTTGGGGGGCCAGTGAGGCCCCCACCTCATAATTATGAATGCCCCGGTGAGGTGGCAGTCCCAGGGGCAGCGTGGGGGGGAGGAGTCCCTTCCACGCACTTGAATAAGAAAGCCCCGGGGAGGTGGTGGTCCCCAGGGCTGCGGGGGCCCGCGAGGCCCCCACACATGAATGAAACATTGCCCCCAGGACCTGGCCCACCCGGGGGCTCAAATAAATGAAGCGCGGGAGTCCGCGCTTGGTTTTTTTTTTTCGGCCAGATTCGCGCTGGCGAATTCCACCAAAATTATTTTTAAAAAATGCTTTTTTTGGCTCTGGGGGTCCTTGTGGGACCCCTTGAGCAGGCCTAGGGGGTCAGGGTGTTTCTACCCTGCCACCTTTTCTTGTTTTTATGCTTTTTTTTACTGTCTTCTGACTTGGTTTTACCGAGTCACAAGATGGCTGCCAACACTACCTGGTTTGGAGTGTTGGCAGCCAAAAACAATGAAGCTCATGCTCAGCAGGGTTCGCGAACCCTCCTCGGCCCTCAGATATTGATATTTTTATCTTTTTGAATTTCTCAGGAACTACTGAACGGATTTACACCATTTAAAAAAAAGCACTCTTTCTGAACCAAGACCTACCTTTTTACCAAATTTGGTGTAATTCCGTTCAGCAGTTTGGGCTGTAGCTTTGTCTAAAGTTCCAACAGAAATTAACATGAGGAAAAGGCGTTTTGGGACCCCCTTTTTTCTCGCCTCCCACTTGACGAATCACCCCGAAACTTTCAAGACAGGAGCTGACCTGAGCGAACCATTAGTTTTGAAAATTTCGCAAAGATTCGTCAAACAGCGTGAAAGATATTGGCAAAAGAAAAATTGCTTTTTGAATAGAAACAAGGTCCTAACTATAACTACCTAGTATATATTAGGGGTGGGCGGTAAATTCCGTTCCGCTCGCGGAATTTGCGGAATTTTGGTAATTCCGCGTTCCGCGGAGAACACGGAATTACCAAAAATTCCGCGATCCGCGTTGTAGCGGAATTTTTTCCTTGTTCGTGTTTTAAAAATGCGTGTTTGCGCGCGCGGTAGCGACTTACCGGCATCCCTGCGTTCGCCAATGAGTTTTCCTATCCGTTCGCGTGCGCCGCGAGAGTGTGCGATTGCGAACACGTCATTCGGATGCGCCACCGGACATTCGCGTTCACGAACAGGAAACACACATCGCGAGCGGGCGGGACAAGTGAAACAAGATGGCCGCGCCATTTGGCGACCGGATGTGTAAGTTCGTGAGATATTTCCCCCCGAGCACGCAAACAGCGTCCCCGAACACAAAAAACCCATCGCGAACGGGCGGACCAAGCAATTCTGCATGCTCGCTGAGATTTTTTACCGTTTCGCTGAACTTTGCGGAACGCGACTCCGCAAATTCCGCCCTCCCCTACTATATATACATATTCACTGAAAAAACCAAAGGTTACAGGGAAGTTATAGTTAGGCTGACATTTCACTCGTACAAAACCAGAGAAATTCAGCAGTTATAATTGGCTGAGCTAACTATAACTTGCGCCCTGCAATGCAGTGCTTTTGACCTCACATATTACATCACTCATGACATGGTCAGTGACATCACTAAGCCTGGGCGTAGTTCGCGAAGTAGCTCTACGCGAAGCTACGCAAAGTGCAGTTCGCACTACGCGAGCTACGCGTAGCACTACACGAACTGCGTAGTGCACTGTTTGCAATGATTGCACAGTGCCGGATGCTTGTCCGCACTGTGCAATCATTGAAAACGGCATCTTGCACAGTGCGAGCTGTCTTTTACTGCCGCTCGAGTAGATTTTTACTCGAGCGGCAGCTTCTCAACGCGGACTGGTAGTTTCTCATCGCGAGCGGTCACGAGCATACGCGACCACTCGCAATGAGAAACCTGACCTCCCCGCGTTGAGAATCTCATTGGGAGGTTTATTTTCCACGCTCGCGATCGGCAACTTGATGTTGCTGATCGGGAACGAGGAAAAAGTCTCGCCGGGATGTCATTTTGCTTGCTCGCGGTCGCCAACTTGACGTTGAGGACCGCGAGCAAGCAAAAAATGACTGCTGCACTACGCTACGCTACGCGTGTTTGCACTGTGCTACGTGCAATTCGCGTTGTGCGAAGTAGCGCAAACTTCGCAAACTACACGAGCGTAGCGTAGTGCTTTGCCCAGGGTTAGACATCACATCACTGATGACATCATTGTTGACATCCCAAATGGCATCACTGATGACATCACCTGCAGAATCTCTCACATACCCACTCACACCCCAATATAAGCTTTCATTCACCCACTCAAACTTTCACACTACCATTCTCAAACCATTGACACAGCCATACCAGTATGTACACACCCACTCACTGATTTCAGCCCCGGGGACCCCATCTCCCAGGGCCCAGCCTTTATTTTTCTTTATTTTTTATCATGGGAGGGGGGCCGTGCTGCCCCCCTCCCAAGGCCAATTTCGGCCCCCGGGACCCTTCAATTTTTTTTTTTTTTAAATGGGGAGGGGGACCATGACCTCCTCCGAGGGCCGATATTGCCCTGTGGACCTCATTCCCCGGGGCATGGCCACCTTGTTGGGGACTGAAGGCCCCGCAGTCCCTGCCGGCTCCCTGCATACTGAGGGAGCCAGCATTGCATTTGGACAGAGGGAGCTGCTATCATGCAGCTCCCTCTGTCCAAAAGCAATTCTGCTCTGCTTCGTGGAAGCAAGAGCCAAACCATAGCAAACTGCACTGTCCTGGGGTGGGCGTCCCAAGACATTGCTGGAGCCTGCCCTGGGAGATGGCGGTCCCCAGGGCCATGCAGGGCTCCTGGAGGGGGGCTGCGCAGCCCCCTGCTAATCTTGTAAATGAGCCCTGGGGTGGTGGTGGTGGTGGTCCTCGGGCCAGAGGTTCGCAACGGGCCTCCTTTATTAGAGTATGTGTGCCCCAAGGAGGTGGTGGTCCCTGGGGTAGGGGGGCCCACGAGGCCCCCCATTTAATGTAAATTAACCCAGGGGAGGTGGCGGTCCCCAGGGCAGGGGGGTCCATTTGCCCTCCTACGTAATAGAAATTGCCATAGGGAGGTGGTGGTACCCGAGCAGTTGGGGTCCGTGAGGCCCCCCATATTGTTTCAAAAGCCCCGGGAGGTGGTGGTCCCCGGAGTTACGGGTGGGCCCAGTGGGCCAGCCCGCATTAATAATGTAAAGTGCCCCGAGGAGGTGGGGGTACCCGGGGCTTTGTTAAGCCCTAGGAGAGGGGCCCAATGGACCCCCTCCTATATTAATCATATGCACCAAGGACCTGGACAACCAGGGGATTATTTTAAAGCCTGCGCTTGCTTTTTTGCAGTGAATTCATGAATATCGTTAATTTGCTGCAACACTTTTAAAAAAAATGCTTTTATGCCCTGGCGGGGTCCCAGGGGGGCCACAAGTCCATGGCTTGGGGGTCAGGGTATTCCTACCCTCCCCCATTTTTTTTATTTCACTTTCACCGAGTCCCAAGATGGCTGCCAATACTTCCTGGTTGAAGTGTTGGCAGCCAATCAGAGCAGTGCATTTCCCTTCACAAGATGTCTTTGTTCGCGAAGATATCACTATAAATTAAAACTTACATTTCTCAGAAACTACTGGACAGATTCAGACCAAATAAGGGAAACGTACTTCCCCTAAACCAACATCTACATCCCTGCCAAATTTGGTGTAAGTCTGTTCAGCGGTTCGGGCTGTAGGTGTGGCTAAAGGTTCCTATGGGAATTAACATTACAAATGCACCCTTATTTCGCGCCCCAAATTCTCAGTCCACACTGTACGGATCACCCCCAATCAGAACCTACATTGACACTTTTTTGGTGAAAATTTCATGAAGATTGGTCAAACGACACCAAAGTTATAGGCAAGTGAAAAAATGCTTTTCCTATGGAAACTAGGTTCTAACTATAACTACCTACTGGCAAGCGCCAGTAGGTAGTGTGTATATATATATAGCATCAATACTATCTTTTAATGCAGAAACTGCAGGCCAACAAAAAGATTGTGATACGCAACTCTGACAAAGGAGGAAACATTGTGATTTGGTCGAAAGAAGAATATATGAAGGAAGCATATTTACAGCTCAATGATGGAGAGTGCTATAACAAGAGCAATGCACTGCATTTAAAAATCATGTACAATGACTTTTACAAAAAACTATTGGCCTGGAAAAGCTTAGGTCTTCTGCAGGAATATACATTTTTGAAAAATGAGACGCCAACTGTACCCACTATATATTTTATTCCCAAAGTACATAAAAATCCTCAGAAACCACCGGGGAGACCCATTATAGCTGCTAGAGACGGCCTACTGGAGCATACGTCACAATATGTGGACTATTTTTTGCAGGAGCATGTTCAGTCACTACCGTCCTACATCAGGGATACTGGGGACCTTTTAAGGAAATTGAGCAAATTTGAATGGAAGGTCACATATATCCTCATAGCGCTTGATGGAAGCTCACTTTATACAAGCATTAAATATAGAGACGAGTAAAGACATTGGAACACTATCTGAGTAGAAGATCAGCGCAATTTGTACAGCACAACAAAATGCTGATAGAGATGGTTACATTTTGTCTCAATAATAACGTGTTCATGTTTAACAATGCCTTATTCCAACAAACACGAGGTGTAGCCATGGGAGCCAGCTTTTCCCCAAGTTATGCTTGTCTACACATGGGCTGGTGGGAGGAGCTGGTGCTTGGTACTACACATGAGCAATATGTGAATAACAATGTTATGTTATGGCATCAATTCATTGACGATTTATTCGTAGAATGAAATAGTACAAAGGAAACAGCTATTAAATTTGTAAATGCAATTAATCTGAATGATATCAACTTACATTTCACAGCCACCATCAGTCATGAATCTGTCAATTTCCTTGATACTCAGGTATATATATCTAATGGCAAAATTGAAACTAAACTGTACCGAAAAGAGACTGCTGGCAATTCCATTCTTCATGCCAGCAGTGCTCATCCTAGACACTTGATAGAAAGCATTCCCTACGGGGAAATGTTGTGGCTAAGAAGGATTAACAGCAAGGATTAAGATGTTAAGATTGCGCAAACAGCTAGAAAACAGAGATTCCTAGAACGTGGCTATACATATAAAACCATTAACAAAGCAATCACAAAATCTATGAAGGTGGACAGGGCAGAATTGCTCAGAGACAAACGAAGCTGCTCCTTAACTGAACTGAACCAGCCCAATGACACTGAAAACCTCGTAACAGAGAATCAAGGGCCAAATGAGTTTAGGGTCATCATTGGGTACAGTAAACAAGAGCAGAGCCTTAGGTCAATAATAATACAAAATTGGCCGTTAGTACTTAATGACCCGGTGATAGGACACCTACTCCCACGCAAAATCTTGTTTACTCATAGTAGGGGACCCTCCATGAGAGACAGTTTAGTTAAAACCAGTCCAGAGATTATGGAAGGGACCAATTGGTTAACTACCCATAAAGGCTTTTATAAATGCAAAACCTGCAAGGCTTGCCAACATGGGGTCAATAAAACAACGTATCAAACCCCATTTGGAGGCAAAGAATGTAAAATTAAGAAGGCCCTGACTTGCAAAACTGATCATGCCATTTATGTCCTACAATGTCCCTGTAATTTGCAATATATTGGGAATACGAAACTCCAGGCGCATAAAAGACTACTCCAGCACATGAGAGCCATTTTAAATCAAGACAATACCTACCCAGTTGTACCGCATTTTAAAGATAAACATCATTCGAAGGTACAAGGACTTAAATACTATCTCATAGATGCAGTCCCACCGAGCAGGAGAGGGGGAAATAGAGAGTCTAAACTAAGGAAATTAGAGACACGGTATATCCTGGAATTAGATTCCAAGTACCCGGGAGGCCTCAATACATCTGAAGACCTCTACACTTGCCTACATTGAATCTATATAAGAGTTGGAAACATATTAGGTGATACATTAAGATAACGAATATAATTACCCCATAGGAAATCGTGAACTGAGTGGTGGGGACACATAAGGAGTCAAATGTTACTGGTTTCTCAATGGGCTCTACAAACAGTAGAAAGGCATTGGTGTACTATCTATGGTGGTCTGCAAACCTCACCAATTTCTAGTACCATGATTAATGACAATCATGAAACATTAGTTATTTAAATACAATCAATCTAGTCATGTTTAATTTATTAGCTAACGGTGATCACATATAAACATAAGGGTATTAATACCGTGATGAGGAATTTCAAATAGAGCTGCCAAACTCATATCAATAAAATTAGGATTATTGATGGTGACAGTAACACAAAGCAATGTTAAAATTCTGATATTAGGCTTGTAAACCAGAAGTTTATAAAAATTGTTTTATAGCATCAAGCTGCTGGCACTGGTATCGCAGGAAGTGGATTGGCTAAGTATTGCTGTTTCTTCAACATACCGAGAGAAGCCGTTCCCGCCGCTCCACATCAATCGATTCAGAAAATGTCGGGTAAGCGGGCGAAGAGGGGGTGGCTGGTTAGTTATCCTGATTCCTTGTCGGAGGGCGGGGGTCTGGGATGACTCCTCCACCTGTCCACATAACCGCGTACGCTACCGCTTGACTGTGTGTATTGGAGCAGATGCAACGTCCCGGCCACAATAAGCTGAGGATGTCTGAGGACGAGTTCGTATTTGATTTGTAAGAGAGAATGAACGAATGGGAGACTGAAATAAAGGCTGCCGCACTCTCCCTATTTGATGAAGAGTTGGAATCTGACAACGTACAGCCCGTTTCAAACAACAGTGGCAATATCGCTGAATCATCACTTAAACAAAAGCTTGCCCTATTGGAGAAACTATCTAAAAGAGAATTGAATAAATGGTGGGAAGTCACCTCCCTCACCAATTATTTTGAAGTCAATAGGGTTCCCAGAGGTCTAAGGATATCTATTATCCCGACTTATGAAAATCCGAATCCGGAGTTACTAAAGGAATGGTCCACGTTTATGGCAAATACCTGCAAGGGAATGCTGGAAATGCTCGTGAAATATGCTAAAATTGATCTGGATACTACCTGCAAAAAGCTATCAGAATTGAAACAAGATCTGGAAAAATTTAAGAATGAAAAAGTAGTAATCGAATTTTGGAAACAACTAGATGGCAAATTAAAAATATACCAAGAAGCGATCAAGGCCAAGAAACAACGTAAATTTTTACGCGACAAAAAAGATTACGCTGAAGGACGAATTCTCATGTATGCAAAACGGTTTGACTGGGCACAAAGAAACCTACAGTCAATTCAAAAACAAAGACAACAGGAGATTGTATCAACTGGTTCAAGTTCTGATCTGAGTTCAGATACTGAAGCACTCAATATAAGTGTCCCTTTAGGAGTGCGTCCAATTACCTCTCTGCACGAGTTTCAAATATTAAAACAAAAGAAAGAACAAGACGAGAAGCCTCCAGCGAGGGGCAGGGGAAGATGAAAAGGTCCAAAAAGAGGAAGAGGCAAAGGAACAAAAAAAGATTCAGACTGAAAAAGAGAAGAGGGGGAAGAACAGCACCCATTTATCTCCCGGAAACCGGACCCATTACCAGTAATAATTCAGTCACCAACTTGTTATCTAGAATACTTACTAAAGAAGAAGAGTCACTTCTACAATTGGGGCTATCTTTTTGCCCCACAATTGATATGAACTTTGTCAATTCCCGCATTGATCTTTTCCTTTAAATACGGAAACTCAAACTGATGAAAATATTCAAAATGGCAGTAGGACAGAAGAAAGTTAGAATTGGTTGCCATTTACCGGAAGATTCTTCTGATTTTCGTGTGGAAGATGTAGACTTTATTTTGGATTTGCATCAATTGGAAGAAAACATTACCGAAATACTGACAAGAAAAAGGCAAAATGCTTATACAACTGGGCTTTATGCCTGATGCAGCATGCCACAGTGGATTCAAACCCAAATCTGTTTTTAATCCAAATGTCCCACACGACAATACCGAAGCTTTCAATATGATCATGATCCAAGAGATCAACAAATTAAGGGAAAACTGTCCGAACACTCGACAGGACAATTTGACCATATCACAAAGAAATGCCCTGAAGGCCCTAATGGATGATTCCAGTATAATTATAAAACCATCAGACAAGGGCAGTAATGTAATCGTGATGGGCATACAACAGTATAACAACGAAGCTCTTAGACAGTTGAGTGACACTAACTGGTATGAAGAAATTAGTTGGGACTCCTACAGATCTTCGATCAGTACCTATCATTACTTACTAAAGGGGTGGTGGGATGTTGGTTTGTAGGATATAGAGGAATATCAATTTTTGAAAACAGATAATCCACAGGTACCATGTTTTTATCTATTACCCAAAATCCACAAACATCCCACTAGACCACCAGGAAGACCCATAGTATCCTCAAACAGTGGGCTTCTCGAAAATACTTCCATCTTCTTAGACCTATTTCTGTCACCTTTTGTTACCAACTTAAGGTCATATTGCAGGGATAGTACTGATTTCCTGCGTCGCATCCATGACATCAAATGGGAAGACAGCTACCATATGATAGCATTAGATGTATGTTCCTTGTATACATGTATCAACCAGAAACAAGGGCTGGAAGCGTGCATGTACTTCTTCAGAGGGAGACATATATCACTCTGGGAACATACAGTAATGCTGGAAAGCATGATGCTATACTGCCTCAATGAAAACATTTTCATTTTCGATAAAACTCTCTACCGACAGAAGTCAGGGACAGCCATGGGCACATGTTTCGCCCCAGGCCTGGAACATCTTTTTCTAGGCTGGTGGGAGGAACAAATTGTGTGGGTTGAGAGTGAATGAAGGGTATACAGAACACATCCCTATCTGGATCAGGTATATTGATGACCTGTTCCTGATATGGGATGACCCTAAGAGCTTGGCACTAGAATTCATCAATGAATTAGGGAATAACCAACTGAACCTGAGCTTTACACATAAAATTAGCTCAACACACTGCGAATTCCTTGATGTAGCCATCAACATCGAAAACAAACAAATGGTAACAAGCCTATTCAGGAAGGATACGGCAGGTAACACCTTGCTTCACGCAAACAGTAATCATCCAATGCCCCTACGCAATAGCATCCCATATGGGGAGTTCCTCAGGGCCCGCAGAAATTGTAACACCGAGGAGGGCTATATGAAAGAGCAACAGATCATGGAAAAGAGATTTAGTCAACGCGGTTATAGTAATAAAATAATATCTGTAGCCACCAAGAAAGTGAGAAGAGTAACACGCAAAGAGGCGCTGTTCTCCACTAAAAAGTATAAGACCGGCAACGACAAAGTCCCTAGAATGATCACTACCTATAACACCAGATCTAACATCATAAAACGTGCTATGAATTGCCACTGGGGCCTTCTGGAAACAGATCCTATAATTGGTACTTGCATTGGCAAAACATCCCAAATTTCCTACAGGAAATCGAAATCCCTGAGGGACCATCTAGTACATAGCCACCAAAGTAAACCCATTACCAATACATGGTTAGGAGTAACCAAGGGATTTGTTTAATGCAATGTGTGCAAAGCATGTAGATACAGCAGCAGCAGGGCGAACTACAGTACATGTAGGGGTAAAACTAAACAGATCACAAAGTTCATAACATGCACCAGTGACCATGTTATATATGCATTGGAGTGCCTGTGTGGCCTTAGGTACATCAGTAGTACCAAACTACAGTTGAAGACTAGAATCCTGCAACACATGAGTGCAATCACTAATGTAGATCTAAGTTACACAGTTGCAAGACGTTTTCAGGAAATACACCAAAGTAACAACAAACTGATGGTATTTTTTGGGATTGACAGAATTGCACAACATCCTAGAGGTGGGGACAGAGAGAAACTGTTACGTGTCACAGAGTCCAAATACAAAATCGAGCTTAACACCAAAATTCCATATGGGCTCAACAGTGGGGAAGAGTTAGCAACCCATATAGGATATGGCTGATATTACTTTGCAGCATACCTTTCGTACAGTCCAAATATGTGATGTTGTCAGCATAGCTGTTTTATTCACCTTCACTTTTATAGGGGGAGAGTTTTTCATGGGTTTGGCCGTACGACAGGAATGTCGGCTCAAATCATGGACAAGCGGTATCTTATTAGGTGAATCAAATTGTTATTTATTCCGTTATGTCCATGTGTCACATGAATATTAATGTGACTACACTACCCTGAGTGGTAGAACTCGCTTATCCCCCAGGTCTTTATTTATTATTGTTATTATTATTAATTTTCACATTGTCTGTTCACTTTACCACACCGTGTGATGAACCTGACTCCCCCTGTTTTTATAAATGGGCTTCTGAGTAGGAGCATATTTGCCATCTGTTATAACCAAAATGTATGGATTCATGCAATGTATGATATATCCAATGGGCAATCTGCAGAGACCCAGGATTATCGACTGAAAATACCTTGTCAGTTTTTCTACCTTATTCCATGTTATCATAACCTATGAATATGTACGAATTGTAAGTGGGATATTTAGGAAAAAATGAGGTACATTACCCTTGATTGTGCAGTATTTGATGTACCGACACCATAATTTGTTTGGTATCGATTTATAATTTCACAGTCGGTCTTGCTCTATCTGTGCTTATGCCCATATACACGCACCTTTCCTACCCGCAATTCTGGTTGAGGATTTAATTGCCGTATGTACCATACTATGGCCCCTGTTCTATACATATACATAAAGTCACGCAGTCTATGATGAAATTAGAGAAAATATATCCACTGCTAAATCATGCGTAGCGCGGACTCTAATCATAGCCGTCACCATGACAACCTGTGTCTTTCTTAGCTTTCCACACACAGGAATCATCTTGTCTATTTAAATTGATTATGCATTATATTCTATGTTGTGCACTTATTTATTTTAGTATGTCTGCAGATGAAATTGTATTTTTTCGAACTTGAATTTGATTGTATATGTCGTCATGCATTCCTACTCGATGTATTTCTTCACTCTCTACTAACGGTGCCCTTGTATTTCTATGGGGGATTCTGCACAGGTCACACACTTGAAAAAGGCTTCACCGAAAGCATCGTTTGTGGGCACAATAAACTAATTGTGATGTCCTCTGGTGTGCCGCTGTTTTCTTTTGGGGATCGCCAGGAAAGATTCTGTTGAATATATATATATATATATATATATATATATATATATATATATATATATATATATATATATATATATATATATGTATGAGGAACCACAATCCCGAAACTTCACCAATCCCACGACAGAAATCAGGAAATCAGGTACGGACCACAGCGTGCTTAGAAGATAAAGTGCTTTATTGCAGAAGAATTTACAGCATGACGCGTTTCGACTGGGTTGCCCCGGTCTTGATCACATGACATATATATATAATACAATATCAGAGTTAGAGTGCCACATAAATTATGCAAGAAAGAAGCAGGGAACTCGGGGTAGTTCCTAAGTTTAGGTGGAGAGCAGCTCCTATATGAGCACCCTACAACACCAGCGCCACTCTGAATTTGCTCACTTCAAATGTCTGATTTTTCTAACAAAGTTTTTGAGCATAGGATCAGCAAGTGCCATCCACACCGAGCTAGAAAGGGACAAAGTATTTTGCCATTTTTACAGCAAAAACTTTAAGCATAGGATTAGCACAGTGTCATCCACGCTGAGCTGTAAAATGACATAAGCTTTTTACCACTCCAGGCACAGTGTTACGGCTTTGGATTGGTTAAATGCCGTCCAAAGCAACCTGGAAGGATTATAAGCAACCCCTGACACATGTTTTGCTATCATTATAGCTCTTCAGAGAGGTTTAGCTTTGTCCAGACACTAGGGAGCACCCAGCATAAGCAGTATAAGATAGATATATATATTCACTTAAAAAAACAAGGGTTACAAGAATGTTATAGTTAGGTTCAGATTTCACTCGCACAAAACCATAGAAATTCTGCAGTTATAGTTACCTTACCTAACTATAACTTATGCCCCGCAATGCACAGCTTATGACCTCACATATTACATCACTCATGAGATGGTCAGTGAAATCCCTGATGACATTACTGAGACTTGAAGATATATACTACGCTACAGCATAACTTAAATTACTATTCTTTCTGTACTGATAATTAGCCATACTATTTCTAACATATCTCATCTGAGTGGCTGTGTGACTGTCTGTATCAGTATGTGAGTGGATGTTTGAGTGTCGGTATGGGTGCGTGAGTAACTGTATGGGTGTGTTAGTGGGTGTTTGAGTGGCTGTATGGGTGACTGAGGGGCTATGATAGTGGCTGTATGGGTGAGGGAGTATGTGTGTGAGTGGCTGTATGGGTGAGTGAGTAGCTGAGTGTGTGCATAGGAAAGTGAGTGGGTTTAAGAGAGGGAGGATGAATGTCTGTGGGAGTGGCTATAAGGGTAAGTACGTGGGTGTGTGAATGTGTATGTAAGTGGTTATGTGGGTATAGGAGTGGTTGTATAGGTGAGTGGCTGTGTCAGTGGCTGTATGGGTAAGTGAGTGGGTGTGTGAGTAGCTGTATTGGCGAGTGAGTGCCAGTGTGAGTGGCTGTATGGGTGGGTGTGTGAGTACCTTTATGGATGAGTGAGTGGCTATGTGAGTGTCTGTATGGGTGAATGAGTGAGTGTGTGTGTGGCTGTAAGGGTAAATGAGTGGGTGTGGAACTGTCTATATGTCTGTATGACTGGATGTATGAGTGGCTGTATTGGTGAGTGAGTGGGCACATGACTGGTTGTATGGGAGAGTTAGTGGGTGTGTGAGTGGCAGTATAAGTGAGTGGATGTGTGAGTGGCTCTATGGATGAGTGGTTGGTTGTGTGAGTACTGGTATGGGCATGTGAGGGGTTGTATGAGAGTGGGTGTATAAGAGGTTCTATGGGCATGTGAGTGGGTGTGTGAGTGATTCTGTGGATGATGACATCAGTGATGTCATCAGTGATGTCATTTGAGATGTCATGAGTGGTGTCATCAGTGAGGTCACTGATGTCATGAGTGATGTAACATGTGAGGTCACAAGCAGTGCTTTGTGGGGCGTACATTATAGTTAGGTCAGATAACTATAACTGCTGAATATGAGCCTTAACTATAACGCCCTTGTAACTTTAGTTTTTTCAGTGAATTTCTAAGGTTTTTAAAATTCTATTTCCTAACTATAATGTCCCTGTAACTTTTGGTTTTTTCAGTGAATTTCTCCTGTTTTTTAAATTCTCTTTCCTAACTATAATGTTCCTATAACCTTTAGTTTTTTAAGTGAATTTCTAAGGTTGTTTAATTGTATTTCCTAACTGTAGCCTATAACCTTTGAGAGTGATTGTATGACTGAGTGCATGGGTGTGTGAGTGAGTGTGTGAGTGGGTCTGTGAGTGTCTGAGTGGGTATCTGAATGAGTGCAGGAATATCTGAGTGGGTCTGTGAGTGAGTGTATGAGTCTCTGAGTGGGTCTTTGAGTGAGTGGGTGAGTCTCTGAGTGGGTCTGTGAGTGAGTGTGTAAGTCTCTGAGTGGGTCTGTGAGTGGATGCATGAGTCTGAGTGGGTCTGCGAGTAGGTGTGGGAATCTCTGAGTGGGTATGTAAGTGGGTGCATGAGTGTCTAAATGGGTCTGTGAGTGGGTGTGTGAGTGTCTAAGTGGGTCTGTGAGTGGGTCTGTGAGGGGGTGCATGAGTCTCTGAATAGGTTTCTGAGTGGTTGTATGAGTGTCTCATTGGATCTGTGAATGGGTGCTGTGAGTGGGTGTGTGAGTGTCTGAGTGCTCTCTGTTTTGACCTCTTCTGCACTGTTTTGCCTTTTCTGTTTGTTGTTCTGCCCTCTGTTTTGCCTTTCCTGCTCATTTTTCCCCCTTTGTTTTGCCCTCTTCTGCTCTGTTTTGTCTTTCCTGCTCCTTTTTCTACCATATGTTTTGCCTTTTCTGCTAGTTTTTCTGCTCTCTGTTTTGCCTTTTCTGCTCAATTTCTGCCTTCTGTTTAGCCATTCCTGCTCCTTTTTCTGCCCTCTGTGTTGTCTTTCCTGCTTGTTTTTCAGCACTATGTTTTCCCTCTTATAAGCCCTGGGGCCCACTAACCTCCCTGGGGCTTTACTGATATTAAGGAGGAGGGCTGCAGGGTCCCCCTCCATTGAGTTTAAAGAGGCCCAAGGACTACCACCTCCCCGGGGTTTTTATTTTACCAAAGAAGGGGGACCGCATGGACCCCGCCCTCCTGGGGCTTTCATATGCTCCGGGGACTACCACCTCCCTGGACCTGTCTTAAAAATTATGCAGGGGGTCGCAGGGACTCCCCAGGTCCTGGAGACCACCACCTCTATAGGCCAAGTATGTTCTTTAAAGTGGGATGGGGCCATGTGGCCCCCCTCCCTGGCTTTATACAGCCCCAGGGACCCCATACCCTGGGGCCCAGCCATGTCTCCTGGGTGCTCCCAAGACACCCAGTGTACAACATGGGGACCGCAGGAGGAGCCTCAAGGCCCCTGCGGTCCCTCTTGCTGGAGCCAGCATTGCTCTCACAGACAGGAAGCTGCTAAACATGCAGCTCCATGTCTGTGAGAGCAATCGTTTAATCTGTTTCTCTGCCCGCTGTAAACAGATGCAAACTCAGATCTCAGCAAGCGGCATCCGATTCACAACTCTCGCTTGCTGAGAGTGGAGTTCATGTTTTCTCTGACTTGGTAGGAGCTGTCAAAGCTCCCACCCTCCCACCTAGTCAGAGCAAACAGCTATGTCCTGGGGGTGGGCACCCTGGGACACAGCAGGAGGCAACCATGGGGGGTGGTGTACCCAGGGCCGTATATGGCCCCAGGAGGGTGGTCGTGGAGCCCCTCTTCTTCTGTTTGCATGTGTTGGCCCTGGGGAAGTGGTGGTCCTGAGGGCCATAAATAGCCAGGAAGGGGGGCTGCGCCACCCCACTCTCAGTATTTTTTATTGTATAGGCCCCAGGGAAGTGGTGGTCCATGCGGCCCCTTACAATTTATTAAATATATAAAAGCCCTATGGAGGTGGTGGTCCCTGGGGCTTTGAGGAAGCCCATGAGGGGGGGTCCACATGGCCCCCCCACCCATTATGAAAATAATGCCCCAGGGTGGTGGTGGTCCCCAGGGGTTCTAAGAGCCTTTGGAGGGGTAGCACCATGCATCCCCCTCCTTTTTTTTAAGAAAATGCCCCCAGGACCTGGCCCACTTGGGGGCCCTTTTGAAAAGAAGCATGTGAGCCTGCACTTGTTTTTTTATTTTATTTTTTGCCACACATTTTCAAAATTCATGCATTTGTGGCAATTTAAAAAAATAATGATTTATTGCCTCTGGGACCCCAAGACCAAGGCTTGGGGGTCAGGGTATTCCTACCCTGCTCCCTTTTTATTTCCTCCATGTTTTTCTTATTTGAGGACCCGGCTGAAGCAGAGTCCCAAGATGGCTGCCAACACTTCCTGGTTGAAGTGTTGGAAGCCAATCAGAGCTCTGCAAATCTCGGCATGCGCTTGTTATTATTTGCAAATTAGCCGTGATCGTAGATATGCAATTTTGGATTTCATTTAATGTCTCGCAAACTACTTATTGGTTATACACCAAATAACTGAAAGGGTGATCTGCGGAACCAAATATACCTTTCTGTCAAATTTGGTGTAATTCTGTCAAGTGTTTCGGGCTGTAGTCGTGTCTAAAGACTCTAAGGATATTAGCATGCCAAACATACTTTTTTTGACCCTCCCCTTCTTCTCGGCTCCCACTTGATGGATCACCCAAAAACCTCCCATGCACAACAAGTTTCAGCAGGGCACTGTTTTTGGAAAATTTTGTGAAGATTTGTGAACAAGCGCCAAAGATTTAGACAAGTCAAAAAATGCTTTTCCCATGTAACCATGGTCCTAACTATAACTACCCACTGGCAACAGAAAGGAGGTAAGCCACCAGTAGGTAAAGTATATATATATATATATATATATATATATATATATATATATATATATATATATATATATATATATATATTTATCCTACTGGCGGTCGCCAGTAGGTAGTTATAGTTAGGACCTTGTTTCTATTCAAAAAGCGTTTTTTCTTTTGCCAATATCTTTGGTGCCGTTTGACGAATCTTCGCAAAATTTTCAAAACTAATGGGGCGCTCCAGTCAGCTCCTGTCTTGAACGTTTCGGGACGATTCGTCAAGCGGGGGCCGAGAAAAAAGGGGGGTCCCAAAACATGTTTTCCACATGTTAATTTCCATAGGAAATTTTAAACAAGGCTACAGCCCGAACTGCTCAATGGAATTACACCAAATTTGGCAGAAAGGTAGCTCTTGGTTCAGAAAGCTCCCTTTTTTTAAATGGTGTAAATCCGTTCAGCAGTTTTTTAAATATTGAAGGAAAAAGAAAATGTATATATCTGGGCGGAGCCTAACCACACATCTCATTGGCTGTCAGCACTTCATCCAAGAAGTGTTGGCAGCCATCTTGGGACCAATATACATGATACCACCCATTAAAATGCATTGTACTGAATGGAAGGTTTTGAGGGTCACCAAAAGGAGAACGTATAAAGGGTGATAAGACTTTAGTTACATTATAAATCATTTGTTGATGGTACCATACTAATTTTAGGAATTGTGGTGTGTTCTAAGGTGATTTTACCCTGTGAAAAAGCCTTCTGCTGGGATATCCTGAATCATGTTTGAGAGAAAACTATTTTCTCATACTTTTCCCATAGAGGTTTGGAAGGTGATCTAGAAGCTAAAATGAGAGCATATTTTCTGTAAATTCACATTATCATTCTCAGTCATGTGAGAATGAAGTCTGACATTCTCAGTAAAACATGTACATCCAACAAGGGCAGAGACTGTCAGTTGATTCCTTTGTGTTCTACTGCAGCTTCCCAGAGTGTTCTAAAGAACAACTAGAGCACTAACAGTCTTACTTATGACAAAAGTATGGCACACATGAAGCCATCTTGATTGGAATAAAGTGGTAACACTTAAAACATTTAATTTAAAAAGGAACAAAATGAGGGGGTTCATTTTGGCATAGAATTTATGATTAGTGCTGCAGAAAGAGAAATTAGGGCACATTTTGAGTGACTTCTCAAATCCTCTTCTATTTCATTAAAAAATTCTGACATCTCCTGAATGTGTGGGAACCCACAGACCTAAATAACAAGCGTACCATATGGGTAACACTGGGTCTTATGGTAGCAAAGAGGAACATTGCACAGCTATGGGGGGCCGTTCACCCGCCAACAATAGAGGCCTGGAAAAGAGACATGGACTGGTGCATGTTCAGAGAAAAGACAGTGAATGTGGCATGGGGATGCCCCCAAAAATGGTCCCTCATCTGGAATGACTGGAATGTGTATCGAGGTAATATCTGTACCCCCCTAATGTTCCCACACATGACGACCCTACATCGCCGTAAATGACGTAATAAATTACAAATAATGACTCGTACTGATCAGAATGTAAATGCAATGTACTATTGATTTATCAACAACATGATGTACCTTATGTTATCGATTCTCAATTGTTCAAAAAAAAGAATTATAAAAAAATAAATTCTGGCATGCAGACTGAAACATGCACTTTCAATACCAGCAGCAGACTTCCCTGGTGAGCAGTAGCTTTACCACAGTGATCTAATGAGCAACTAGAGTGCTAACATTCTGAATTTATGGCACATGTGTGACACATCTGAATGCCTTCTTGATGGAATCAAAGTAAAAAACTGAAAGTATTTCCTACTGAGGAGACTGTAGTAAATGAGGAAATTAGGAAACTTCATAACAAATAAGTCTCCCAAGATGGCCACCAGAGTCAAAAGAGCCCAAATGTAGCACAAATATCACCCAGATGTAGCCCACATATAGCCCAATGACAGAATGTCCCAGAGTGTTCTAAAGAACAACTAGAGCGCTAACAGTCTTACTTATGACAAAAGTATGGCACACCTGAAGCAATCTTGATTGGAATAAAGTGGTAACACTTAAAACATTTAATTTAAAAAGGAACAAAATGAGGGCGTTCATTTTGCCATAGAATTTATGATTAGTGCTGCAGAAAGAGAAATTAGGGCACATTTTGAGTGACTTCTCAAATCCTCTTCTATTTCATTAAAAATTCTGACATGCAGACTGAAACATGCACTTTCAATACCAGCAGCAGACTTCCCTGGTGAGCAGTAGCTTTACTACAGTGATCTAATGAGCAACTAGAGTGCTAACATTCTGAATTTATGGCAAATGTGTGACACATCTGAATGCCTTCTTGATGGAATCAAAGTAAAAAGCTGAAAGCATTTCCTACTGAGGAGACTGCAGTAAATGAGGAAATTAGGAAACTTCATAACAAATAAATCTCCCAAGATGGCCACCAGAGACAAAAGAGCCCTAATGTAGCACAAATATCACCCAGATGTAGCCCATGTATAGCCCAATGACAGAAGTGTGCAAAACACTTTTTATTTTTTGCTTTTTTGCAGTTTTATATAGTGCAGACTGGTCAGGTATTGGAGTGCTTTACATGAGCATTGGTTACATCACACAAGGACAAATTCATGTTGGTTGTAGACATGGGGATATTAAGTGATTTGACCAGAATCACAGAATGTCGAGCTGAAGCAGAAAGTCCAACCTGGTTCCCCATTGCAAAGTCTGCAGCTCTGGAAGTAATACCACATCCTCTCCCCTAAGTGCAACATTTAATCAAGTGGTCAACTGGATAAAAAAACATAAAGATAACAAATAATTTAAAAGTGCTTTGTCGCTATTTGAAAACTCAGAAAATATGTCCTCGTTTTAGTTTTTTAGAGCACTAACCATAATTTTGATGCAAATAAGACCCTCTCATTTCTGTAATTTCTAAAGGAAATGCTCTAGGTATTACAGTTTTGATTACATCAAGATGACGTCAGGCGTGCCACACTAGTAATAAATATAGAAAGTTAGCAATATAGTTGTTCATTAGGATACTGTTGAGAGGCAGAGGCCAGGGGCACGGACTCAGAAAATTGAAGGCAGGTAGGAGGGTGCAGAGGCAACAATTTGACCACACTGGGCAGGCAGGAAGGGCAGTGGCAGCACAACAGACTATGGAGGGCAGTGGAAAGGGGGGCAGGGGCAACAAACCAACAATGTAGGACAGGCACGAGAGGCTGTGGCAATATAATAGACCATTGTGGGCAGAAGGAAGAGGCAGTGGTAGTACAACCATACATGCCAACAGACCCGATTCAGCCAGGAAACGCCCAATGTTTTTAAGCCCAAATGGGCTTTACTTGATCTGCCTCCTGTCTACAATCTCCTCTTTTTCAATGTAAGTCAATGGGGAAAATCAATACCCCAGTTTTTTTTTCAAAATCTCCCTCTTAACAAGTTCAAAATGTTAGCAAGTATGGTACATTGGATCATGGAAGGCAGGAGGAATTGGGGTAGGGACATGGACTCAGATAACAGCGGACAGGAGGGCCATGGACAGGTGCACCAAACTGACCTTACAGGGCAGGCATCAGGGTTTGCAGCAGCACAATACACCACACAGGGCATGCGGGACGGGAGGGCAGCACAACAATCAATGGAAAGCAATAGGGAGGGGACAGGACCATGCACATGGACAACAGAGAACAGAGGGGAAAGAGGCAATGGCAGCTAGCTGACCATAATGGACAGACAGGAGAGAAAGCTGCAGCATAACGGACCATAAAGGGCAGGTGGTAGGGATCAGGGGCATTACAATGGAACAGACAAGCCAAGAGGGAGGGAATAGGGGTCTGCACACGGAAAACAGAGGGCAGGATACAAGGGGGCAGGGCAGGAGCAGCAAGCTGACAATGGAGGTCAGGCAGGATGGGCACTAGAAGCAAGACACACCATGGAGAGCAACAGTGAGACTGTAATGGCATACACACAGACCATGGAGGGAAGGTGGGAGGGGGTCAGGGGCAGCTAGCTGACCACACAGGGAAGGTGGGAGGGGCCATGGCAGCACAGAAGACCATGCATGGCAAGCGGGAGGGTTAGTGGCAGCACAATGGCCATGATGGGCGAGAAGGAGGGGCAGGTGCATGCAGAAAGGACCATGGAGGATAGAAGGGAGGGGTAGGAGCTGGGCACAGACAAGAGAGTTCAGGGGAAGGGGCCTCACAACAGACCACGTGGGGCAGGCAGGAGGAGCAGTTGCAGCACAACAGACCAGGGAGGGCAGAAGGGTGTGGCAGTAAAATGGACCATGGAGGACAGGAGGAAGGGGATGGGGCATGGAACGTGGACAGGCAGGTTGGAGGTGGCATGAACAGGTTACAGTCATCTGACAATGCTAGGCAGGTGGGAGGGGAGTGGCAGCTCAACAGAACACTCAGAGTAGATAGGAGGGGCAGGTCCATGGAACATGGTGGGCAAAAAGGATGGAGCAGGGGCATGCACACAGACATCGGAGGGCAGGGGGAAGGAGAGTAGGGGCAGAAAGCTAAGCACAGAGGCTAAGCAGGAGGTCAATGATAGAGCATAGAATTGGGCAATGGAGGGCAGGAGGAGTGGACTGGGACATCATGCTAAATGGAGGGCAGTGGCAGCACATCAGACCATGCATGGCAGGAGGGAGAAGGCTAGTGCATCAGACAAGAGGGGATAGTGAGGAGGTGGATGGGGCGGCAAGCACATTGTTCAGAGAAGGCGGAAGGCCAGTGGCAGAACAACGGCCACACAGGGATGTAATGAGGGAGCAGGGGCATGGACTTGGAAAATGGATGGCAAGGAGGAGGGGAGGCAGGAGCAGCAAGCTTGGGTGGGGTCAGCACAATGCCAGGCCAGGCCCTGCTTCCAACCCCCCACCATCCATTGTGATAGGCATCTTACTTAACGTTAGAAAAAACCTAGAAATTTGCTGAAAAAACCAAAGATTACAGGGATGTTATAGTTAAACTCAGATTTCACTCGTACAAAACCAGTGAAATTCAGCAGTTATAGTTGCCTGAGCTAACTATAACTTACACCCCCGCAATGCACTGCTTATGACCTCAGACATTACATCATTCATGACATGGTCAGTGACATGGTCAGTGACATCACTCATGACATCAATCATGACATCTCAAATGAGCTGTGAATGGAATGGAACTATAATCGCTAGAACTTTATTTATGGATAGTGTGTGTATATTAACACCCCTTTTTTTTCTTTTCTTTCGTGTAAGAACCATTATAATGCGCAACGTGCCCAGATCAATATGGCTGATAGCCTTTCACTTTAAAGTAATGTGTAGTCCATTGTTTATGTTGATGTTTGCAATCCTAAGTATGTTTATTATGAACAAGTCACATTGAGGAACATACAGGTATGGCGGTCACGGGGCAAGATATGCTGAAATGACATTGTGTGCATATTAACACTTGTTTTCTTTTCTTTATTGTATCAATTTCTGAAATTTCACATCGTGACCAGGCCAATATGGCCGCCAGCTTTTTGGATTAAAGTAATATGTAGTCCTTTGTTAATGTTGGCAACTGGAGGCATTTGTACATTTAACCCCTTCGATGCTCATGACAGAATGGTTCCGTCATGAGCATCGGTGCCCCTGTGCTCATGACGGAACCATTCCGTCATGAGGCCAGGGGCACGAATCCCTCTGCTGCAGACAGCAGAGGGATTTCCTTTTCTCTCACAGCCTCGGGAGCTGGGGAAGAGCTTCTCCAGCTCCCGAGGCTCACTCTTTCAGTGAAATGAAGATCAGTGCGCACGTCGCGCTGACTTCATTTCACTGAAAACGAAACTAAAATGAGCCTTTAGGCTCATTTCAGTTTCACTTCACGTGCTCAGGGGCTATCTCAGCCCCCTGAGCACGTAGAAAGACTGGAGAGGTATCATTGGAAAGGGAGAATCTCCCCTTTCCAATGGTACCCTCCTCAGTGGATCCCTGCTTGGGGATCACCCCAGGAGGGCGATCCCCAAGCAGGGATCCACCCACTAAGGCACCAGGGAGGGGGGAGCGGCCCCTTGGGCAAGGGCTTTTGCTCCCCCCAAAAAAATTGCCAATGTTCAGTCATTCTGCCCCCCCTGGGGGGCAGAAAGCCCACTAAACACCAGGGATTTTTATTTGGTGCATTCTTTTTAGGGTGGGGGCTGCCCGAAATGGGCACGCCAATGCCCCCACCCCCCAGCCACCATTACAGCCTTTCTGCCCCCCCTGGGAGGCAGATGGGGGCAGTAGCCCCAATCTGCCCTCGGGGGCAGAAAGCCCACTAAATGCCAGGGATTTTTTTGTGTGCTATTTGTTTTAGGGTGGGGGAAGCCCAAAATGGGCACGCCAATGCCCCCACCCCACCCGCCACCATTACAGCCTTTCTGCCCCCCCCTGGGGGGCAGAAAGCCCACTAAACACCAGGGATTTTTTGGACGCATTTTTTTTTAGGGTGGGGGCTGCCCGAAATGGGCACACTAATGCCCCCACCCCCCACCACCATTACAGCCTTTCTGCCCCCCTGAGGGCAGATGGGGCAGTAGCCCCCAATATGCCGCCCCGGGGGGCAGAAAGCCCACTAAACGCCAGGGATTTTTTTGAGCAATTTTTTTTAGGGTGGGGGCTGCCCAAAACGGGCATGCCAATGCCCCCACCCCGATTACAGCCTTTCTGCCCCCCCTGGGAGGCAGATGAAATGAAATGAAATGAAATTTGTACTTGTAAAGTGCACTTATACCCCCAAAGGGGTGTCCTGGCGCTGTACGCATACCGCTGTGGAACCCTTCCTGGCTTTTCCCTGTGAAATGTCCACTCCTGGGCACCCCCAGGGTGAAGCCAGGCATCCCAGCGCTGTTGGGGCCGTTGTGGAGATTAAGCAAGCTATTGCCCAGAGTTGCAGAGTGGGACCCATGATTAGAATAGGCACTGAGGCGAGAATTATCAGGTCCGAGGAAATTGAGCCCAAGACCCGCCGAGGCGGGAATTGAACCCTGATCCCGGTCCAGATCTCTGCATCAGGGTCTGCCGCTCTAACCATTGAGCCACACTTCTCCACTCCACAGATGGAGGCAGTAGCCCTTGGCTGTCGCGGGTACTTGGGCCTCCCACCCGAGTGAGGCACCATTTTTATCGGGAGACCTGGGGGAACGCTGGGTGATAGGAAATTTGTGTCAGCCTGGTGATGCCACAACTTTCCCACACAAAAATGTGTGAAAAAAGTGATTTTTTCAGCAAAATTTCAGGTTTGCAGGGGATTCTGGGTAAGAAAACTTTGGTGGATCCACGCAAGCCATACCTCCCTGGAATCCCCCGGGTGTCTACTTTTCAGAAATGTGTGGGTTTGCTAGGTTTCCCTAGGTGGCCGCCGAGCCCCGGGCCAAAAGTCATGGGACCCCCTTGCAAAACCAGGTCGTCTTCTGATAGGCAATTTTGATGTCGCCTCAATACGTTTTGGGCCCTTGCCTGTCGCGCTGCACTTTGGGCCTCCCACCCGAGTGAGGCACCATTTTTATCGGGAGACCTGGGGGTACGCTGGGTGGTAGGAAATTTGTGTCAGCCCAGTGATGCCACAACTTTCCCACACAAAAATGTGTGAAAAAGTGATTTGTTCAGCAAAATTTGAGGTTTGCAGGGGATTCTGGGTAAGAAAACGTTGGTGGATCCACGCAAGCCATACCTCCCTGGAATCCCCCGGGAGTCTACTTTTCAGAAATGTGTGGGTTTGCTAGGTTTATCTAGGTGCCGGCAGAGCTAGGGTTCAAAAACTACAGCTAGGCACATTGCCAAAAAAGGGTCATTTTTCACAGTGAAATTGGGGTGTGTCCACGTTGCGTTTTGCGTCGTTTCCTGTTGCGGGCACTAGGCTTACCCACACAAGTGAGGTACCATTGTTCTCAGAAGACTTTGGGGAACGCGGGGTGGGTGGAATTTTGTGGATCCATGCAGATTCCAGAACTTTCCACCACAGAAAAGCGAGGAAAATTTGTTTTTTTTACACTTTTTTAGGGTTTGCAAGGGATTCTGCGTAACAGAACCTAGTGAGAGCCAGTCAAGTCACCCCATCCTGGATTCCCTGGGTGTCTAGTTTTCAAAAATTATAGGTTTGCTAGGTTTCCCTAGGTGCCGGCAGAGCTAGGGTTCAAAAACTACAGCTAAGCACTTTGCAAAAAAAGGGTCATTTTTCTCTGTGAAAATGTGGTGTGTCCACGTTGTGTTTTGCGCTGTTTCCTGTCGCGGGCACTAGGCCTACCCACACAAGTGAGGTACCATTTTTCTCGGAAGACTTTGGGGAATGCAGGGTGGGTGGAATTTTGTGGATCCACGCCGATTCCAGAACTTTCCACCACAGAAAAGTGAGGAAAATTTGTTTTTTTTTACAATTGTTTAGGTTTGCAAGGGATTCTGGGTAACAGAACCTGGTGAGAGCCAGTCAAGTCTCCCCATCCTGGATTCCCCTGGGTGTCTAGATTTCAAAATGTATAGGTTTGCTAGGTTTCCCTAGGTGCCGGCAGAGCTAGGGTTCAAAAACTACAGCTAAGCACTTTTAAAAAAAGGGTCATTTTTCACTGTGAAAATGTGGTGTGTCCACATTGTGTTTTGCGCTGTTTCCTGTCACGGGCACTAGGCCTACCCACACAAGTGAGGTACCATTTTTCTCAGAAGACTTTGGGGAATGCGGGGTGGGTGGAATTTTGTGGATCCACGCAGATTCCAGAACTTTCCACCACAGAAAAGTGAGGAAAATATGTTTTTTTGACAATTGTTTAGGTTTGTAAGGGATTCTGGGTAACAGAACCTGGTGAGAGCCAGTCAAGTCACCCCATCCTGGATTCCCTGGGTGTCTAGATTTAAAAATGTATAGGTTTGCTAGGTTTCCCTAGGTGCCGGCAGAGCTAGGGTTCAAAAACTACAGCTAGGCACTTTGCAAAAAAGGGTCATTTTTCACTGTGAAAATGTGGTGTGTCCACGTTGTGCTTTTCGCTGTTTCCTGTTGCGGGCACTAAGCCTACCCACACAAGGGAGGTACCATTTTTCTCGGAAGACTTTGGGGAACGCGGGGTGGGTGGAAGTTTGTGGATCCACGCAGAATCCAGAACTTTTCACCACAGAAAAGTGAGGAAAATGTGTTTTTTTTTACAATTGTTTAGGTTTGCAAGGGATTCTGGGTAACAGAACCAGGTGAGAGCCAGTCAAGTCACCCCATCCTGGATTCCCCTGGGTGTCTAGTTTTCAAAAATGTATAGGTTTGCTAGGTTTCCCTAGGTGCCGGCAGAGCTAGGGTTAAAAAACTACAGCTAGGCACTTTGCAAAAAAAGGGTCATTTTTCACTGTGAAAATGTGGTGTGTCCACGTTGCGTTTTGGGCCGTTTCCTGTCGCAGGCACTAGGCCTACCCACACAAGTGAGGTACCATTTTTATCGGGAGACTTAGGGTAACACAAAATTGTAGAGCAACTGTTATTATCTATTGACTTTTGATGCATTTCTGCCTTCCAAATGAAAGACAATGTGTAAAAAGAAGTCATTTTGAAAAATGTCCTATAATTCTCATGCTAGTATGGGTACTCCCAATTTCGGAAATGTGCAAATATCTACTATTTCTAAACTCTATATTTTGTTCCCATTTCAGAAATACAAAGGAGTCTTTCATACCGATTTTTCCATGTATAAATTTTCCCAGAATAATTGCTATATACCCGGTATATAATAAAAAACCATTGCAAGACGCTGCTCAGTTATTGGCTCTGGGTTCTGCTGGGTTCTTGGTGAACCTAAAAGTCCTATATATCACCACAGCCAGAAAGGTCCAGCGGATGTAACGGTATATTGCTTTCAAATAGCTGTCATAATTAGAAGAAGTTACAGGTGAAAACGTTGACACAAATGGCTGATTTTTTCAACTAATTTTCAATTTGTCCTATATTTAACTGTTTGTTTCTATAAAGAAAACTTGAAGGATCTACACAAATGACCCCTTGCTGAATTCAAAATTTTGTCTACGTTTCAGAAATGTATGGCTTTCCAGGATCCATTATTGCTTTCATACCCATTTCTACCATTAACTGGAAGGAGGTTGAAAGCACAAAAATAGCAAAATAGACTATGTCCCAGAAAATGCCAAAACTGTGTAAACATTTTTGGTTTTCTGACAAAAGTCTGCTTGTCCCTGAAAGCTGGGAAGATGGTGATTTCAGCACCACAACCCCTTTTTTGATGCCATTTGCAGGGAAAACCAGACGCTTTCATCTGTAGCCCTTTTTCGCATTTTTCCCCAAAAACCAAAATTTAGCTGTATTTTGGCTAATTTCTGGGTCCCCTCCAGGGGAATCCACAAACCCTGGGTACCTTTAGAATCCCCATGATGTTGGACAAAAAGGACGCAAATTTGGCGTGGATACGTTATGTGGTCAAAAAGTTACAGGGGCCTAAGCGCGAACTACCCCAAATAGCCAAAAAAAGGCTTAGCACAGGAGGGGAAAAGGCCTAGCAGCGAAGGGGTTAAATAAGGAAGCTACAATGACATCTTGTATCGTTATCAAGGTTCGGACGAGCCGAAACGCATGGATCGCATTTCTCATTTGAGATGTCATGTCATGAGTGATGTAATATGTGACGTCGTCAGCAGTGCATTGCGGGGGCGTGAGTTATATATATATATATTCACTGAAAAAACCAGAGGTTTCAGGGACGTTATAGTTAGAAATTAGCATTTAAAAAACCTCAGAAATTCACTGAAAAAAACACAGGATTCAGGGACGTTATAGTTAGTTGGATATTTCGCTCGTACAAAACCAGAGAAATTCAGCCGTTATAGTTAGTTGAGCTAACTATAACTCGCACCCCCGCAATGCACTGCTGATGACGTCACATATTACATCACTCATGACATGGTCAGTGACCTCACTGATGACATCACTGATGACATCTCAAATGACATCACTGATGACATCACTGATGACATCATCCAGTGACTGTGTGTTTCTGTAAAGTTTAAATATGTTTTTTATAATATATATATGCCAAGGTGTATTGAAGAATGAGTGGGTGTATGAGTGTCTGAATGGATGATTTAGTAGGTGCGTGACTGACTGTATAAGTGAGTAATTAAACGTGTCTTACTGAATGCATGGGTTAGTGACTAAACTGTGTGAATGTCTGTATCAGTCTGTCAGTTGGTGTGTAAGCGGCTGCATGGGTTTGTGAGTAGCTACATGAGTGTCTATATGGGTTATTGATTGGTTGTCTGAGTATCTGTATGGGTGCCTGAGTGTCTGTGTGGGTGGGTGGTGTGTGACTCTGTGCATAGATATGTGAGTGGGTGATTCACTGGGTGTACGGGTTCAAGAGTGCATCTGTGAAGGGCTGTATGGGTGGGTGAGTGTGTGTATGGGTGTGCTGGTGAGTGAATGGATATCTCAGTGGTACATGTGTGAGTAACTACATATGTGAAAGGCAGTATATGTGAGTGTTGGACTATATAAATGACTATATGTGAGAGTGAGTGATTGTGAGAGTGGCTGTATGGATGAGTGTGTGCTTGGGTCAGCGATTGTATAAGAGAGTAAGTATGTGTTAGTATCTGTATGAATAAGTGAGGTGGTGTGTGTATAACTGTATAGGTGAGTAAATGGGAGTGTGATTGATTCTTTGCATGACTGAGTAGGTGTGTGAGTAACTCTATGGGTGAGTGGCGTTGTGTGAGTATCTGTATAGGTGTATGAGTACATATTTCAGTGGCTATATTGATGAGTGACTGCGTGTATGAGTGACTGTATGGGTGAGTGAGTGGATGTGTGTGTAGACCTATGAATCAGTGAGTGGGTATGTACTAACTGGTATTGGTGTGTCTATGGTTTCGAGAATGGTAGTCTGTATTTTAGAGGGGGTGTATCAAAGGTTATATTAGGGTGTGAGAAGGTGCATCAGATGATCACATGGATGATGTCATCAGTGATGTCATCAGTGATGTCATTTGAGATGTCATCAGTGATGTCACTGACCATGTCATGAGTGATGCAATATGTGACGTCCTCAGCAGTGCATTGCGGGGGCGCGAGTTATAGTTAGCTCAACTAACTATAACAGCCGAATTTCTCTGGTTTTGTACGAGCAAAATATCCAACTAACTATAATGTCCCTGAAACCTTTGTTTTTTTTAGTGAATATATATATATATATATATATATATATATATTACCTACTGGCGATTGCCAGTAGGTAGTTATAGTTAGGACCTCGTTTCTATTCAAAAAGTGTTTTTTCTTTTGCCAATATCTTTGGCACTGTTTGACGTATCTTCCTGAAATTTTCAAAACTAATGGTTCGCTCAGGTCAGCTCCTGTCTTGAAAGTATCGGGGTGATTCTTCAAGTGGGGGCTGAGAAAAAAGGGGGGTCCGAAAACACATTTTCGCCATGGTAATTTCCATAGGGAACTTTAGACAAAGCTACAGCCCGAACTGCTGAACGGAATTACACCAAATTTGGCAAAAAGGTAGGTTCAGAAAGTGACTTTTTTAAATGGTGTAAATCCATTCAGTAGTTCCTGAGAAATTCAAAAAATAAAAAATTTGGATATCTGGTGGCCGAGGAGGATTTGCGAACCCTCCCGACCACGAGCTTCATTTTGATTGGCTGTCAACACTCCAAACCAGGAAGTGTCAGAAGAAAAAATTTGAAAAAATAATAAAAAACAAGAAAAGGGGGCAGGGTAGAAACACCCTGACCCCCTAGGCCTGCTCAGATGGTCCCACAAGGACCCCCAGGGCCAAAAAAAGCATTTTTTTTTTAAAAAACAAAGCCCGCGCTTTGTTTCTTTGAGCCCCCGGGTGGGCCAGGTCCCGGGGGGCAATGTGCTTTATATATAGAGGGCCACGCGGCCCCCCTGCAGCCCCGGGGACCACCACCTCCCCGGGGCTTTATTTATTATGGGGGGGCATCGCTGGCCCCCCCAAGCTCCAGGGACCGCCACCTCCCCAGGGCTTTCTTTATTAATGAGCGGGGGCCTCGCTGGCCCCCCAAGCCCTGGGGACTGCCACCTCCCCGGGGCTTTCTTTATTAATGGGCAGGGGCCTCGCGGGCCCTCCCAAGCCCCAGGGACCACCACCTCCCCGGGGCTTTTGTCATTAATGGGCAGGGGGCTACACAGGCCGCCCCAAGCCCCGGGGACTGCCACCTCCCTGGGGCCTCTGTACAAAACTGTGTGTGGGGGGCTCGAGCCCCCCCACACTGCCCCAGGGACCACCACCTCACTGGGGCCCTAATTAATAAACTACAGGGGTCCGTTGTGGACCCCCGGCACCGAGGACTACTACCTCCCCAGGGCTATTTACATGTTGGGAGGGGGGCCACGCGGCCCACCTCCTGGAGCCCTGCATGGCCCTGGGGACCGTTACCCTCCAGGGCCGTCTCCGGCAATGTCCCGGGGTGCCCAGCCGCAGTTTGCAATGACAGGGCAGGAGCACAGCTCCCGCCCTGTCATTGCAAACTCTGCTCCGCTTCATGGTAGCAAGAGCAGAAACCTCCTCTCACTTCCACGAAGCGAAGCAGTATTGCTTTTGGACAAGGGGAGCTGCATGTCAGCAGCTCCCCTTGTCCAAAAGCAATGCTGGCTCCCACAGGAGGTAGAGAGCCGGCTGGGACCGTGGGGGCATTGGGGCTCCCCCGTGGTCCCCAACGTAAGGCCAGGTCCCAGGGGATGGGGTCCCTGGGGCCATAATTGGCCCAGGGTAGGGGGCCATGCGGCACCCCTCCCGAATATTTAATAAAAAAAACAAACAAGGAAATGCCCTGGGGGATGGGGTCCCTGGGGCTGATAAAGGCCTCAGAAGGGGGGCCCTCTTCCCTTTTTAAAAAAAAAATGGGTCAGGGCCTGGGGGATGGGGACCCCAGGGCCCTCAAATATTAAGGGAAGCGGGCCACACAGCCCCCCTTCTAACAAACCAAAAGAAAGAAAAAGCTGGCATCTCACTGGAGGCCCCCCCTCCCTGCAACACTCTGCAAACGCACCTCCTGGCGCATTCTGGGTTGGGGGATTAAGTTCCCTAGAATCTTAAGGGTCCTTAGGGGCCAACTAGCCCACCAGGTACCTCCAGTAAGACCCACACAGTGGGATTGCTGAGAGGTGGTCTGAGGCCATGCCCCTTTTTACATCACTCTGCAAACGCACCTCTTGGTGCACTGCTGGTGGGGCAATGAGGTCCTCAACTCCTCTTGTGTCCTGAGGACCTCAGGACTAAAGTGGACTTCATCCCCCAAGCAGGAGTGCGCCAGGTGCTGCGTTTGCAGAGTGGTGTAAAAAGGGGGCGTGGCCTCGGACCACTCTCAGCAATCCAGCTGTGTGTGTGGGGCTTACTACAGATAACAGGAGGGCTAGTGGGCCCCCAGGGACCCTCAGGAGGCAAGGGGACTTCATCCCCCAACCAAGAGCGCTCCAGGAGGTGCGTTTGCAGAGTGGTGCAGAAAGGGGGCGTGGCCTGTGTGCACCTCTCAGCAATCCCACTATATGGAGCTTACTGGAGGTATCAGGTAGGCTAGTTGGCCCTTAAGGATCCCCAGCAATGAAGGGGACTTCACTCCCCATCCAAGAGTGCGTCGGGGAGCACATTTGCAGACTGGTGGGCAAAGAAGGCGTGGCCTGCTTTGAGAACTTACCAATGCTGCTGTGTGGGACTTACTGGAGGTAATAGGAGGGGTAGCTGGCCCCCAAGGTTGTCCTTGGAGGCCAACTACCCCTCCTGTTACCTCCAGTAAGTCCCACACAGTAGTATTGGTAAGATGTCTTCGGAGGCCACGCCCCCCATACTCCACCGCTCTGCAAATGCACCTCCTGGCACACTACGGGTTGGGGGATGAAGTCCACTTTGCTCCTGAGGGACTTTGGGGGCCAAGAAGCCCTCCTGGTACCTCCTGTAAGTCCTATGCAGTGGAATTCCTGACCTCTGATCAGAGACCCAGCCCCCTTTCTCCACCTCTCTGCAAACGCGACTACTATTTAAAGAAGCATTTGCAATGTAATAGGTTTCACATTTGCGAGAGTTAGAGCTATAGGCGTTGTAAATGTAAAAGAGTTTTACTAATGTTTCTTGGAGTGGAGTGGATGTAGGTTGTGTGTAGTGGAATTATGTGGTATGATGTGCAGTGAAATTATGTGAATAGACTTTGACATTGATATGGATAGAAGGTATGAGGTATTTAGTGTATAGGAATTATGTAGAGTGGAATTATGTGTTATGGAGAGTAATTATGTGGTATGGTAGTCTGTGTTGTGGAGTGGTAACCTCAGGTTTAGTCTTCCTCATTTCCATAGAAGCTAAACTATAAATTCAATGAGACAAAAAAAAGAAGGAACCATTTAGGAGCACTTCTGGACCAAGTCAGAGTTATGAGCAGGGCCACTGGAATTATGCGACTGTTTGGTTGCACCGACTTTCGCACAATTATAAATTTTCCGCATTTGCCACATAATCCATCATCTGCTGCCTAATCTGCTGATTTGAAGAAAAAAAGCCTTGTTTCTAGCTCAAACGGCTCAAACGTTACCAAAAATGCAGCGACAAGTGTTACAGCGTGGTGGAAGGTCCTTTGAAAACCTAGAATGGTCACCTGTTACTTATTGCTAAATGTGGGTGTTAAATTGGTACTAATGGTGTGCAAGCCACTCTTGCTTCTTTCTGCGCCTCTCTTGCCTCTTTCTGCATTTCTGTTGCTTCTTTGTGCAACTTTCTTTTTCTGCAATTCTCTTGCCTCTTTCTGCAAATCTCTTCTACTTTCTGCACCTCTTTTGCCTCTTTCTAGACCTCTGTTGCCTCTTTCTGCACCTCACTTGTTTCTTTGTGCACCCCTCTTGCCTATTTCTGCACCTCTCTTGCCTCTTTCTGCACCCCTCTTCCCTCTTTCTGCACCCCTCCTGCCTCTTTCTGCACCTATGTTCCTTCTTTCTGCAATTCTTTTGTTTCTTTCTGTACCTCTCTTGCTTCTTTCTGCACTCCTCTTGCCTCTTTCTCCACCCCTCTTCCCCCTTTCTGTACCTCTGTTGCTTCTTTCTGCACCTCTCTTGCTTCTTTCTGCACCCCTTGTGCCTCTTTCACACCCCTCTTCCCACACCCCTTTTGCCTATTTCTGCACCTCTATTCCTTCTTTCTGCACTTCTTTTGTTTCTTTCTGTACCTCTCACTTCTTTCTGCACCCCTTTTGCCTCTTTCTACACCCCTCTTCCCTCTTTCTGCACCCCTCTTGCCTCTTTCTGCACCTCTGTACCTTCGTTCTGCACTGCTTCTGTTTCTTTCTGCAGCTCTCTTGCTTCTTTCTGCACCCCCTTGCCTCTTTCTCCACCCATCCACCCTCTTTCTGCACCCCTGTTGCCTCTTTCTGCACCTCTGTTCTTTCTTTCTGCACTTCTTTTGTTTTGTTATGCACATCTCTTGCTTCTTTCTGCACCCCACGTGCCTCTTTCTGCACCCCTCTTCCCTCTTTTGGCCCCCTCTTGCCTCTTTCTGCACCTCTGTTGCTTCTTTCTGCACTCTTCTTGCTTCATTCTGCACTCCTCGTGCCTCTTTCACACCCCTCTTCCCTCTTTGTGCACCCCTCTTGCCTCTTTCTGCACCTCTGTTCCTTCTTTCTGCACTTCTTTTGTTTCTTTCTGCACCTCTCGCTTCTTTCTGCACCCCTTTTGCCTCTATCTGCACCCCTCTTACCTCTTTCTGCACCTCTGTTCCTTCTTTCTGCACTTCTTTTGTTTCTTTCTGCAGCTCTCATGCTTCTATCTCCTCCCCTTGCCTCTTTCTCCAACCTTCTTCCCTCTTTCTGCACCCCCGTTGCCCCTTTCTGCACCTCTGTTCCCTCTTTCTGCACCCCTCTTGCCTCTTTCTGCACCTCTGTCTCTTCATTCTGCACTTCTTTTGTTTCTATCTGCAGCTCTCTTGCTTCTTTCTGCACCCCCTTGCCTCTTTCTACATCCCTCTTCCCTCTTTCTTCACCCCTCTTCCCTCTTTTTGCACCCCTCCTGCCTCTTTCCGCACCTCTATTGCTTCTTTCTGCACTTCTTTTGTTTCTTTCTGCACCCCTCTTGCCTCTTTCTGCAACTCTGTTTCTTCTTTCTTCACCTCTCTTGTTTCTTTCTGGATCCCTCTTGCCCCTTTCTCCACCCCACTTCCCCCTTTCTGCATCTCTGTTGTTTCTTTCTGCACTTCTCTTGCTTATTTCTGTACCTCTCTTGCTTCTTTCTGCACCCCTCATGCTTCTTTCTGCACCCCTCTTCCCTCTTTCTGCACTCCTCATGCCTCTTTCAGCACCTCTGTTGCTTCTTTCTGCACCCCTCTTGCCTCTTTCTGTACCCCTCTTGCCTCTTTGTGCACCTCTCCTGCCTCATTCTGCACTTCTCTTGCCTTTTCATGTAGTTCTCTTGCCTCTTTCTGCACCTCTTTTACTTCGTTCTGCACTTCACTTGCCTCTTTCTGTCCCCCTCTTGCCTCTTTCTGCACCTCTGTTGGTTCTTTCTGCACTGCTCTTGCTACTTTCTGCACCTCTGTCCCAAAATTTCTGCATCCCTCTTGCCTCTTTCTGCACCCCTCTTCCCTCTTTCTGTACCTCTCTTGCCTCAGTCTACCCACCTGTTCCCTCTTTCTGTACCCCTTTTGCCTATTTCTGCAACTCTCTTGCCTCTTCCTGCAATTCTATTGCCCCCTTCTGCACCTCACTTGCCTCTTTCTGCACCTCTGTTGGTTCTTTCGCACTGCTCTTGCTTCTTTCTGCACCTCTCTTGCAAATCTCTGCACCCGTCTTGCCTCTTTCTGTACCCCTCTTACCTCTTTCTGCACCTCTCTTGCCTCTATCTGCACCCCTGTTCCCTCTTTCTGTACCTCTTTTGCCTGTTTCTGCAAGTCTCTTGCCTCTTTCTGCAGTTCTCCTGCCTCCTTCTGCACCTCTGTTGCTTTTTTCTACACTTCTCTTGCCTCTTTCTGCACCCCCATTGCTTCATTCTGCACTTCTCATGCTTCTTTCTGCACCTGTCTTGCTTCTTTCTGCACCCCTGTTGTCTCTTTCTGCACTCGTCTTCCCTCTTTCTGCACCTCTCTTTCCTCTTTCTGCACCTCACTTGCCTCTTTCTGCACTTTTCTTGCTTCTTTCTACACCTCTGTTGCTTCTTTCAGCAATTCTCTTGCCTCTTTCTGTACCTCACTTGCTTCTTTCTGCACCACCCTCTTGCCTTTTTCTGCACCCCCTTCCCTCTTTGTGAAACTCTCTTGCCTCTTTCTACACCTCTCTTCCCTCTTTCTGCACCACTCTTGCCTCTTTCTGTACCTCAGCTGCTTCTTTCTGCACTTCTCTTCCTTCATTCTGCACCCCTCCTGCCTCTTTCTGTACCCCTCTTGCCTCTTTGTGCACCTCTCCTACCCCTTTCTGCACCCCTCTTGCCTCTTTTTGCACCTCTGTTGGTTCTTTCTGCACTGCTCTTGCTTCTTTCTGTATCTCTCTTGCCTCAGTCTGCCCACCTGTTCCCTGTTTCTGTACCCCTTTTGCCTGTTTCTGCAACTCTCTTCCCTCTTTCTGCAGTGCTCTTGTCTCCTTCCGCACCTCTGTTGCTTCTTTCTGCACCTCTCTTGCAAATTTAGGCACCCCTCTTGCCTCTTTCTGTACCCCTCTTGCTTCTTCTGCACCTTTGTTGGTTCTTTCTGCACTGCTCTTGCTTCTTTCTGCACCTCTTTAGCCTGTTTCTGTACTTCTCTTGCCTCCTTCTGTACTCAAATGGGAAGTGCAAGCTGTCAAGTTTAAAGGTCTGCATGCTCTCGTGACTGAGGTATATGTCTACTTGTATATGTATTCTTACATGTTATGCATCTGAAGATGGTAGCTTAAAAAGCGGGTAACTTCTCCAATAGGTGGTCAAATCTTCTCAGTTCTGCTCTGTCATTCGATTGCACAGGCAGACATGTCATGTATATATGTGTTATAGAGCCCCACAAATATACTATTGAATACCCAAGTGCCCTATATTGTGAGCAGAAAGAAATGCATACACCTTCTTTTACACAAATTTACAGAGTATGCTGTTTGAAACACAGGTATTTAAGTGTTTGTATGTTTATTTTAATTTAACATGTCACTAGGTAAAAGCATAGACATGCATGCATACCTTCACAAACTTGGTCAGACTTACAACAGTGATATGCTTAGGATTGCTGTTTTAAATTTGGTAGACCTAACATTCTGAGCAGTCGATTAATAGTGAACCTGCAAGAGAAAAGTGAGGTTTAAGACATCTTCGGAGAAGGATTAGTGATTAGGGTACTTTGTATGAGTCTGTTGTAAGGTACAGTCAAAGTAGGCCTCTTTCTGCACCTCTGTTGGTTCTTTCTGCACATCTCTTGGTTCTTTCTGCACCTTTCTTCCTCTTTCTGGACTTCTGTTGCCTCTTTCTGCACTTCTCTTGCTTCTTTCTGCACCTTTCTTCATCTTTCTGCACATGTCCTACCTATGTAGGCATATTTAGAAATTAGCATTTAAAAAACCTTACAAATTCACTGAAAAAACCATAGGTTTCATGGACGTTATAGTTAGGAATTAGCAGTTAAAAAACCGTTGAAATTCACTGAAAAAACAGAGGTTTCAGGGACGTTATAGTTAGAAATTAGCATTTAAAAAACCTCAGAAATTCACAGAAAAACCACAGGTTTCAGGGACGTTATAGTTAGTTGAACATTTTACTCGTACAAAACCAGAGAAATTTGGCCGTTATAATTAGTTGAGCTAACTATAACTCGCGCCCCCGCAATGCACTGCTGATGACGTCACATAATACATCACTCATGACATGGTCAGTGACATCACTGATGACATCACTGATGACATCTCAAAATGACATCACTGATGACATCACTGATGACATCATCCAGTGACTGTGTGTTTCTGTAAGGTTTAAATATGTTTTTTTATATATATAGATGCCAAGGTTTATTGAAGAATGAGTGGGTGTATGAGTGTCTGAATGGATGATTTAGTAGGTGTGTGACTGACTGTATAAGTGAGTAATTAAACATGTCTTACTGAATGCATGGGTTAGTGACTAAACTGTGTGAATGTCTGTATCAGTCTGCTCAGACCAGGCGTAAGGAAAGACGCAGGGCTTTTTGAATGAGACTCACCCATCTATTGTGGTACATTGCTGGAGTTGCGTCACTTTCATGAGCAACTCCAGCAATGCGTCACTTTTGCACCAACAGATGCGCCAGAATTTCTGATGCATCTGTTAATCCTTGCGCCATGGAGCACTGTATTGTAAATACAGCGCATCCATTGTGGCGCAAGGACTTTCGGTGCTGACGCAAGGAAACTGACGCATCTATGCAGATGCGTCAGTTCCTTGTAAATCTGCCCTGAGTTGGTATTTATAATGCACTAGCACTTGATTTTAAGTATGAATTTAGTCTCCAGCTGATTCGAATCATAAAACATTTTGCAAGACTCTGAAGAGCTTATTTGTAGTAGTAGCAATGTCTGTGATTGCTGAATATAATTTTGTGACAAATAACAAAATTAATTATTCATGGTATAAGAAGCAATGTTGATTTGTTATTGTAAGATCGCATTGTTACACTTGTTTATGTGGACATTGAGTATAATGCACTAGCACGTTATTTCAAGTATGGATTTAGTCTCCAGTCGGTCAAATCACAATACTTTTTAAAGACTCCGACAATTTGTTTGTAGGAGCATCAATTCCGGTGATCGATGAATGTAATTTTGTGTCATTGAACAAATGAATTATTCTTGGTATCAAAGGTAATGTTGTTGAAATAATGAAAGACCACATCGTTATACTTGTATATGTGGTGATTTTCAGTTGTAGTGGGTGATGCGACCCACGTGACCGGAAGCCTCCGATGGCTTTTAAGTAACATTTGTTAAACAAACGCTTGATGTGTGATCAAGGCAGTAATGCCGAAACGCGTTACAGCGGAATAAACCTCAGCGCAAAGAAACATAGAGGAATAAACCTCAGCGCAAAGAAAATATAGAAGTGTGGTGTCATACCTGGTGTGGGTAATCCGATTTGTATGGGAAATTGGAACTGGTACAAAATATATATACATATATATGTATATATATATATATATATATATATATATATATTATCTACTGGCGGTCGCCAGTAGATAGTTATAGTTAGGACCTATTATCCATAGGAAATCCGCCACATTCTATTTGAAATAACGTTGGCGCTGGTTGACGAATCTTCGCGAAAGTTTCCAACTTGTTGGGGCGCTCCGCTCCTACCCTGAAAGTCTCGGGTTGATTCGTCAAGCGGGGGCCGAGAAAAAAGGGGGGTCCCAAAACGCGTTTTCCCCATTAATTTTTCCATAGGAATCTTTAGTCGCAGCTACAGCCCGAACTGCTGAACGGAATTACACCAAATTTGGCAAAGAGGTAGCCCTTGGTTCAGTGTTGTGCCTTTTGCTTAAATGGTGTAAATCCGTTCAGTAGTTCCTGAGAAAATCAAAAGTAAATTCACATATATATCTATGGGCGCGTAGGGTCCGCGCACCCTCCCGATCACGAGCTGTATGCTAATTGGTTGTCAAGTGGCTGTCAACACTCCAAATCAGGAAGTGTTGGCAGCCATTTTGTCCCTCGGTAGAACCGAGGGACAGAAACAAGTGCGCAAAGCGCAAAAGGGGGCAGGGTAGAAACACCCTGACCCCCTAGGTCTGCTCAGGGGGTCCCACAAGGACCCCTGGGCAGAAAAAGCATTTTTATTTTTAAATCGGCGGGATGCGCTTAGGGTGCGCGGATCCCGCCGAGAAAAAAAAAGAAACAAGTGCGCAAAACGCACAAAGGGGGCAGGGTAGAAACACCCTGACCCCCTAGGTCTGCTCAGGGGGTCCCACAAGGACCCCCTGGGCAGAAAAAAGCATTTTTTCAACAACACAAAAATCAGCGGGATGCGCTTAGGGTGCGCGAATCCCGCCGAAAAAAAAGAAGCGCGGTCTCCCGCGCTTCATTAGCTAATTGGCCCCCGGGTGGGCCAAGTCCCGGGGGCATGGGGGGTGGATTTAGATATGTGGGGGCCTCTAAGGCTCCCCAAGCCCGGGGACCGCCACCCCCCGGGGCTTTAAAATAAATGGTGCGGGAGGGCTCTCGACCCTCCCGCAGCTCCCGGGGACCGCCACCTCCCCGGGCTTCTTTAATGATTTTTTTATAAATTTACCTGTGTGGGGGGGCTCGAGCCCCCCCACACGCCCTGGGGACCGCCACCTCCCCGGGGCAGTAAAAATGTCAATATGGGGGTCCATTACGGACTCCCAGAGCCCCGGGGACCACCACCTCCCCGGGGCTTTGTCAATGGAGGGAGGGGGGCCGCGCGGCCCCCCTTCTGGAGCCTGTAATGGCCTTGGGGACCACCACCCCCCAGGGACAGCTCCTGCAGTGTCCCGGGGTGCCTACCCCCGGGACACTGTAGTTTGCTATGACAGGACGGGAGCCTCGCGGCTCCCGTCCTGTCATAGCAAACTGATTTGGATATTGGAATCGAGAGCAGGAAACCTGCTCTCGCTTCCAATATCCAGCAAATTGCTTTTCCACATGGGGAGCTGCATGTTAGCAGCTCCCCATGTGGAAAGCAATGCCGGCTCCCAAGGGACGCGGGGAGCCGGCGGGACTGTGGGGGATTGGGGACCCCCCACAGTCCCCAACGAAGAGGGCCAGCCCCGGGGGATGGGGTCCCCGGGGCAAGTAGGGCCGGGAGGGGGCCGCATGGCCCCCTCCCCAAAAATAATAATTTTTTTAAAAAAATTTAAAAATAAAGGCCTGCCCCGGGGATGGGGTCCCCGGGGCAAAAGGAGGCCTGAGGAGGGGGGCCACGCAGACCACCTCCTTAAACATTTATTTAAAAGTGTGGCCTGCCCCGGGGGATGGGGTCCCCGGGGCCGGATTCGGCCATGGGAGGAGCCACGCGGCCCCCTTCACGTTTAATTAGAAAAAAAAAGGGATAAGGCCCTGGGGGATGGGGTCCCCAGGGCCCAAAAATAGGAAAAAGTAAGGGGGGCCACACAGCCCCCCTTGGGGGAAAGAAAAAAAAAACCGATCGGGCCGCGGGCCCCGCCCTCTTCCTTTACCACTCTGCAAACGCGCCCCTGGCGCGTTTGCAGATGGGGAACAAATTCCCCTTCAATACTAGGGTCCTGGGGCCAACTAGCCCACCAGGAACCTCCATTATGCACTAGGGGCTGCGTTGCCGAGAGGTGTACAGAGGCCACGCCCCTTTACACCTCTCTGCAACGCAGCTCTGTGGCGCTTTTTGGAGGTACATGGTGAGCTAGTTGGCCCCCAGGGACCCTCAGTATTCAAGGGGACTTAATCCCCCAACTTAAAACGCGCCACGGGCGCGTTTGCACAGTGGTGAAGGGAGGGGCGGGGCTTCAGGTGACATGTGTGCAAACAGGCCCCGTGGTGCGTTTTAAGATGGGGAATTAAATCCCTTCAATCCTGAGGGACCCTGGGGCCAACCAGCCCACCAGGTACCTCCAGTAAGCGCCACGGAGCAGCGTTGCAGAGTGTTGTAAAAAGGGGCGTGGCCTCTGAACACCTCTCTGCAACGCAGCTGTCTGGGACATACTAGAGGTATCTGGTGGGCTAGTTGGCCCCTAGGGACCCTCGGTATTGAGAAGGAATTAATTCTCCAACTTAAAAAGCGCCACTGGGTGTGTTTGCAGACATGTCACCTCAGGCCCCACCCCCTTCCTTCACCATTGTGCAAATATTCCTCTAAAATCAGCCGAACTACGAATTCCGATTTACTCACCTGTTATCAGGAGAGACCTCAGTGCTGCATCTTTCAGCCCAGTACTGATCCTGAAAAGTAATTTTAACCGTACTTACCAGTAACTTGAATTTCCTTCCATAGGATATCATTGCCTGCTTTTTGCTGAAAAAGTTTCTGTGTCGATTTTTGAAACATACAAATATTCCTCTAAAATCAGCCGAAATACGAATTCCGATTTACTCACCTGTTATCAGGAGAGACCTCAGTGCTGCATCTTTCAGCCCAGTACTGATCCTGAAAAGTAATTCTAACCGTACTTACCAGTAACTTGAATTTCCTTCCATAGGCTAACATTGACTGGTTTCACTTGGAAATTCTTCTAAGTGTGCAGTTTTGGAACTTTATAATATTCCTCTAAAATCAGCCGAACTACGAATTCCGATTTACTCACCTGTTATCAGGAGAGACCTCAGTGCTCCATCTTTCAGCCCAGTACTGATCCTGAAAAGTAATTTTAACCGTACTTACCAGTAACTTGAATTTCCTTCCATAGGATATCATTGCCTGCTTTTTGCTGAAAAAGTTTCTAAGTGTCGATTTTTGAAACATACAAATATTCCTCTAAAATCAGCCGAAATACGAATTCCGATTTACTCACCTGTTATCAGGAGAGACCTCAGTGCTGCATCTTTCAGCCCAGTACTGATCCTGAAAAGTAATTCTAACCGTACTTACCAGTAACTTGAATTTCCTTCCATAGGCTAACATTGACTGGTTTCACTTGGAAATTCTTCTAAGTGTGGAGTTTTGGAACTTTATAATATTCCTCTAAAATCAACCGAACTACGAATTCCGATTTACTCACCTGTTATCAGGAGAGAACCCAGTGCTTCATCTTTTAGCCCAGCACTGACCCTGAAAAGTAATTCTAACCGTACTTACCAGTAACTTATATTTCCTTCCATAAGAATCCATTGTCTGGTTTTCAGCAGAAAAGTTTCAAAGTGTTGATTTTCACAAACTACAAATATTCCTTAAAAATCGCCTGTATGACTTAAACGCATTCTTTCAACTGTTTACAGGAGATGCACCAGTGCTGGATCCAGGATCCAACACTGAGTAAGAAAAAGTAACGATAACACTACTTACCTGCTAAGTGAATTTCCTCACATAGGATAACATTGGTGATTCTATGTGAAAAAGTTTCCAAGTGTCAACTTTTAAAATACAATAATATTCCTTAAAAATCACTACTGTAACCAAAACGCTTTTACTCAACTGTTTACAGGAGATGTCCCAGGACTGAATCTAGGATCCAGGCCTGTGGTTAGAAAAGTAATCCATAAAGTAACTAATTGCATTTAACTAGAAATTCACATTGAGCTCAATGTTGCATTGTGTTTGAAATTGTGTTGCCCATTGCAACAACTGTAACTACTGTACTTAAAAGTCTATTGCCTATTTGCAAAGTATTTAAACTAAAGTAATTCATTCAGAGAAAGTATATTTTGTAATGTAATGTATAATGTAATTACAATGTAATTTAAAAAATAAAATATGTAAAAATAAATAGTTTAAAAAAATGTAGTAAATCAGTATACAAAAAATAAATATAACAATTAATACATTTAAAAATTGTCATTTACAAAACCTTTGAAATTCACTGAAAAAAACATAGGTTTCAGACATGTTATAGTTAGGAATTAGCATTTAAAAACCTTTGAAATTCACTGAAAAAACCATAGGTTTTAGGGACAGTTATAGTTAGAAATTAGCATTTAAAAAACCTTTGAAATTCACTGAAAAAACCATAGGTTTCAGACACGTTATAGTTAGAAATTAGCATTTAAAAACCTTTGAAATTCACTGAAAAAACCATAGGTTTTAGGGACAGTTATAGTTAGTTGGACATTGCACTCGTACAAAACCCGTGAAATTCCCCGTTATAGTTAGTTCAGCTAACTATAACTCGCGCCACGCAATGCACTGCTGATGACGTCACATATTACATCACTCATGACATGGTCAGTGACATCACTGATGACATCACTGATGACATCTCAAATGACATCACTGATGACATCACTGATGACATCATACACGCGATAATCTGATGCACCTCCTCACACCCTAATATAACCTTTGATACACCCACTCTAAATAACAGACTGCCATTCGCAAAACCATAGACACTCCAACACCAATAACTACATACCCACTCACTGATTCTTAGGTCTACACACACATCCACTAACTCACCCGTACAGTCACTCAAACTTACGGTCACTCAGTACAGGACTATCATATGCACTCATACTCCTATATAGACACTCACACACCGCCACTCATCCATAGAGGTACTCACACACCTAGTCAGTCGTGCAAATAATTATTCACACTGCCATTTATTCACCTATACAATCATACACACACCAGCTCACTTACTCATACAAATACTAGCACATTTTTACGCTCTTATACAATCACTGATACAAGCACACACTTATCCATACAGCCACTCTCACAATCACACACTCTCACTTATAGCCATTTATATACTCCAACACACATATATACTGCCTTTCACATATGTAGTTACTCACACATGTACCACTGGGACATACATTCACTCACTAACACACTCTTACACACACTTACCCACCCATACAGTCTATCACAGATGCACTCTTGAAACCATCCACCCAGTGAATCACCCACTCACACATCTATGCACAGAGTCGCACACACCCCACCCACACAAACACTCAGGCACCCATACAGATACTCAGACAACCAATCAATAACTCATATAGACACTCATGTAGCTATTCACAAACCCATGCAGCCACTTACACAGCAACAGACAGACGGATTAAGACATTCACCCAGTTTAGTCATTAACCCATGCATTCAGTAAGATACGTTTAATCACTCACTTATACAGTCAGTCACGTACCTACTAAATCCTCCATACAGACACTTATACACCCACTCATTCCTCAATACAGCTTGGCATATATATAAAACAAAATTAAACTTTACAGAAACACACAGTCACTGGATGATGTCATCAGTGAAGTCATCAGTGATGTCATTTGAGATGTCATCAGTGATGTCATCAGTGATGTCACTGACCATGTCATGAGTGATGTAATATGTGACGCTCATCAGCAGTGCATTATGGGGCGCGAGTTATAGTTACCTGAACTAACTATAACGGGGGAATTTCACGGGTTTTGTACGAGTGCAATGTCCAACTAACTATAACTGTCCCTAAAACCTATGGTTTTTTCAGTGAATTTCAAAGGTTTTTTAAATGCTAATTTCTAACTATAACGTGTCTGAAACCTATGGTTTTTTCAGTGAATTTCAAAGGTTTTTTAAATGCTAATTTCTAACTATAACTGTCCCTAAAACCTATGGTTTTTTCAGTGAATATATATATATATATATTCACTTAAAAAGCACAGGATGCTGAGATTCTGTTTTTAAATTTTTTTTGGGTGGACTCCCACTGAAAAGTTTTAAAAAATGCCCATGTGGGGCTCCCTACCCAAGAGGCCTAAGGGGTGAGGGTATTCTTACCCTGCCCCCTTTTCTATTTATTTTGCGTTTGGGATGCGGCTCAATCTGAGTCCCAAGGTGGCTGCCAACACTTCCTGGTTTGAAGTGTTGGCAGCCCATCAGATCTCAGCACAAGATCGGGAGGGGTCGTGGATCCTCCACGTACCTATGTATACAAGTGAAAATTTATTTTAATAACTCTGCAACTACTGAACGGATTTACACCAAATCACAAACAGACACTTCCCTGGACCAACATCTACCTTTCTGCCTCATTAGGTGTAATTCCTTTCATGTATACCTCATGTATAGTAATGAGATGAGGCAAATTGGATTGTGATTGGGATTTTCGTGAACTGACCTATTAGTGTATTGATTGGTTCAAAAATCCTATTCCATTCGCAAAAAGTTGGTGTGCAATTTTCAACCACTTTCTGTCAATAGAATGTTCATGCATCTTGTCTACTGTATGTTATGTTTTCCATAGGAAGGGTTAGTGCTTTCATTGTTTCCTGCTTCTTAGCACCTAGGTTGTTCTAGATGCTGATAGTACCAGTCAGCAGCTCAGACAGTAGGTATTGATATGCATAATAATATGAAAATGGTGTGAAAATGGCAATTTCTCTGGGATGATGGATCTAGTGGTGCTGCTTCACTTGCACACTCAGTGCAATATTGACTGACAAAGGCTTGTTGGCTAGCCTACCTGTCTTTGCTGGTTCAGGTTGCTGGATCACTGTGGGTGGGTGGACCAACTGTCACTTCGGGTCCAGGAACCTGCTAACCAGGTTGAAGAGTCAGGCAATAGAGAGCACACTATCAGTGCTGTGAAGCAGCATTGGTTATGGTCTGTAGCTTGTCAGTAGCTGCCAGGCTGAATGCCTCATGAAGTCTGTGAGTGCCTGTTTTAGATTGGTAGTAGTGGGGCTAGGCCAAAAGGGACAGTGACTATCAGTTGCTGGTCAGCCAGAGGGCCCTACTGACTGCATAAAAGACTTTCTTGCTTTGCAGAGATTTTGCCTTAAGATGATCTGGAAGCGCCATTTATCAGCTCGTCCCACTAGCCATGCTCCTCATAGAGCAGAGACCATTGTTAGTAATAAGGCATTTCCTCCACTCTTCCGCATTATTTCCTCACAACTGTCTAGTGCCTTGGTGATGGCTGCACTGCACCATACTTTTGGGGATGGGTCAATGTACAAACAATTTTCATTGAGGCGTTAAGACTACACAATCGCTGTCCAATTAGAGTTCAGTATTAAACTAAATGCACTGAACACTGTCATAACCGACACACAGTGTCAAGCTTGGGTCCGACCAGTCATGATGTGTCACTGCCCTGTCAGGAATTAATCTTTGCACTACAACAAGGTGAGGAGAGAGGAATACATGTAGCACAATACGTTTTGTTTACTCAGCTAGGACAACATGGCAATCTTAATCCTCATGGTGATGGGGCAAATTCATAAATAGAGTTAGTCAAATCCAAGCTATGTGACACTGTGTGTCAAGCTGTGTGACACTTGGCAAGGCTCTTTTACACCACTGTGTGTTTAAGTGTCTCCTACAGCACTACATAGCTGCCACACTTTCAATGTGATAATGGGTGACATTATCATATTTTCATCATGCCTATGTGTGATGTTACAACTGCTTACATTTGACAATTTGAGTGACACTTTATTACTACAGGTATGAGAAATTGTGAAGATGAGCATCATATGGGTTCACCTAAGATTTTTTTTTAAGGTAAGAAAAATAGGTCTTCTACAACAGCAGTACATAACTGGGCAGCCTCTTATGACTGCAGGGATATAGAGACAGAATATCAAGTTGGAAATGTCGACTTGCACTAATATCGAGTTTGAATTATCGAGACACAGAAATATCGACAGCAAGAATATCGTGGTCAGGAATATCGAGTTTAAGGTAAGAAATATCGTTTTCAAAAATATCGAAGTCATTAATATCGTTTGCAAAAATATAGGGGCCGATTCCGATCTCGGCCGGTAGGGCACCGAATCGGATTCGGCTTTACCGGTTCCGATTCGGAGGCCTAGTTCCCGACCGATTCGTACGGGCGTCCGCGCGAGCAAGTATGATGCGAGCGCACGCGAAATCGCCAACCGACTCGTTCCCGGTCCGAACCGCTCCGACCGACTCATACGGACACGGCTCGCACTACGCAATGGAGACGTTACCCGACCGAGCCAGTACGATGCGCGCCTCGAACAGCCCGACCGACTCGTAGCATCCGGCTCAGAAGAGCTGTCGGAGCCGGACTTGGGGGGTCCATGTCGGACCCCCCTGCACGCGTAGCGGCGCGAGTCGCACACATGGGGGACCCAAGGGTCCCCCCTACACATGCATGTGCGGTGCGAGTCGCACCAACGCGCACCCACTGTAGGGGCCCCCTGTTCGCGACGTGCCCATTCAGTCAATGGGAGCCCGTGTACGCGTTAGTACGACCGGCTCCCATTGACTTCAACGGGAGCCCGACCGAGTCGAGTCCGGCAGCATGCGGCCGCATCGTACTCTCGCTCGGTCGGACTGCTGGAGTCCGGCTCGGTCGGAAAACTCACCGGATCCGGCTCGGTCGGAGAGTTTTCCGGCCCAGATCGGAATCGGCCCCATAGTTGTTAAAAATTTAGTTTTTTTAGTTAGTGTTATGTATTTTAGTATGTATTTTAAATGTATGTGCTCTATTTTTTTGTCTTAGTATTGCTTTTGTTTTTTAATATATGTGTTACATTTTTAGTAGTTATTAATTTTATTTTAATTAAATTTTGCGTTTTAGTTCCGTAGCGGGTTATTTTTAATTAATTAATTATTTGTTAATTAATTAATTAAAATTTAAATATGGCAATTGTGTAATTATTTTGTTGTGTGAGTTGTGGGGTTTATAGTGGTAAATGGTGGGAAGTAAACATTTTTAAATTAATTGATGATTTGTGGTTAATTGATATTAATTTATTAATGTAAAATTATTTATGGAAATTGTGTAATTATTTTTAGGTGTGTGTTGTGGTGTTTATTGGGGTAGAGGGTGGAAAGTACTTTAGTTTAAATTAATTAATCAATACTTGATCATTAATATTCATGTATTACTTGATAAATATTTTTGGTAAATGTTTTTATTTATTTTGTTTGTGTTTTGGTTCTATAAGGGTAATGTTTGGTTAGTACATTAATTTTTATCTGTTTTAATGTTTTTCTTAATTAATAATATTTGTTTAATTGATAATTAATTGTGTTAATTATGGAGGTACACTTTTTTTTAAATTTAGATGTGTGTTGTAAATTGTGTGGTGTTATAGGGTAGGACAAAAATATTACATTTATGTAATAATTAATGTTTTTAATTATAAATAATTTCTATTACAAAATCTTTATTTGTTTGTAAATTATTTTTAAATTCTCAAAAATGAATCTTTGTGTGTAATTTTTAGATTTTTTTAACATTATATTATGTTTCTATGTTTTGTAATTTTTTATATTTTTATATATGTTTTGTTTTTTGTTTTTTCATTATTTTATTGTAGTTGATATTTTGTTTGTTTTTAAATTAGAATTTTCTTCAGTGGGAATAGTAGTTTTTTCCCCTCTGCTATCCAACATGTTCCCTACTGTTGCACTCGCTGGAGTGGGAATAGTAATTTTATCCCCTACGCTATCCAACACTTTCCCTACAGTTGCACTCGTTGGAGTGGGAATAGTCATTTTTACCCCTCCGCTATCCAACACTTTCCCTACTGTTGCACTCGCTGGAGTGGGAATAGTAATTTTTTCCCCTCCACTATCCAACACTTTCCCTACTGTTGCACTCGTTGTTGTCGGAATAGTAAATTATTCCCCTCCGCTATCCAACACTTTCCCTACTATTGCATTCACTGGAGTGGGAATAGTAATTTATGCCCCTACGCTATCCTACACTTTCCCTACTGTTGCACTCACTGGAGTGGGAATAGTAATTTTTTCCCCTCCGTTATCCAACACTTTCCCTACTGTTGCACTTGCTGGAGTGGGAATAGTAATTTTATCCCCTCCGCTATCTAAAACTTTCCCTACTGTTGCACTAGCTGGAGTGGGAATAGTAAGTTTTACTCCTCCGCTATCCAAAATATTCCCTACTGTTGCACTCGTTGAAGTGGGAATAGTAATTTTTACCCCTCCGCTATCTAACACTTTCTCTACTGTTGCTCTCGCTGGAGTGGGAATAGTAATTTTTCCCCTCCGCTATCCAACACTTTCCCTACTGTTGCACTCACTGGAGTGGGAATAGTAATTGTATCCCCTACACTATCCAATACTTTCCCTACTGTTGCACTCGCTGGAGTGGGAATAGTAATGTTTTCCCCTCTGCTATCCAACACTTTCTCTACTGTTGCACTCGTTGGAGTGGGAATAGTAAATTATTCTCCTCCGCTAACCAACACTTTCTCTACTACTGCATTCACTGGAGTGGGAATGCAAATTTTTACCTCTCCGCTATCCAACACTTTCCCTACTGTTGCACTCGCTGGAGTTGGAATAGTAAATTTTAACCCTTCGCTATCCAACACTTTCCCTACTGTTGCACTCGCTGGAGTGGGAATAGTAATTTTTACCTATCCGCTATCCAACACTTTCCCTACTGTTGCATTTCCTGGAGTGGGAATAGTATTTTTTACCCATCCGCTATCCAACACTTTCCCTACTGTTGCATTCGCTGGAGTGGGAATAGTAATTTTTACCTCTCCGCTATCCAACACTTTCCCTACTGTTGCACTCGCTGTAGTGGGAATACAAATTTTTACCCCTCCGCTCTCCACCACTTTCTCTACTGTTGCACTCAATGTAGTGCAAAATGTAGGTTTAAAAAATATTAAATATTTTAATATTTCAATTTATAATATAATTTTTTTCATTAATTTTTATGGTACAGGTGTAAGTATATATATATTTATTTATTTATAATTTTTAATATATTTATAACATTTTAAAATTAATTATAATTATTATTTATTAATTGTTTTTAAGTAAATATATATATATTACATTTTATAAATGTATGTTTAGTTTTTTTTAATTAAATGTATTACTTATAATTGTTAAAATTTACAAATAAATCTAAATAATTTTTTTTAAGTTAAATTTATTATTTAATTTATTTAACAATATTTTTTATACATATAAAAAAAATTATATTTTGTACATCAATATTTTTTTTTGATATTTTTGTACTTACCATTATAAAGATAGGAGGTCGATATTTTTGACAACGATATTTATGTCCCGATATTTGTGTAAGTCGATATTGTGGTGGTCGATATTCTGTCAGTGATCCGACTGCAGGCAGGCTTCTCCTGCCCCTCTGACACCACGCACTTTTGTTTCCTTGCAGCTAGAAGCCCCATGCTAAGAGGCAGAAGTTCCTGCAACCAGGAATTCCCCATGAACTGCAAAGGGCTAGTGGCAGATCCGCTTTGCTGCCCTTCCAACTGCCATGCAGCACGAGTCAGCCGAACAAAATTTCAATTTTATTTTCTTCAGTTTTGGTGTACCTATGATGGTGGTGCTGATGCTGGGCCTGGCTTATTTATGCCTCTGATGTGGTTATGACAGCGTCATCACTGATACAAAGAGTCAACTAGGGTAGGCTGGGCTGAACCTAAGTGTCACTGACCTTGTTTATTCCCAGAGCCCTCTATCCCCTTGTTTTCTCTCTCCTGTTTCTTTAATCTTTCTCTTCATACTTGCTACCTTAACAGCTCTTGGTCTGATTTTACTCCTGGAAGCAGTTTGTGTGGCGCAAATGTTAGAAAAGCCTCATACTCAGGATGCATCCTCCATTCTTACTCTCATTGAAGATGTCATGTGTGTCTGCAATGTCCACAGACATCAGGGGGGAGTCCTCTTGAGGATGGTTGTATCTTAGGACTTTCAGCAGTGCATCAAGGCCAATATTACAGTATGTACAGAGGATCCATGGGAGGTAGTGGTTGCTGACTCTACGTGAGGAAGATTGTGGCTCTGTGTTGCTCACTCCACAGGGCTGTCAGCATTGTACATGTACTAAATCTCCAATCATCAAGGTATGAATGTGGATTACATATTGGGCCGAAGGAGGGGGTTCCTGCAACACGCATTAGCCAGCAAAGTCCTTATCACAGGGTCTCTAGAACATGGGATCACACCTAGTATGGCACAGGTTTGCATTCTAAACACTGAAAATCTCCAATAATGAACAGAAAAATGTTCCACTGGCCAACAGGCCCTAAAAGTTGATGTCCCGGGGGCGTGGCTAACCGCCAACGGGAATGGCTGCTCGGTAGCTTAGCTCCGGAGCGCCACTCCCGAACCATCCTGTAATCACCAACTCCCACTGCCCTGGCCCCCGCCCTGGTGATACCGAGGGATCGCTGAAGGGCCCGGCGACATCCTGGCCAAGTTTCGAGTGGATCGGCGGTATTGCCCTGAGAGAGCTCCGACGACCGAGCCTTAGCGGAGCGCTTCCCCGCGGAGGGTGCTCCAGAGCGGCGGGGCAGTGCCGCGAGAGACCGCGGCTCCGGCCTACACCAACGAAGACTGCAGACTGCGTCGCATCTGACCCAGCGGGGGTGGCGATCCACCCGACTTGCAGGGACCGCAACTGCGCAATCGACAGTGGCCCCGGGGGCGACGGGGGCCGGCACCCCGCACAGCATCGGGAGTGGGTGAGCGTGCGGCGGAGTGCGCATCAGCAGGCCGTGGCCCCTCTGGAATACATGGAGGCCAGCGCTGTACGAGGTGTGGGAGAGCGTGAAGCAGAGTGAGTACCAACAGGCCGGGGGTCCTCCAGAACATACGGCTGCATGGGGAGAGGAGCCCGACAATGCAGTGGCCCCCCTTGCTGAGCGAGGGACTAAGCTGAGGGAAGCCCTGAAAGAGACTCTAACGACTGAGGGCCACCTCAATTTTACTTTCTGTCTGCGGCCTGGTGTACCAGGGGAGGGGCCTGCGGGTCTCGGGCCTAGCGATTACTACTGGGAGGTGAGACGCCCGCCCCGGAGTTTAGCGGTGGAGGCCTTGGGGGGGGCCGCCGGGCGGTGCGGCTCAGCTGGAGTACAGTACCTTGCAGAGAGACTTTGGGACCCCGGGGATCCCGCGACACGGCAACTCCTGTGGGACACTGCCAGGGGGATGCAGAGATAGCCTCCACGAGTCCCTCGTGCTGTCCCGCCGAAAGGAAGTACTGCTGCCCCGGGACGTCGTGAGACCACGGTGGCTGGATTGGTCGCAAGGGGCGGGCGAGTGAACTGGTGGCCCTGCTCGTGATGGCCTGTTCCGATGTTGGTCGCCCTTGGCCAGGAGCCGTGAGTGTGGTCCCTTCCTAGCTGAGCCCAGTCATCTACCCCGGGGGAGGGGTGTTCGCGGCGAAAGCCGACAGGCCGGGTGAATCCTCTCACCGCAGGCGGCGGGGAATAGCTGTGGCGCCTTGACTCCGAGCGGTGCAGCGGGGAGAGGAAACATGGCCTCTGGACGATCAGCAAGGGCGGCGACCTAATCCAAGCTGGAGAAGTTCGCCTGGCAGAAAGTACAAGCTGAAGACCGGACGGAGACGGCGGCCCCGTCGGAAGCGGCGGAGCCCTCGAATAAGGTTCTCCTCGAGGCCATCACGGCGATACGGACCTCCCTTGAGGTGAGAATCGACACAGTCGCCACTGATGTGGCGTTGATCCGGGAGGACATGAAGAAGGTGGTAGGGAGGGTGGCCGCAGTTGAGCACACGACAAAGGACCTGGTCAGTGAAACCGCATTGCTCAAGACCCAAGTCACCGAACTGCGCGCCTCCCATGAGGCGATGGCCTTACAGTTGGACGATTACGAAGGGAGAATGCAGCGTAATAATATCCGCATAATTGGGGTCCCGGAACGCACGGAAGGACAGGCGCCGGACCTATTTGTTGAGGATCTGGTCCTTAAACAGCTACAGCCCCGGGGCCTCTCCAAATGCTTCACCATCGAAAGGGCTCACCGGGTACCGGGAGGCCGCCCCAAGCCGGGTGCGCCCCCCCGTCCCCTCCAGGCCCGGGTATTCAATTTCCGGGACCGGGACGTAATACTACAGACGGCGAGAGCGGCCCCACCGCTTACCCTCGAGAATAGTAAAGTCATGTTCTTCCCGGACTTTACTCTGCGCGTCCAAAAACAACGCCGCAGCTTCCTGGATGTGAAGAGGGCACTCCGAGAGCAGGAAGTCAAATACGCCATGATGTTTCCGGCTAAATTGAGAGTGGAAGCCAAGGGGAAAACGTGGTTCTTCACCCGCCCGGAGGATGCCTGGGACTGGCTGGAGGGCTGGCGCACGGTCGAGAGGAAGAGAAGGACGGGGAGCTCGGCGGCTGACGAGGTACCAGACTGGCGGCAACAGCGGCGCTCTCCCCCACACTCGACACCAACTCCCAGGGACACACCGGTGGGAGTTGAGCTGTGGCGTGGTAAGACTGTAGGGGGTCGGTCCTGGCCCCTTGGGGCGCTTGGGTCCTTCCCGCAAGGGGCCTCGAACACATGATCTCCGGATGTGGGATGGCGGTGCAGCTGCTTGGGCGGGGGACGAGGGGATCCCTGGTCTAGAGGTGTGATAAACGACCATTGTCCGGGGGACTATTCCTGGCGATTGATGGGCCCGCCTTTGACTTGGACAGTCGGGTCCGCCCGCCATGTGTCAGCCATCAGTTGCTTGTTGTTTCCTTACTGGGGTGTAGGAGGGCTGTGCTCCGGACCGGGGTTGCAATGCACTATCAGTGACGGGCCCAAATGGCGTTTCTGTGTTACGCACTATGTTTGGGGGGGAGGTCGGGCAGGGGAACATTATTCCTTCGGTCTGATAGTTGAAGGGTGGGGAGGGGGGTAGCTCACGTTCCCAAGAGTCGTATATGGGTGGGCGACAGGCACTCTGCATGTTGGGGGTGGCGGGCGGTTCTAGTCCTGTCCAGCAGGGATGCAGGGAGGGGGGACTGTTCTTTTGGGATGGGGAATGTTTGGGTTGTTTTTGTTGGGGGGGTTCTTCTGGCAGTGTAATTTCCAAGATCGCAGGTGTTCTGAGCGGCAGTGATGTGACGGTCAAAGGTGATATAGCAGGAGATGGGAACAGTCCAGAGGCTAGCTTTGGATGGACCATTGACGGTGGAAGCGATGTCGTGTGTGCGGTGGTCTGACACGGCTGGGTTATGGTCTGCTTTATGTGTCCCGATGGCTCTTGGACAGGGAATTAGAGTATCTACATGGAATGTGAATGGCCTGGGCGATAAAATTAAACGAGGTATAGTGCTGCAGTATATACATCGCCAGGCCCTGGACATAGTGCTGCTGCAAGAGACCCATTTGATCGGCAATACGTGTTTGGCACTCAACAGGAAGGGGTATCGTATGATTGTGCATTCAGGGTTTACAACGGGGTCTAGGGGAGCGGGTATACTCCTGCGCAAGGGTTCCCCATACATACTACAAAATACTTGGACGGACGTGCAGGGCAGATATGCAGCGGCCACAGGGCTCTGGGAAGGACGGGTGGTTAATGTGGTGTCGGTATATGCCCCCCCCGGCCTGCAGCGCCCGACTTTGAAGGAGATAGGACAGCTGGTGTTGGCCCTGCCGATGGGCTCCCTGATATTGGGGGGGGACTTTAACCTCACGTTGGACGGCCTCCTTGATAGGCTCCCGCCCAGACCTGACCCACCGCAGGGTTCCCATCTCCAGGGGTTTGCCGAGGCTCTGGGGGTGGTGGATGTATGGCGTTAGTCACACCCTCAGCACACGCACTACACACACCAGTCGGGAGTACATGGTAGCCAGTCTCGGCTGGATTATTTGTTCACACACACCCAAGACGTGCGAGAATTCACGGAAACGGCGACACTGGCTCGTGGTATATCTGATCATTCCCCTGTGGTGGCGGGTTTTGCGGCGCGGCGTATCCGGTGCCCTGGCCCGATCAGAATACAGCCCTGGGCATTGAAGATACCACATATCAGGGAAGGGCTCAGGCGAGATACAGACTTCTATTTTGAGGAAAACGTGGGGTCGGTTGGGTCGTCGGTCACACTCTGGGGCGCATACGTTGCGGTGATCAAAGGGAGGGCATTGTCAATGATGGTGGGCCATAAAACTGAACGCAACAAAAGAGTGGTTGAATTGGAATCCGACATTCTCCAACTGGAGAGAGCCCTAGCCCATGACCCGAACCCAGATGCACAACACCGTTTAGGTGTACTGAGGCATGACTATATACAACTTCTAATGGAGGACGCGACCTTGCGTTCCCTAGCTACGAGACATCGTATCTACGAACAGGGCGAACGCACGGGTAAGCTCCTGGCGTGGCTTGAACGGAGGGATCAGGCAGCGAGATGGGTAAAGGCGATAACGCGCCCGAACGGAGAGTTGACCACGGACCCCCGGGAGATTGCGGAGGCTTTTGCTGCATACTTTGAGGAAGTCTATCAGGTCCCACAGGACTCGCAGTCCGCGTATGCGGCGGAGCTTTTAGACACCATCAAAGTGGCGTGCATCTCACCACAAGCTCGGGAGGTCCTAGACGCGGATATCTCGGTGGAAGAAGTTCAAAATGCAATTGCAGCGGTCCGGTCGGGTAAAGCGATGGGCCCCAACGGTATGCCCATCGAACTTCTTAAGCCTATGGCGGGGAGGGTGGCGTCTCACCTTTTAAATTTATATAATGAATGTTATGACTCAGGCTTACTGCCGATGGACATCCGTAATGCAGCATAGTGGTGATTCATAAGCCTGGTAAACCGGCGGAAGAGTGTAAATCCTATCGCCCTATCTCGCTGTTGTCGGTCGAAGTGAAAATTCTCGCTAAACTTGTGGCCAATCGACTGCTCCCGTACTTGCCCGACTTGATCCACCCGGACCAGTCGGGCTTCATGCCTGGCAGGAACACAGCCAGAAATCTTCGTCGTGCCCACGGAGTGCTGGGAAGGATCGACACAATCAGGGAGGACGCTGTCCTGTTGTCACTGGACGCCACTATGGCATTCGATACAGTGGATTGGGACTACCTTTTTGCGGTACTGGCCCGGATGGGTCTTGGTCCCAAGCTGATCGGGTGGATCAGGTTGTTATACGGGCAACCTATGGCTCATGTCCGGGTCAATAACCACTGTTCGGCCCCCTTTCCCCTATGTCGGGGTACAAGACAAGGCTGCCCACTATCCCCACTCCTCTTCGCTATGGTGTTGGAACCCCTGGCAGTATGGGTGAGAGGAGATCCCGCAATAAGAGGCCTTAATAAGTGGATTCATGATCACGAGGATAGGATTTCGCTCTATGCGGACGATATCCTCTTGTAGCTGGCCTCCCGCCATGATCGTTGCGTCGGGCTCTCCATATTTTTCATATATTCGGGCGCACTCGGGCTACCAGATCAATTGGTCTAAGTCTCAAATGTATGCCCTGTGGGGCGACCCCTCCTCTAGTCCTAGAGGGTATGCCATTCCAGTGGTTGATCGGGGCTTTACTTACCTTGGCATTTTTCTTACTCCCGACGCGCAGCTTTTCTATGAGCAAAATCTCAAGAAACCCCTGCAACGGCTGAGGTCGGACGTCACGCATTGGAGGTGTAAATCCTATCGCCCTATCTCGCTGTTGTCGGTTGAAGTGAAAATTCTCGCTAAACTTGTGGCCAATCGACTGCTCCCGTACTTGCCCGACTTGATCCACCCGGACCAGTCGGGCTTCATGCCTGGCAGGAACACAGCCAGAAATCTTCGTCGTGCCCACGGAGTGCTGGGAAGGATCGACACAATCAGGGAGGACGCTGTCCTGTTGTCACTGGACGCCACTATGGCGTTCGATACAGTGGATTGGGACTACCTTTTTGCGGTACTGGCCCGGATGGGTCTTGGTCCCAAGCTGATCGGGTGGATCAGGTTGTTATACGGGCAACCTATGGCTCATGTCCGGGTCAATAACCACTGTTCGGCCCCCTTTCCCCTATGTCGGGTACAAGACAAGGCTGCCCACTATCCCCACTCCTCTTCGCTATGGTGTTGGAACCCCTGGCAGTATGGGTGAGAGGAGATCCCGCAATAAGAGGCCTTAATAAGTGGATTCATGATCACGAGGATAGGATTTCGCTCTATGCGGACGATATCCTCTTGTAGCTGGCCTCCCCGCCATGATCGTTGCGTCGGGCTCTCCATATTTTTCATATATTCGGGGCGCACTCGGGCTACCAGATCAATTGGTCTAAGTCTCAAATGTATGCCCTGTGGGGCGACCCCCCCTCTAGTCCTAGAGGGTATGCCATTCCAGTGGTTGATCGGGGCTTTACTTACCTTGGCATTTTTCTTACTCCCGACGCGCAGCTTTTCTATGAGCAAAATCTCAAGAAACCCCTGCAACGGCTGAGGTCGGACGTCACGCATTGGAGGTCACTGCCCCTGACTCTTTTGGGGCGTGCTTCCTTATTTAAGATGCTTGCACTCCCGCGCTTTCTCTATGCCCTGGAGAATGCCCCTTACCCGATCCCGGACTCTTACTTTGCGCAAATTGAAGGGCTGGTGCGAGAGCTGCTCTGGGACGGCAGGCCCCCGAGGATCGCCGCCACCAAACTCACTATGGGATGGTATGATGGGGGTATAGGTCTGCCGGACCTACGATTGTATTATCAGGTGTTGCAACTGGTAGCCATCAAGAGATGGAAGTTCGGCTCCCACGATGACCCTAATTTCCGGACCGACCACTGGTTACTGGGGAAGGGGGGGTACAACAGGGCGCTCTATACGAACCACCGTAAATTGAGTCTCACCGGCCCCACGGCTCGCACGGTCGAAGTATGGCACAAGGTTCAGCGCAAAATGGGGTGGCATAACCGCCTCACTAAGGCTACACCATTGTGGGAGCCAGATATTTTAGGTCACCTTAGTACATGCCAGGGGTTCGACAAGTGGGAACTGATCGGGATATCCAGGGTGGGGGACCTCTGGGTCAAGGGAAAAAAGGCCATGTTTCCAGACCTTCAAAAGATATACCACCTTGCTCCCTCGGAGACCTTTAGATATTTACAAATTAGCCATGCAATTGACTCAGCCCTCCCCGAGGATGCTCCCCTTCCGGATTCCTCCCCCTTGGAGGATCGCTTGTTGTTAGATCCCATGGACAGTAAAGCTATCTCCCTCACATATAAAAAACTAGTCAACAACCGGGCGGACCCAATGCTGAAATTGAAGGAGAGCTGGGAGAGGGACTTGGGGGAGATAGAGGATGAGGACTGGCGAGATGCGCTCGTTTCCCCTCGGGAGGTGGCGATCCCAATGCGACTCCGACTGGTCCAGCTTAAAGTGCTCCACAGGGTCTACTTCGACGCAACGCTGTTGTTCCAGATAGGTAGAAGAACGGACTCACTCTGTATACGACGCTGTAACCAGACTGGTACTTTCTTCCACATGATCTGGGGCTGCCCCCTAATTCAATCATACTGGGCAGATATTAATCGGCAGCTCACCAGGACCTGCGGTAAGCCCATTCAGTCCTCCACCAAGGCTTGCCTCCTTAATATTTGGGATGCCACAGACCTAACCCAGACGGAACAAACATGGGTGACTATGGGGTGGATACTCGCAAAACGCAACATAGCCCAGAGGTGGGGTTCAGAGACACTGCCACGGGTGAGAGAATGGGCGATTGACATGGACCATACCATGATAGCTGAAAAGTCAGTGTACAAAGGGCGGGGATGTCCCAAAAAGTGGGACAGCAAATGGGGCAAATGGAATAAATATCGGGGGGACATTTGTCTTTCCCCCACGGTGGAATTGAGAACAGATGTGAGGACGCTGATGGCGCTGCAGGATGGGGTAGAGGGGTCCTAGTCCCTGAGTGGCCTTCATTAAGAACTAGAATGTATAATAGGGCATGCAACTGTTTCCCATGGTTTCAAACCTCTGTAAAATGCAAGCACCGTCACGAATGTTATTGTATTGGGTATAAAGCTAGGTGATGTACTCTCTGATGGAATGATAATGGTAACGCCTACAGCCGTATTGTCTGCCCGTTCACCGCTGATTAAGTCATGTCTGCTGTATCTGCCTTTGGTTATTAATAAAATGTTTTTCAAAAAAAAAAAAAGTTGATGTCCCACATATTCTGATACTCAACTTTTAACCTTTCTAAAGGCATAGGCATGAATTGGGGGTTGCCAGAGGCTACCCTTGCATTGCTGTTTAATAACCCTAGTACTGCCTTTTAGACCTTGGGCTCAGAGGTCACTGGACAGCACCAAGAACAGTAAGCAAACAAATCTTACAAAATGCGTTGCTTACATTCTTGAATAATCTCCACCCATTTAGAATCATTGCACTGTCTTGTTTTAACTACTGAAGGTGTAGGGGGAAGAAAGGTTTGTATTTAGTTTTTATAACAACACTTTATTAGAGTCTGGTACAGGTGCAAGTAATGCATACACATTGAGGGCCCTCGCAGGGGACCCCTACAATGCAATTGATGACTTCGCATATTCAACAGTTCCCTTCCACCCATCATCAGCAATCCCAATGTTCAACCCATAGTATGCCAACCATTTCCCCCATATTTGTTAATGTGTCATGGGGCACCCATGTGATATATAGTTAAGTTCCTCTAATTTCTCAAAACGATCTATTCCTGCCCTCCATTCCCTTGGCAGGACGTGGGGCCCTAGCGCCTTCTAGTAATTTGCCACATCTCTTTCCACCAAAGGTTGGTAATTTGTATCCAAATCTTCACTACTAGAACATGCAGATGGAAAGACTTGAAATGGTAAATGCCTACCATCCAATGTACCTGGTGTGAGTGCGTTTTTAAAAAACTCAGCTGAATGGTTAAAGGATCTAATTTGGCAGGCTTAGAGCACCCACAGAGTAAGTTAGAATACTGATATATGTAACCATATGAGAAAGGGTTGGATGTTTGAGAGATAAAAGCTAAGCAAAATGAAATGTCTTTGTGTGGTGGACCAAGAAACAGGCACTGCTCACCTATACCACAGTGGGAGCCTGGATTCTAATGGAGCAGGATGGAACAAGAAAAGCAGTCTGGAACTGCTGCATGTTCTCCTATGTCCAGCCTACAATTAAAACAAAGACAGACACCCTGATCTCCAGAATCTCCTCTCCCTGAAGTCCAGAGTAGAGCAAATATGCCAGAATTCTCTGAGGCAGTGCTGATAGGCATGCCAACCACTGCAAGTATGCTTTTTACTTTCATTTCTCAATGGGCTCATGGAACCAGTGGTAGAGATTCTCTTTGTGCTGGAGAAAAGTATGTGAAGCCACAAGAACAGTCCATTTGCGGAACCTTGAAAGGGGATGCATTGAAAGTGTGATCTGCATCCTACTATAAAATTAATTCCAATGTAACACAAGTTATTTCTTTTTGTAAAAGATAAAATGGTGTATTTTGGAATAGCCTTCAATTCAGCATAAATTAAATCTAAAACAAGTGAAGGATATCTGACTAGAGGGTTGCTGACCTGTAATATAACAAAATGCATCTGAAAAAGAAACTAAGTGCCAAATTGTCTCATGCCATGCCTGCATGCCTGACACCTTAAACAATTCCTCTTTAGCTAGCATATGGTATGACTTTGAGACCTGTAGTTTACATTTTAAACTTTATGTATGTCTGACTGAAAAACACAGGACAAGCTAAAGTGTTTGACATGAAATTAGGTTATTTGGAAGTTATGAAAAAGGGTACATTCTTTACCCTCTGACATGCTACTGTCTTAGTAGGGATAAACATGGTATAATTTGTGTTTTTTAGATGTTTAATTTCAGCTCCTTCCAAAGTGATTACATTATTTGAGATTATTTTATGTGCTTTCTTCTCATAGCCCACCCTCTTCCACATAAAGTTTCAGATATATTATGACTGAAAATGTATTTGGAAAGTGCAGAATGTGAAACTAATAGGACGTTGAAGGTAAAAGAGTAATGAGGCGCTTCATATTTTATAGAAAATGAAAAGCCATGTCTATATACAATTCTTCTTGTGGAGGTTTATGAACACTTAGGAGATCCTAAAATGTTGGAAGATTTCCTGCATTAATTTCCACGAGTCTCCAGATATCATTTTTGCAAGGATTGACCGATGGTTGTAAGATGTTTAACTGTTGTGAATAGAAATGAGTGCCTGACTTGGGCATAGAGAGACTGGCATTGAAGTGTGTGCCTAACTGGCCTATTATGTTGCAGACGTTTAGAAACTGACAGGTTAGCAAATTAATCCAATGCCTTTTGTATTCGAACACAGGTGGCTGTAGTGATATTCAGCATTATACTAATGACAGCACCAAGCAATGCTTGCATTGTGTCTCACCCAAAGTGTTGTCAGCTGGAACCTTTAGAGAGAGCGTTTTCTCTTGGACAGGGAAGCCAAGACTATCCTCATTAGGCTTAGCCTAGCCCAGGCGCAGGCATGCATGTTTGCAGTAGTACTGTCTGTTTTGTTTCAGCTTTATGAGATCAGGAACGTTTGCACTGCTGCTACCTTTCTTGTATCTATTCCATGAGTTTGATTGAAGCCTGCACTGCTGAAACAGTTGATGCAGTTCCTGATGCCTGTGCCTGAGTGAATCTTCCAATCACAGTTGTACCTTTTCCTGTTGGGGAGTAATTTCACATTAGTGACTATTATTGGGTGGTTTTGCATTGGCCTCAGTCAAGTGATGGCTGACCAGAGATGTGTGTTAGCTGCATTCCTGACATGCTAGCAGCACTGTATATATTTAATGTCTAAAATAGGCTTGTGCCCCCTTAAGCAACTTTTGTTTGTTATTCTACTAATCCTGAACATATCACAGGTCAAAGGGCATGTGATGTCACTTCCGCTACACCTGGCATTTTGGTGAATCGATCGCCATGCCTAATTTAAATATGGGTGCCTAATTAGGCAGTATACTGTGAGTCCTATAGTTGAAATATGTGGAATTATCCTTGCTTAATACTTTCCTGCACATGAATGGGTAATAACTCATAGTGACCATGCTTGCTGAAGGTTTTCCAGATGTATGAGCAAAGTAGTTACTTCAAGGGAGTTGAGATAGAATATCAGAAACTAAAATATTGCGGAACAAAATATTGTGTCAAGAATATTGAAGACAAACACATTGTGAAGATAAGTTTCGACAGGTAAGCAAAGTTTTACTATCTATAACTCCACATAGAGGTACCCTGACAATATATATATATATATATATATATATATATATATATATATATATATATATATATATATATATGTCGCTCATCTTGCACCGTTTGTTCGGATCACTCATGGACGGGTGCTATTACCGTGGTGGTGCCCCCACGTAATATTTCAGCTCAAACTCTTTCAATCTCAAAAAAAGAGTACAGCACTCGCGGGGAAAGTTACACCGGTCGTTTTTATTCCGGAACCACAACAAATGCGTTTCGGAAACTCCTTCTTCAGTGTCTACCATCCGCTCTGAGAGGAGCCATTTAAATTGCCCTGCATAATGCAGACATAGACATAAAGGATGGACTCAGTAGCCCTCAACATAAGCACCATCTTATAGTGGTATTTGCACTCGAATTTCATACAATATATCAAATTACATCACATGTGTATTCACAATTTCATGTAATAATTTAGCCGTAAATCGGCACACTTCATACTTCCATAAGTCTCCAACTGATCGGAAACTCAACCGTAAATAACGCTGCTTTTTATACAGGATCGTCAAGTAAAGAGGCGAGTACAAACGTTTCCAGCAATCTACATGTATTGTTTACGAAATTGGAAAGACTATACGAAAGGGAAATGAGGAAATGGTGGGAGGCTACCTCCCTCCAGAATTATATGGATGTAGATAGGGTACCAAGAGGCCTACGAATCTACACCGTGCCAGCATATGAGAACCCGGACCCACTCTTATTAGAAGAGTGGGCGGAGCATACAGCATTGTCATGCAAAGGCAGTTTGAATATCCTCATAAAATTCGCCTGGAGCGACAGAGAAAAGGCGTTGATAGAAATAACTACACTGGAGGAAGAAATTTCTAAGGATTCTGATAAGAATAAACAAGATGAGCTGAGGGAAGCAATGAAAAAACGCTTGCAGAAATATGAGTGGAAAATCAAACAAAGGGAACAGGATAAATTCGAGAGGGACGAGAGGGACTATTCACAAGGAAGAATATTGACGTTTGCAAAAAGATTTGATGGCCCGAGAAAAGAAATGTCCAAAAGAAGAACTGCTCCAACACCAGTAAGAGTGGAAACCTCAGAATCAGATATCACCGAAAGCGAGCAATCAGGGGATGAATTGGCAAAAACCTCTGGTGACAAACAGAAAACCCCTTTTCACAAGGAATTCAACCTCATTCGCCAGTCCTGGCTGAGAGGTGGCAAAAGCAAACCACCGGAAGCCACAGAAGAACAAGAAGAGGGGGCTGGAAGAGGAAGAGGGAGAGGAAAAGTAACAGCAAGAGTGACCAAGAGCAAGAGAGGAGGGAAGTGGTAACGGAAGCAGAAAACTTAACAATCATGAATCTGACATCAAGGACATTGACATCTATAGAGGAGTCGGCGCTAAAATTGGGATTGACCTTTTGTCCAAACGATCGATTAGAATTTACGCAAACCAGGATAGATCTCTTTCAGTTCGTACGCAAGCTCAAATTGCATAAATTCTTCAAGCTGAAACCTACCATCAGGGAATCAAGACATTTAAAATCAAAATCGAGGGACACAGATATCCTAGTAGTGGATGATTTGACATCTTTGGAAATATTAGAAGATCTGCGTCTGGAGCAAGAAGGTAATAGGGACAATAATGATGATTTGGCCCAAAGAACGAGACGTATTGGCATTGAACAGGAGGCACCAGTGAGTCCATTTAAACCAGCATCGCAGTTCATGCCGCAGATACCATTTGATGCCATCGACGCATTTTCCGATGCGGTGGTTAAAGATCTCATCAAATTTAGACAGCATATGAAACCTATGCACAAAGAAAAGAACATGACCAAAGACCAAGAAAGAACCTTGATCAATCTACAAAAAGATACGGGAATTATCTGTAAACCCTCAGATAAAGGGGGCAATATTGTTCTCATGACAAGGGATCAATACTGCAACGAAGCGTTGAGACAACTGAATGATGGGAGACATTATGAAAAAACCAACAAAGAAAGGTACAGCGAGAGCATCAAGCAATACCATATTTTAATCAACAATTGGCACGATAAATCGATGCTTGATACCGAAGAGTATTTCTTCCTAAGGAACACCAATCCAGTGATACCAACATTTTATCACCTTCCGAAATTCATAAGAACAATGTCAGTCCACCAGGGAGACCGATAGTGTCATCCAAAGGGAGTCTCACGGAGAATCTGTCCACCTTCATTGACTATTTCCTGTTTCAATCGGTTCTGCAATTATCCTCTTATATCAAGGACACTAAGGATTTCATTATTCAGATTGGTAAACTAAAGTGGGAACCAACATATTGGTTGATTGCACTAGATATTATGAGTCTTTATACGTGTATTAACCATCAACACGGACTGGATGCAATCAAGTATTTTCTGAAAAAGAGACCTTTGAAATTTGCGGAACAAAATAACATGCTGATTGAACTGATCGAATTTTGCCTGTTAAATAACATCTTTTTATTCCAGGGGGACCTCTACCGACAGATCTCCGGTACAGCGATGGGTACCTGCTTCGCCCCCAGCTACGCAAATTTATTCGTGGGCTGGTGGGAGGAGCAGGTAACCCGGACCCAAGAAAATGACAAATGGGTCAAGGAGATAGTTGTCTGGCACAGGTACATGGATGAACTCTTCCTTGTATGGAAAGGGTCGTCAAGTCTGGCTGAGGAATTCATACAACATCTAAACAATAATGAGGTGAATCTAAAGTTCACATCAGAGATTAGTTCAGTGGCAGTGAACTATCTCGATTTAAGGATTTATGTTCAGAAAGGGGTGCTGGAAACAGAATTGTACAGAAAACCGACTGCCGGCAATTCCATTTTGCATGCCAACAGCAGTCACCCCCCTAAACTAATAAACAGCATACCCTACGGTGAGCTCCTCAGGCTGAAACGCAACTGTTCAAGGGAGTGTGATTTTAAGGCCGCAGCAAAAGACAGCATAGCCAGGTTTTTGGCCAGAGGTTATAACAGGGATCTCTTAGAAACCACGCTCAAGAAAGTAGAGAGAATCCCTAGAAAGAAACTTCTGGATAAAAAGGATGATGTGATCAGTGTTAAGGATAGTAATGAAGGCAAATTCCGAATAATTACCACCTACTCGGATGATGCTAACACCTTCAGGGGCATGTTGAGAAGAAACTGGCATATCCTCAAAACAGATACCATCATAGGAAAGGATATCCCCCATGCTCCTCTTGTTACATTCATGAAGGCAAGGTCGCTGCGAGACAAGTTGGTCCACAGCCATCTAGAAGAGTTACCTGGCAGACAAGGAACACTTAAAAACATGAGAGGTTTCTTCCCCTGCGGGAAATGTAAGGCGTGTGCCAATAGTAAAAGGGTACTCTCCTATCAGGTAGCGGGGTTGAAGAAACAGAATATGATCAAGAAATTTCTGACTTGCCATACAACGCATACTGTCTATTGTCTGGTATGCCCATGCGGGCTCAGATATATAGGCAGCACTATACATAGTGCAAAGATTTGCGTATTGGAACACCAACGGGCAATCGTGAACAAAGATTTGAACTACCCAGTCGCTAGGCATTTTTCCATCAAACATCAGAGCAACAGGGATCTGTTGCAATACTTTAGTATAGATCATGTGCCACTAAACCCCAGGGGGGGAGACAGAGTCCAGAGGCTTAGGAGGCTAGAATCCCGCTATATTATTGACATGCAAACTAGGGCACCGAATGGCCTGAATAGCGGTGAAGAGCTGTCAGTGCACCTAGGCAGATGAGGATCCTGGGAGATAAGTGATTGCTGTAGAAACTTTTATGACTTCTGCTGATTTCTTTTCTTATTTTGCTATGAGTTGTTTTTACATAGACAATAATGGTGTGCCAATACATGGCTAGATATTATGAGATTATGAGAGACCAAGGTAAAGAATAATTGAGTGCTCTGAGTGGTATATAACTGACTAATATCCACCACTCAAATTACTTTCATATTTCACCATACTAATTCACCACTAATCCTTTATGGGTTTCCGGAGTAGCGTGCTACTCGCCAAAAAAAGCGATTCAACACCACATCAGGGGTTAGAAGCTCTATATAAATACAAACCTTCTTTCCTCTTCTATCCTTTTGCTATCCTTCCAAATCCAAATAACTGACTAACATATCCACCAGTCAAATTACTTCATATTTCACTATACTAATTTTCAACACTAATCCTTTATGGGTTCCGGAGTAGCCTGCTACTCGCCAGAAAAGCGCTTCAACACCCCATCAGGGGTAACATGCGCTATATGAATGCAAACCTTTCTTTCCCTTCTATCCCTCCGCTATCCTTCTCACTCCAAATAACTGACTAATATCCACCACTCAAATTACTTTCATATTTCACCATACTAATTCACCACTAATCCTTTATGGGTTTCCGGAGTAGCATGCTACTCGCCAAAAAAAGAGATTCAACACCCCATCAGGGGTTAGAAGCGCTTTATAAATACAAACCTTCTTTCCTCTTCTATCCTTCTGCTATCCTTCCGAATCCAAATAACTGACTAACATATCCACCACTTAAAATTTACTTGCATGTTTCACTATACTAATTCAACACTAATCTCCTATGGGTCCCGGAGTAGCGTGCTACTCGGCGAAAAAGCACTTCGACGCCTCGTCAGGGGTAGTAAGCGCTATACAAATGCAATTACAATACAATACAATATGCCGATTCACGGCATGATTGTGAATTTCATAATGATTTGTATTCCATGGCTTTATGAAAATGAACGTCAATTTTAATGCATTTTCCTAAAAAAGCAGCGTTATTTACGGTTGAGTTTCCGATCAGTTGGAGACTTATGGAAGTATGAAGTGTGCCGATTTACTGGCTAAATTATTACATGAAATTGTGAATACACATGTGATGTGATTTGATATATTGTATGAAATTCGAGTGCAAATACCACTATAAGATGGCGCTTATGTTGAGGGCTACTGAGTCCATCCTTTATGTCTATGTCTGCATTATGCAGGGCAATTTAAATGGCTCCTCTCAGTGCGGATGGTAGACACTGAAGAAGGAGTTTCCGAAACGAGTTTGTTGTGGTTCCAGAATAAAAACTACCGGTGTAACTTTCCCAGCGAGTGCTGTACTCTTTTTTTGAGATTGAAAGAGTTTGAGCTGGAATATATATATATTCACTGAAAAAACCATAGGTTTCAGGCACGTTATAGTTAGAAATTTGCATTTAAAAAACCTTAGAAATTCACTGAAAAAACCATAAGGTTTTAGGGACAGTTATAGTTAGTTGGACATTGCACTCGTACAAAACCCGTGAAATTCCCCGTTATAGTTAGTTCAGGTAACTATAACTCGCGCCCCGCAATGCACTGCTGATGACGTCACATATTACATCACTCATGACATGGTCAGTGACATCACTGATGACATCACTGATGACATCTCAAATGACATCACTGATGACATCACTGATGACATCATCCAGTGACTGTGTGTTTGTGTAAAGTTTAAATATGTTTAATATATATAGGGAAAGGCGTATTGAAGAATGAGTGGGTGTATAAGTGTCTGAATGGATGATTTAGTAGGTGCGTGACTGAGTCTATAAGTGAGTGATTAAACGTATCTTACTGGATGCATGGGTGAGTGACTAAACTGTGTGAATGTCTGTATCCGTCTGTCTGTTGTTGTGTAAGCAGCTGCATGGGTTTCTGACTAGCTAAATGAGTGTCTATATGGGTTATGGATTGGTTCTCTGAGTATCTGTATGGGTGCCTCAGTGTTTGTGTGGGTGGGGTGAGTGTGACTCTGTGCATAGATGTGTGAGTGGGTGATTCACTGGGTGCATGGTTTCAAGAGTGCGTCTGTGATGGACTGTATGGGTGGGTGAGTGTGTGTATGGGTGTGTTAGTGATTGAATGTATATCTCAGTGGTACATGTGTGAGTAACTACATATGTGAAAGGCAGTATATATGTGTGTTGGAGTATATAAATGGCTATAAGTGAGAGTGTGTGATTGTGAGAGTGGCTATATGGATGAGTGTGTGCTTGCATCAGTGATTGCATAGGAGCGTAAGAATGTGCTAGTATTTTTATGAGTAAGTGAGCTGGTGTGTATAACTGTATAGGTGAGTAATTTGGAGTGTGATTAATTATTTGCATGACTGACTAGGTGTGTGAGTACCTCTATGGATGAGTTGCGTTGTGTGAGTGTTTATATAGGTGTATGAGTGCATATGATAGTCCTGTACTGAGTGACTGTAAGTATGAGTGACTGTACGGGTGAGTGAGTAGATGTGTGTGTGTAGACCTAAGAATCAGTGAGTGGGTATGTACTTATTGGTATTGGAGTGTGTATGGTTTGGAGAATGGCAGTCTGTAATTTAGAGTGGGTGTTTCAAAACTTATATTAGGGTGTGAGAAGATGCATTAAATTCTCACATGGATGATGTCATCAGTGATGTCATCAGTGATGTCATTTGAGATGTCATCAGTGATGTCATCAGTGATGTCACTGACCATGTCATGAGTGATGTAATATGTGACGTCATTAGCAGTGCATTGCGGGGCGCGAGTTATAGTTACCTGAACTAACTATAACGGGGAATTTCACGGGTTTTGTACGAGTGCAATGTCCAACTAACTATAACTGTCCCTAAAACCTTATGGTTTTTCAGTGAATTTCTAAGGTTTTTAAATGCAAATTTCTAACTATAACGTGCTTGAAACCTATGGTTTTTCAGTGAATTTCAAAGGTTTTTAAATGCTAATTTCTAACTATAACGTGTCTGAAACCTATGGTTTTTTCAGTGAATTTCAAAGGTTTTTTAAATGCTAATTCCTAACTATAACATGTCTGAAACCTATGGTTTTTTCAGTGAATTTCAAAGGTTTTCTAAATGACAATTTTTAAATGTATTAATTGTTATATTTATTTTTTCATACTGATTTACTACATTTTTAGAAACATTTTTTTTTACATATTTTTTTAAAATTACATTGTAATTACATTATACATTACAAAAAATACTTTCTCAGAATGAATTACTTTAGTTTAAATACTTTGCACATAGGCAATAGACTTTTAAGTACAGTAGTTACAGTTGTTGCAATGGGCAACACATTTTCAAACACAATGCAACATTCAGCTCAATGTGAATTTCTAGTTAAATGCAATTAGTTACTTTATGGATTACTTTTCTAACAACAGGACTGGATCCTAGATTCAGTCCTGGGACATCTTCTGTAAACAGTTGAGTAAAAGCGTTTTGATTACAGTAGTGATTTTTAAGGAATATTATTGTATTTTAAAAGTTGACACTTAGAAACTTTTTCTCATAGAATCACCAATGTTATCCTATGGAAGGAAATTCACTTAGCAGGTAAAAACTGTTATCGTTACTTTTTCTTACTCAGTGTTGGATCCTTTATCCAGCACTGGTGCATCTCCTGTAAACAGTTGAAAGAATGTGTTTAAGTCATACAGGTGATTTTTAAGGAATATTTGTAGTTTGTGAAAATCGACACTTTGAAACTTTTCAGCTAAAAACCAGACAATGGATTCCTATGGAAGAAAATATAAGTTACTGGTAAGTATGGTTAAAATTACTTTTCAGGGTCAGTGCTGGGCTAAAAGATGCAGCACTGAGGTCTCTCCTGATAACAGGTGAGTAAATCGGAATTCGTATTTCGGCTGATTTTAGAGGAATATTTTAAAGTTCCAAAACTCCACACTTAGAAGAATTTCCAAGTGAAACCAGTCAATGTTAGCCTATGGAAGGAAATTCAAGTTACTGGTAAGTACGGTTAAAATTACTTTTCAGGATCAGTACTGGGCTGAAAGATGCAGCACTGAGGTCTCTCCTGATAACAGGTGAGTAAATCGTAATTCGTATTTCGGCTGATTTTAGAGGAATTTTTTAAAGTTCCAAAACTCCACACTTAGAAGAATTTCCAAGTGAAACCAGTCAATGTTAGCCTATGGAAGGAAATTCAAGTTACTGTTAAGTACGGTTAAAATTACTTTTCAGGACCTGTACTGGGCTGAAAGATACAGCACTGAGGTCTCTCCTGATAACAGGTGAGTAAATCGGAATTCGTATTTCGGCTGATTTTAGAGGAATATTTGTATGTTTCAAAAATCAACACTTAGAAGAATTTCCAAGTGAAACCAGTCAATGTTAGCCTATGAAGGAAATTCAAGTTACCGGTAAGTACGGTTAAAATTACTTTTCAGGATCAGTACTGGACTGAAAGATGCAGCACTGAGGTCTCTCCTGATAACAGGTGAGTAAATCCGAATTCGTAGTTCGGCAGATTTTAGAGGAATATTTGCACAATGGTGAAGGTAGGGGCGGGGCCTGAGGTGACATCTGTGCAAACGCGCCCCGTGGCGCGTTTTAAGTTGGGGGATTAAGTCCCCTTGAATCATGAGGGTCCCTAGGGGCCAACTAGCCCACCAGGAACCTCCAGTATGCGCCAGGGGCTGCGTTGCAGAGACGTGTAGAGAGGCCACACCCCTTTACACCTCTCTGCAACGCAGCTCTGTGGTGCTTTCTGGATGTACCTGTTGGGCTAGTTGGCCCCAGGACCCTCAGGATTGAAGGGGATTTAATTCCCATCTTAAAACGCGCCACGGGGCCTGTTTGCACACATGTCACCTGAAGCCCCACCCCTCCCTTCACCACTGTGCAAACGCGCCCGTGGCGCGTTTTAAGTTGGGGATTAAGTCCCTTGAATCCTGAGGGTTCCTGGGGGCCAACTAGCCCACCAGGTACCTCCAAAAGCGCCACAGAGCTGCGTTGCAGAGAGGTGTATAAAGGGGCGTGGCCTCTGTACACCTCTCTGCAATGCAGCCCCTGGCGCATACTGGAGGTTCCTGGTGGGCTAGTTGGCCTCAGGACCCCCAGTATTCAAGGGGAATTACTTCCCATCTGCAAACGCGCCAGGGGGCGCGTTTGCAGAGTGGTGAAGGAAGGGGCGGGGCCTGCGGGCCGATCGTTTTTATTTTTTTTTCCTGAAGGGGGGCTGTGTGGCCCCCCTTCCTTTTTCTTATTTTTGGGCCCTGGGGACCCCAACCCCCAGGGCCTTACCCCCTTTTTTTATTTTCTTTTATTTTTTTTTACATTATTTCTGGGGAGGGGGGCCGCGTGGCCCCCCTCCCGGGCCACTACTTGCCCTGGAGACCCCATCCCCCGGGGCCTGGCCTCTGGTTGGGGACTGTGGGGGGGTCCCCAAACCCCCCACAGTCCCGCCGGCTCCCCGTGTCCTACGGGAGCCGGCATTGCTTTTACACATGGGGAGCAGATAACATGCTGCTCCCCGTGTGGAAAAGCAATTGTCTTTGGATATTGGAAGCGAGAGCAGGTTTCTCTCTTCCCATATCCAAAGCAGTTTGCAATGACAGGACGGGAGCCGCGAGGCTCCCGTCCTGTCATTGCAAACAGCAGTGTCCCGGGGGTAGGCACCCCGGGACACTGCAGGAGCCGGCCCTGGGGGGTGGCGGTCCCCAGGGCCACCACAGGCTCCAGGAGGGGGGCCGCGCGGCCCCCCTCCCCACATCAGCAAAGCCCCGGGGAGGTGGTGGTCATTTGAGATGTCATTTGAGATGTCATCAGTGATGTCATCAGTGATGTCACTGACCATGTCATGAGTGATGTAATATGTGACGTCATCAGCAGTGCATTGCGGGGGCGCGAGTTATAGTTACCCGAACTAACTATAACGGGGGAATTTCACGGGTTTTGTACGAGTGCAATGTCCAACTAACTATAACTGTCCCTAAAACCTTATGGTTTTTTCAGTGAATTTCTAAGGTTTTTTAAATGCAAATTTCTAACTATAACGTGCCTGAAACCTATGGTTTTTTCAGTGAATTTCAAAGGTTTTTTAAATGCTAATTTCTAACTATAACGTGTCTGAAACCTATGGTTTTTTCAGTGAATTTCAAAGGTTTTTAAATGCTAATTCCTAACTATAACATGTCTGAAACCTACGGTTTTTTCAGTGAATTTCAAAGGTTTTGTAAATGACAATTTTTAAATGTATTAATTGTTATATTTATTTTTTCATACTGATTTACTACATTTTTAGAAACATTTTTTTTACATATTTTATTTTTTAAATTACATTGTAATTACATTATACATTACAAAAAATACTTTCTCAGAATGAATTACTTTAGTTTAAATACTTTGCACATAGGCAATAGACTTTTAAGTACAGTAGTTACAGTTGTTGCAATGGGCAACACATTTTCAAACACAATGCAACATTCAGCTCAATGTGAATTTCTAGATAAATGCAATTAGTTACTTTATGGATTACTTTTCTAACCACAGGACTGGATCCTAGATTCAGTCCTGGGACATCTCCTGTAAACAGTTGAGTAAAAGCGTTTTGGTTACAGTAGTGATTTTTAAGGAATATTATTGTATTTTAAAAGTTGACACTTAGAAACCTTTTCTCATATGTTATCCTATGGAAGGAAATTCACTTAGCAGGTAAAAACTGTTATCGTTACTTTTTCTTACTCAGTGTTGGATCCTGGATCCAGCACTGGTGCATCTCCTGTAAACAGTTGAAAGAATGCGTTTAAGTCATACAGGCGATTGAAAATTTCGCGAAGATTCATCAACCGACGCAAGAGTTATTTCAAATAGAATGTCGCTGGATTTCCTATGGAAAATAGGTCCTAACTATAACTATCTACTGGCGACCGCCAGTAGATAATATATATATATATATATATATATATATATATATATATATATATGTTCCTTTGAACCACGACAGCCTCTGAGGAAGTGAAATTCGAAACGCGTCAGGCTGCGGTTTCATGCTTTTATGGACTGTAAAGGAAGGTTTTTCATACCAATAAAGATGCTTTTATGGGGTAAAGCGGCTGTGTGCAGAGTGCTGCTTACTGTTGGACACCCCATGGAGCGTTAATATTGAAGGCGGCTGTCCAGTTGCCGAGCAAGCACCACCTCAGATTCACAGAGGGCCACGGAGTTCTGATATGCAGGGCTCGCTAATGTGGAGCACACATCCATGGATTGAGAACAACCAGCTTTCCAGGGGGCTCATTCAGAGCCTTGGAATGAGCATTTATTCAAGGAGCATCCATCTGTGGGTTGAAATCGGACTACATCTCCCACTAACCCTAACCTAATTCTCATACAGAGCAGCTGATACACAGCGTACGATGTGGATAATTAGGGAGATGTGGCACGCCCATTTTTCTTTGAACCGCGACAGCCTCTGAGGAAGTGAAAGACGAAACGCGTCAGGCTGCCGTTTCATGCTTTTATGGACTGTAAAGGAAGGTTGTTCATACCAATAAAGATGCTTTTATGTGGAAAAGCGGCTGTGTGCAGAGTGCTGCTTACTGTTGGACACCCCATGGAGCGTTAATATTGAAGGCGGCTGTCCAGTCGCCGAGCAAGCACCACCTCAGATTCACAGAGGTCCACGGAGTTCTGATATGCGGGGCTCGCTAATGTGGAGCACACATCCATGGATTGAGAACAACCAGCTTTCCAGGGGGCTCATTCAGAGCCTTGGAATGAGCATTTATTCAAGGAGCATCCATCTGTGGTTGAAATCGGACTACATCTCCCACTAACCCTAACGTAATTCTCATACAGAGCAGCTGTTACACAGCGTACGATGTGGATAATTAGGGAGATGTGGCACGCCCATGTTCCTTTGAACCGCGACAGCCTCTGAGGAAGTGAAATACGAAACGCGTCAGGCTGCGGTTTCATGCTTTTATGGACTGTAAAGGAAGGTTGTTCATACCAATAAAGATGCTTTTATGGGGAAAAGCGGCTGTGTGCAGAGTGCTGCTTACTGTTGGACACCCCATGGAGCGTTAATATTGAAGGCGGCTGTCCAGTCGCCGAGCAAGCACCACCTCAGATTCACAGAGGGCCACGGAGTTCTTATATGCGGTGCTCGCTAATGTGGAGCACACATCCATGGATTGAGAACAACCAGCTTTCCAGGGGGCTCATTCAGAGCCTTGGAATGAGCATTTATTCAAGGAGCATCCATCTGTGGGTTGAAATCGGACTACATCTCCCACTAACCCTAACGTAATTCTCATACAGAGCAGCTGATACACAGCATTCGATGTGGATAATTAGGGAGATGTGGCACGCCCATGTTCCTTTGAACCGCGACAGCCTCTGAGGAAGTGAAATACGAAACGCGTCAGGCTGCGGTTTCATGCTTTTATGGACTGTAAAGGAAGGTTGTTCATACCAATAAAGATGCTTTTATGGGGAAAAGCGGCTGTGTGCAGAGTGCCTTTTACTGTTGGACACCCCTGGAGCGTTAATATTGAAGGCGACTGTCCAGTCGTCGAGCAAGCACCACCTCAGATTCACAGAGGGCCACGGAGTTCTGATATGCGGGGCTCGCTAATGTGGAGCACACATCCATGGATTGAGAACAACCAGCTTTCCAGGGGGCTCATTCAGAGCCTTGGAATGAGCATTTATTCAAGAAGCATCCATCTGTGGGTTGAAATCGGACTACATCTCCCACTAACCCTAACGTAATTCTCATACAGAGCAGCTGATACACAGCGTACGATGTGGATAATTAGGGAGATGTGGCACGCCCATGTTCCTTTAAACCGCGACAGCCTCTCAGGAAGTGAAATACGAAACGTGTCAGGCTGCGGTTTCAAGCTTTTATGGACTGTAAAGGAAGGTAGTTCATACCAATAAAGATGCTTTTATGGGGAAAAGCTGCTGTGTGCAGAGTGCTGCTTACAGTTGGACACCCCATGGAGCGTTAATATTGAAGGCGGCTGTCCAGTCGCCGAGCAAGCACCACCTCAGATTCACAGAGGGCCACGGAGTTCTGATATGCGGGGCTCGCTAATGTGGAGCACACATCCATGGATTGAGAACAACCAGCTTTCCAGGGGCTCATTCAGAGCCTTGGAATGAGCATTTATTCAAGGAGCATCCATCTGTGGGTTGAAATCGGACTACATCTCCCACTAACCCTAACGTAATTCTCATACAGAGCAGCTTATACACAGCGTACAATGTGGATAATTAGGGAGATGTGGCACGCCCATGTTCCTTTGAACCGCGACAGCCTCTGAGAAAGTGAAATACGAAACGCGTCAGGCTGCGGTTTCATGCTTTTATGGACTGTAAAGGAAGGTTGTTCATACCAATAAAGATGCTTTTATGGGGAAAAGCGGCTGTGTGCAGAGTGCCTTTTACTGTTGGACACCCCATGGAGCGTTAATATTGAAGGCTGTCCAGTCACTGAGCAAGCACCACCTCAGATTCACAGAGGGCCACGGAGTTCTGATATGCGGGGCTCGCTAATGTGGAGCACACATCCATGGAATGAGAACAACCAGCTTTCCAGGGGGCTCATTCAGAGCCTTGGAATGAGCATTTATTCAAGGAGCATCCATCTGTGGGTTGAAATCGGACTACATCTCCCACTAACCCTAACGTAATTCTCATACAGAGCAGCTGATACACAGCGTACAATGTGGATAATTAGGGAGATGTGGCACGCCCATGTTCCTTTGAACCGCGACAGCCTCTGAGGAAGTGAAATACGAAACGCGTCAGGCTGCGGTTTCATGCTTTTATGGACTGTAAAGGAAGGTTGTTCATACCAATAAAGATGCTTTTATGGGGAAAAGCGGCTGTGTGCAGAGTGCTGCTTACTGTTGGACACCCCATGGAGCGTTAATATTGAAGGCGGCTGTCCAGTCGCCGAGCAAGCACCACCTCAGATTCACAGAGGGCCATGGAGTTCTGATATGCGGGGCTCGCTAATGTGGAGCACACATCAATGGATTGAGAACAACCAGCTTTCCAGGGGGCTCATTCAGAGCCTTGGAATGAGCATTTATTCAAGGAGCATCCATCTGTGGGTTGAAATCGGACTACATCTCCCACTAACCCTAACGTAATTCTCATACAGAGCAGCTGATACACAGCGTACGATGTGGATAATTAGGGAGATGTGGCACGCCCATGTTCCTTTGAACCGCGACAGCCTCTGAGGAAGTGAAGTACGAAACGCGTCAGGCTGCGGTTTCATGCTTTTATGGACTGTAAATGAAGGTTGTTCATACCAATAAAGATGCTTTTATGGGGAAAAGCGGCTGTGTGCAGAGTGCTGCTTACTGTTAGACACCCCATGGAGCGTTAATATTGAAGGCGGCTGTCCAGTCGCCGAGCAAGCAACACCTCAGATTCACAGAGGGCCACGGAGTTCTGATATGCGGGGCTCGCTAATGTGGAGCACACATCCATGGATTGAGAACAACCAGCTTTCCAGGGGGCTCATTCAGAGCCTTGGAATGAGCATTTATTCAAGGAGCATCCATCTGTGGGTTGAAATCGGACTACATCTCCCACTAACCCTAACGCAATTCTCATACAGAGCAGCTGATACACAGCGTACGATGTGGATAATTAGGGAGATGTGGCACGCCCATGTTCCTTTGAACCGCGACAGCCTCTGAGGAAGTGAAATACGAAACGCGTCAGGCTGCGGTTTCATGCTCTTATGGACTGTAAAGGAAGGTTGTTCATTCCAATAAAGATGCTTTTATGGGGAAAAGCGGCTGTGTGCAGAGTGCTGCTTACTGTTGGACACCCCATGGAGCATTAATATATATATATATATATATATATATATATATATGTATGTATATATATATATATATATATCTTCAAGGTACGTAGATATGGAGCTAAGAATAGTATATCTCTACTTACCTATTCGCACTTACCTTCTCGATATTTTGGTTCTCGATATTTTTGACACAATAATCTGTCCACACAATATTTTTGTTTCTGATATTCTGTCAGTGATACACTACCAACTTTTCTACTAAAAGCAGAAAACTGTGCAGTAATCACGTTTACCAAATGTAATCCACATTTATGACAAGTGTAGTGTTTAGGCACAATAAACAGCCATATATGACTCCCAAATAAATGCCTCTTCTGTGACAACAGAAGCGTTTCCTGAAAGATTTCTTGTGGTTATCACTGAGTCCATCTAGCAACCCACGGTTTTTGTATTTGAGCCTTAGAAGTATTAAATCACTATTTTGATTCAAGCCTTATAATGCTACTTTACGGGATGCTTTAGGCATGAAAAGTGCTTGAAATCTTATTGGGATTAAATATATCTGTTACTCTCTGGCCACTGTAGGTCTTGCCCATCTTTGAATCTCAACTAAACTGGTCAACACTGGCACATCTGTAATCATTGAGATCTCTTGTAGGAACATATAGAAAACATAAGCTCGGAAAAATAACGGAGGCGCTCCTTCTATGTAAGAGTCGGCCTGAATTTGAATACTATCTTGATCACATACAACCCCAGACTGCCATGGTTTCATATAAATATTTTCGATTTGGCAAATTACCTTTTGCCACATTTACGTTTTGTGGGAAATATACAAATATTTTGTGTGGGAGATCATATGGCGTGTGACAGCGAAAAATGTGGACGTTACTTACTTTTTGTTATTAAGGCCTATTGGTGAAGGGTAAATGTGTTGATTCGGGCACACAGATTAGCATATCTTCCCATTCATGTTTTCTGCCCCGTGTAAAAGATGGTATAAAGCTGATGAATTTTGTCATTGGGAATCGCCACATCAAATTACGGATCTGTAGATGACCTTGGCCATCTTCAGGTTTTTATTTTCAGGCCATGGAGTATCGGAGGCATGCACATTTAATAGTGCACGTCATTGCCATCTCTTAGAAGATCTGACACTTTGAGTATCAAAATATACTATTCATACTGGGCCATCATATATAGAAGGTAGCCAGGGATCCTTGTCCCAGGCGTGGTGCATTTTGTGGACCCACTATCCTGTTACAAAATGTTTTTAAATGTTAAAACAGTGCTCCTGACTTGTTCCTTCTTGAGACAGCTAAAGCAGCAAAACCACTATGTGGCGACAAATTCTGTTTTTCTCTTTCCCCCAGGTAGATGTCTTCTTAGCAAGCAGTTGAGGAATAATTGTGTAGAGTGGCTGGTTTATGTCATTAACTATCAGTGGTGCTTCCGATCATTTGAACATCTGGCGATTGCTTAGACATATGTGTACATAAGAGAATTACCTTGCTCGGTGTCTCGATACATGTAAATATTTATTAATCCATTAAAACAATTTTTTTTCTGTGATTCCAGAATTTTTACTTAACTGTATGTCTGATTGCTTAATAAGATGGTGTCTTTTACGGTTTTTATATTGTAAGATTTTAGTCAATCAACAATAAACGTATTTACTATTTACTTCTTAATTTCAAGCAGCACCTTGGATCAGAAGTCAAAGGAAGCCATGCAAAAGTTTGGAACCTTTGCTATTTTAAAGCTTTTGGCTTGCCTATATTCATATAACAATAGATTTTTGTATGTGGTATGGTAATTGTTCATTTTGATTATCTGTAGCAGGCTCTCTACATAATTTTAGTTCAAAATGTATCTCTCGATGATACTCTTTGTAAGTGAAACCATTTCAGTTTAAATATTTGCCCACGACACCTTAATTCACTGTACACTTGTCTGGTTTCTGCACATTTATCACTTCTTTGTGCCACCATTCATGATAGACGACACAATATGAAGCGTCCAAGCCCATTGAAAATGGTCCACTGACTGTACATTTGCTGCACAATTTGCAACAACCATCATGAATGGGTTTTGCCATTCTTAAACATGGCACATGAAAGTGACTGGTCGCTCTAGACTCTAGAGACTCAGGAAAATCTAACGGAAATGTAGTATTTAATTGGTGGAGGTTAATAGGGATAAAAGGGGCTTTAAAACCTGTCTTCAAGCGAATTGCCTAGCACACACTTAGCTGTTCATTTCTGACTCATCCAGTATTAGAAGATCCGGTTTGCACAGTTATCCACTGACATGTCTAAAAGCTGATAATTATAAGTTGTGAATCCACTGTTACCCGACTTGTGAGAAGACGAAAATTTCCAAGTAATTGCAGACCCCGTTTTATTATTATTCTAACAGGTCCATTTACTGGTTAATGTACCTTTCAATGTATCAGAGTCTGTTCTTTTAACAAGTTTAAAGATCTCTTGAAGTACTTATTTTAAAATACATTTATGTCTACATCTTTACTTTCGTTAAACGAAGACATTCTCCATTCACATCTGAAAGCTGGTTCCAGTATATATAACATTTAAATAGAAATCACAAACCGGCTTTAAGGACATTGTTTAGAATTATCCGCTAGAGCAGGGTTATTTTAGCAGAGTATGCGAGTGTTTCTGAGCGCAGCCTCACGTGGAGGCTGTAGTTTAAACATTCTTCTACTTAACCATTAAGTCCTACAAGATATTTCCTGCTTTATTCTTGACACTCAGTGGAAAATTGTTTACACCTGTTGATACAGATACTGCGGGAAATTACTCCACTCCCAAAGCTGCTTTTTTACAATGAGTCTTTCCCCCCTGAAGCATAGCGACTAAACTGCAATTCATAAAGAAGAGATATATATTCATAAATGATGTCCATTGATATATTTTTTGACAATAAAAAATGGCACAAGGTGGTGTTAGTAAACCTTATGATAAGCCCCGGGCACACAGCATGCTCAGTCTGTTACAATTAACCGTATGGGTGTATTTTACCATATACTATGGCCTAATAGAAAAGTTAAATAAGCCAATCAGTGATTAGCCAATTTTACGGGTCAGAGCACACACACTGAGCACCAGACAGAAGTGCCCCAGTTTTTAAAGTCTGAAAATCAGCAATGAAATTCTGCAAAAAAAATGGGGGTGCCCACGTAATAAGGAGCCTTTTCTCACAGTGAGGTAAAGTTTAAAAGAGTTTGTTTTGAGGGTGCACTTCCCATGTTGAGTTTAGCGTGGTGTTAGTTTGTGGTGATGTTGAGGTGAGGAATGAGTTAATTGTGGGTGAAGTGAGAGTTAAATGAGGTCAAGGTTGAAAGGAGGGAGAGGAGTCAGTGAGGGCGGTCTGAGGTTGATGTGAAGAGTGGCGTAACGAAAAATTGTGGAGCCCGCCTGCAGAATGTGAAGAGGGGCCCCAGAGTCTTGAATATCTCACAGCTATTCATTGGCCTTGGGCTGAATAAGGAACCCTCTCGAGGGTTGAGGGGCCCCTGAAGGGTCAGTGACCCGCTGCTCTAAAATGGTTGCAGGAGCTTATGTTACGGCCATGGATGTGAAGTGAGGTTGAGGTGAGTTTGCAAAGAGGTTGAAATGAAATAACTTTGGAGTTGCATAGAAGTTCCGGTAGACCTGAGTTGAGATTAAATTGAGAGTGAATTGAGGTTAAATTGTAGTTAATGTTGACAGTAAGGTGAGGTTAGGTTGCCTTAATGCTGGTGTTTGTCTAGGACAATGTGAATTGAGTTGAAACATCAGGGACTCTAAATTCATATGGCCAAGCATTGTAATTCTCAGAGAGAGAACTGCAATGCCTAATTTAATGGCATGGACTTTCGACCCCATCTAATGGAAGGCATCACAGTCCTGCTCCTGCAAGTGTGTCCGAGCGCAGGTGATCATGAGAGGCAGATAAGCATGCCTGACTTATGGTCCTCTCTTGAGTGCACTTCAATTGGTGTGGCAGGCAAAGTAAAGACTATGTATAAGGTATGGCCATGGGAAATAAATTGCCACAAATGCATCAGAAAGTTCTTTAACAGACACATTTATAATAAGGGCTCCCGGTTTTATGGTATTTTTTTTTTTAACATTTCCTTCCGCATTTATTCATATTAATTTTTTGCCCATCTTATTGGTATTTATCCATATATATTTGAGTTGTAAAGTGGAATATTTCCACATTTATTTAACTGATAAGCATGCATTCATGCTTTGATTCATGTCACGTTTTAGCAAATTAAGCAGCCAAATGTAGCAAAACACTACAGCTGCGGGTAAATATTAGATTTATATACTACAAATGTATTTTAACATATGCCTGTTTTTAAGAAAATCTCAACCTGTTTTTTAGCTCCCACATGCTGACTATCTGCTCAGCTGTTGTTCTGGAAGTAATGAAAGACAGCATGGAGAGGCCCTCACAAAAAGCACAATTTTCTGCATTTTTCCGCTTTTAAAAATAAAATAAATACAGACACGAATCACATTGCTTTCTGTCTATATTTATGTGCAATCATCGGTAAAAATGAAAAACTGAGAGCCTTATTTATAATTACGAAGATTATCCCTACATTTGAGAATAGTTTGCCCTGGAAAGCACCCTCAAAGTAGTGCAAAGCACTGCTTTGCGTTATTTAGTGACGAGGGGGGTTACATAGGTGGGACATGGGCATTCCCGTGCAACCACCCATGCCTTTTAATGCAAAACTATATTTACAAAGATTTGTAGACATGGTTTTGTGCCAAAAGTTAACGCCCCTTCAAAGGAGGCACTACCAGGAGAAATCCGTGCTTTTCTGACTTTGCATGCGTGCTGCACTGTGCAGCATGCATGCAAAGTGGGAAAATCTTTCCATCGTGTCTAGGTATAGTAGTTTGTACAGGAAGGTTACCCTTCCTGTACAGAACCTATGCTAGACTCATGCATACACCCTAGAGCTATGGCGTTAGGGTGTGTGCATGGTGCACGGCCGCTGAAATCAGTGCCACTGCAAGGGAAAGGGGAGGAGAGAGCCATATCTCTGAAGATATGGCAGTCTCCTGCTTCCTCCCTGCCGTGTAACGCAGCGCAGCCTCGCGGAGGCTGCGCTGCATGATGTTTTTGTAAATATCCCCCTATATGTCAAATTTAGGTTTTGTACTCTGCTCTTAAACTACTTGACTTGCAAAAGGAGCTCCTGTCTTGGACAAAATATGTATGGTTACAACTATATTGATAGGGTTGAGGTTGAAAACCATGTTGTGTACTTGTATCACCTCTATGCTAACCATAGAACCAAGTGGTATTGCAAGTTGGCAAAAAAGTAGCCTTAAGCAAAACACAGCAGCTAAATAGTAAATTGAATACCTCCAGAGATATGATTTTTGCTATGTTACCTTATCTACTAGCCACATGGATAATAAGGTGCCTTCCTTTTCTATTCCCACTTCACTGTCATCTTCAGAATCACGCTTGCTTCTTTATCCTAGGTCGATTAAAGTGTCCTCTCACTTTCTAAATATACTTTTTATATTCTTTGTAGTTTTTGTATTTTCAGGGCTTTGATTCCGCTAAAGTCGTATATCTTTGCGATTATTAGCTTGAATGTTTGATATGTAATGTAGAAATATTGGAACTCCGTGGTACTTCTGTTTCTTTTTCTTTTCCTTTGTTTGTAGCGCCGAAGAAGTGGATATTCCGCGAAACACGTCTTGGCTACTTCAGTGTTATGACTGCTCTTTGATGTTGTATCATAAAAGTGGGTCATTTACATGATACTTTGGTTCTCAGAAATCAATCAATGATTTATTGTTCCTATGACTATGATGTCATTTGCTTAAACAAGTAAATATAACAATACCAGATCAATGATTGTGTTTGTATTTTAATACCTTACATTCTGAACGTTGCTCCTGTACTCCCCACAATCCACTATTAAGTTCATGTAACACTTGTCAGCCGGATAAACTGACATTTGTGGGTGAGATTAGCACAGGGCCACTTCTCAGTTTATCCATTCCCCCCTTTTTTTCACTATATGTATTTTGTATTCTGTATTTTACTCATTAGGTGTCAGCCATATGCCCAATTCAAATTGTGAATATTGAGGTGGGGGACACTACTTACCGTGCTGTACTGAGTCATCCTGTAAAGTAGATGAAACTGAAATATGGAAAGACGGGTGCAATATGGTTAGACATAAGATGTTTTATTATATTTCTACACACTAATAATGTTGCTTAATTTTGTTTATGTTGTATGATGTTTGGTTGTGGGTTGTGCATGTACAGTCCTGTAATTTATAATATATTTATATATGTATTTTTTATATATGTTTGTTTTGTATATTCTATTTGCATCCCTGAAGAAGTCAATTACTGAATGAAATATGTTGGCTGAGGTCGTAATTGATTTTACATGGAAAAAAGCAAAGACTTTTTTGGAATGAAATGAACATTCAAGAATGTTAATATTATTATTGGACTATTGTTGTATTATGAATATGTAGGGATACTTTTAATTATGTTGTTATATTTGGAATGTTTTCTTCATTCTATTTTGTTCAAGGGAGTCGCTCAGGGAGTGTTCCAGGTGAGACGGTTGGTTGGGGTCAAGCCTGGAGCAGTTGCGGAGAGACACCAGTGCTGACTTCTTTGAGTTGACAAATAAACTACTGGATTTAACCTTTTATAGTGAATGGCTCCTTCCTTGCACTGACATAACATGAATTGGCAACAAGATTACAATAAGTCAGCAGGTATGAACCAGTTGAACCCTCTGTACTTTATTGTTATCTTTTTGGGTTCACCACTATGATCACTAGCATGTATTTATCTGCTTAGCAAAAGTACCTTTGGCAGCTGGTACTATATAGAGTGTGCATCAAATCTAGAAAGTGAGGAACAGCGCTGGATATGCGATTAATAGAACCTAACTGCTACCTGTATTGTTTACCACTAAGAATGTAGTGGCTTGCTGTTACAACCTGTATCATCCCTGTATGCACCAGGACCACCTCAAAGCTGCTCTAATTTAGTAAAAAGTTGAACATTTCTATTTTTATAAGCAACTTTGAGCTTTGCTGGTTATTGCAGAAACAATAGAGCCCCTTCCTTCTGGAGAGGTGCAATTAGTTGTCGTAATTGCCAGCGATGTTCCATGGATTCATGGCAAAAGTCTTAATGCACAAAAAAGTAAGTGTATCCATTCGACCTAAATTACTCGAATGGGCAGATTGATACAAATCAAGATAGCACAAGGACGAGCTTGCAACTTCATGTTTTTGTTGTTCTGAAAGAGAAACCTATGCACGTTATATTTGTCAGTCATTATCCCAATCTGAAAAGTCTGCTGAATTAGGCGTATCACAAAACCTATGAGATCATCACCATCTGTGCCTTTTGGGATACCCAACCCTCTTAGGTTATGTCTTCTAGAGAAATTCTTCAAGTCCTCTAGCTTCCACGCCAAGTCATTGGTCTTTGACTTTGAATCCTGCTCATCCAATTAAGACTGAATAGATTGGGTTGTGTCTTCAAGATTGGATTTGCTCTGCTCAACTTCAAGCAGCTGTGCTCCTCCAGCACCAATCTGTTTAGACATTTTATAGATGCAAATTTGTGCATTAATGTGAGATGTTTATAGCACAGCACAATCCCTCTTGTATTCTTCTCTATGAAGACATAGCAAATAATATATAGATGTTAACATTCAGTATGAATCTGTTTGGGGAGTGGAAGGCTTGGGACAGCCAGCATAGGAAGTTCCATACTAACTATAGAGAATTCTGATGAAGAGCAGTTAAATCTGATAAACGTTTAGCTGATAAATCCCATTGCACCTGTGGTTGTTCATCATTATCACAGTTGTCTGTTTCCACATTCCAAGTAATGGCTGCTAATATGGTCTTTTCATCACAGATACTTTGACTATCTGCTTCTGCCCTATTTGTTATCTTTTTGTCAAGCTTATCCATAGCCTCGCCCCCACTCTATTTTAGACTCAATGCTGGAATTCCCTTCTGAATTGTCAGATGGTGAAAAAAAGTCTCTTGAATATCAGGCCCTGCAACATTTCTTTATAAGACAGAGAATCAGTAGCAACAACAGGAAATGATAGGCTATCTACTTCTTTACCCTCTGAGCTATGGATATCATTTTGTTCTTGGATTCGTTTGTATTGTGTGTCTACTTGGGTCTAACCATCGACTGAAAATCTTTATGCTGCCGCACACTCGTGACATTGTGAGTATTTTCAGTCGACACTCTCCCCGCAATGCTACTGGCTGAGACAGTGTTAAACAGTTGTATCGCATTTCCAAACAAATCAATAGTTGAAGTTTTCTTTGAAAGATCATGCTTCTGTCTTTTTTTTAAACTTTTTTTATTGAGGTTTTTAAAATTTTTGTACATCTCAACACAACATTTACATTACAGTTGTCAAGTAGTGGCATGAATGTGCTAATCATGGGATATACTCGCTGTTGATCATCATGCTCCTGTCATATGGAATGCTGTTGGAGGCGAAGTGAACTAATAGGCATTTGGGAGATCTGTTGCACAGATGTGTCCAAAGTTTCCAATGTATCAGCTCTATCCTCAGAAGCAGCAGTTTCTAGAAACACAATTTTGTTGCCAAATTCATTGAAAGAGTCTACCTGCAAGTGTTCCATTTCAGTGGCACTCTAATTTTCTTGCTCTGTGATTCCATCCTTCTATTTGGCAGAGGGATCCCCTGTAGTATAGGTTTTGCTTACAGCCTGCTGTCCCTCAGCACTTCCGATATCAAGGTTCTCCTGATTGCTTGCTCATTCCAAGACCACATCAATGGCTACCTCGGAACAGTGTTCGTCCCACTCTCTAAGCTCGTGCAAAATAGCATAAATGAGATGGATTCAAAAGTAGCAAATGGGGTTGGAAACAGCTGATGGCTTTCGATGTGTTCCACTCCCTGGATGGGTGGCAGAGTCAGAGCCAGAAGCCTTGCCTGAAAAGATCTTGTCCCAGGTTGGGTGCAGGCTTCCATGGTCGAATTCGTGGCACATCCTCAACAGCTTGCCACCATCCCAAAGCGAGGTCCAGTCTACACTGACAAATAATAAGCTCAGTAGCGAGCAGCCAGAACTCTTACACAGATCAGCAGTACAGGAGCAGCGGCAGCACAGTAGGTAAACTACGAGGAGGCGCCCAATGCAACATATAGCAATACAATATGACCATCATCTGGTGAAATAGAAGCCCAAAGAGAGCATTAAGTAAGGAAAGGGTGGTACATTCTTTCAGGAGTATCTCCAGTCAACATCAGCATGTATTCGTGTGGGGGGAGTCCAGAGAAAACTTAGCCTCTGGTGCTGCCTGCACTCAGCCTGATGCTACCTTGCCTCACCACACAAAAAGGACAGTGTCGACCTATACTCAAGACATTCTCAACCTCCCTGAATATTCGCATCCCTCTTTCTATTAACCTTATAACTGCTGTGTTATTTTTTTCTAACCTTATTTTAATTTCCCTTTCCGCCAGGTCCACCACTATCTCTTTTCCATATATCTTAACAAGCTTTGTATTGTAATTCATTCCCTCTTCATCCTTACAATATCTCTGCTAAGTCAATTTTCATTGCACTGTTTGTCATGAACAATGGGATAGCAATCCTTCCAATAACAGTTATGAATATGAATTAAACCTGTTTAATTAAAACTAGTGAGCACATGTGAATATTTATTTTAATCCAGCCTAATAAGAACATTTAGATTTATTCTCTGGGGTTTGACCCTTCTGCTGTCATGATATGGCATGAGTGACGGGAACAGGAGAATAATAATAAAAAATTCTAATTGCTTAAACTGCCAGAGTTAATTCTTGCTGGAATACTTTTAAAAGCTCGTTTTGCCTTACATTTTGTTAAAATATTCATCTTTGTCAGTCCACATTAGATGCACAATTTAAACATAAGTGGCCTCATTTATGGGTTTTTTGACGTAGGGCAGCTCAACAGGCCTTGCTGCTGCGCTGCCCTACGGCAAAAGAAAAGGGCAGCAATGCGTCGTATCTATTAGATACGGCACATTCCTGTCCTTTTCCCTTGCGCCGGCGCACGATGGTGCAAGGATGCCTTCCTTGCGGGGATGATTCTATTTTTGTGCAGGAAGGAAAACCTTCCTGCACAAAAACAATCACAAGAGGCTTTTTCCTCTTTAAATGTATGCGGCAGAATGCAGCACACAAAGAAAGAGGAAAAACGAGGAGAAATAAAGATATTTCTCCTCGTTGTGCCTCCCTTATGCCTCCCCTGGGGAGGCGTACGTTTTTGGCACTGCCTCAGACTTACGATTTCTCGTAAACCTGGGGGAGTGTCAAAAAGCCATGGATGTTGCTGGGAATGTCCCCAGCAACAACCATTGAACCCCCCTTTCACACAGTTTTCTGTGTGAAAGGGGAACATATTTATAAGGCCATGAAAAGCTACGTAACATGGCTTTACGTGGCCTTATAAATATGCCAGTGGCACATTGCGCCACCGGAACATCAAAAAGTGACATTCTGGCAGCGCAATAGTGCCGGTAGGGACTCATAAATGAGGCCTAAAGTTTCTGGCTGCCGCTGGCATTGCAGTGCAATTGAATATGCTCCACTCACGGTATGCTTACCAAACACTTGTACCTGCCGTACTCTGCCAAGGATCAGACTAAGCATTGCTGACTTTTTTCAGATCACAGATGTAATGCACTTCAAAAATCCCTTGTATTTCCCCCAGAATCTACTCTTGGGTTTTTCTTTTCCTCTTCCTTGATGGGTTTCTTTTTTCCCAAATTCATATTGTAAAAGACGTTGTCGGCATAAACTATTCAAAAGCATTTCAAAAATTTCAGTTCCCAATAAACTCAGGGGCATATTTATGAGCCCCTTTGCATTGCTCTTGCACCACGCAATTTGGTGAAAAATTGATGCAAATTAAAAATGAGATTTATGATGTGTCGCAAGGCCAACGTGCATGGCCCTGAGTGAGTGGCTTCATAAATCTTGAGTAATGCAACGCAGCGCAAATCGCTGCGTTGCATTACTGTGCACAAGGGAGGCATTTCCATGGGCTTTGCTTGGGTGTTCCCATGTAGCATCCATGGATTCTGCTGCATTCCCTGATCTACCAGAAGTGGTAACCTGGGAATGTGCATTCTTCAGAACACATAGAAAGAGGAAAAAGCGTCAGGGGATTTTTTTTGAGTCGGAAGGTGCCCCTTCCTCCTCAAAAACAATGGTCCTTACTAAGCAGGCACCCTTGCATCATGGTGCAAGGGTGCCTGCATTGGCGCTGGGGCAGCCAAAAGGACCCTTTCCCTGTCATGCAGTGCAGCGCAGCAAGGTTACTTGCTGCACTTCACTGAGTGACTTGGCCATAAATATGGCCTTCAGAATTCAGTCACATTAGTTATTTATCAATGTACATATGCTTAGCATAATGCCAATTTTGTAATGCCAATCAACCCAAGTTACCATAATGGAATTGGTCACGCCATCTAGTTAAATCATAAAACTCTCAGTAAATAGGAACTCAGGGGCAAATTTACTATTATTTTACATAATGCCGCAAAGCAACTAAAGCTGTTGTGCTGTGTTGATTGAAAGGGAAGAGATCATCATCTTATCTATTAAGCTGTAATGTTGCTGCTTTCTTCCCACGTGCTTGCACACAATTTGGATGCCTTTGCGCCTCACACAAAACTTTCCAAGTTTTAGCAGTTACTTTTAGTCAACTTTCCAAAGTAAATCCCAAATCAACACTTTGCTTCACTTTTGGTAATTTTTCACTGGTAAAAACTGTTGATACATCTTGCACTTAGTCGATAGTGCCTTGTCTTTCTTAATGGAGCGTAAAAACTGGTCCACTGCCACAACTGAAGATAAACAAGCCCTATGAACTCTAGAACTACAAACCAGCCGGGATTGAAACCAACAGAAAAGTTAAACTCAGAGCTACTAACCCAACATGGAGGGTTAATCTTAGGTTTGTGTGTTGTCAAAATGTTATTTCTTCACAAAATCTTTGAAGAATTCTTATTTAACTTTCACAGCATCACAAGCTTTGTTTGTGAGGGCTATGAATGTTTAGAAATGGGCAGAAGTTCATTTTCGAGATAGGAATCTAAGAAATTATACACTTTTAGGGAAGGAGTTCTTTTGCAATAAAAAATGTTTTTGTTTGTTTACAACACTGTGTCCTCTGTGAAGGAAATATGTGCCAACACTGGTTGCGACATTTAAGTTCTGACCACCCGTAGATAATACCGCCCACCATATAATAACTGAAATCAACATTTTCTCCCACCACCTGCGTTATATTTTCATTTTGTAGCAGTGACAAAAGGATTATATTGTTTTCAGACTCAAGCTGTACAAACAAACTGCATAAATCGAGACCAATCAGAAGCATGGTTGTTCTGTCAGTTAAGACGATACTTCTGACAGCGAGCGCCCTCTTGAGGTGACCATTTTAAACTCAGTATGATAATCCTCGATTATGGACTATTCTGCTCAAGTCTATCTTTGCCCTTCTTGTAGTTTAAATGTTTTTCCAATTTTTTTTGTTTATTCTCTGCTTTCCTGTTTTTGACATGCTTTGTGCATGCTGCACAAGAGAGAGCAGGACCATATGAACTAATTCTCCCTGGTGGCATGCCGTGTTTGTGCCATATCTTGGCTCCCCAACATTAAAATACTGGCAAAGGCATTAAAGACCTGCAAAGGGCCTTTTTGGGTCTCTTTAGGCAAGGGGTGGCACAGACCAGTTTATCCTCTAAAATGTGTCAATATTCGATTTTTGAGAACTAAGGGGCATATTACCAAGGGGCCGCGATAAAATTATCGCCGCTTTAGCGTCCGTTTTCGGGTGAAAAGCGGCGATAATTTCATCGCAATATCATCAAGGACACGCTAGCGCGTGTTTCCTTGACTCAGCGCCCGTTTCCAGCACGCCTAACTTCGCATCTCTAATGAGATGCAAAGTGGGCGTCATTGGGCGTACCCCTGACGGACTACCTGGTTAAATATCGCGAATTGTACATTGCGATATTAACAAGGGAGTCCCACGCATTTTGCAGACGTTAGTTTTGGCGAAAACCACGGTTTTCGCCAAAACTAGCGTCTGCAAAAATGCAGACTTACGTATACCTAACAATGGGGGTGGATTATGCTGATACGACCACAGGGTCGTATCAACAAGGTTATCGCCGTTTTCCATGGAAAATCGCTGGAAAACCAGCGATGTTCCATGGAAAACACCGCTATCGCTGGGAAATTATCGCCATTGCGCTATGCGTTGTTAATACAGCGATAGCATGGCGATAATTGCCAGCGATAGCCGGCGATAAAAAAAATCTCGCTAAGAGCGGCCAGCGATAATTATCGCTGCCGCTTGATGATATGCCCCTTAGAGCTGATAAAACTTGCTAAATGGCAATGACCTCCACTCATATATGGTGTCAAAGCAGTCTCCACAGTTCCCTCTACTCCTCTCTGTCTTCCTTGGAATAATTCCTATGTGTCACAGTATCCCTTATCACTGCCACATGGAAATAAGCTCACATCATCCACTTACAGCTGGCACTCCATAATTCGCCAATCACAATTTGTGTGTATGAGTCATTAATACTCTTCAGGCACTGTGTTCTGGTGTGTGAAAGTCAAGTCGTTTGATTTTGTGAAAAGTAATGTGAGAAATACCGGCAAACTTATGTAAAATTATTAGTATTAACATGAAATGCAGAAATGTCATTTCCTGTTATATTTTGTGGTGAAATGCGTCCTCCTATCAATTGTTGTACACGAGCCTTTACTTTAACAAAGCACTGTGAACAACAGCCTCTCGTGCTGTGTTGTTCGCACGCATTTGCAGTAAAAGCTTACTACAAATGGCACGTATCGCCTTAAATGGCATGCAATTACACGAAGTGGCGTAATGGTGTTATTTTGGGAATTTGGATTACAAGCATCACATACAAATCCAACATTTACGTGTAATATACCTGCGTAATTGAATTTACATCATCATCATCAAAATACTTTATTCGGTTATATAAACCATATAAATGCAAAGGAAACACACAGTTCAAAATTAAAAATTAAGGGGCATATTATCAAGGGCTCTATCGCCGCTTTAGCGGGACTTTTTCCCGCTAAAGCAGCGATATTTTTATCGCCCTATCAGCAAGCTGTCGCTAACAGGTGTTAGCGACAGCTTTCAAGCGTTAGCGACTGGTTTGGGTGCCGCTTTGCATGTCAGCGATATTTATCGCTAATGACATGCAAAGGAGGCGTTCCCAACTAAAAGCGACAGAAAACAGTCGCTAACATATCTATCGCCTATTAGCAATACCCGCGAAGCGATAAAAAAACGCGCGCTAACCCCGATTAGCGCTTGTTTTTTAGAACTGGTAAAAACATGACTTAACAATAATAGTCAATGGGAGGTGGATTCTAAGGTTAAGTCCCCAGCCTTAGCGCTAGGATTTTATCGCTGGATTTCTCGCGTTAATGCAGGGTTTCGCCGCTATCGCTGGATATTTTATCGCAATGGAGATAAACCTTGCTAATAGCATGATATTTCCGCGGTAATATCCAGCGATAGCCGGCGATAAAAAAACGCGTGCTAAGCAAGGTTTGCGATAATTTTCGCAGGTTCTTGCTAATATGCCCCTAAATCTAAAAGATCAAGCCACTAAAATGATAGCGTGCACCTGGCACATGTTGCCTTAAATGGCATGTAATTGCACGAAGTGTCATAATGGTGTCATTTGGGGAATTTGGATAACAAGCATAACATGAAAATCCTAATTTTACGCATATTGCGCTGGTGTAATTTAATTTTCATCATTATCATCAAAATACTTTATTTGGTTATATAAACCATAAAAGTGCAAAGCAAACACGGAGTTCAAAATTAAAAATAAATCTAAAAGATCAAGTCAGTAAAATGATAATGTGCAACTGACATGTGTCGCCTTAAATGGCATGTAATTACACAAAGTGGCGTAATGGCTTTATTTTGGGAATCTGGATAACAAGCATAACATGAAAATCCTCATTTTATGCATATTACGCAGGCATAATTAAATTTTCATCACACAGTTCAAAATTTAAAATAAATCTAAAAGATCAAGTCCGTAAAATGATAACGTGCAACGTCTGCGATACATTTTGAAAATAGATAAAAACATTAAGATCATTTGGTGAATAAAAAGGAAGATCAAAAGGCCATCGGGCAGGAATCACAATTATACAGAGTTCACAAAGACCTTCTAAAAATTTATTTTCGATCCCCGACTGATCATAAAGGTACTACTACCCCAGTGCTCTGGCTCTATTGCTCCAACTCCAATGCAGGTATTTGGCTACAGCGCAAGCAATAGATATTTTAGAGTCAACATGCAGCAGCCTAAGAGCATTTGAGAACTGCCTAACCCCCAGTAATCTGAAGATCGGAAGGAGCCACCCCTTGCTCGGTCTAGCATAGCTGGGACAGAAGAAGAAAAAGTGGAATGGAGTCTACTCTGCACAACAGCGCACTGGGCAGATAGGGCTTTCAGCAGTTTTTGATATCCATCTTGAGCAAAAAGTCTAGAGCGGTGCCATGACGGAATGTAATGTACAGAAGTTTAGCAGCATGAAATGGGATGAAATCTAGGAAGCATTTAAACTGGCAATGTGATTTGAAGTCTAAAAATTCAGTAGTGAGCGTCTCATGAGACCTGTTACTGACTTCAAGAACCCACAAATGAGCCCACTAGGTGTCCTTTAGAATCTGTTTAGAAAGAGGAGGGCAGCCCTCACAGTCACTCCAATAGGCTTCTAAGCCCAATTGGAACAACATGCGCTTAACGTAACATACCCACTTTATTCTACGACTTTTATCTGCATCAATTATATCCCTAAGTGTGTCATGGTATGTAGCGAGAGATGGAGTGCACTTGAGCATGTGCCAAAACAAAAGAGGATGTAGTTGTGCCCTAGAAAAAATAGAGTGGATACCCATCTCCCACCTTGAGGGAAGCAGGGGTGTACTTTTCGGGAGGGACAACAGGGATCTTAAAAAGTTATTCTCTGCTAATTCTAGCAATGCCAATCCAGATGTACCTCATATTTCAGCCACAAATAGGTCACTGCCTTCAGCATTGGCCCTATAAAACCTTTAGAGCTGGTGAACTAGGTCTCGTCTTTAAGGCATGGAACAGCCTCAAGATGCCAGAGAAATGGGAGTCTCTAGTTGGCAGAGGTATGTACCTTTGTACAAGTAGGGAATCTTACTTCTAGTCAAGGTAAGGGGATACACACTTTAGATAACTTCTGCTCACGCCCTTGGTAGCTGGGCACGAGCAGACAAGCTTATCCTACAGGCAATGTGTAAAGTATTTGTACTCAAAACACACAGTAACACAGTGGACACACCACAAATGGACACCACACCAGTTTTGAAAAATAAAGCATCTTTATCCAAACCAAACAAGACCAAAATGATAAAACATCACTTTAGAACAGTTATTGCAAAAATAGAACTTGTAGAAACAAAATAGCACCAACTAGGTCTATTTCGACGGTGTGACCAGGGCCAGACTGGCCGCAGTGGGCACCGGGCATTTCTCAGGTGGGCCGGAGCGGTGGGGGATGGTTTGTGCCTGTAGGGGCCAGTTTTGTCACTGGGGGCTGGTTTTGCAGCAGTGCTGAAATATCGGCACCCTGTAACAAAAGTGGGAGAGGTGCTTCTTGCTAGCCCGCCGCCGCTCCCAGGGCCGGTCAAAAGTACGGTGCCGGCCCAAGGTGCACGGCGTCAGGCACGGTGTCACATGGACCCCCACACAACATTACCTTGGAAAATGACATCTATGGATGATGCACGGCGTCATGAAGGTGAGGTGTTGGTGCCGAGGTTGAGGCCCGTTCCCTGGTTGCCACAGGGGAGGTGAGGCATTCTGTTCGCGAGGAGGCGAGGCATCAAATCCGGGACAGAGGAGGTTAGGCAGCATTGACGGTGACGCGTCGGATCCGGTGAGGCGATGCAAAGTCGAAGAGTTCATGAAGTCATCCTCGTTGGTTATCGGCTTTGCAATAGCAGGGTGCAGGCGCTGGTGGTGACAGCGTCAGTGCAAGCGCTGGTGTCAGGAAGGCCGATAACTGCAGGTGTCATCAGGTGTCGAAGGGTGCTGGAGCTGCGGTGCAGGCGGGCAGTGCGTTGTGCACTTCACGAGCGGTGCCCACGACCTCGGTGCAGGTTGTGGCATCACTGACGGCGTCACTGACTGTGTCAGAGTTGTTTTTCTTGCTTTACAGCACCAACCACACAATTCTCAGGGCCCAGGAACTGGAATTGGTGCCCTTTTGAATGCAGGAGTCCACACAGGAGTGTGAGTGCTGGTCAGTGGGTTGCAGGTGAAATCTTTGTGTCCTGAGACTTCAGAACAGGAGGTCAGAGCACACAAGCCCTTGGAGATTCTTCTTCAAACAGGTTCACAGCAAAGCTCCAGTCTTTGTCCTCTCCTTGGCTGTAGCAGCAACTGCAGGCCAACCCAGTAAAGCACACACAGCAAAGTGGCAGTACTCCTCCTTACAACTCCCCAGCTCTTCTCCTTGGCAGAGGTTCCTCTTGAGTCCAGAGGTGATCTAATTCTCTGGGGTTTAAGGTCCAATACTTATACCCCATTTTCTCTTTGTTCTTTTTGTGGCAAGGGTCTCTGAGCCCAGTCCAAACCAGTGCTGTCCTCTCTGGTATAGCATGACCACGGGAGGAGGAGACAGCATTGTGCAAATGAGACACATCCTATTCAGGTGCGTGTGAAACCCCTCCCACCATTCTAAATGCAGATAAGGTCTTTTCAGCCCAGCTATGAGTCACCCAGGTAAGGCAGGAACCACCTCGACCCCCCTTGTGTCTGTCTACAGTGAATGCACATCCCCAGTCCCTCTCACTTGAAAACCTGACAGTCAATACACAAAACAGCATCAGCACACAGAATGATTAAACAAGAAAATGCCTACGTTCTAAAAGTGGCATTTTCAAACACACAATTTAAAAAGCCTTCTCCCTAGAAAGATGTGTTATTAAATTCTGAGTTCAGAGTCCTGTATCTGGTGTCAATGGAAAGTTATATTTGTATGATGTTACAAAGTATCTCCCATGGTAGCCTATGGGATAGATAGCCTTTCAATAGTGAAAAACGAATTGGCAGTATTTCACTATTAGGACATGTAAAGCACACCAGCACATGTCCTAACTTTTACCTACACTGCACCCAGTGGCAGGTCTGAGATACCTTTACAGGGCTACTCGTGTGGGTGGCACAATCAGTGGTGCAGGCTCATTAGTAGCATTTGATTTACAGGCCCTGACACACTCAGTGCACTTTACTAGGGACTTACCAGTAAATCAAATATGCCAATCATGGATAACCAATCATAAGATCATTTTCCCTAGGGAGCACTTGCAGTTTGACACTGATTAGCAGGGGCAAAGTGCCCAAAGCATCTAAGCCAGCAAAAACAAAATCCAGCATAGCATCAAAAATACAGGAGGTAGGGGCAAAAAGTTAGGGGAGACCACGCCAAGGATGCCAAGTCTAACAATTATCAACCCACGGTCGGTACAAAAAGCAGCATACCGATCACCCAAGGTCTGAAGGCCAGCTGGTGTTTTAGAAATCAATAAAGTATCATCTGCAAATAAAAGGAGAAGAACTTTTCTGCCCACAACCCTTGGTGTGTTGTTGCTGCATACGTCAACATAAGCTACCAGGTTGTTAAGGTATAGGGAGCACAAGGTAGGGTCAAGTACATATCCCTGCTTTATGCCTTTGTAAACCCCAATGCGGTCTGTCAGCTGCCCCTGGGGCACCCAGCAAACATGGGCATAATTATCGTGGTGCAAACGCACAAGGATGCTCAGCAGATTATGAGGGACCCTGTTTGTCTTCAGTATCTACCAGAGTTTTTGGCAGCGGACCAAGTCAAATGTAGACTTCAGGCCCACAAACACTAAGTAAAGATGAGAATTCTGCAGGATGGCTGTCTTCAAATAGTTGGTGAGAAATCTAAAGACTTGGTCAACAGTACTCATGTCTCTTGTAAAACCAGTTTGAAAATTAGATAGGGCATTGTGTTCTATCCAGCCTACTTTTCACAAATCAAGTAAGCTGAACGCTGTGCCGTGGCAGTTACAACATCATAAAGAATTGCCTACTCAGCTGGTGGCCACCACTGGGGCCATCCTGATGCTCCTCCATTTTCTGGATGAGTCGATATTGACATGTGCCTTCAACCTGCAGGATCTCCACTACTCACATGTTGACAGTTCTTTCACCTGAAGAATGCACTATCATTGTATCTCTTTTCAAGGTTAGTAACAACCAGCTATTGCCATACAAAAGCCAGCAACCATTCCAATTGTGAACTCAGCCCCGCATAGTCCTCTCTCACTTCCATTTTAAACCACTTATGAATCAAGACCCGCACTCAGTGCCGGCCACCACATATAAAGGGTGGTGCGGCCGATGGAGGGAACGCAAGAGGGAGAGCGCAGAAGGGGTAGAAATAATAGATTTTCTTTGTAAAACGTACCTTTAACCGCCAGCCGCCTCCAGCATTGCGTTTGCCACCTCTCCTCTTCCTGGGTCCCAGCAGCCCCAGGGACAGATTCCCATCCAATCCCCGTGCTGCAGAGCAGCGCGGGTATTGACCTGAGCAGGCTAGAAAGACTCTCTGCTCAGGCCAGGGAGTCTGTGGGAGTTTCTCCAGCCCGGCTGCTCAATGCAGCCGGACTGAAGAAATCTAAGTGCGCATGTGTGTTTTCGTTGGCCTGAGAGGGCCAGCCAAATACACATCAGCACTTTGGGAGTGCATGTAGCACTCCTCCTCCCCCTCCCATGCCTCAGCCTCACCCCTTCCCACAGCGCTGGCTAAGAGCCGGAAAATGCAAAATAAAATGATGCAAGAACATCGTTTTATTTTACATTTGTTGGCTCTGAGCCAGGCAGTGGGGCGACGCTCCTTCACCATTGCAGAGGAGCCGCCGCTGCACTTACTTCAGAAGTTAGGTTTGCACTCTGCAAGTACACAAAATTAAATAAATGATGAAATGTATGGCAAAATCATAACAGCTTGCTGCAACAGTGCAGTGCAAAATGCTGACATAGAAACAGCTCAGTATTATTGCAGTGTTTTACCTCACAACTCAAACAATACCTGGGAACATCCCTTCAAGAAATCTTCAGTTTTCGATGATATACTAGATCACCATAAAGTTGAAATTGCCTTATCCGTTTGTACTTTGAGATTTCGCTCGAAATGCAGAACAGTGTGACTTTTTCGAGAATGAAGGTGAACCACACTGGCTAACCCATTTCTGTTCCTAGGAAGATTGCTCGTTCGTATTGCAGATATTTGTAGCTACAGACTCATCACTTCATCTGCAGGCTCTGCAATACATGCTAAGTGTCTCTTTCTTTCTTGTTTTTTAGTCGGCATCGACGTTCTATTTGCTTTATTTACTTGATGAATATAGAAGCGAGAAAGACCCACGGTGTCAAACACTAAAAACAATTCCGTAAGCAATGACACACTGAGCATTTGTTAAGCCGGTTGACTCTTTGAAACATTGAAAAACAAATTACATTTTTATTGGAAACATCAAATGCATCTGTACTAAAGTGCGATCGGCATGCTTCAGGGGCTTCTGCAGGAGTTAAGCTTTACATGGCTGTCTCCCGAACGTCTTGATTCTTGATTTAATCTGCCAAGTTAATAACAGAAACCAACAAACCACGAAAAGCAGATTTGAATTTAAAAATTAAACTTCCGAATTGTAATGATTTTTATTCAGAAAAATACCACTTAAATCGACTGGGGAGTACCAAAATATAAAACACAGATTGCTTCCCAAAATCACATGACAGCACATCAGACAGGCCTGTGTGAAATGACAGTGCACATAATTGTATATGTGGTTTAGACAAAAAGAACAATGTTTCAAATTGAACAATGCTTGCTCCATAGAATAAACAAGATTTTAATCTGGTCTTTATTATTTATGTACAGAAAAAAACAACTGTGGATTAAATATCACACATCCCCACCCATAAAAACATAGTCATATTAGAGATTGGTGCTCATACACTATTTCACATCTATTGCCGCAATGTGTTTTAGCGAGATCCCGGGAACTGGTGATCCCAGCGCAAATTATAACAAAACAAAAAATAATGGATAATGACAGTGGTTAGTGGATAATGGTAATGAATACAGATACAACAGTTGTATCGAATAGTTTTTGTTCATATTCATTCATTTCGAAATCAAAGTCCAGTGTTCATGTGGAGTGGTACGCTTTTTTTTTTTTACTTTATCTTGATACAATCAAATATTTGATACAGTTGCAGATGATTCAGCCAACACATGTTTTGTCCAACCTTGTACGTTTTCTAGGCTTTATCTAGAAAACGTATTTGTCAGAAGTATCATGGTAAGTCATTGGAAGCAAAATATTCCAGAGACTGAGCCAAGCAAAGTTGAGAAAGACTCACCTGTTGTCAGTGTGATTTCCTAAATATATCAAACAATGGTTCCACTATATTTCATTGAAGTTCGTCAAGCTATATGGTCTAAACAGGCTTAAAGTTTCTGATACAGCCGCTTCCAGGAGGATATAGTCAAAATGTACAAAAGATCTACCCCCCACCATAGGGGAGACAACATCCATACCTTAATAAGTCCCTAGTGCACTGTAAGGTTACCAAAGGTGTTTGTGTCTAACGCGGGTATGGAAGCGTTTGTACATTTTTGACTCTAACACACAGGGCAGGGTGCAATGTATATAAAAGGCTTGACATGTACTTTTAAGTTTTACATGTCTTGGTAGTGAAAAACTCCCAATTTCAATTTTTACTACTGCAAAGCCTATCTCTCCCATACAATAACATTTGGATTACCTTATTATATCTTTTAAGAGTAATTCCCAAGTGTGAAGGGATAGACTTTCAAGTTTGGTGTCACTGGACTCACAATTTAAAATCTCAACTTATGGTGAAGGTGGATTTTAAAATGCAGTTTGGCAAATGCCACTTTTAGAAATGTGGGTATTTACCTACTTTAGCCTTTTGGTGCCTGCTGCCTGTCTCTGTTCAGTCTGAGTTGATTGACAGCTGGGCTTTGTGTATTCCCTCTAGATAGCCACACGCGAAGGAAGCTTAGGTGTGTCTTGATGAGCCTTTCTGGGAGATGTGAGGGAGGAGCTGGGCACAGTCTCACACTTATACCTGATTAGGCTGTGTCCTGACCACACACAAAAGGTAGTATATCCTCCTGTAGTGAGTCTGGAGCCAGGACAGGAAGGGAGGACCTCTGTGCACTTTAAAGCTTTCTTTGAATTCTCCCCCACTTCAAAGGCACAACTGGTTATTAGTACTGGACCCCTGACACCATGACGTTAGTACACTTCTGAACTTGTGCAGTTTCTGCCAGAAAGCAGAACTGCTGTGCTGCTGAAAGGACTGCCATTTTGCTGGACTGCAGCTTTGCTGGACTCTTGCCTTACTGAGCTGCCCTGCTGTTCTAATGCCTGGGTGAGAAGTACTGGGCCTGCATCACTTGAACTGAGAGTGACTCCAAAGCCTTGCTGGCTTGTCTCCTGTTTGCGCAATGTTGGTGTGTCGCAGTTTTGTTGTGGTGGTGATGTGTTTTTTTCTAGGCTGTTGTATTTTTCTGCTGCACTATTGCAGTGCTGTTTTGTTCTGTGGGCTCGATTTTGAGTTTGGCAGACATGGTACTCCATCACAAATGTGGTGGAGTAGAGACAGGTGGACTGTCACCTTTCACACAGCAGTTCCCCTAATGGGCTATTGGGAATCTTCAATGCTCAGTCACATACTGTCTAGTTATTCAGGATGAGAATGAAGGTGCAGAACTCCTGTAGGTTTTGCTTCTTCTTTTTTTCATTGTTAGTACCACTGATAGACAATGGTCAGTGGACAGATACTACTCACGGTTTTCCTCTTTAGACTTCTTGGGACCTCAGTCACAGCTGCAACAATTAGTAAGAAAGTGACATTTTTGTCCACTGTCTAGATATATTTTTATGGCATGAGAAGCCCAGTTACAGTGCCACATGTCTCGTGAAATAAATCACTGAACCTCGGTTTTTCTGGATTTTCTTAAAGATTGCTGCATTTGAGGTTTCTATTGTATTGTTTTAGGGTGATACTGATCACATACTTTATTCATGTCTTGTTGATACAGAAACTGGTGTTGGTACTTCATATTGTTGAGAATCCGTTATTTATCACCAAGCTTATATTTCCATTTCCTTCTGCATGGGAATACTCTTTTCTCCTAACCGATCACTTTCATTGTCTACAGTCTTGCATCTTGTTAATATCTCTCAGCATATAATATTCACCGTCATTTATTATGCAGGTATGTGTAAAAGCAATACACTGGTACAGATGAAGTTGAAGCCATTTGTTTTAGCAAATCTTTTTCATGTGCTGATGAACACTGGATTGCTGCAGCTCCAGGCAATAATACCTCCATTTAGAATAGCTAGGTCACCTATTGCACACTTGTTTCTTCAACACAAATGCTCTATTATTGTGCAGGTGGTAGATGCACATGTGTTAGATACATATCAGATACAGAGTCTGCAGCACTTTGCTGAAACCACACAGGTGCACATGCTCCTGGACATTTTCTCCATGGTAATGACAACTATTTACCTTCAAAGATAGCACAGTCTCCCGAAATTTTAGAATTTTCTGTTACCACCAAACTCTGAATCAGGCACTAGGGCAATCCTTGTGTTGTATGCGGTTTCCCACCAATTAACTACTGCTTTGATATTCTAGTTGTATTTTATTTAATAACATTGCAGCAATAATGCTGGTACAGGTATTACCTGCAGTTTGATATTTCTATATGAATTCAAGTAATTACAACAGACTTTTTTATGAACCCACAGAAGTATCATTGCATCCACATGTCCACATTTACCCTTGTCTTGCATTGTATTGTAGATTTTCCAAAATATCTAAAGAGTATGCCTGCTGCAGAAGAGTGCCAGGATTAATTTTAGGAAGCAAAACTTATGGAGTGATTACAGGTTCAGAGGTAAGGGAAGCACTGTCGAAGCGGTGTCAGATTCCCCACGACACAGTTGGCAGTCCGCCTGCCAAATTACGATGTTGGTGGTCTGTTGAAGTAAAGACCACCGGAGTACCGCCAACACCGCCAGCTATTCGGAGACCACCACGATGGCAGTAGGGGGAAAGAAGCTGTCAGATGGCATTACAGACAAGTTCACCGCCATTGGAATTACAAGTTGGCATTCCGGCGAGTCGACTATGGCCGGAATCAAAAGAATTGGGGTGCATATTCACCCATTTCCTTCTTTTCTCTTCAGTCTCTCATGTGGATCCTTTCCTCCAGGGCCCCCCTTCACAGCAGCATCTTGGCCCGGAAGAAAATTACCCTGTTGGTGCCGAAATCCAGTTAAGTCTGTTTTGCACTATTTATCCATTGACTGGACTGGGCACATACGGGCTGGACACCAGCAATAGGAAAGTACTCGTAGTAGGTATTTTTAATGTGTCATGCTTATGTGTACATTTCACAATTGTGCATTCAAAATATACACACCTGCATCAACACATATGAAAAAAATGTCCCCGCCATCAGAAACAGCGCCGCTGGCCCAGTGATGACATTGTAATATGGTGGGCGAGAGACCGCCGCAGCGGTGGTCTTCTTGGGACCGCAGCCACTGCAGTATGGCGGTAACATTGCTGAACTCATAATTAGGAGTATAAAGTATGCTTCCAACTACAAAAAAGTGATAAAGTGGTAAATTACAAGGCCACAGAGAACATTTCAGGGGCCGTATTACGGTAAATGGGCATTTTCATTGTTTGTGCCGGGCGCACCTTTAAAAAGATACACTGGGCACAAACAGTGAAAATGCACCCAATTTCCATGAATGCGCAGGCCCCAGGGCAGGCGCAAACTCATACTGCGCTGGGGGCAGCGCATTCCTGTGTTTTCACAGTGCCTGCTCCTGCATGCAAGGGGAAGTCTGGGGGGTCCATGGGATCCCCTATGGCCCCTGCAGAGGGCTGCCATCGGGGGCGCACTGACAGTGCACCACCTTTTAGATGGTGCACTCTCTGTGCACCTCCTGAGGGTTACTTTACATCTGCACCCACATCTGCAATAGGGTGTGGGTGCAGAGGCAAAGGGATCCCCTCATTGGCATGGGGCATGCCCCATGCAAATTAGGGAACGCCCCCTGCAGACAGCGCTGGCGCTTTATGTATGCCAGCGCTATCGGTATTACAGAAGGGTCGATACAAGTGTTTGCAGCCCCTTCTGTAATACCATAGTGCCCCGTGGGCGTGCAAAGTGGGCACAAACGCCTGCTGCGCCCCCAGGGCACTTAAACTAATATGGCCTCAGCGTGTTAATGTACATTAAAAAACAATTGCCGGTATATGCGCAAAGTTATCTTACACTTGTGAGTATGTTAAGCATGTTTACTCTTACACATTTGAGTAACTTTACTAATTTTTGGCTATTCACTATTTACAAGTCTAAAGTTGCTCAAAAGTGTAGACTTACATAACTTCATGTTAGATGCTAAAAGTTTGAAAAAGTAAGCATCATTAAAAAGAAATATTATTTTAAGGTAAAACATTACAGCAATCTCCCTATGGTAAAGTAAAGATTTAATTAAACTTGAAAAACAATGAGTAAAAATACTTTATGTTGACTATTAATGTAAATTGATGTTATATATTTAGTTAAGTGAAGGACAAAATGAAAAGAAAACAATAGCACTAATAGCTTAATTTAAATTCTAAATTTCTTATTTTGAATATATTAAATGAAATACAAATTATTTTTCTGAAGTTTAAATTTAAAAAATCCCACCTATTGACAACTGATATATATATCTTGTTATATATTAGAAATTGATAAAAGTGATGTATAGAATTAATTACAACTAATTCAACTATATTTTATTAAACATTAATGTTACTTAATCCAAAAGTTTTTTGTAAATATTTTAAAATAAATTAACACATGTTTACATTTATTTATATGTTTAACTAGTTTAAATATTTGAATTTAATTTGCCATTATTTCCTATGGGGTTTTGTTTTAAATACTTGTCTATGATAGAATGTTCCAATACCAGTTATTAGCCATGAATGAACTGGACTTACTTCAGCTTCAGCTTTACTGCTCTTTTGGGTCCTTTACAGCTGTTGTAACTTTGGAAGTGCACTTTGCGAATAGCAATGGGTTTACTCTTTTGTTGGTTGGTGTATGTCCCTCCCTAAACCTTTCCCACCCCTCTCTTAACCCCTTCTTAAACCTTCCTAAACCACTCCCATTTATCACTAAGTATGCCCTTTGGTCCAGGTACTCTTTTGGTCCATCTTACATTTACTACTAAGCAGCAAATATACATGGGTGAGAATCTTTTAATATAAAAGATAGGAGCAGTGGAGATTAAGATTTGCACTTGTAGGTTTGTGAATTGCATTTCAAGTAAGTAGTACTACTGTAGTACTATTTTCCACACTAAAAATGCAGTTTTGTGAACCAAAAAGCTTCTAATTGAGATCAGATTATAGGCAGCATAATATGATTGAAAGAGGGAGGAAGAGTAAGAACACATAGGGGCCGATTCTGATGCGGGTTGGAAAAGCTTCCCGACCGAATCGGTTGGGAAATGGTGTCCGACCCACTCGGATCGGGAAAGTCCGACCGGCGGAGTAGGATGCATCCGGATGCTTCCAGATACGATTTGGTTGAACTCCCATTGACTTCAATGGGAACATTTGTTCCTAACCGCATCAGAATTGGGCCCTCGGTCGGGAAGACACGTTCCCGATCCGATTTGGAAGGAGCAAATGCCGTTAGGAGGCCTTCCTAACCGCATCAGAATCAGGCCCTCGGTCGGGAAGCTTTTCCAACCCGCATCAGAATCGGGCCCTTAATGGGAAGTTGAACCCAGCAGACCGTGGGTCTTTTCATAAAGTCATTTTAGAGTGCATAAAGTGTTACTTCTGTAGCCCTCTTTTATGAACTTTTATATGCATTTGTGCAAATGTCCCAGAACGTCTAACATAGAGATAAAGTGGGACTCTTAAGGGAATATTCTTATGCAGTCAGTACAAATAGAAAGGACTGTGCCTTCTTTGCACTTTTACTGATAGGGAATTGGATGTTTTGGTGATCCACAAAGGCATATATGTACATTAAACATACACCTTTAGTACTACTTTCCATATTCACATATGACTTTTGTAAATCGGCCAGCTGTGTATTTGGTACATACATAAAAATATTTGCACAGTCCTAACAGTAAGATCTTTGCCACTGCACACTGCAATGAAATAAATCAAGATGCATGACTCTTTCTTGGAGGCATCATAGTCCTCAAAGTACACCATAATTTAAAGTTCCTAGAGGTGCTGCTAATTATATTATTTCTAACAATATTCACATTGAACTGGCTTCAAAGATACAGTGCTAAATTGGTGGGGCAAGAACCTACTTGTCCCAAAGATACTGTTCTCAAATAGAAATTTTGTCCAACAAATTATGTGGAAACCAAAAATCATTCCTTCTCCCACATGTAGTGTTGGATTATTGGTAATATGGAAACTTGCATTTTGTTTGGAAGTGAAACGTTTTCAGTTTTATCATATTCTCAAAATATCCACAGCACTTTAGTTTAAGTTTCAGTCTCCAACAACTGTGCCATCTATAAGAGTGTATTGCTAAAAGAGGGAGGAAAGCAGGCCTAGTTCACAGAGGAAGACCTTTGTCAATGTAGTAGGAAAAATAGTTAAGGTCACTGCAACAGTGGTGCAGAATTCCATGGGATTATTCAGTGACATGCCAGGTGCCTTTCTGAAAATTGGGAGCCTACTATTATAAGTATAATGTTTGGGTCTCAGTCAAAATAGTGCCTATAGGGTTGGTTTTGTAAAACAATGACAGTGTCTAGGTGATCTGTTCATGTTCCACACAAATTCAGGCAAGCCTTTCTTAAGTTTAATAGTTCCATGCTAGTCTACAATCCTCTAGGCAACAGGCACGCCAAGAATGCTTAAAACTATGTTTTACTACCTCAACAAGCCCAAAATGTACCCTTTCATTGATTCTTGTAGATTTTTGCACATCCATATCAAATATGTGCAGTTACAAATTATTTCACCATTTTATTGAGTTGCTTTATCAACCAAGGAAGTGCATCAATATTTTACAAATTCAAAAGCAAAGGCCATCCATCCAAAAGCATACCTGGGTTCATTTTAGAGCACTTTATAACCCAACTTCAAAAAACAAAAAGGAAAAACTGAATTGTGTGCTAATCATGAAACACCATATACATGGCCTACCACACAGAAGGAGACATAAGAGTAAACCATTGACCAAAAATGCTATTCTTTTTACAAGATCCAAGTGGAAACAAAATGTTCAGAGTTCATCGATGTGAGTGTTTCCTTATACTTTTGTTGAAACATATATTTTATACCATTACCTAACTGAATGTGCAACTGGATATTGTTCTTAGCGTCTTGTATTGCTTCCTCTTTTTCTTTTCCTTTTTCTTCTTTTTTATTAAAAAAAAGTGCCAGTAATGAATTTTGAAACTCCAGTTTGAAATTTCTCTCATGGAAACGTTAGGGGTGTCATAGTTAACAGCAATTTTCCTTTCTTTTTAGCGAATATCAATTTTAATTATGATGTACAGTACACACCTTGATTCATCCTGCTTAACTGCACAAGCTGTTGAATTTTCTTTGCTATTTGAGTATTTCTATACGTTATGTAGGTGAACTTTCCTTTTTAATTTTATACAATTATTGGAGTTTTTTCTCTGTAATCATGTTAAATGATGTGTTCTCAATTCTATTTTCGGATGGTTTCTGGAATTAAGAAAAATTATTTTTTTGAAGGTGCGCATGAGTATTGATATCGCATACATTTTCGTGGTATAATAATTACCCAACTTTTAACACCTGTTCTTTGTGGGTTTTCTAACCTTTGTGGCCTAATGCACGTTGGATCCTTTCTTTTTCTGTTTTCTCCACAACTCTTTGAATATATGATTCAAATATCTTCAGTTTTTCTTCTTATTAGTTTATTTACATAATAGGAAATTCTGAAATCAACAGCTTTTTTGGGTCATCTTCACATAGATCCTGGGTTTGTCTACACTTTTTTCAGAGTGTAGTCTCTGCCTTACCATGTGATAATGTCTTACAAACAGTTTTTTGACAGCTAATCAATTAATTAATTTGTGTTTCTTTCTCTTTTTTTTTTACAGTTTTTTAATCTTAATCCTGTTTTGTATCTGTTCCTGTTCTGATTATATCATTATCCTTGCTGTATACAATAGTCAGTTATGGTTTGACCTTGATGAAGTGGCTTGTATTGTGAAACACGTGTTGGCCCTGGTTGTTGATTTTGTTTTGAGAAAATAAAAAATTTCATCTGAAAACCTTTCATCATGTACTGGCAGATGTTTATTGATTATTCATAAGACCTCAAAACCCTGTCTTTTTTGTGTATTTCAATGTGGGACCTGATGGAGTGATCCCGCACCCACTTTTGAGATCATGTCAAACCTTTGAAGATCCTGTCTCCCTATAGCTATTAAGTGGCGAACAAAATTTATATTCATGTTACATATGTGTGAAACTTAAAACAAACAATACAAAAAAATAATATCAAGAGTCTTCTTGATAATCTTTATTGTTTGAGCTGTATACAGCCACTGCCACTGTATGCATGTAAAGTAATGTCATTAGTGAGTTGCACGACTTTGTGACAAAAGCCTCAATAAAAAGACGTGTTTGAAAAAAGAGTCTTCTTGATAATATTTTTACTTGTCTTCCCTTAAGAGAGACACCAACAATCAAACTGTATTGACAATGTATCAGGAATCACCTACATTTGATGAGAAGTAACCAGTACTAGAAAACAACTAGAATATACACATAAATATATTGATACAATAGGAAACAAAGCAAAAACTGTGCCTAATGTATGTCTTCTCAGCAGTGAAAAAGAGCGTGAATTAAAAAAGGCATTAAGGATATATGCAAAAGAAAATCATGGGAAGAAAAATGTAAAAGGAACAAGGTAGGGAATAAACGGAACTAAAACACAAACCAAACAAATAAAAGACAGAAAATTAGATAAAACCATAGATCTTTCAATCACTTTAATAAAACACAACACAAATGTTGCAATACATTTTCAGTCAAGGAGAAGGATCAGAGTGCTAGTCAAGAAAGGATGTGAACATTTGTAGCAAAGAGAAAAATGATGATAAAATTAACTGGAGAAATGCAAATCATGACATAACACTGTATGGATGAAATGCAAGACTTTGATGACATTATCAGCTTGAGAGAATACAACAAAATTACTTCAGTTGCAGAAAATGATGCACAAAAGAATGGTAGAGAACAGGAGACAGCAAGCAATTCAAGACTAACAACAGGGTATATTTTAAAGGCTCAACAAATAAGGACCCCAAAATGTATTTCAGGAAATGTAACTGTTAGACCTGTCAGTCTTAGCGTGGGCTTCACCGAAAGCTTTTGCCTTTACCCTCCTATCTTTTTGAATTGGTGTTTGCTGACATTAGGACTCTGTGCACTTTACCACTGCTAAACAATACTAAAGAGCTTGTTCTCACTCCCTAAAATGTGGTAAAGGTGGCTTACAGCTGATTGGCATATTTAATTTACTTATATGTCCCTATGTTATACCATACACCCAGGGCCTGCAAAATATATGCTACTAGTGGGCCAGCAGAACCTATTGTGCCACCTACTTAAGACGAGCCTTAAAACATGTATCCGGTCTTCCGTTTCAGTCTGAGTGCTGTTTTAAAGTGCCAATTCGACTTGGCTAAAAAACACCCTTGCCAAGCCTTAACGTCCCCCTTTTTCATATAATTAATTACAATATCTCAAACACCAAGAATGAAATCTTTACCTGTACCTAATGAAAAGTTAGCACTTGTTCAATGTTATCCTATTGGAAGAGGTAGGCTGCACAGTTGTTTTTCACTACTGTGAGGCCAACCTTTCCCATTAGGGTAACATTGGGTTCCCTCATTAAATTTAACAAGTGCTTACTTTTGATTTGTAAAAGGTAAAGATTTAATTTTTGGGTTTTCAGAAATTATAATTAAAAAATCCTCTTTAATGTATTTTAAGTTACAGTTTTGAAAATATTACCTTAAGAAAGGTTTTTAAACAAAATAGGGCAACCCAATATTCCTCCAGGAGTCTGGACACTAAACTAAAAAACAAAATGTTCCTGGAATGATCATTTCTAGTGTAATTCATGTTCATTTGGTCTAGCAATCCAACTTTCTATTTAATATACACAAATCATTCAAAAAGATAAAAAGGGGTGATACTAAGGCATACCGATCAAAAAATCTTTCATTCTTGTTAGAATTTCTTTTTGTACATACACAAATAATTAATGAATCACATAAACAATATATACTCAGGAATCAAGTTTCACAAATACAAAATTCATGCGATATCACTGTCAAACCCTATTTGGTCAAACCAAGTAAATATCCATTAGAGAAAACAATGAATGGGGAATGATATATCCTCCTGACTCACTATGTACACATTGAAAATCCATTTTTGTCTCTTTCTGATTACTCCAATGATCCAAAGGACATATACATTAATTATCTCTATAAATCCTGTCAGAGAGGAGGAAGAGTTGATGAATGATGATTTCTTTGCACACATTGGATACATTTAGGGCTGGGATCAAATTAAGTGAATGAAAATGCAAACTCAAACAACCCCTGAAATTGACCTGTTACAGTATGCATCACTCACCAGAATTCAAGCTGCCTATTATGTTTTGCTCTTTGTAGTCAGTTTTTTCCCTTTACTATTGGCAAAGTGATTTGTTGAACCATAACAAACCTTCAACTGAGTTTTATGGGAATTTCAATTTTTTAGGATGCATTTCATTCACTAGTTTCACATGGCTGGCGCAGTGACAAGTGGCCAAAGAGCTTCAGAAAGGCCCTGCACCCAACCTCTTATGGACAGTTAAAGCTTACTGAGCACTACTATTGGGTAGATGTTATTATCCAACTATTAAAACTCTTAAATATCAGGAAGTGTCGGCCGGCCTTATACCACCGCCAGCTCTTAAATGATGAATATACATGTCTAATGGTTTACAGGTATATTTCCACAGCTGCTCGTTTACAGAATGAGGTTTTGAAACGACCCTTACATTTTTTATCTGATTTTAACGAACTGTTTTTGTACATCATGGTTTTTAGGGATACGGTGTTGTTTTAAAGATTAATATATGTTGTCTATGTGTTGATCTATAGCCGTTGTTTGATAATTTTTATCTCTGTTTTTTATTTATTAACTAGTGCCATGCTGCTATTTGTTGGAATATTAATTCAACTTATCACTGTCACTTTGCTGATTATGAATTGCTGTTGTCAAGAAGTCTATTATACATTGCTGGTTTTATATCCTAAATGTTTTTAATCTTTGGATGTATTCTTTTATGGCTGCAAGTAAGCCGAATAACGATTTTTTGTCACAGACGACTGAGTGCTGGATCAAATGAAACCAATGCTATTTTCCGTCTGTCGCCATTCATACCAATGTCCAAAACACTAGATATGGGAGCCAGTGGTAGACACACAAAAAGGACTGGGGAAACAGAGCAAACAGAGATTCAGCTCTTCACACTCTGCAACATCACTTCTGGGACAATCAACGGGGTCAGTCCCATAACCCTTAGAACCAGGGTAGTTATAACATATCAAACAGTTGGTTCACTTGGGGAGAAGAGGAAGGAAAGAAAAAAAGGGTTAGCCATAGTGTAGCCCATACAAACAAATGCACACTTTAAAAGTTCAATAAATACCCTTTAATTTATAAATCACAATAACAATGGATTATAACAGTGCAGTGTTAAAGATGTAATGCTGCAATGCAATTAATAAAAAAAACTTGAAACAAAGAATAATAGGTTGCATTAAGGAACACTTCATTTAATAATCTCTCAACAGCTGAAAAATATTTCAAAATATGTAAAATAGGTATTCAAACACATGATGCCATTAGGGTAATAAATCAACATTTCAACGCCTATGATTTAATTTATCAGGGACATAATTAGGACTAATTGTCAAGAGACGTTTAGGGAAAAGCACCATAAAGAGTTCTGCTAGAGTACACAAACGTCTACATGTCGAATATTACGTCTCAGCCAAAGGCACCAAACAAACCAGAAAGGTTTAGGAAAAGAAATTCACACACATAAAAGAATTGTCGAAAGCAGGAAGGTTCGTTTGGCATAGCAAGAAAAACTTGCAAGACATCATATGTGCCTTAATCCAACGTGAGGTCAACAAAGGGCTTACAGGAATGCCCTCAGGACAAGTGAGGATCCTGTATACCAAAAACGGTAAGCATGTGTAAGACCCAGCATATTCTAACCTTTTGTATGGTCTGTGCAGCTGTGTGGACATTGTTTCAGTTCCTGAGCTCGGCTTGCAGTACAGGGTATGCAGATACTGATGTGGCCTCCTGCCCCTATCTCTTGAGTGGAGCAACCTACTTGGTGTTCGCTTGAATAGGGAATCTTTTTAGTTGGCCACGCCTCTTATAGGCAGGTGTTCTGTATTTTAGCTTTGGCTATGCTGTGTCCTTATACATGTTTACATTGTCTTCTAAATCATGTCTCAGACCTGTCACTGCAGCCTGCAGTGCTGTTTTAAACTACTATTTCGACCTGACAAAAAACATATGTTTGTCAGGCGTAAGCCTTCATGTTTGTTACTTATAAGTCACCCCTAAGGTAGGCCCTAAAGGCTCATAAGGCAGGGTGCATTGTATTCAAAATGCAGGACATGTGTGCTTAAGTTTTACATGTCCTAGAAGCGAAAAATTCCTAAAGTTGTTTTTCACTGTTGTAAGGCCTATCCCTCACATCAACTACGACTGGGTTAAATTATTACATTTAATAAGTGCTATCGTTGGATTGGAAGCAGACAGAGATATGCTCTTTACTCTCAAATGAAAGTAGGTTTTAAGTCACATTTCTGAAAATACCACTTTTAGAAAGTTGGCATTTTCTTGTCTATTTATACCTTCTAGCAGTTTCCTGGGGCATATGACTGTGACTGGTTCCGCTGATGGGGTTTGTGTATTGCTTCCAGACAGTAGCATAAAAGGGGTTTAACCCCTTCGCTGCTAGGCCTTTTCCCCCCCTGTGCTAAGCCTTTTTTTGGCTATTTGGGCTAGTGCGCGCTTAGGCCCCTGTAACTTTTTGACCACATAAGTTATCCACGCCAAATTTGCGTCCTTTTCTTCCAACATCATGGGGATTCTAAAGGTATCCAGGGTTTGTGGATTCCCCTGGAGGGGTCCCAGAAATTAGCCAAAATACAGCTACATTTTGTTTTTTTTGGGAAAAATGGGAAAAACGGGCTGCAAATGAAAGCGTCTGGGGTTTTCCCTGCAAATGTTATCAAAAAAGGGTTTGTGGGGCTGAAATAACCATTTTCCCAGCTTTTAGGGAATGACAGGCTTTTGTCAGAAAACCAAAATTTTTACACAGTTTTGGCATTTTTCTGGGACATAGCCTATTTTTGCTATTTTTTGTGCTTTCAACCTCCTTCCAGTTAATGGTAGAAATGGGTATGAAACCAATAATGGATCCTGGAAAGCCATACATTTCTGAAAAGTAGACAAAATTATGAATTCAGCAAGGGGTCATTTGTGTAGATCCTTAAAGTTTTCCTTATAGAAACTAACAGTTAAATGAAGGACAAATTGAAAATTAGTTGAAAAAAACAGCCATTTGTGTCAACGTTTTCACCTGTAACTTCTTCTAATTACGACAGCTATTTGAAAGCAATATACCGTTATATCCGCTGGACCGTTCTGGTTGTGGGGATATATAGGACTTGTAGGTTCACCAAGAACCCGACGAACCCAGAGCCAATAACTGTGCAGCATCTTGCAATGGTTTTTTATTATGTGCCGGGTATATAGCAATTATTTTGGGAAAATGTATACATGGAAAAATTGTTATGAAAGACACCTATGTATTTTTGAAATGGGAACAAAATGTAGATTTTAGAAACAGTAGATATTTGCACATTTCCGAAATTGGGAGTACCCATACTAGCATGAGAATTATAGGTCATTTTTCAAAATGACTTATTTTTTACACATTGTCTTTCATTTGGAAGGCAGAAATGCATCGAAAGTCAATAGGTAATAACAGTTGCTCTACAATTCTGTGTTACCCTAAGTCTCCCGATAAAAATGGTACCTCACTTGTGTGGGTAGGCCTTGTGCCCATAACAGGAAATGGCTCAAAATGCAACGTGGACGTACCACATTTTCACAATGAAAAATTACCCTTTTTTTGCAAAGTGCCTAGCTGTAGTTTTTGAACCCTAGCTCTGCGGGCACTTAGGGAAACCTAGCAAACCTATACATTTTTGAAAACTAGACACCCAGGGGAATTCAGGATGGGGTGACTTGACTGGCTCTCACCAGGTTCTGTTACCCAGAATCCCTTGCAAACCTAAAAAATTGGTTAAAAAAACACATTTTCCTCACTTTTCTGTGGTGGAAAGTTCTGGAATCTGCGTGGATCCACAAAATTCCACTCACCCCGCGTTCCCCAAGGTCTTCCAAAAACAATGGTACCTCACTTGTGTGGGTAGGCCTAGTGCCCGCGACAGGAAGCAGCGCAAAACGCAACGTGGACGCACCACATTTTCACAGTGAAAAATGACCCTTTTTTTGCAAAGTGCCTAGCTGTAGTTTTTGAACCCTAGCTCTGCCGGCACCTAGGGAAACCTAGCAAACCTATACATTTTTGGAAACTAGACACCCAGGGGAATCCAGGATGGGGTGACTTGACTGCCTCCCACCAGGTTCTGTTACCCAGAATTCCTTGCAAACCTAAAATATTGTTAAAAAAAACACATTTTCCCCACATTTCTGTGGTGGAAAGTTCTGTAATCTGCGTGGATCCACAAATTTCCACCCACCCCGCGTTCCCCAAAGTCTTACGAGAAAAATGGTACCTCACTTGTGTGGGTCGGCCTAGTGCCTGCGACAGGAAACGGCGCAAAACGCAACGTGGTCACACCTCAATTTAGCAGTGAAAAATGACCCTTTTTTGGCAAAGTGCCTAGCTGTAGTTTTTGAACCCTAGCTCTGCCGGCACCTAGGTAAACCTAGCAAACCTATACATTTTTGAAAACTAGACACCCAGGGGAATCCAGGATGGGGTGACTTGACTGCCTCCCACCAGGTTCTGTTACCCAGAATCCCTCGCAAACCTAAACAATTGTAAAAAAAAACACATTTTCCCCACATTTCTGTGGTGGAAAGTTCTGGAATCTGTGTGGATCCACAATTTTCCACCCACCCCGCGTTCCCCAAAGTCTTACGAGAAAAATGGTACCTCACTTGTGTGGGTCGGCCTAGTGCCTGCGACAGGAAACAGCGCAAAATGCAACGTGGTCACACCTCAATTTCGCAGTGAAAAATGACCCTTTTTTGGCAAAGTGCCTAGCTGTAGTTTTTGAACCCTAGCTCTGCCGTCACCTAGGGAAACCTAGCAAACCTATACATTTTTGAAAACTAGACACCCAGGGAAATCCAGAATGGGGTGACTTGACTGCCTCCCACGAGATTCTGTTACCCAGAATCCCTTGCAAACCTAAACAATTGTCCAAAAAACACATTTTCCCCAAATTTCTGTGGTGGAAAGTTCTGGAATCTGCGTGGATCCACAATTTTCCACTCAACCTGTGTTCCCCAAAGTCTTACGAGAAAAATGGTACCTCACTTGTGTGGGTCGGCCTAGTGCCTGCGACAGGAAACGGCGCAAAACGCAACGTGGTCACACCTCAATTTCGCTGTAAAAAATGACCCTTTGTTGGCAAAGTGCCTAGCTGTAGTTTTTGAACCCTAGCTCTGCGGGCACCCAGGGAAACCTATCAAACCTATACATTTTTGAAAACTAGACATCCAGGGGAATCCAGGATGGGGTGACTTGACTGTCTCCCACCAGGTTCTGTTACCCAGAATCCCTTGCAAACCAAACAAATTGCCAAAAAAAACACATTTTCCCCACATTTCTGTGGTGGAAAGTTCTGGAATCTGCGTGGATCCACAAATTTCCACCCACCCTGTGTTCCCCAAAGTCTTAGGAGAAAAATGGTACCTCACTTGTGTGGGTCGGCCTAGTGCCTGCGACAGGAAACGACGCAAAACACAACGTGGTCACACTTCAATTTCGCAGTGAAAAATGACCCTTTTTTGGCAAAGTGCCTAGGTGTAGTTTTTGAACCCTAGCTCTGCCGGCACCTAGGGAAACCTACCAAACACACACATTTCTGAAAAGTAGACACCCGGGGGCTTCCAGGGAGGTATGGCTTGCGTGGATCCCCCAACGTTTCCTTACCCAGAATCCCCTGCAAACCTCAATTTTAGATGAAAAAAATCACTTTTTTCACACATTTTGTGTGTGGGAAAGTGTGGCATCACTTGCCTCACACAAATTTCCTACCACCCAGCGTTCCCCCAGGTCTCCCGATAAAAATGGTGCCTCACTTGTGTGGGAGGCCCAAGTACCCACGACAGGCAAGGGCCCAAAACGTAGTGAGGCGACATCAAAATTGCCTATCTCAAAATCACCTGGTTTTGCAAGGGGGTCACCTGGGTTTTTGGCCCCGTGCTCGGCGGCCATCTAGGGAAACCTACCAAACCCACACATTTCTGAAAAGTAGACACTCGGGGGATTCCAGGGAGGTATGGCTCGCGTGGATCCCCCAATGTTTTCTGACCCAGAATCCCCTGCAAACCTGACATTTTGCTGAAAAAATCCCTTTTCTCACACATTTTTGTGTGGTAAAGTTGTGGCATCACGGGGCTGACACAAATTTCCTACCACCCAGCGTTCCCCCAGGTCTCCCGATAAAAATGGTGCCTCACTCGGGTGGGAGGCCCAAGTACCCGCGACAGTCAAGGGCCCACAACGTATTGAGGCGACCTCAAAATGGCCTATCACAAAACGACCTGGTTTTGCAAGGGGGTCCCATGACGTTTTGGCCCGGGGCTCGGCGGCCACCTAGGAAACTTACCAAACCCACACCTTTCTGAAAAGTAGACACCCCGGGGATTCCAGGGAGGTATGGCTTGCGTGGCTCCCCAACGTTTTCTTACCCAGAATCCCCTGCAAACCTGACATTTTGCTGAAAAAATCCCTTTTTCACACATTTTTGTGTGGTAAAGTTGTGGCATCATGGGGCTGACACAAATTTCCTACCACCCAGCGTTCCCCAGGTCTCCCAATAAAAATGGTGCCTCACTCGGGTGGGAGGCCCAAGTACCCGCTACAGGCAAGGGCCCACAACGTATCGAGGCGACCTCAAAATGGCCTATCACAAACGACCTGGTTTTGCAAAGTGGGTCCCATGACGTTTTGGCCCGGGGCTCGGCGGCCACCTAGGGAAATCTACCAAACCCACACATTTCTGAAAAGTAGACACCCAGGGGATTCCAGGGAGGTATGGCTTGCGTGGATTCCCCAGCGCTTTCTTACCCAGAATCCCCTGCAAACCTGACATTTTGCTGGAAAAATCCCTTTTTTGACACATTTTTGTGTGGTAAAGTTGTGGCATCATGGGGCTGACACAAATTTCCTACCACCCAGCGTTCCCCCAGGTCTCCCGATAAAAATGGTGCCTCACTCGGGTGGGAGGTCCAAGTACCCACGACAGGCAAGGCCCCACAACGTATTGAGGCGACCTCAAAATGGCCTATCACAAAACGACCTGGTTTTGCAAGGGGGTCCCATGACGTTTTGGCCCGGGGCTCGGCGGCCACCTAGGGAAACCTACCAAACCCACACCTTTCTGAAAAGTAGACACCGGGGATTCCAGGGAGGTATGGCTTGCGTGGATCCCCCAACGTTTTCTTACCCAGAATCCCCTGCAAACCTGACATTTTGCTGAAAAAATCCCTTTTTACACATTTTTGTGTGGTAAAGTTGTGGCATCACGGGGCTGACACAAATTTCCTACCACCCAGCGTTCCCCCAGGTCTCCCGATAAAAATGGTGCCTCACTCGGGTGGGAGGCCCAAGTACCCGCGACAGGCAAGGGCCCACAACGTATTGAGGCGACATCAAAATTGCCTATCACAAAATGTTTTGGGCCCTTGCCTGTCGCGGGTACTTGGGCCTCCCACCCGAGTGAGGCACCATTTTTATCGGGAGACCTGGGGAACGCTGGGTGGTAGGAAATTTGTGTCAGCCCGTGATGCCACAACTTACCACACAAAAATGTGTGAAAAAGTGATTTGTTCAGCCAAATTTCAGGTTTGCAGGGGATTCTGGGTAACAAAACGTTGGAGGATCCACGCAAGCCATACCTCCCTGGAATCCCCCGGGTGTCTGCTTTTCAGAAATGTGTGGGTTTGGTAGGTTTCCCTATGTGGCCGCCGAGCCCCGGGCCAAAAAGTCATAGGACTCCCATTGCAAAACCAGGTCGTTTTGTGATAGGCAATTTTGATGTCGCCTCAATACGTTTTGGGCCCTTGCCTGTCGCGCGTACTCTGGACCTCCAACCCGAGTGATGCACCATTTTTATCAGGAGACCTGGGGAACGCTGGGTGGTAGGAAATTTGTGTCAGCCCGGTGATGCCACAACTTTCCCACACAAAAATGTGTGAAAAAAGTGAATTTTTCAGCAAAATTTCAGGTTTGCAAGGGATTCTGGGTAGGAAAACGTTGGGGGACCCACGCAAGCCATACCTTGCTGGACTCCCCGAGTGTCTAGTTTTCAGAAATGTGTGGGTTTGGTAGGTTTCCCTTGGTGGCCGCCGAGCCCCGGGCTAAAACGTCATGGGACTCCCTTGCAAAACCAGGTCGTTTTGTGATAGGCCATTTTGAGGTCGCCTCAATACGTTGTGGGCCCTTGCCTGTCGCGGGTACTTGGGCCTCCCACCCGAGTGAGGCACCATTTTTATCGGGAGACCTGGGGAACGCTGGGTGGTAGGAAATTTGTGTCAGCCCCGTGATGCCACAACTTTACCACACAAAAATGTGTGAAAAAGTGATTTGTTCAGCCAAATTTCAGGTTTGCAGGGGATTCTGGGTAAGAAACCGTTGGGGGATCCACGCAAGCCATACCTCCCTGGAATCCCCAGGTGTCTAGTTTTCAGAAATGTGTGGGTTGGGTAGGTTTCCCTAGATGGCCGTCGAGCCCGGGCCAAGAAACTCATGGGACCCCCTTGCAAAACCAGGTTGGTTTGTGATAGGTAATTTTGATGTCGCCTCAATAGGTTTTGGGCCCTTGCCTGTCGCGGGTACTTGACCCATCCACACAAGTGAGGTACCATTTTTCACGGAAGACTTTGGGGGACGCGGGGTGGGTGGAATTTTGTACATCCACGCAGATTCCAGAACTTTCCACCACAGAAATGTGAGGAAAATATGTTTTTTGGACATATTTTTAGGTTTGCAAGGGATTCTGGGTAACAGATCCTGGTGAGAGCCAGTCAAGTCACCCCATCCTGGATTCCCTGGGTGTCTAGTTTTCAAAAATGTATAGGTTTGCTAGGTTTCCCTAGGTGCTGGCAGTGTTAGGGTTCAAAATCTACAGCTAGGCACTTTGCAAAAAAGGGTCCGTTTTCACTGTGAAAATGTGGTGTGTCCACGTTGCGTTTGGGCCGTTTCCTGTCGCGAGCACTAGGCCTACCCACACATGTGAGGTGCCATTTTTCTCGGAAGACTTTGGGGAACGCGGGATGGGTGGAAATTTGTTGATCCACGCAGATTCCAGAACTTTCCACCACAGAAATGTGAGGAAAATGTGTTTTTGGACAAATTTTTAGGTTTGCAAGGGATTCTGGGTAACAGAACCTGGTGAGAGCCAGTCAAGTCAGCCCATCCTGGATTCCCCTGGGTGTCTAGTTTTAAAAATGTATAGGTTTGCAAGGTTTCCCTAGGTGCCGGCAGAGCTAGGAACCAAATTCAACAGGTAGGCACATTCCGAAAAAATGTCAGTGCCTAGTGGGCTTTCTGCCGCCCTGGGGAGGGGGGAAATTAGGGGCTATTGCCCCTATATGCCCCTGAGGGGGCAGAAAGACTATGGCTATTCTTTTGGGGGTCGGGGGCATTGGGATGCCCATTCTGGTCAGCCCCCACCCCTGCGTATAAAAAAGCCAGCATAATCGCTGGCACATAGTGGGCTTTCTGCCCCCGGGGGCAGATCAGGGGCTACTGCCCCCATCTGCCTCCTGGGAGGGGCAGAAAGACAGTGGCATCTTTTTGGGGTGAGTGGGGGCATTGCCATGTCCATTCTTGGCAGCCCCCACCCCGAACTTTGTAAAAACAAAATACCTGGTGGCTAGTGGGCTTTCTGCCCCCCCCGGGGGGTGCAGATAAGGTGCTATTGCCCCATCTGCCTCCCAGGGGGGGGCAGAAAGACTGTAGCATTTTTTTTGGGGTGGGGGCATTAACATGCCCATTCTGGGCAGCCCCCACCCCTACCTATATAAAAAAAATCCCTGGGGCTTAGTGGGCTTTCTGCCCCTCCCGGGGGGCAGATCAGGGGCTATTGCCTCCATCTGCCTCCTGGGGGGCAGAAAGTCTTTTTTTTCTTTGGGGGTAGGGTGGGGGCATTTGCATGCCCATTCTGGGCAGCCCCCACCCCGGGCCTATAAAAAAAATAATCCCTGGCATCTAGGGTGTTTCTGAACCCCGGGGGGGCAGATTGGTGGCCACTGCCACCATCTGCCCACCCGGGGGGCAGAAAGACTGGAATTTTGTGGGGGGCGGGGTGGGGGCATTGGCATTCCCATCTTGGGCAACCCCACCCCTAAATTTATTGAGGGGAAAAAAAACCCTGGTGTCTAGTGGGCTTTCTGCCCCCCGGGGGGGCAGATTGGGGGCTACTGCCCCCATCTGCCCCCCAGGAGGGGCAGAAAGACTGTACCTTTGCATTGGGGGTGGGGGCATTGGCATGCCCATATTGGGCAGCCCCTACCCCAAATTATAATAATAAAAAGAAATCCCTGGTATCTAGTGGGCTTTCTGCCCCCCGGGGGGGCAGATTGGGGGCTACTGCCCCCATCTGCCCCCCAGGAGGGGCAGAAAGACTGTACCTTTGTGGCAGGGTGGTGGGGGCATTGGCATGCCCATATTGGGCAGCCCCCACCCCTAATAAATATCGCATAAAAAAATCCCTGGTGTCTAGTGGGCTTTCTACCCCCCCGGGGGGGCAGAAAGACTAATCATGCCAATTTATAATGGGGGGAGCAAAGACCCTTGCCCAAGGGGCCGCTCCCCCCTCCCTGGTGCCTAGTGGGTGGATCCCTGCTTGGGGATCGCCCTCCTGGGGCGATCCCCAAGCAGGGATCCACTAGGGAGGGGTACCATTGGAAAGGGAGATTCTCCCCTTTCCAACGATACCTGTCCTGAGTTTCTACGTGCTCAGGGGCTGAGATAGCCCCTGAGCACATAGAAGCTGAAACTGAAATGAGCCTCTTGGCTCATTTCAGTTTCAGTTTCACTGAAATGACATCAGCGCGCCGTGCGCGCCGATCGTCATTTCAGGGAAACCAGGGGGGCCTCGGGAGCTGGGAAGCTCTTCCCCAGCTCCCGAGGCTTTAGGGAAGAAAGGGAATCCCTCTGGTGCCCGCACCAGAGGGATTTCCTGTGCAGGGAGTCATGACGAGCTGGACTCGTCATGAGCACACGAGCACTGTGTGCCATGACGAGTCCAGCTCGTCATGAGCACCGAAGGGGTTAAGTGTAAACAGGATAGGCCATCCAGGCAGGCAGGATGTCTAGGGGAGGAGCTGTACCCATCCCACTCACACACCAAAGGGCTTTGCCTTCTACACACACCAAGGAACCCGATACCAGGCCTGCACTGCCTTTTGTCATCCCAAACAGTTTTGAGCCAGCCTCATACAAAGGGTGGCACCAGGTATAAATATTGGGCCTCCAGTGCCACTCACCAGAACACTCCTGCACTTGTGGAAGTTACAGAAGAAGGATTGTCCTGCTGCTAGACACCTGCCTTACTGCTTGAAGGACTACCTTGCTGTCTGAGAAGGAAAACTGGACCTGCTCCCTTCATCGCAGGCTAAACAGAGTGAGTCCCAGCATCAGTTGGCTGGCCTCCTATGTGGGCTACACAGAAACAACAGGCTTCAGAGGTCTCCCTGCAACTACCCAGCTGACCTGCTGCAACTGAACCTGACTGGATCTGCAAATGATCCTGCCTGAGCCCTGCTGGCATCTGTCTGGAGTGAGTCCCTTACCCCCAAGAGGTGCCTCCCCGGTTCTGGACCCTTGGCTGGCATCAGAGTGTACTCCTTCTCACAGAAAGGTGAAAATCCTGAAGTTGGGTTCCTTATGACTGTGGATGGGCCCATGCAAACCAAGACTTTGCTGCCCCACATGAATGCCAATGCAAAACTTCACGCTACCATGAAGACAATCATGATACCCGACCCGCTCATGGTGATACAGCGAGGGCTTTCCTTGACACTAAGCTTGCTCCTTGCGGCCTCCTCCACCACTAATAAGACTCTTCACACCTTTGAAGTTCACTCTGTAGTAGGACTAACCCAGTCCCTGTAACCAATCTGTGCTGCATCTCGGTTTGCCTGAACCTGTGACTTTCCCTGGTTTAGCACGACCAAATGATCACAAGTGGTGCTTTGTGCTTTTAGGTTCTATTTTCACTAAACATTTTGAAATTGCATATCTTGGATTCTACTGATTAGATTTTTGACATTCTGGTGTCATTTTATTTATTAAAATGTACTCTAATGTGAGAAACTGGTTTGGGATTTGTCTTGTTTTGTTTTACTTTATTACTGTTTGTGTACTGCATAAATGTTTTACACAGTGCCTGACTGCTTTGTGACAAGCTACTGAGCTACAAGAGGGTTCAGCACAGGTTAATTTAGTGATTCTTTTGTGGTTCACCTTGACATGGCTTGTTGTTGTTGCCTGATTAGGACTTCCGCCCCCTCAACCAATAACCTAATTTCATATACCTAGTATTTGAGATTATCATGCCCAATACAATGCTTATAGCCTTATTCATGATGTAACAGATAAGTTCACAAATTAGATATTTGGTGTAACTAGTGAGATAATATATTACCGTAGCAATAATTTAATAGATGACATAATCTTGACATAACCTTAAATAAAATACAATCTCTTTATTAGTATATGTGTTACATTTAAAGATGCGGTGTGAAGTTCTCCTATTTATTATTATAATTATTGTGAGCTCATTAGTATTGTATTTTAGATGTGAGTTATCATTGTACGATGAGTAAGTTATGAATTGTGTTGTTAACCATAACTGATTAACTGCTTTTTGTCCTGTTTTAGTTCATAAACATAACTGTACTTTACATGTGTTTTATAAGTAAATTTCAGATATTTTAATTTTCTGTTAAGGTGTTATGATAAAAGCGAGCCTTATCTTCAATTTAACTGTCTTTTCAGTGATCAGCTAATAATGGGCATCAACTAGAAATAGAATATTTAGGTTGTGTTTACCTTCCATCAATAAATTGTAGATAAAACAATGGACAATGGTAGGAATCAGTGGATAGACTTGTTTCTGTGGCGTCAGCATTTATTGCATAAGAATAGATTTCCCACAGGTATTTATAGCTATGCTTGTGTGTTTTAGAAATTTTTAATTATTCATAAAAAATGTATTAATCTATCCAGAACACATTTTTTATCCGCGGTTATGTTATTTTGGATGTATGTAACATATAGCAAAATGGTATATTATTACCTATGCCACTTATACTTCTGAGATCCTGATCAAAGACTTTAAAAATTGCTTGTTAGACATCCAAAATGATGAAGACTTTGCAGGACTTTTAACTGTCATGGGTTCTTGTTAGCTGAGTCATTTAATCATCTCAAGGTATCCCTACTGGCATCTAGACCTACTATTGTGGGTCATTATCAGGTATTAATAAAGAACTAGAAAGCAGAGGGTTTACAGAAGTCATCTTCTTTCCTGTCACCTTTCAACAGTCAAAACCTGTTTGGTACTCAATTGGATGATTTGGTATCAAGATCCTAAACATTACTGTTGCCATTCTGACTTTTAAAGATTTCACTCCTTTCGTCACAACAACAGGCCGTCTAGGTGCTCCCTTCCCTCCTTCAGGGGTCGCCATTCATACAAAGAGTAATACCCCAGAGGTTTCTACAAACAACTGTTTACCTCCTCTTCTGTCAAAGGCACTGTTCCTAACTGTCCAGAAGTTAAAATTCTGCCTCGATTTGTTTCAATGCCTGGTGTTAATGTCTCTTCCATTTCTGGGTCTGGATGTAGTATGAAATGGTTCCAAAGTCAAATGCTACTGATTTCATGCCCTCAGGAGCTAGTAAAACTGTGTGCAACTAGGTGACAAATGTGGTAGTCCTGAGCAGTGAACTCCGCTTCATTTGCGAAGTTTGTGGAGTTTTCTGCACTCTGTGCAGCAAGCAGAGTTTTTTCCTTGCTCACCTTGCCAACATCAAATTGGCGATCAAGGAAAATCCACCTCCCAGCGAGATTTCTCAATGTGGGCAGTCAAATTTCTCAATGCGGGCGGTCACAGATGGTCACGACCACTCGAGTTGAGAAACCTTCCTTTCGCATTGAGAAAGCTGCCGCTAGAGTAGAAAAACTACTCAAGCGGCAGAAAAGAAGTAGTGCCTTCTTGTGTTGCTCATGGTGCCATTCGCACTGATTTTACAGTATGAGACAAACACCTGGAGCTAAAAATCAACGCGAATTGCGTGACCAAATGCCCTCTGATGCTTGCGGAACTCCGCGTAATGCAGCAGAGTTTTTTAGTCACCGTGGAGCGGAACTCCGCGTACCTTGCCCAGGCCTAAAATGTGGAAGCATCTGGTAAAGAATATAGTGAAACCAAAGCCAGAAGCTAAGTGCGGCCAGAGGATTGTTTTATATCAAAATTTTCATGAAGAACATGAGGGAGGAGTTTGCTACAATAAAGACCTAAAAATTATCAATTGTTTCATCCACATTATTCATTTCTAGTTGAACATCCTTCAACAGATCCTCTTGATATTTTCTCAAGGGAAACTTCTGTCATCTCAGGATCTTCCAAATGCATATCTATATTTGTTGGAGTGCATGTTTAGGACTTCTGGTTCCCCAAATTTGTTGTCCAGTAATACTAGTATCAGTTTCTAGTTTTTGCCTTTGTACTCACTCATCTTCAATGTTGTTCATGAAGTGCTGGCTCCAATTAAAGTAATTTTTCACAATGAACGAATGAGAGTGCACTCTTGAATGTGTTTGTTACATGCAGCCATTGATGGACATGACCTAAGTGTGCAGTTATCTACAAGAGCATGGACTCTTGCTGAATTTGGGGAAGTCCAATCTCACTTCAGATCAGAACCTAAAGTACACTGGGGCATGGCTTAGGATGGACCTGGACTGGGTTCTCTCCCTTCAGGCAGATATTAGAAAACAATGTGACATTTTTTATAGATTACAGCTCAGTGAAAGTCCCTGCTCTTTGGTAGTTTCAACAGCAGGATGATGAAGCAGCTTCCCTCCTGATGATTCCATGGTCCCACTGCATTTGAGAATTCTGATGCAGCACATTCTCTGGTTCTGGTCACCTCTTTTTGATAGCCTGGAGGATCCCATTCCCGTTCTCTCAGCTATTCCAAACGTCTGCTGGTTGACTCCCATTTGCTGGTTGGAGAAGGTTCCACTGCTTTGTCCTCCTCATATCACAATAACCACAGATTCCAGGGGCCAAGGATGTGATGCCACTTGCAGGGCTCTGTCAGCTCTATAACTTTGGTCCCCTTAGGAAGTTTGTCATCCTTCAAACTGGAGGGAAATGGCTGTTGTGTATCACGCAGTGTAGGAATGTCTTCCTCAGTTTTGATCCAAAAGGACAATATGACCACCAAAGCTTACATCAACCATGTGAGGGGCAACAGATCTAGGGGCTCAGTTCATCCAATTTCCAAGATACATGTAGAAAAACAACAATGCCCCTTGGGAATTATAAGTTAGATTAGTATGAAAAAACTTTAAAGGTTAAATCTTTTCAACATGAAAATAACAAACACAATTAAACATTATAGGCGCAAATCACATTTTAGGTGGTGTTTTTTTTGTTCCAAGAAACAAATTATTAAATTGCATAGTTTGCAATTTGTGGTACGCGTGCATAGCACTTGGTAATCGCAGGTGATACTACTGATAAAAAGTTCCTATAAATACAGTGATATAAATCATATTTCCTAGGCATAAGTAACACATTTTCAGCTTTTGTGCAGGATAATTAAATTATGAGTCCTCACTACTCGCAAGGTTGATGACAGTTCGTCTTTTCTACCATTTATGTTATATCATCATAACTGTGAAAATGATTTTAGTAGCTAGGTAAGGCTCAAATACCACCAATTACAATGGGTGACAGCCTCAAAGTTGCTGCGCCGTAATCCATGGGGTCATATTGCATACATGACCTACCGATTCCTTAGAGCGTATTCAAGAAAGAGTGAAACTGGTCAATTGATAGCTGTGAAAGATAGCAAAATTAATGATGCTGTTCAATCAGAAAGGGAGATGAGGGGGCTAACCATTCATTCCTGTGAAGCTTCAAGCTCTCCAGCTTTCTCTATCTGAACCTTAGAAAGAGCCTTCCTTGAAATTCCTCGCTTATAGTTTCTTTCTTGCATCTGCTGAACATTCAGGAGAGATAAGTTTTTTATTTGATGCTCCTCCCTACCTCTGAATTTGTTCTGACAGGCTAGTGTTTGGTTTGGGGCCAGATTTGTCCAAAAATTCGCTTGTAGAAGAACCTTGAACAAGAAATTAGTCTTTCTTCCTTTTTCCTCATCCTGTCACTGAGGAAGAAAAGGCCCTTCACACTCTTGATGTTCACGGGCTACTGTCCATCATACCTGGCTCAGATGCCTGGGTTTTGCTACTGTGATTCTCTTTTTTGTTCATTTTGGAACAGCCAGGAGGGGTGTCAAAGCTTACAATGATTATTCTCTCTACTTTACCATCTTTGTGGGCATTGGGGTCGGCGACTAAGGGGGTAGCTGCCTCCTGGGTTGAAGCTCATATTGTCTCAATATCTTATATTAGTAAGGTTGACTCTTGGGGGTATATTCTCAAGGACTCATCGCCGATTTAGTGGCACTTTTCCGCCACGAAAGTGGCGATAGATTTATCACCCTATTCACAAGCCTGCGCTAACAGCCGACATCGTTAGTTTACCTGCGATAGCTGCCGCTAAAAACATCGCCAAGGCTGACAGCGACAACTAACGCTAATCAAATGCAGAGTAGGCGTTCCCGTGCAAAAACTCACGATAGCACCACTTTGCGATATTCACAACGACCAGCCAGATCGGCGATGCGGTACAAAAACAGGCGATAAGGCACGTCAGCAGCAGGGACTTAAGACCTGCTTTTTTCTGGTCTTAAGTAGGACGAAAACCTGCAGTATAAAGGGAGCCCAGCCCAGAGCCACAATGAAGACCAACAGATGCCATGGAGCTACTAATCAGGCAGCTTGGAGACCCAAGAGGGCCACAACACCCACCGCCATCATCCCCAGGACCACCCCCACCCCCAGGACCACCCCCACCCCCAGGACCACCCCCTCCGGACTACCACCGAGGCAGCGCAGAACAAGACAGCGGACCTTCTGAAAACACACCAGCCTCAGAGACTTAACGCCAGAGGATGTCATTGCCCACTACAGGCTCAAAAGGACAACCATCCTCCGCATCCTGACCCACATTGCCCACAGGCTGACGCCACCAACACAACGGACAACCAACATCCCTCCGCAGACAAAGCTGCTGGCTGAGCTGCACTTGTTGGCCTCTGGTACCTTCCAACCAACAACTGCGAGAGTCGGAGGAGTCTCACAGCCAGCCCTATCAAAGTTCCTCACACCTGTCTTGGATGCCATCATCAGCTTGATACCCCAGCAACTCCACTTTCCCCACACTGCGCAGGAACAGCTGGAGACCAAGCAAGGCTTCTACGCCATAGCTGGCTTCCCGCACGTGTTGGGGGCAATTGACTGCACACATGTCTTACTTGTGCCCCCTGCCGACACTGCACACAATTACTGCAACAGAAAGCACCCGAATTCCATCAATGTGCAGGCAATAGTGGACCACCGGGGACTGTTCACCAATGTCGTCGCAAACTTACCAGGCAGTGTGCATGATTCCTACATCTTCCGCAAGTCCATCACCAACCAGCGCTTTGAGGATGGCACCTATGGAACTGCACTGCTCGTTGGTAAGTACCAACTGAACACACCACACACCTCAACTCCACAATCATACAACTCACAACTGTGGGAATGCACACGTAACAAAATCACATACAACATGCCAACTAACATGCCCACCTACCAGACACGACAACACAAGTAACTGTGGTAACAGGGGCCAGACATGTAGACAAACCATCCACAAAGACATAGCCCCTCTGCCACACAATTGCAGAATGTGAGGAGAGGTGGGAACCAAGAATGTGCGAAGGAGGCAAGTGACGCATGAATAAGAATGTACACAATGCCAAGTGTGGCGGTGATGTGCTGGACAGTCTTGAGTATGCAGAGCACAGACATGTCCATGTGGACATATACTGCTGGTGTTTGTAGTGTTGTGGACAGTGGACGTAACCATGTTACCTCAGGCAGTGGGGAAGACCTTGGGCATGTAGCCATGTTGCCCCCCCTGTAAGCGTAAGCATAGTGGGCAGGGCCGGCGTACTCCAGTCCAGTGTAGGAGGGTGAATAAATAGCCCGGGGCTCTGGGCGTGGTTCACTTCCAGGATGGCCACCAAAGTAACTACTGCGTGTGTCTCTGTGTCCGCCATATCCTGACCATAGGCCTACACACACGTGGCCGACCACCTTCAACGGCCAAATTTACACCGGCGACGAGGTGGCTACGTCACACGCCACCCGGTGCACATCTCGTCATTGCCTGCAGGGGCGTGTCTGCCAGGGCAGCGCCCCTCACCCTGCCACGAGGCTGCCGCCATGACCGGTGGTGCCTGCGCGATCCTGTGCGCCTGCTGCACCCGAGCCCGCTGGGCCCCAGACCCGTCTGACACCCAGCGGTGATTGCCCGCCCCTGTGCACACAGGCCTCACTGCTCACCTGCTGCCACCGGCGTGTCTCCAAGAGGGCCCACCACTTGCCGGTGCAATCTTCAAGCCCGAGGCCCTCGAGCTTGCCAGCCTCCTCAGCCGATCGCTGGCTTCCGCGCAACAGGCCCCAAGCGCACCCTGTGGCACCGCACCGTGGAGTTCTGTGTGTGCTGACTGCTCCCTCCGGCCTACACTGCGGTCCAGCAGGTCTCACACAAATCAAATCCAGTCCGGACCTCCAGGCCTACTGCATCATCGCAGGCTGCACACCCGCTCAGCTCTTCAGGTGGGCCTACCTCAGTGCACCGCAAGTCATCGCCACGTGGCAGTAGGCCCATGCCGGACGCAGTGCCTCAGGTGCCACTACCTCTGTGCACCACAAGTCACCGTCCATCCTCCAGGCCTACTGCATCATCGCAGGCTGCACACCCGCCCAGCTCTTCAGGTGGGCCTACCTCAGTGCACCACAAGTCATCGTCCCGTGGGGCTACCCCACAAGTCCGCCTCCAGCAGCCAACAGCATGTCCTCGGTAAAGCCACTGGAGCCCTTCAAAGTCACGGGGCCACCCACTTCCCAGGCAGGCCACTGGAAAGCCTGGGTGGAACGTCTGGAGACGTACTCCAAAGCGCACGACATCCCAGCGCCACCGTGGCGGCGCACGCGTAGGCGTGTGAGGAGTGTGAAGAAATGGCCCAGGGCTCTGGGCTTGGTTCAGTTCTGGGATCTGGGCGTGGTTCAGTTCCGGGCTGGCCACAAAAGTAACTATGGCGTGTGTCTCAGTTGTAGTGTCAGCACCACCCGGCCCTTAATCGACAATGTTGCAATGTAGCATGCACCCGGAGGGCGGGCTCGCCCGAATGGATAAATAAAGGAGCGCACGACCGCTCGGGATCTTGGCTCATACATGCCAACTGTTGTGTGTGTATCTTCATTGCCGCAGCATAAGCCAAAGGCCTAGCCTCAATCGCAGCTCGAGTTCAGCCAGGCCTGAACTCTACATCTGTGTCCGCCCTATCCTTACCATAGGCCTACAGACATGTGGCCGCCCACCTTCAACGGCCAACATTACAGTGTTGCTGTCAGGCTTGTGGACATGGGCAGACAGGCATGACAATGGTGTGCCGTAGGAGTGCAAGTGATGCAACCGCGCAGCGCACACAAGTAAATAGGCTCAGGGGGAGGGAGGAGCAGCTGTGAGGCTACGTAATACACATTGATCCCGCACATTTGCCAGAAGCAATACATGGCAAACATGAATCCCAAAGTCGCACAAATCACACACCACAAAACTTGTAAGTCTGCCAACACAGCATGGAGAACCACCAATTTACACTAATCGCACTTACCTCTCACAGGTGATCAAGGATATGCACTCTGCCCGTGGATGATGACACCCCTCCAAGCCCCAAACACCCCGGCCCAGAGGCAGTACAATGTGGGCCACAAACGCACCAGGGGCATTATTGAGCGCACATTTGGCGTGTTAAAGTCATGTTTCAGGTGCCTGGACATCACAGGTAGAAGACTCCTGTACAGCCCAGAAATAGTGTGCAAGATGATCATTGCATGTTGTGTATTGCACAATATATGTGTACGCACCAATGCCCCATGGATCCAAGTGCCAGATGCACCGGACGATGATGAGGAAAATGAGGCAGGTGGACCACACCCCACTGCAGCTGCAGCAGGAATAGCCCGAAGGAACACAATCATTAACAATTTCTTCGCTTGAGCACGTCACATTGTGACTGTCCTTAGCAATCATGGAACAGTACAAAATGATCACATGAACAGCATGTGCAAATAAATTCATTGCAACACACATGTTGGAGAGCATGGAGCGGACTGTGGGTGTCCGTTAGGGACTGGAAGTGGTACCTGATGGGACTTAGACACCCACGTATGGCAACTAGTTTGGCTGCCATGAGGTCAAACCCCACCCGCGCCTGATAAGCCATCTCCTTCTGGCCCTCTAACACATGGCGTTGGAAAGTCATGTGTTGGTCGTGGGGGTCCTGGGAGACAGCCGTGGTGGTGGGTGCTTCCTGCTGTGTGGTCTGTGCAGGGGGTGGGGTCTCCTCGATGCAGCTGGGCTGCCCTGCTCCTGGGGGTGGGGTGCTGAGGGTGTCCATGTGCTGTTGGAGGGCGTCGGTGTTGATGGTGTGGAGGTCCTCTTCATCATCAGTGAAGAGATATAAGGTCTGCTCTGCAGGAGGTGTTGATTCTCCCTCTGCAATGTAAAGGGGAGATGCAGTTTAACAGTGTGTTCCATGTATGTTCACGCATTGGACAAGTTTACAAACAGACTGCATGGCAATGTACATTGTGACTGTTTGGGAGGAGATGCCTATTTGATGCGGGACAGTGGACATTTATACACCATCAGGGATGTGGGGTTGTACTTGTACATTATCATCTCACAGTTTCCTGCTATGCCAAATGTGATTGGCCAGTTTCTACACACAAGCGGCAGCAGTTGTGTCCTCCGTTCTGTTGTGAAAGTGTTGCAGTTTGTACCACATTGTTGTCAATGTTGATGTGCTCTGATTCTTATGTATGTGTGCTGCATTGTGGGAGAGTCACTCCTGCAGCTCTGATTTTGCTGGCCCTTATCCCTTTCAGGCGGTGTGCCTTTCACTTCTGTGCTTATACAGTGCTGAGATGTTGCAGACTTGGGTAAATTGGGCTCTTGGTGGGAGTTGGGACTCCTGGGCATGGTTTGTCCGCAGATGTCTTGTTGACATCAGGGGTTGTTTGTGCACGTGGATGTGTCAGAGTGTGACCAGCTCCTTTACGGATGTGGTCCACACTCAGCCACCTCAGTGTCGTGGCGTGCACCATGTCATGATAATTGGACTGCAGCCATGCTAATCATCATGCAGTGTCACTTGCATTGTCAGTGTGGCTCACGGACCCGCAGCTTTGCTGGATTCAGCACATCTGCATGGGTCTGTTGTGAGATTAGTGATGTGTGGGGAGGGCCCCCTCTGGGCACATTGTCGACGGGGGCCTACTTGCTGTTTCCATGTGTGCTGCAGTATGCCAAGGAGATCAGGGACATGATCCAGAGTCATTGTGGGTGTGCACTGTGCTATACTTAATTGTGCATGTGTGCCATTGTGCCCATCTCCCCTCGTCCCCCCAGTCCCTGGTCGTTACTCACCCTGTTGCTGTTGGGTCAGGTCATGTTGAGCAGTGTCCGGTCCCCCAACTCCTGCCACCGTCTCCCCACTGATGACTTTGGACACCATTTCCTCCATCTCATCCAGCTCCTGCTGTGGCGCTGGACTCCCACCTCCAGTCTGCATTGCTGCTTTCCGGTTGTTAGCGAGTTTCAGCTTGGTTTTGCGCTTCACATCATTCCAGCGCTTCTTGCAGTCATCCACTTCCCTTCTCTTCACTCCGACTGCATTCACCTTGGCCAAGATCGACTGCCATATTGCATTTTTAGTTGCCAATGACACAGTGGCGGCAATGAACAGTTGTTGGTGGTGTTCTATCACCTCCGTAATGAGGATCTTGTTTTCCTGCGGACTGAATCGCGGGTTCCTCTTCTTCTTCTCCTTGCCCTTCTCCTTGCCCGAGGTCACTGGCTGGTCCTCCGGGGGGTTTGTGATGGTCTGGTTGGCCTCTGTAGTTGCTCCGGCTTCCTCCATGGTGCTTCTCAGTTGTTTGGGTTTTGTTTTTTGTTTTTTCAGCTTTTATGGTGATTTTTCCCGCCTGACGTGGGAATAGCAAGCCTGGCGCTGCTTATCGCTGATATTTTTATAGCTGTTGGGCCCATCGCCACTTTTTTCACGTTCGGGTTTCCTTTTGTATCGGCGTCCCGGTAATTTTAACGCGGACATTTGACGCGTCATCGGGAGACTATCGCCTGTTACCGGCGTGTTGAGAATACGCCGTTAACACGGCGTTAGTTTCCCGCGATAGACGGCATTATGTAAAATTGCGTTATCCTAGGTTGGCGATAATTATTGCCCGTTCTTGAGAATATCCCCCTTGGGCTTTTACATCAACTTTTACTCTCCATTTCCATTTACAGGTAGTGGATAGCGTGCATTACGAATTTGTCCCCAAAGTTTTTTTCAAATGTTTGTGTGATCTGAATTCTGTTTTGACTATTATAAAATCTATTATTTCAGTAAATGCACTTATGTTCTTGCATCCGTATGATCTCGAGTGATGCTGTTTTGCAGTTCCTTAATGTTTGTTTTTCCGATGAGGAAGTTCATGCTTGGATTACTCAATGGTAGTCTGCATTACTTGAGTTGTACTACTGAATATCAATGCCAACAATATTGTGATACAAGAATATCGAGGGATAAAAGATGGAAAAATAAGTTCATATAGGGAAGCATATATTTACTATTCATAACTCTACATTTACGTACCTTGAAAATATATGTACCACATAGGTACATATATGTGGAGTTAGCTATAGAAAATCTAAACTTACCTACCTGCTATATTTAAACTACGATATTCTGCCCTAGATATTGTGTCCCATAGATATGGTTGTATGATGGAACAACTACCACTTGAACAACTACAGTCTAAACAACTACTCCTTAACCACTACTTAGTCTAAACCACTACAGTTTTAACAACAACTTTTTTTTACAACTACTATGCCTTTACCACGATTGCCTTTACCCCATTTATGTATCTATTTTACAGGTAAGTATATATATATATATATATATATATATATATATATATATATAATACAAAAAGAGTTGCCACTAGGTGGGATGCACTCCCAGGTGGAAATTACGCCAAAGCAAGGGCACACGCCATGAACAAAGTCCTTTTCTGGTTTACCTGCCAGACGCGTTTCGGGCCAATGCCCTCTTCAGTGGCAGACCATGTGACGTGCCGGCATGCGGCAACCACCAGTAATCCCCATAATAATAACGCTCAGGTGAATCACCTGAAGCAATGCTTCCTAGGACAGGTGGTTCAGTAAAACCCAACTGGGTCACCGCCGGCACTCACAAAAAATATCTTAAAAAGGATTGCCGATGTTCGCGCCGGCACCCCTGCATATAACAGGCACCTCCTGTTCCACAGTCAGCTGCCCCAATAAAGCAGCCGCAGACCCGCAAGTGTTTCGCGGTGGTGCAATCCCGCGACCAGGCAGGCCGCTGTACAAATTACAAAAAGAGTTGCCACTAGGTGGGATGCACTCCCAGGTGGAAATTACGCCAAAGCAAGGGCACACGCTATGAACAAAGTCCTTCTCTGGTTTACCTGCCAGACGCGTTTTGGGCCAATGCCCTCTTCAGTGGCAGACCATGTGACGTGCCGGCATGCGGCAACCACCAGTAATCCCCATAATAATAACGCTCAGGTGAATCACCTGAAGCAATGCTTCCTGGGACTGGTGGTTCAGTAAAACCCAAGTGGGTCACCGCCGGCATTCACAAAAAATATCTTAAAAAGGATTGCCGATGTTCGCGCCGGCACCCCTGCATATAACAGGCACCTCCTGTTCCACAGTCAGCTGCTCCAATAAAGCAGCCGCGGACCCGCAAGTGTTTCGCGGTGGTGCAATCCCGCGACCAGGCAGGCCGCTGTACAAAATACAAAAAGAGTTGCCACTAGGTGGGATGCACTCCCAGGTGGAAATTACGCCAAAGCAAGGGCACACGCCATGAACAAAGTCCTTCTCTGGTTTACCTGCCAGACGCATTTCGGGCCAATGCCCTCTTCAGTGGCAGACCATGTGACGTGCCGGCATGCGGCAACCACCAGTAATCCCCATAATAATAACGCTCAGGTGAATCACCTGAAGCAATGCTTCCTGGGACTGGTGGTTCAGTAAAACCCAAGTGGGTCACCGCCGGCACTCACAAAAAATATCTTAAAAAGGGATTGCCGATGTTCGCGCCGGCACCCCTGCATATAACAGGCACCTCCTGTTCCACAGTCAGCTGCCCCAATAAAGCAGCCGCGGACCCGCAAGTGTTTCGCGGTGGTGCAATCCCGCGACCAGGCAGGCCGCTGTACAAAATACAAAAAGAGTTGCCACTAGGTGGGATGCACTCCCAGGTGGATATTACGCCAAAGCAAGGGCACACGCCATGAACAAAGTCCTTCTCTGGTTTACCTGCCAGACGCGTTTCGGGCCAATGCCCTCTTCAGTGGCAGACCATGTGACGTGCCGGCATGCGGCAACCACCAGTAATCCCCATAATAATAACGCTCAGGTGAATCACCTGAAGCAATGCTTCCTGGGACTGGTGGTTCAGTAAAACCCAAGTGGGTCACCGCCGGCACTCACAAAAATATCTTAAAAGGATTGCCGATGTTCGCGCCGGCACCCCTGCATATAACAGGCACCTCCTGTTCCACAGTCAGCTGCCCCAATAAAGCAGCCGCGGACCCGCAAGTGTTTCGCGGTGGTGCAATCCCGCGACCAGGCAGGCCGCTGTACAAAATACAAAAAGAGTTGCCACTAGGTGGGATGCACTCCCAGGTGGAAATTACGCCAAAGCAAGGGCACACGCCATGAACAAAGTCCTTCTCTGGTTTACCTGCCAGACGCGTTTCGGGCCAATGCCCTCTTCAGTGGCAGACCATGTGACGTGCCGGCATGCGGCAACCACCAGTAATCCCCATAATAAGGAGGGAGAGGGGTTGTCATTGTCAGGGTTTGAGGATGACACTACTAATCTTTTATGTCTTGATGTGTGGGATAGTGTGGCAACAAATTTTAAACCCAAATCGACATTTACCCCAAATACCCCGAAAGATGCCATTGATGTCTTCTCAGATTTAGTGATCAAAGATCTGAAAGGACTAGCAGTAACCACGAGTAAATCTTTTTTGAAAGGTAGGGGTCAACTAGACAGAGAATATGAAGCAGCTATAAAGAAGTTGAAAGACCGAAAAGACATTGTGATACGCCAGTCTGACAAGGGGGGCAATCTGGTCCTGTGGCCTTTGAAGTTGTATAATGAAGAAGCTCATCTGCAACTGAAAGACCGTAACTGTTATTTGAAGGTACCACAAAGCAATTTAATTGAGGTAAAATTCAAATATATGAAGGACTTGGCAAGATGGCAAGGATTGGGGCTAATAAGCAAAGGTGAATATTTGTTTATGAAGGTAGATAACCCTGTGACCCCGATCCTCTATCTGATCCCTAAGGTGCATAAAAACAAGGAGAGACCCCCTGGCAGACCATAATCTCTGCCATTGGCAGTCTTTTTGAACCAACCTCTCGGTACCTAGACTCCTTCCTACAGGTGTATGTGAAAACCCTCCCAGCTTACATTCAGGACACTAGGGACTTTATGGAGAAAATATCCAGTGTGGTATGGAGTGATACATATCTCCTAATCGCACTGGATGTCACAAGCTTGTATACGAGCATAGCGCATGAAGATGGCTTACGAGCGGTCCGACATTATCTTAACCTGAGACCAATAAACTTCTATCAACATTCAGAAATGTTGTTAGAAATGTGTAGACTCTGTCTAATCAATAACCACTTCATGTTTGGAGGAGACACCTATAAACAACTGCGAGGGACGGCGATGGGTACCTGCTTCGCCCCAGCTATGCTAATTTGCATATGGGCTGGTGGGAGGAGCAGGTGCTCAAGGTCAAGTTCGACAGAGAATGGAAGGAGAACATTAAAACTTGGGTCAGATTCATCGACGACTTGTTTGTAGTGTGGGAGGGATCGAAGGACTCAGCAAAAGAATTTGTGCAGGCAATAAATAACAATGATCTGAATTTGAGATTCACGGATGAGATTAATGAATCAAGAGTAACATTCTTGGACTTAGAGGTATATATCCAGCAAGGGGTAATTCAAACTCGTACATTCAGAAAACCCACTGCTGGGAACTCGATACTGCACGCGAAAGCTTTCATCCACAGAAACTAAAAATGAGCATACCTTATGCCGAGCATCTGAGGATGAAGCGTAACTGCAGTGAAGAGGCAGAATTAATAGAAGCCCAAGATGCACTCAAAAATAGATTTATTCAAAGAGGGTACAATCCCAAAATATTGGATCAGGCTTGCGAGAAAGTAAATAAGATTGAAAGAGAGTCACTGATCAGACCAGATGCAGAGAAGAAAGATTTAAAGAATAAAAGCACAGGGGGTCAGTTGAGGATGATTACCGGATACAATGCATATCAGTCAAATGTAAGAGAAAGCCTATGTAAGCATTGGCATCTGGTAAAGAAGGATCCAATATTGAGGGATATACTAACACGTAGACCCCTGATCACGTTTAACAGAGCCAGGTCGATGAGAAGAGATTTGGTAAATAACAGTCCAGAAGTCAAAAAGGTGGAAGGCTGGTTGAAGACTATCCCAGGTTTTCACAAATGTTCAAAATGTAAGGCCTGTAAAATTGGCATTAATGAAAAACAAGTCATATCGCCGTTCATGCATAGCCCATGGAAGATTAGGTGCTCACTGACATGTCGAAGTGAATATGTGGTGTACATCATACAATGCACTTGCCCCAAAATGTATGTGGGGAGTACGATACATATGGTACATGTTCGTATTTTACAGCACCTGAGGGCAGTAAAGAATAATGATAAAAATTATGCAGTGGCCCGTCACATAAATGAAACACATAAAGGCAACCTAAATGATTTATCATACTATGCCATTGATCAGGTTCCAAAGCAGAGGAGAGCGGAAATCGTGAGAGTAGACTACGCCAACTTGAGTCAAAATACATTTTGCTGTTCAACTCTAAAATTCCCAATGGTTTGAATGTAGAAGAAGACTTGCATGTACATCTGATCTAGCGTGGGTATTCTGATTTTAAGTGTTTTTAATTAAAGGTAATCAGTCACAGAGTAGGGAGAATCATAAGTAATATAGGCAGCTATTTTGATATTAGTGATAATTTATTGTTTTACATGAAGGTGTTGATATGTTGATGTTTAGATATAATAATGTTATTTAAGGATGTATAAAATTTAAATCAAATATATGCATTAGCACTATGCCCAGATGGAGGCAATATGCAATTGATGACAGTATTGTCATGTACTAGCAGTGACGCACTTGCACTTTATTGCGTATTTTGCACAGTTGAATGGATCTGTGTAGTATAGTATTTTTCATGCACTAGCACTTTATTGCGCAAGTTTGCACAGTACCTTGCATTTGCACTTTTTTTTTTAAAAAAATTATAATTTTTTTTTTTTTTTTTTTTAATAAAAAGAAAGATTGTGATGAATAGAATTAATGGTTGAAATCCTAAATATGTGAAACAACATAGTGATACATGTCAATCGAATTTTAGATTCATCAGGAAGACAAGGATGAACCTGGAAGAGAGGAGGAAAAAAAGTCTCACACTACGGGGACATTGAATAATGTTTATAGCCATATTGGAATGATGTATATGGTGATTATAATATACACAGGCAATAAGATGACTATGTTGCATCTTTATAGATTAAAGATGCAAGCATAGGAGTTGGCGCGCGCATCGCGACCTAAGATGGCCGCCCGCCGCTAGAGCTCCGTTTCGCGCCGGACCTTTACCGCGAATTTAAAGCGGTTCTACACCTCGTTTCAGAAAAAGGATGACAGAACTTTAAATCGGAAGATGGGCGCTTTCAGACCATATGCTTTTTTCATGGAGGCTGAAAAATTTCTGGACTGATTTTATACAGGTGACTCTTTCCTATTGGAGATGACCACCATTTTGTATGGCCTTTTCTCTCGTCTTTCTTCCTCACACATTAATATATATTGACTTTATTGGCAGTTTCTTCTTTTTATCTGGATGATTACTATACAATATAGTTAATTTCTTTCCCTGAAGCTTGCTTTTGTGGGGAACTCTTTTGAGATACGGTGAATTTTCTTCTACGCATCACCCTGGTTTCTCCTCATTATTTCTACCACGCTTCATGGGTAGAAGTAGGCGCCTACTCCATCCTAACAAAGCAGTAGAGGTGCGTCTTTCTACTCCTGCCACCAAGGGTGCAAGTGTTCCAACCTCCAACAAATTCTCCTGTTTATCGGAACTTTCGTCACGGGAGAACTGTTCCTCCCTCACAGAAAATACTATCACCATGGCATCCAAATTATCATTACCCTCAACTACCAATAAGAGACCCAAGCAGGACTCTCCATCTCCACCCAAGTCTTCCTCTCCGGTCTCTTTAGACATGGTATGGGAGGAGTTGCGCTCCCTTCGCCCATTTATTGAAGAAACAAATTCCAGACTGCAATCGTTGGATGACAAGTGGTCTTCTATGGAGTCCCGTATCACTGTGGTGGAACAACACCTTGATGACGTGCAGGCCTCAACTTCAAAGGTTTCCTTGTTGGAGAAGGAAGTTTCACAACTAAAGAAGGTTACCGAGGATTTGGAGAACAGAAATAGACGCAATAACCTACGCGTTTATGGCCTTCCTGAAGGCCTTGAAGGTGACGATCCTGTCACATACTTTGCATCTTTTCTACCACAGTTTTTAGATCTCCCACCTACGACTAAATTGAACATTCAGCGTGCTCATAGACTGGGCCCTCGTCTCTCATCGACATCTGCTCCTTCAAGTCCTCGTGGGGTTATAATACTGTTTTTGCAGTTCACTGACCTTCTGTTGGTACTCAATGCTGCCAAAGCCAAAAAGAACCTCTCATGGCTAGGTACCAAAGTATTTATCTCCCAGGATGTCTCTACATTGACTGCCAAACGCCGCAAGGAGTTTTGGATCTTCGTCCTGCTCTTCGCTCCTTGGGTGCACGATATGGCCTATTCCACCCTTGCTTATTTAAGGTTACCTATCTCAACAAGACTTCTACCTTTGAAGACCCTGCTGACCTTCGCAGATTTATCCAGTCATGTTCTGCTACGTCGATGGAAACTGCTCCTTGCTCCTCTGGAACTTGAGTTTTGTTTTCCCTTTAATGGTCCTAATATATTGCAGTTATTGCTCTAACCTCCTTTCTTTTACAGGTCACCATAATCTCTTCAGACTATATATATCTTTCTCTGCTTCATGTTTCATTCTACGCTTCCCTTCTTCCCTCTCCTCTCTTTCATCTTTTCTATTTATGTATCAGTCTCTCATTCTTCCACCTCGCCTTTCTTCCTTGTTGTATATCATTACTCTTCTTCCCTTTTTATTCTATACCTGATTATGTAACTCTATCACATTATTGTATGGAATTGTTTGTTCTCTTATTTCTCATATATTTCTTTGTCTCCATTTGCAGATATAATTTATTTTGTTAGATGTTATTCTTCCTCTACATGCCCGCTCCTGTTTGTATTTTCTCACATTGATGTCCTGGTGTGTTGTGTTGCTCCCCGTTGGGTGTGCTGTCTCCAATGTCCCTTGCCGCCTTTCGTTTTCTTCTTACCCCTTAAGGTACGTATTACAGTCGTCATTTTATTTTGACATGTACTGTCTTTTCTTCTTTACCTCACTCTTTCCCCCCTTCTTACTTCTCCTTTTTATTTCTACTCTTTGCACTGCTCTTTTCTATGTACCCATTGGGATTTCTATTTTCCTGCTCATCTTCTCTTTTGTCCTTTACTCCAGTGGTTTGTCGTTGCATATTTGTATTCTTTATATACTTCAAATGTTGTTACATTCAGAGTTATTTCCTGGAATGTGAAAGGTTTTGTTAATCCAATCAAAAGACAGAGAATTTTATCCCATCTTGCCTCTTATAACCCTGACTTAGTTCTTTTGCAAGAAACCCACCTTACCGAAGCTGAGGCGTTAAAATTGAAGAAGGGATGGGTGGGCTTAGTTTTAGTCTCCCCTACCTCTAACAAGAAAAATGGGGTTGTGATTTTATGCCACAAGAAATTGAACTGTAAAGTTATGTCACAGGAAATGGATTCAGAAGGCAGATGGTTGTTGGCTCAATTGTTAATTAATAATATTTCGTTGACTGTTTTTAATATCTATGGCCCTACCCATCCTGATTGTACCTTTTGGCCTTTAATTACACAGAAATGTATTCAATTCAGAGATGATCTTTTTATCTTAGGAGGTGATTGCAATCAAGTCATGGATCCTTTTCTTGACCGTCAGTCCCAGGTGCGCTTCATTCCTCATAAAACCCATAAGCATTTTCTCGACACTATCTCTCAAACACACCTTGTGGATTCCTGGAGGCTTTCCCATCCCGATGCTCTTGATTTTTCTTTTTTTCTCCTCCTCATAACTCTCTTTCTCGTCTGGACTATATTTTTCTCTCTCAATCTTTATCTCAGAACTTGCTTTCCTCTTCTATCGAACCTATTGTCATCTCTGATCATGCCCCAATTGTAACCGATCTGGATTTACTCCCTCCACATCCCAGGTCTTCCCGCTGGCGTTTTAATAACTCCCTCCTTCTTGACCCTCTTTTCTCTTCCACTTTCACTATCTTTACCAACGAATTCTTTGCCCTAAATAAAGACTCCGCTTCCTCACCTCATATTTTATGGGACTCCTTTAAGGCAACCGCAAGAGGTTTTATTATAGATTTTGTTTCAAAAAAGAAGAAACGCTTTCTTCATCAACGTAAGACCACATTGGCACATATTAAAGTTCTAGAGCATAAGTTCTATACTTCACCGGCAGACTCGGTCTTACCGGCTCTGGTGCGCGCTAAACTGGCCTTTAATAAATCTACGACTGACAATGCATCTTCAATCCTTCTGCGCACTAGTGCTCGTTACTACGGGGTAGAAATAAAGCAGGAAAACTTTTGGCAAATTATCTCAAAGCCCGTAAAGAACGTACTTCGATTGACTCCATTTACTCCTCAGATGGCTCTCTTGTCCATAAAGACCAAGACATTCTTACCGAATTTAAAAATTTCTATAAGGACCTTTATACTCCAGAAGCTCCTCCTTCTAGTTCTCTTATTCAGTCTTATCTTGACAAACTTCCAACGCCGTCTAATCTTCACCTTAACCTTTCTGACCTTGAGGCCCATCTATCCCTTAATGAATTATCCGCTGCATTATGCACTTTAAAAAAGGGAAAACTCCTGGTCCGGATGGCTTCTCAGTCGAATTTTACTTACACTTTTCTAACCTATTACTTCCTAAACTATTAACCCTGTTTCACTCATTCTACCTCTCCGGCAAGACGGAAGGTACTTTTCAAGAAGCCACTATTTGTCTGATACACAAAGAAGGCCGAGACCCTATGTTCTGTAAAAACTACCGCCCAATTTCCTTGGTTAATGTAGATTATAAGCTCTTTGCCAAAACTCTTGCCTTGCGTTTAGATCCGCTTATGCCTCATCTAGTGGGAAAAGAACAATGTGGCTTCGTTAAGAGTAGATTGACATCAGATAACTCCCGACTTTTTCTTAATGTCTTAAACAAAATCCCTTCTCTCTCTACATCTCTGGCGGCCATTTCTGTCGATGCGGAAAAAGCATTTGATAGAGTTGACTGGTCCTTCCTTTTTGCATCCCTAAAATGGCATGGTTTTGGTCCTCACTTTATTTCACTTATTTCTTTATTATACTCAGCTCCTAGAGCCTCTGTATTGGTTAATGGCTGTATCTCTTCCTATTTTCCTCTCCAACGCGGAGTCCGCCAAGGCTGTCCTCTTTCTCCTCTTCTCTTTGTCTTAGCTCTTGAGCCCTTCTTATCCTCAATACGCAACAATGACTCTATATCTGGCTTCCCTTACGGTGACCAACATCTAAAGCTCTCAGCTTACGCAGATGACATCCTGCTTTTTGTCTCCGCTCCAGAAATCTCTATTCCTTCTCTATTACATGAATTTTCTTCCTTCTCTCTTGTCTCTGGTTATAAAATCAATTCAGATAAAACAGAAATTCTCCCCCTTACCAAATTTTGTCTTCCTCAGTCTTTTTCTGCCACTGGATTTGCATGGAACAGCTCCAAAATAAAATATTTAGGTGTATGGTTCTCGAACTCCATCACCGCTACTGTTAAATTGAATATGAAGGCGGTTTTCTCTCGGATTGACAATCTACTTTCCTCTTGGAATCCTTTGTTTCTCTCTTGGTGGGGTCGATTGGACTCCATTAAGATGATGATCTCCCTATTCTAATTTACTCTCTTTCCATGCTTCCCGTCCATGTTCCAGTCTCCTATTTTAAACGTATAGATTCTCGCCTTTCTAAATTCCTCTGGAACAATAAAAAAGCCAGGATCTCCTTATCCTTTCTTCGTAAGACAAAATCTAATGGAGGGGTGAACTTTCCTGATTTTCGCCTTTACCATAAGTCATTTTGTCTCCGTCAGGCCTCAAGATGGCTTCTTTCCAACCCCTCTTCTTTCACTCCCCTTTGGCTTACTATTGAGCGTGCTCTATTATTAGCATTCACCCTAAGGGAAGTTTTGGCCTTCTCTGCTAAATCTCCTCATATTTCTATGCCTTTATTCAAACATACTTGTACCCTACTAAGACCCTTGACACAACCGGATTGCATTTCAAGAGAATCCTTTTTAGACTCTCCAATTTGGCATAACTCCATTATTACTATAAATAACAGATCCATCTTCTGGAAATCTTGGAGATCAAAGGGCATAATTTGGGTTAAACATCTTTTGATGGCTCATCTCCGTGCTCTTTCCCCCAATTTCAAGCTTCATTTCATTGTCCTCGCTCCTTCCTACAGAAATTCACCACTCTGATGTCGGTCATTCTTGACACTTTCTATTCTCTCCCCTCTTCTCCTCCTACTTCTACTTTAAGCTCTCTTCATACGATCCTTCTATCCCTACCTAAAGCTTCTCTCATTTATAAATATTATTCAGCTCCTAATCCAGATCGTACTAAAACTAAATTGAAACTTTCATGGGAAGCTGACCTGAGTTGTGAATGGTCTATCATCTTCTGGGACAAACTTTGGTCCCGCTCTCTCAAAATCTCTCGTTCTGCCTCTCTCACTCAATCTATGTTTTTCCTCTATCACAGACTTTATTTTACCCCTATATCTATTGCTAAATTTTCTCATTCCACTGATACTAGCTGCTGGACCTGTGGCGCTCCTAATGCTGATCTTTTACATCTTCTCTTTCTTTGCCCTTCGGTCTCTCTTTTTGGGGAAAAGTCTGGTCCTACACTTCCCGTATTTTCACCATTACCACCCCTTATTCCCTCCCTCTTCTTTTCTCCGGTAGTCTATGTGACTCCTTAAATCTTCCCCCATACACACATGGTCTTTTCGACCTTATGCTTGCACTAGCCTATCAACACATCGCTCTTAACTGGAAAACCCTTACAAAGCTTTCTCTTCAACACTGGTGGAATAGTCTCTGCCACTTCCATCGTCTTGATATTGCTTTCGCCTCCTCCTGCAGCCCAAAAGCTAATAGAGACCTTTTTGGCTACCCCTGACTCAATACTTGGATAATCTTGTTTTAGCAGATAATTCTCGCTCCCATTCTGAAAATTTTAAACCTCCTTGAATGTACATCTTCTCTGGTTATTGTTCCTTACCTTTCTCGGTTTATTGTATTTTATTAAGTATACTAATAATACTACTTGCATTCCTATGTAAATATGCATTATTTTATCATTTAATTTTGTAAAGTTGCAAATATCCTCCTCCCCCACCCTCCCCTTCCCCCTTCCCCTCCCTTTCCTTTATTCCCTGAAAAACCAAAAATAGCTTTCTTCTTTGGTTCTTAATTTAGCCACTTTTTTAATATTCTTTCTTCAATATGTTTATTCTGTATTGCTGATCTATGTATTTTTTATAATTCTTTAATAAAGCTTTTAAACACAAAAGATGCAAGCATAATATGTATAAAATATATATATATTTTTTTGTGGCAATGAATGTAATTGCCTATGTTGAATTGAAATGTCGCCCCTAATGGCAATGTTTATCCTTAGTAAGGATGTGAGTCTTTCTTTGCTGCCTATGATGACTATGGAACCATGTGACTCTTTGCCTTTGTATTTTAAAACTTTACTACTGAACAAACAATTGTTGTGTGAACAAGCCAGGCAATGGCGAAACGCGTTACAGCGTAATTTGGATTAAAGCAGAGACTGCATTGAAAATCCATCCCCCGTGTCGGTGTCTGCTTTTGGAGTTTAAAGGCAGTAATGGTTGGAATATATATATATATACATATATACACATATATATACACATATATATACACATATACACATATATATACATATATACACATATATACACATATATATATACACACACCCCCCCTATACTCACTATTAATGTTCTAAAATCCCTTTCCACCCCAAAAACCTACACCCACCCCAAACCTTAAAAATTCCCTTTCCACCCAAAAACCTATACCCACCCTAAACCCTATGAATGCCCTTTCCACCCCAAACCCCCACACCGACCCTAAAAATATCCTTGCAATCCCAAACACCCATACCAACCCTAAAATTTCCCTTTCCACCCAAAAACCCATACCCACCCTAAAATTCCACTTGCCACTCAAAAACCATACCCACCTTAAACCCTAAAAATACCCTTGCCACCCAAAAACCCATACCCACCCTAAACCCTAAAATTACCCTTGCCACCCAAAAACCCATCCCCACCCTAAACCCTCAAAAATACCCTTGCCACCCAAAAACCCATACCCACCCTAAACCCTAAAATTACCCTTGCCACCCAAAAACCCATACCCACCCAAAACCCTAAAATTACCTCTGCCACTCAAAACCCACACCCACCCTAAACCCTAAAAATACCCTTGCCACCCAAAAATCCAAAAATCCATACTCACCCTAAACCCTTAAAAATACACTTGCAACCATATATATATATATTCACTGAAAAAACCATAGGTTTCAGATATGTTATAGTTAGAAATTAGCATTTAAAAAACCTTTGAAATTCACTGAAAAAACCATAGGTTTTAGGGACAGTTATAGTTAGTTGGACATTTTACTCGTACAAAACCCGTGAAATTCCCCGTTATAGTTAGTTCAGCTAACTATAACTCGCGCCCCGCAATGCACTGCTGATGACGTCACATATTACATCACTCATGACATGGTCAGTGACATCACTGATGACATCTCAAATGACATCACTGATGACATCATCCAGTGACTGTGTGTTTCTGTAAAGTTTAAATATTTTTAATATATATAGGAAAAGACGTATTGAAGAATGAGTGGGTGTGTAAGTGTCTGTATGGATGATTTAGTAGGTGCGTGACTGACTCTATAAGTGAGTGATTTAACGTATCTTACTGAATGCATGGGTTAGTGACTAAACTGGGTGAATGTCTGTATCCGTCTGTCTGTTGCTGTGTAAGTGGCTGCATGGGTTTGTGAATAGCTACATGAGTGTCTATAAGAGTTATTGATTTGTTGTCTGAGTATCTGTATGGGTGCCTGAGTGTTTGTGTGGATGGGGTGTGTGCGACTGTGCATAGATGTGTGAGTGGGTGATTCACTGGGTGGATGGTTTCAAGAGTGCATCTGTGATAGACTGTATGGGTGGGTAAGTGTGTGTAAGAGTGTGTTAGTGAGTGAATGTATGTCCCAGTGGTACATGTGTGAGTAACTACATATGTGAAAGGCAGTATATATGTGTGTTGGAGTATATAAATAGCTATAAGCGAGAGTGAGTGATTGTGATAGTGGCTGTATGGATGAGTGTGTGCTTGTATCAGTGATTATATAAGAGCGTAACAATGTGCTAGTATTTGTATGATTAAGTGAGCTGGTGTGTGTATAACTGTATAGGTGAGTAAATGGCAGTGTGTTTAATTATTTGCATGACTGACTAGGTGTGTGAGTACCTCTATGGATGAGTGGCGGTGTTTGAGTGTCTATATAGGAGTAAGAGTGCATATGATAGTCCTGTACTGAGTGACCATAAGTATGAGTGACTGTACGGGTGAGTGAGTGGATGTGTGTGTGTAGACCTAAGAATCAGTGAGTGGGTATGTAGTTATTGGTGTTGGAGTGTCTATGGTTTTGCGAATGGCAGTCTGTAATTTAGATTGGGTGTATCAAAGGATATATTAGGGTGTGAAGAGCTGCATCAGATTATCACGTGGATGATGTCATCATTGATGTCATTTGAGATGTCATCAGTGATGTCATCAGTGATGTCACTGACCATGTCATGAGTGATGTAATATGTGACGTCATCAGCAGTGCATTGCGGGGCGCGAGTTATAGTTAGCTGAACTAACTATAACGGGGAATTTCACGGGTTTTGTACGAGTAAAATGTCCAACTAACTATAACTGTCCCTAAAACCTATGGTTTTTCAGTGAATTTCAAAGGTTTTTTAAATGCTAATTTCTAACTATAACATATCTGAAACCTATGGTTTTTTCAGTGAATTTCAAAGGTTTTTTAAATGCTAATTCCTAACTATAACATGTCTGAAACCTACGGTTTTTTCAGTGAATTTCAAAGGTTTTGTAAATGACAATTTTTAAATGTATTAATTGTTATATTAATTTTTTTCATACTGATTTACTACATTTTTAGAAACAATTTTTTTTACATATTTTATTTTTTAAATTACATTGTAATTACATTATACATTACATTACAAAAAATACTTTCTCAGAATGAATTACTTTAGTTTAAATACTTTGCACATAGGCAATAGACTTTTAAGTACAGTAGTTACAGTTGTTGCAATGGGCAACACATTTTCAAACACAATGCAACATTCAGCTCAATGTGAATTTCTAGTTAAATGCAATTAGTTACTTTATGGATTACTTTTCTAACCACAGGACTGGATCCTAGATTCAGTCCTGGTACATCTCCTGTAAACAGTTGAGTAAAAGCGTTTTGGTTACAGTCGTGATTTTTAAGGAATATTATTGTATTTTAAAAGTTGACACTTAGAAACTTTTTCTCATAGAATCACCAATGTTATCCTATGGAAGGAAATTCACTTAGCAGGTAAAAACTGTTATCGTTACTTTTTCTTACTCAGTGTTGGATCCTGGATCCAGCACTGGTGCATCTCCTGTAAACAGTTGAAAGAATGCGTTTAAGTCATACAGGCGATTTTTAAGGAATATTTGTAGTTTGTGAAAATCGACACTTTGAAACTTTTCTGCTGAAAACCAGACAATGGATTCCTATGGAAGAAAATATAAGTTACTGGTAAGTACGGTTAAAATTACTTTTCAGGGTCAGTGCTGGGCTAAAAGATGCAGCACTGGGTTCTCTCCTGATAACAGGTGAGTAAAGTGGAATTCGTACTTTGGTTGATTTTAGAGGAATATTATAAAGTTCCAAAACTCCACACTTAGAAGAATTTCCAAGTGAAACCAGTCAATGTTAGCCTATGAAGGAAATTCAAGTTACCGGTAAGTACGGTTAAAATTACTTTTCAGGACCAGTACTGGGCTGAAAGATGCAGCACTGAGGTCTCTCCTGATAACAGGTGAGTAAATCAGAATTCGGATTTCGGCTGATTTTAGAGGAATATTTGTATGTTTCAAAAATCAACACTTAGAAACTTTTTCAGCAAAAAGCAGGCAATGATATCCTATGGAAGGAAATTCAAGTTACTGGTAAGTACGGTTAAAATTACTTTTGAGGATCAGTACTGGGCTGAAAGATGCAGCACTGAGGTCTCTCCTGATAACAGGTGAGTAAATCGGAATTCGTATTTCGGCTGATTTTAGAGGAATATTTTAAAGTTCCAAAACTCCACACTTAGAAGAATTTCCAAGTGAAACCAGTCAATGTTAGCCTATGAAGGAAATTCAAGTTACCGGTAAGTACGGTTAAAATTACTTTTCAGGACCAGTACTGGGCTGAAAGATGCAGCACTGAGGTCTCTCCTGATAACAGGTGAGTAAATCGGAATTCGTAGTAAGGCAGATTTTAGAGGAATATTTGCACAATGGTGAAGGGAGGGGCGGGGCCTGAGGTGACATCTGTGCAAACGCGCCCGTGGCGCGTTTTAAGTTGGGGGATTAAGTCCCTTGAATCATGAGGTTCCTTAGGGGCCAACTAGCCCACCATGAACCTCCAGTATGCGCCAGCGGGCTGCGTTGCAGAGACGTGTAGAGAGGCCACACCCCTTTACACCTCTCTGCAACGCAGCTCTGTGGCGCTTTCTGGATGTACCTGTTGGGCTAGTTGGCCCTCAGGACCCTCAGGATTGAAGGGGATTTAATCCCCATCTTAAACGCGCCACGGGGCCTGTTTGCACACATGTCACATGAAGCCCCGCCCCTCCCTTCACCACTGTGCAAACGCGCCCTGTGGCGCGTTTTAAGTTGGGGGATTAAGTCCCTTGAATCCTGAGGGTCCCTGGAGTCCAACTAGCCCACCATATACCTCCAAAAAGCGCCACAGAGCTGCGTTGCAGAGAGGTGTAAAAGGGGCGTGGCCTATGTACACGTCTCTGCAAGGCAGCCCCTGGCGCATACTGGAGGTTCCTGGTGGGCTAGTTGGCCCCAGGGACCCCCAGTATTCAAGGGAATTCGTTCCCCTCTGCAAACGCGCCAGGGGCGCGTTTGCAGAGTACTGCAGGGAGGGGGCGGGGCCTCCGGCACGATGCCGGTCGTTTTTTTTTCTCGTTTTTTTTTTTTTAATGGGAGGGGGCTGCGTGGCCCCCTTCCCTGCCCACTTTGGCCCCGGGGACCCCATCCCCGGGGCCTGAGCATTTTATTTTTTTTAAATTTAAAAAAATGGGAAGAGGGCCGCGTGGCCCCCTTCCCTGGGCCTGTATTGGCCCCGGGGACCCCATCCCCGGGCATGGCCTCGATTTTTTATTTTTTTATTTGGAGGAGGGCTGCGTGGCCCCCTCCTCAGGCCATTTAAGGCCCCGGGGACCCCATCCCCGGGGCCGGCCTTTCCTTATTTAAAAAAAAAAAATTGAACTTTGGGAGGGGGCTGCGTGGCCCCCTCCCGGGCCACTTATGGCCCCGGGGACCCCATCCCCGGGGCCTGGCCTCACGTTGGAGACTGTGGGGGTCCCCAATCCCCCACAGTCCCAGCTGGCTCCCCGCCTCCTGCGGAAGCCGGCATTGCTTTTCCACATGGGGAGCAGCTAACATGCTGCTCCCCATGTGGAAAGCAATTAGTTTGCATTTTAAAAGAGAGAGCAGGTTTCCTGCTCTCTCTTCAAAATGCAAACCAAGTTTGCTATGACAGGACGGGAGCCGCGAGGCTCCGTCCTGTCATAGCAAACAGCAGTGTCCCGGGGTAGGCACCCGGGACACTGCAGGAGCCGGCCCTGGGGGTGGTGGTCCCCAGGGCCATCAAGGGCTCCAGGAGGGGGCCGCGCGGCCCCCTCCCATTCAGTGCACAGCCCCGGGAGGTGGTGGTCCCCGGGGCTTGGGATCCGTAACGGACCCCCATATTTAAATGTTTAGTGCCCCGGGAGGTGGCTGTCCCGGGGCATGTGGGGCTGGAGCCCCCCACACAGGTTTTAAAAAAAAAAAGAAGAAGCCCCGGGGAGGTGGCGGTCCCGGGGCTGCGGGAGGGCTCAGAGCCCTCCCGCCATCATTTTTAAATAAAGCCCGGGGTGGCGGTCCCCAGGGCTTGGGGGCCTTAGAGGCCCCCTACATAAATTAAAACCCCCACCATGCCCCCGGGACTTGGGCCACCCGGGGCCAATTAACATCGAAGCGCGGGAGACCGCGCTCGATTTTTCGGCAGGATCCGCGCTCCCTGAGCGCATCCTGCCGATTTAAAAAAAAAAATTTTGCCCAGGGGTCAGGGTGTTTCTACCCTGCCCCCTTTGTGCGTTTGCGCACTTGTTTCTGTCCCTCGGTTCTACCGAGGGACAAAATGGCTGCCAACACTTCCTGATTTGGAGTGTTGACAGCCAATTAGCATGCAGCTCGTGATCGGGAGGGTGCGCGAATCCGACGCGGCCATAGATATATATGTACTTTTACTTTTGATTTTCTCAGCAACTACTGAACGGATTTACACCATTTAACAAAAGGGTTCTTTCTGAACCAAGAACTACCTCTTTGCCAAATTTGGTGTAATTCCGTTCAGCAGTTCAGGCTGTAGCCGTGTCTAAAGTTTCCTATGGAAAAATGAATGGGGAAAACGCGTTTTGGGACCCCCTTTTTCTCGGCCCCCGCTTGATGAATCACCCCGAGACTTTCAGGGTAGGAGCGGACCGGAGCGCCCCACAAAGTTTGAAAATTTTGCGAAGATACGTCAACCGGCAAGAGAGTTATTTCAAATAGAATGTCGCGGATTTCCTATGGAAAATAGGTTCTAACTATAACTATCTACTGGCGACCGCCAGTAGATAATATATATTATATATATATATATATATATATATATATATATATATATATATATATAATACTTACCTTTAATACTTACCAAAATACTTACATTTTAAAGTAATTTTTTTACTGCGAGTATGCCTTTACCTTTAATGCAGTCGTTGTAAAGGCTGTTTCCCCATAGATATGGTTGTTGTGATATTCATGGGCACACCCTCTTGAGGTCACCTGCCTTGCCTCATTCCTTCACTTCCCTTGTCTCCCGCCCAGGAGTATCTTGCTTTTGACTGGTGTAAATTTGGCATGATTATTTCAAGGACTGTGACGGGTGGGTCTCTATATATAAGTCTACCCATGGGGGTTCTAGGACGACTGTTTCCATTAATTAATGTGCAAAAACGTTGTAGCAGATATCCCTCTAAATATGTATTAACCATACAGGAAGGAATGGGACGAGGAATGTGACCCCAGAAGTAATGAAGATTATCGGTAAGAAATCGGGCTGTTATGAAGGGAGATTTGGTTCTATGTTTCAGTACAAGGTAGAGGTAAAAATGCAGCATTCACTTTGAATGCTTATCCCATATATTATAGTTTAAAAAATAGCACCTTCATGTCTTGAACACCGGTGACATTTACTATGGCAAGGAAATTAAGGAGAATAGTGCAATATCCAAATTCCAAGTTTCAGCCATGGGTTTTCTTTTCTGTTCTGTTTCATGGAATAAAAAGAACTGCAATTTTTGTAAGGCATCGGGTAATTTCTCAACCATTTCCTGAGATGGATTCTTTGAGCCGAGGGTGGCAGTAAAATGAATGCTTTCTGTCGACTATTTTGCAGAAGTTTGATAGAGTGCAGTTCTTAAATTACCTCAAAAATTCCCCACACATTTCGTAGAATGGAAACTGGCACCAGCGTCATATTCTCATGTTGTTTTTGATATTATATAAAACGAATGGACTGTGTATTCTGTTACTTCTATTTTTCAAGAAAATATATTTCACTCTAGAGTACCATTAAATATGATGCCGTGTTTTTCAAGGGGTTATTCAGTTTGTTGTCACTATCTTACATTATGTAATCTACCGAATGCTTCTTTAGTCATTACATCATTCTGATTCATTGGTGTGTCACTCAGTTTGTTGCTATGCTGATGTTTAAAAAATAGAGGGTTTATTCATAAGAGGCTAGCGCCACTGGAGCATCACTTTTTTTTGACGCTCTGACGGCGCAAGACTTTCAATCATGGAGCTTATTTACAAGTCCATTGTGACAACGATGAGTCACTTTTTATCACATAAGGGCTTGTAAATAAACCCCCATATCTATGAGGTGACGCAAAACCACTCTGCGTGGCTTTGCATGGCTTCATAGATATGGAATAAGACAAAGCAGAGCAAGTCACTGCCGTGCCTTACTCTGCATCTAGGAGGTGTTCCATGGGCGTTGCGGTGGGATTTCCCATGAAACACCCATGGATTTTGAAGCTGCCCCAGATTTACTTAATCACATAAATCTGGGGCAGCGCCAAAACCTTCCCCAGATGAGGCGTATCGTAGAGAAATATTTTCATTTCTCCTTGTATTTTCCTCTTTCCATGTGTGCTGCATTCTGCAGCTCAAATGAAATGAGGGAAACACCTCTTAGGATTGTTACTGTGCATGAACAGTGCCCCTTCCTGCACAAAAACAATCCTTCCTGCAAATATGGTGCAAGAGCACCTACATTGGCACTAAGCAGCAAATTGTGGCCCAGCACAGGGGAAAAGGACAGAAATAAACTGTATTGCACAAATAAAGGGCATTCCTGCCTTTTCACCTCGGCATAGGGCAGCGCAGCAAGAAGACTTGCGGCACTGCCCAATGCCAAATCATCATAAATGAGTTTGCAGAGTAAAGTGTACAGTGCTTACCTCTCATTAAATTACATTTATTGACGATAAATGGTGCTGGATTGATGATGCAGACAGGGTTTCAAGAGCTCTAATGAAAACAAGGAAAATAGGCCACTCTTGTCCTATTTTTGGTGTGAAAAAATAGTCATAATTGGGATACGATGGGCCTCTCACGCCTATAGACCCCAATGATATTCGCTTGCTGTACTTATGGTAACTATAACCTGTATTGATTTAGTTGGTAGTGAAATTCCTAGATTTTTCGAAGGGCCTTTGGCATTGATAGAGCACAAGCCACTGATGCCCCGGTTTTTAGTAACCAAATCACTCCGTCATGCTCCATGTCATCCCAGACATATGTATACAGTCCTTCACTTTTACAAACAAATAATTTCTAAACCTGTCATCTCAATATGCCATTGAAAGCACACCAGGACTTCAACTACCAGAATGCATTAGGTTTTTACAGCGAAGCATAGGACTGGGAATACTTCCCGTAAAGGCATGGAATTATTGCGCTTTATTTCAAAGTGAAATAAACCCATATCTAAATTATATCTTAGCAATCCTCCCCCATCCCTCTCATCCACCTCTCATTTACCTTTATTTTATTAGTGTATGTCTTTGTGTTCGTATATTTTAAGTTTTTGTCTTTTTTTTCTATTTCTGTGACATTTTTGTACTTTTTTTTGGTTTTCTCTTTGCTTCCTTAGTTCTTCCAGTCTTCTTCAAAATTCTTCCCATTTCCTATTTCTTCTTTTTTCCCCACCCAGCACCATAGCAGAGCAGGGAGTGTCAGGAAGTGGCCGCGCCAGTGCGGCTGCTACCCACCTACCTCGTGGTCATTGGTGCCATAAAGGGGTGCAGCCAAGCCCAATTTTTTCAGAGGGGCAGGTGGCCGCACTTGTTTTTTTCATGATGCACCACCTCCCCTCCATGCTGGCAGAAGGTGGCAGGATAGTGAGCATGTATGCCCAGCAGGTGTGTCTGCAGCTGTGGGGGAGGGCACACTGATATGTGTGTCGGCACACTGCAGTCCAGCGCACCCAGCAGCAGTTTATGCAACACTGAGCGGACATACTGGACTGGGTGCAGGACCTGCTCGACCTGCTGGGTGTCAAGGTTGTAGGCTCAGTGAGTAAATTTTGTTATGTTCCACAATACTAATAATTGTTTCCAAATAGCATGCTGCTCACACTCAGAGGTAAGTTAAGTTTACTTTGCGAATATTATGTGCTCCAGTTTGAGCTAGCCTGGTGCTGGGCGCTACCTAATCGTACTCATCGGTGCTCACTTGGGATGATTATTTAGGAAGTCATGCAGACTTGTCTGTTCTGTCACTAAGATAGTGATAGTAGTAAGCAATATAAGTGAGTTAGCATTGTCTGTGCCTTTCTTTATGTAGCTTGTATTGTCACAAGCATCTGCCAGTGATATGTAATATCTGCATCTATGTACTGAAAAAAAGGGAGACTGAGTTGGCCCATCAAATGGGGTTGCAAATGAGAAGAGAACCAGAGATTATTTGTTGCAATGCGTTAGTAGTTCCAAATGTAGTTTCGTTTTGGGAAAACTGAAAAAGGCCTTAATTTTAGGAAATTAGGAATAGCTCAACTCAATAGTTGATACTACTAGTACAATAGGTAATCTGATTTAGAAAAGTACAATGTTACTGCGTTTACCTTTGCCTTTCAAAATTGTTTTGGGGAGATTAACTGTACCACTAACTTTTATCTCTCTCAATGTAGAGTAATTGTTTCTTGTTTTTTCATACAGTTACTGTCTCCTTTTTTAACTCCTCTTCGTTCAATCTAATATCTGTTAAATTCTTGTTATTTCTGCATTACCCTTTTTTACTATATTTCATGTTTCTGAAGTTGACTTCCTCCTGTTTGTACTATTCTGTAGCTTTCTTCTGCTTTGTTAGTTAGCTTTCCCTCTCCCCTTATATATCTTGTGGACTGGTACTGTAAGACTAAGAGAACAGATTTTAGGACCTCCATTGTGAAGATTGCAGGCCCAAGAAAGCTATTCTAAGACTGTTTGTTGAGAAGGCTTTCTTGTTCTTGCTCATGCTCAAACAGTAAAACGAGGGAGTGGCCATGCTGAACCACTCCCAATGTTGTGTTGTAGTATGTATTAACATTAATTTATACAGTATACCACCAGTCTTGATGACAGTGCAGTATGGCAGGAAAGTAGTATAAGGATGGTCCCATTGCATTTGCCAACAAATACCATATGTCCTTCATTGACCAATTAATTTAGCCCCATCACTGCGTTTCAATGACTCAGTCATCATAGTTATGTCTGTCCCTTCATTATGAAATGTTTTTGGTTGGCTTGACTATCTGGCTTTTCTAACATTTTCAATCAACAAAATGCCAAAAATGATAATAATAACAAGTTGAGGCGTATCTGGCATCTAAAATATGCAATGTTTTTTCTAGCTGCGCAAACCGCCAGTGCCGGGGCCAGCGGCAGCGCCAGCAGTGCTGCAGATGCAGCGGTGGTTGGAGGGGGAGTGCCAGGGGCAGCAGGTGCTTGCTTATTGATAATTACCAGTATACTCACTACAAGGGTGTCATGAACCACGCGCTTTAGTGGCTACAGCTGGGATTTAGTTCTTAATGGTCTCTTCTATCTGCAACTGAGCAGACAAAAGCTCATAATGAATTCTACAAAGGATGGGTTGATGGAAAAGGGAAAGAACTGGAAGGACAGAAGGTTAAAAGTATGGATGGGTGAAATGGTATAAGAGTGAAAGGATGCGTGGGTGAAAGGATGCGTAGGTGGGCGATAGGATGAATGGGTGGGTAAATGGATGGATCGGTGAAAGGATGCTCAAAAGGAGATACTATGATAAGTGAATGGATAGATGGATGTCTGGATGGATGGATATATGGATGGACTGGAATGGTCTATGACTGGATGAGAGAATGTAAATCTTAAATGGTGGGTATCAGAGGATGAATACTAGAACAATGAAAAGATGAATGGATAATTACTTGGATGAAGAAACGGGAGCTCTTCTGGAGAGGGGCTTGCTCACCTACTTTGCTTGCTTATTTTCATCAAAGCTTTGGTTCAAAGAGAGAGGTATTTTAATTTTCTGTCTAGCCCCTTGGTTCACTGTATTTGTTAAGTGAGGCAAATATGTATCCCACCCATCATCATTCATCATCTCCCTGCCCATATCATTTGGCCAGCCATGACCTAACTGCAGCATAGTTCAATTTGACACTGCAGTGTTGGCTGTGCAATTCAAGTCTGCTTAAGTTGATGTGGCATTTGCAAAGTTTTCATTGCATTGCAAACCTAAAATAAGATGTATTTCCTTTCCCTCCTAGTACCCACTCAGTCACCTCCTAGTACTTCACTCCGTTATTCTTTTCTTAATTCTGTTCCAGCCTATCTAACAAATTGAAAAATCTATTCTTTGCACCACATTTTTCCAGACAAGTTATCATTTATATTTTATGGCTTCAATAATGGATTGATTGCCTGCTCAAATTGTTCCCTTTCGACATTCGTCAACTACAGTGACTGACTAAGCCAAAGCTTAGGCAGTGGGCACATGATGATGATGATCAGTGACAACCTACTATTCTGCAGCAAAACCTCTACCTACTAAGCATAAGCCCTCTAACTTACCCTGAAGTAGAGCAAGATAAGATTCCTTTCCTTGCTGCCAAGTGAATGTATTTGTTGGAAATAATTTCTGGTGGCAGGCAAGGCCAGGGAGTACAGTGGGACTAAGTGCCTGATTTAGAGTTTTACGGATGGGATACTCTGTGACAAACGTGTCAAATACAAGCTATATCTAATTATTTTCCCTGTACTGCAGTGCATCGTTTTTCCTACTGTCTACTTATGGCAGACAGGATACAGGCATCTTATATGTGACATGTGTGATGTAGTGCCATTATTTTTATTTATCTGCCTCTTTGGAGTCATGGTAGAATTGAAAGGCATTTGGAGAAGAGCAGGGCCATTGTAATTAAAGTAAGATGCTCAGCTGCATACTGCAGAGACTATCAAAGTACCCGGAGCACTAACTAGCTTGCCTCCCTTTAGCACAAGGATACTTGTACTCCATAGTTCATAATGCCTCACCTATTAATGAGAGGTAATTTATTTTTATTTTTCCATGCAAAGTGTCTGTTTTGCTTTCTACTAGAGAATTCTGTAAAAGAAAAAAATAACAGTTTTTTTTATCTGGTGTGCTGTTATTCTGCCTTAATTCCTTTCAGCCAGTCAGTGCTCTTGCATTTACTGTGAGGCATGTGAGGGTAAAAAACGGCCCTGTGAGTGTGACTAATCACATCAAATTCCAATGGCCCTACAGGACCAGCAATCTTCTGCTTCTGTGTCACTATATAATTTTAATTTTAAACAAGAGCTTTGCACAGAGAATTGTTTACAATTTGTCTTTTTTTTCTTGATATAGCTACTCCTGCTGGTCGAACACCTACACAGCAGTAGATAGTAGCCTGGCTGTGACAGCAGAGGCTGGAAGCAATCAGGACTTAATTCCAATGGCTGGTGACCCTACAGGTGGAGGAGGATGAGGCAGCTGCCATTGCTCAGGGCTACCGCTAGCCTCCAGGCAACAACATCACCAGTGGCACCAGAGCTGGCATCTGCCCATCTTACTGCCACCATTGCTGCCCCTCCTCCCACACAGACTGCACATTACAGCACCACGTCATGCTGCACCTGGCACAGATAGAGGGTAACCTTGAGGAGCTCTGGACCCGCGAAGAAGAATGCCATCTTTTAGTCCATTTTTATTTGGGGTGGGTGGGAAATGGGATGGTAATGGGACTAGTTTGGACTTTTCTTTGGACATTTTGGACATTGGTTGCGATGGGGTGATTTGTTTGTGGAGGAATGGGCCTGTTGTGGGTGGAGAGGGTGGATTTTGTTCTGTATGTTGTTATATTGGTACAAACACATTCAGTTAAATGAAATATTATTCTTCTACTTTATGTCTGAAGTGTTTTACATTTACTTTTCACTGCTGATTTTTTGCGCATCCTCTTTGCAATCGGGCTATCAAAGTATGTGCATACCATTTAGTTATAGTTACCTATACCAATGTCCTAGTAACTATATTATTGATTGACCATTGGCCGGGTAGGGTATGCTGCCTTTGCCTATATTGCCTAAAACAACCTAGATAAACAAGGAAAGTCAAAGTTGTATAGTACAGTTATCTGCAGTAGAAGTTAGCTACTTACTAACTAAAGTAGTTCACTTCACTCCAGTTCTTTCTACCTAAATAGATAAAGTGATGGCTGCTACCTCTCTCATTCTTCAAAAACGTCTTGCAGGGTTTCCCAAGGTGACTTCTTAATGGTGGTGGTAGTAGTAGCAGGCTAGTGTGCTAACAGGGAAGGCATCACAACAAGCGAGGTCCCACTCCCACCTAGCTGAGCTCCAACTGTAGGTATAACCAAAAGGATTCTCCATCACAGACAACTAAATTGAAAGAAAAACACAGAGTTAGTGGGTTATATAATTATATCATAGCTTTACAAAGAATGAGACTAGACTACCACCACCATGACACAATAGAAACAAATACTTGCTATTATAACAAAAACAAGCAATAGTAGCTTCTTCTGAGCAATGGACAGCTATTTAATTAAAACTAAAGTTATGAAATCCTCGAGTCAGGAGAAGTGGATTTATGGTCAGGAGTGGAGCCAACATGGTTAAGCATTTACACAACACAAGGCCTGAATGATGATGCTGATTAATTATATTCTATATCTGCATCCCTTTTATGTGTGGGTGAGTAAGTGGGACTGGTGGGGCTAATGCTAAGGTAATAGAAGATCCCACAGTGAGTTGGTGTTGCTTTCACCGCATCAGTCCCATCAAGTGTGTGATCCATTTATGTTGGAAATTAAGCCACCTCAATAAATAAATCCCCAGCCCAGGGAAAGAGGGTTAGGAGTTTTATGAATCGATGGGAAAGGGGATTTGGGGAAAGGTGTGACAAAGACATACACCACACAATAACAATATTATTCATCAGGGCGACTACGAGCAGCACATCAACATCAATCTGCTGTGAAAGGAAATGAATGTATGACACCGTTCAGTTAAATCCATGGCAAAGAGTCCTTCAACTAGAGAGACCCAAGTTATATATCTAAGGCTCTGATTACGAGTCTGGTGGTCCACGAACTACCAGACTCGCAATTGGGTGTGGCGGTCTCCCGACTGCCCTATTAGGTGTCAGGCGGTCGGGCTGCCACAATCCTGTCGCAGCCACCAGGAAACCACTGTTCCCTGGCAGTATTGCGGCGGTGTAGAGGCACCTATATTCTTGACGGGACCACCGCGGTCCCGCCAAGCATATTAGGAGATTCCTCTCTGCCAGGGTTTTCATCCGGCTCCTCCTCCATGAAAACCCTGGCTCAGAGGAAACAAAAGGGGCCCTACAGGCCCCCTGGTGCCTCTGTGCCCTGTGGATGCCCAGAGGGAGGCACAACATGTGCCCCCCTGTGTGTATGCACACCAGTTTCTGCACAGCATGGATATTTCTGTCCATGCCATGCAGGAATGGTTTTTGGCATTCCCATTGCAGCACCCGTTTTTAGAGGCACCACTGTGGGTACGCCAAAAAAAGCCTGCCAGACAGGAGGAAACTACTAATCAGAGGGCAGCCCGACCACAGCTTTAATGGTGCAGCAGCAGGGCGGACCCGGCGGCGCACTGCCAAAGTTGCAATCAGACCCCAAATGTTCTGTCATCTAGGCTTCAAAAATACAAATTATGGAGGAGTGAAAAGGAGTGTATTCTGGGTGTGCTGAAAGGGGATGTACAGAGTGATAAGTGCTGGATAGTGGATACCTAAGCAATGTGCATCCACCCGGCTACTTGAGACTGAACAGTGACTGAAGCACCTGGGTTACTGTGAGAATGCAAATGGAGGGCAAATAGGAAGGGTGTTTGTTTGTTTGCTGTCACTCAAAGGCTTGAAAATGGGTTGGTGCGCTACAAACATTGGGGTACCAGAAGGGAACATTTGAGGGGCAATGAGAATGGGGTACTCGAAGGTCAAAAAGAAGTGAGAGGCACAGAGGTATGGGGATCCTAGACCTGGTCCTACAGTAAGAGATGTCAAAAAGTCCCTGGTAAGGTCCTTTGTACAACCCTGACCAGATTTTGTGTAGTATGGCTCCTTCTGTAATTAGTGAACCCACACAGATCTAAAAATGGTGATTGTTAAAAGAAAAATGATACTGTATTGCCAAATTGGGTGATACATCTGCATTCTTCTAGGAATGTCCGTCTTTGGTGCCTGGCTGAACCGGTCCGGTAAGGTACGAAGGAGTGTTATGGAGTTTTCGCTTTTCATGCAGGAGAAGAAGAGGCCTGTTGACTGTAAAAAAGAAACAATATTGTAGAGTCATGGAAAAGGACAAAAGGTAAGCATAATGAGGTGTGTACCAACTACCAAGACTCAAAGGCACAGTAAGAGCATAGGCTGCTGCAAACATTCATTTTATCAGTCATGGCAGATCGATTAACTGAGAAGAGAGAGCAATTTACAACCAAACACAGACAAGTAGTTGCATGTACTGGGCTGATCAATCTCACTGTCATCATAACATTTGGCCAAGTGCGTGCATCATGTGATGATGATAATGTGGCATCACAAGCCTGTTTCCAGTTACAAGCAACATGTCTCCACCTACCACAACCGCCCTAAGTTGGCATGGTATGCTCAGACGTGGGTCCCTTGCTCACTTTGCCACTGGATTCAAGCTAGCCTGGCTGATGAGGGCTATTAGCCCGAAACCGGTCCCAGGATACCTGTTTCCGGTCCAAGGAAGACATGGCTTGGCAGTTCGGGCTGGACTGTTCCTATGAGACACAGGGTCAAGACTGATTTGCATATAGCTGTGTCTGAACTGGGGTGGCGAAGTGAGCTAAAGAACGATGATGGATTCAACCCAGATCTGTGACTGGGGGTGAGTGTCTGAAACGTTTCAGCGCTCCGTCCATCATCTCCTTGTGTTTGCTTTGTTCACCCTATGTTGGCAGGGTATGCCCAGACGTGGGTCCCTTGCTCACTTTGCCACTGGATTCAAACTAGCCTGGCTGATCAGGGCTGTTTAGCCTGAAACCAATCCCAGGATGCTTGTTTTCTGTCCAGGGAAGACATGGCTTGGCAGTTCGGGCTGGACTGTTCCCATGAGGCACATGGTCAAGACTGATTTGCATATAGCTGTATCTGAACTGGGGTGGTGAAATGAGCTAAAGAACGATGATGGATTTAACCCAGATCTGTGACTGGGGGTGAGTGTCTGAAACGTTTCAGCGCTCCATCCATCATCTCCTTGTGTTTGCTTTGTTCACCCTAAGTTGGCAGGGTATGCCCAGACGTGGGTCCCTTGATCACTTTGCCACTGGATTCAAGCTAGCCTGGCTGATGAGGGCTGTTTAGCCCGAAACAGGTCCCAGGTTGCTTGTTTTCTGTCCAGGGAAGACATGGCTTGGCAGTTCGGGCTGGACTGTTCCCATGAGGCACAGGGTCAAGACTGATTTGCATATAGCTGTATCTTAACTGGGGTGGCAAAATGAGCTAAAGAACGATGATGGATTCAACCCAGATCTGTGACTGGGGGTGAGTGTCTGAAAAGTTTCAGCGCTCCATCCATCATCTCCTTGTGTCCACCGACCACAACCACATAAGAGGAGTTTCCCATTTGAGCCAGCACACACACTCAGCAGCATTTCCCAAGTCAACGCACCTCTCTCCAGTCCACAGAGATGAGTTGGCTTCAAAGTCATCATCATTTTGGTTTCCCTTTGAAGTTGATAGACTCAATATCTTCCTTCTTCTGGCTGTTGAGGTAGTGCCGCCCAAAGTCCTTCCATTCTCCACCTAACTCTGAGTAACAAAATTAGTTCAACTCCATCCTGAGACCTGTAGTGCACTGCTGCTGAAGAACAAGAAAAGAAACAGAATTTGATTACTTAGTGTAGATTTGTGCTTGTAAACTAAAGTGACTGCTCTGGTCTCTGAAGTACCAGAAAAACAAAGAAGGGGACTGTGGTAATGTGCAAGCCTCTGGCTTGGAATGTCTTGGGTCTAGAATGCCATGAGGTCACTGGAGCTCTGCATTCTGATTGTAAGCAGTTGCTCGAGTGCCCCTTAATGGACGGATGTACTACGAGATTAAACTACATTTCAAGCTACAGACTGCGTAACATCTTCACTTCAAAACTGGCGACGATCCGGGATTTGCTCGCTGTATTTCACTAATCATTTGGAAGAAGGGGCCAGGGAGCAATCTGCCGAATACACAAGGAGCAATCTGCCAAATACACCATCATCTACTTCAAAAGTGTGACCCGCTCGTAAGTGGGCACTGAAGGTGAGACGCTTTACTTCTTATGCCTGCGTGTCAAAGATTCAAAGCATTTTTTTTAATTTGACTTTTCTCCGTCGAGCTCAAGCTTAGCGACTACTCATTTCAAAATCTGGCAGGCGCTGATAGTCAGAAAGCTGCGCGGTCTTCGAGCACTAGCATTTCACAGCGCGGGCAGCGTGGCCTCCGAGCCTCTGAACACGAGCGTTGCACAGCACGAGCGCTTTGAAGCTCGTAAAGCAACAATCAACTGTAAGCCAGCTACAGTCAAATCATCCCATACACGAGTGCGTCCAGCTCCTACGCCATTTAATGAAGTACGTGTGTGCTTCAATTCATGACTACCAGTCAAATCATCTCGCACACGAGGGCGTACAGCTCCAACATCATTTAATGAAGTATGTGTGTGCTTTAGTTCATAATCACCACGCGAGTGCCACAAATCGGTCCAGTCTACTATCAAACTTTAAATAATCATTTCTGCAGCTTACCTCTCTCTTCTGGCTGGCCGCATCTGTTTCAATCTTCAGAACCTTCACCTCATATCCGGTGCTCTTTCCTCTGCTTCAACCATAGAGTCGAATTTCACAACACTGCCTCCGGTGGACTTCAGCAGTATTTCACACTTTATACTTCTAGAGTTTGTGATCTTTTCCATTGGTGCAAGTTTGGAGATCAGCAATTTGCACGCTTTGCTTCCTGAATTCTTTGTACAATATTTCTTTTTGTCTGCATCGTGTACACTCTCTGCAGGTCCATTTGTCAGTGATCTGCACACTGAAAAAAAATATATATATAAACACTATTCATTCAGCGACCTACACACTTTGAGCAATTTTCACAATTCACTTTATTTAAAGTGCAACTTGCAGATCTGCTTCTCAGTGATCTGCACACTCTTTACAGAACATAACTTCGTCAGCGGTCTGCACGCTTTACGCAGATCGACTTTCCTGTGATTTGCACACTTTATATAGTCATGCAAAGCATTTCACCACCCGCACCATTCCTGCAAGAACCTGGCGAACCTCCCTTAGAATGGAAATTGTGGATCCGTTCCTTCAAAGCATATTTAGTGGCAATTGATGCCACAAAATTTAAACCTTATAGACAAAAAGGTCTAATGTATTATCATCTAGGTGTTGAAGGGCAAAATATATTTGAACACTTACCTGATTATCAAGACTTAGATGTGTCTGAACTTGATGAATTTGACATTGCATTGCTCAACTTAACAAATATTTTACCAAGTCAAAAAACCTTGTTGTTCATAGATTCAAATTCTTCACGAGAGTACAAAAACCCTCAGAGAGTATCGACACATATGTCACTGCTCTGAAGGAACTAGCTGCGACTTGCGAATTCGAAGAGTTCTCTTCACACCTAATAAGAGATCAGCTTGTAGTTAGATGTAGTTCCAAAAAAATTCAAGAATGCCTTCTTACCTGTAAAAATCCGTCCTTAGATAAAGCAATCAATATAGCTAAGAGTATTGAGGGTTCATGTCAAGACGTAAACTTTTTAGAGGAATCGCTTAACAAAACGACCATCTCTGGTGCTGTTATCAACAAACCCATTCCCAATGCTGATAACAAAAAGAACAAAAGTGTTTTTAAACCCACAACTCAAAATCCACAACCGTAAACATCAACTTTCCAAACACGCAAGATCATTTGCTTCAGATGTGGATCACCCAATCACGTTTCCACTTTCAAATATTGTCCTGCAAATGGACAACAATGCAAGAAATGTGGGAAAATGGGCCATTTCTCAAAAGCATGCAGGTGGGGTAGGTTTAACAACCCTGTTCGCTGTGTAGTCAGTGAAGATCACGATGTTGATGACAGCAACAATGATGACTCACTTAAAGAGTTACTATTAGGTGTGAGACGTGTCAAACAAGAGAAAATGTCTTCGATTGCTGATCCTGAAACTGAAGTTTGGATCAATGGTATCCCCATTAAACTTCTGGTAGACAGCGGAGCTCGCATTACTAGTATAGATCATATTAAGTACACACAGTTTTGGGGTACACAATCCTTAAAACATCCGGATCTCATGACAGTGGCTTTTGAGGGTAGTAAAGTGGATCTCATTGGTTATTTTTGGTCATCCATCAAGCTGTTACACTCTTCCATCAATGGAAAAGTTTATGTAGCACGTAAAGGTATTAATGTCTTAGGTCTTATTCATCAGGCCGAGTTTAATTTAACCATTAGGCCTGGTTCAAGTAATCCCATTACCATTGAAAAGCATGATGTAACGAGTATTGATACTTCTGTCTGCAACATGCATGACATTAAGCGTGTTATTAACGTTGACAACGACTGGGAAAATACATTTCCAAAGGTTTTTCAAGATTAATTGGGGAGAATTACTAATTTTGTATATTCTGTGAAAGTCAATCGAGATGTAGTACATGTGAAACACAAGTTACGCAAAATTCCCTTAAGTGTCAGGAAAGAATTATCTTATATGCTATCTGACATGTGTGTGCAAGGTATTATTCAGAAAGTTGAGGGCACCCTATGGCTATCTCCCACAGTTTTAGCCAAGAAGAAGACAGGTGAACTGAGGATGTGTGTGGACTTAAGAAGTGTCAATGAGGCCATCTGGGTAGATAATTTCCCCTTACCCAGGATAGAAGATCTTATCAAGAAAATTGGTCAGTCTAACTGGTTCACCAAACTGGATCTTAGATCAGCTTACCACTAAGTACAATTAGACAAAGCCTCTCGCCATCTTACTGCCTTTGTCACACCAGATGGCACCTTCCAGTTCTGCAGTATGCCCTTTGGCATAGCCTCAGCGGCAGCAGTCTTTCAAAGATTAATGTCCGAAATGTTTCTTGATATTTCTCAGGTGGCTGTTTTTCAAGACGATATTTTACTCTTTACTAAAAGTGAATCTGAACATGATGTTTTAATAATAAAAATTTTGAACATACTTGAATCCAGAGGTGCTACCTTGAGGAAAGACAAGTGTATTTTCAAGGCAAAGGAGATCGAGTAATTGGGTCACGTCTTTTTCCATCAAGGAGTTAACCCAAGCCTTGCCTTGTAAAGAGTATCATAGATGCACCTGCTCCTAAAATTAAAGAACCGTTACTTTCTTTTTTAGGTATGTGTGAATTTTACGCTAAGTTTCTAAAGAGCTTTGCCAACCTGACAGAATGTTTTAAGCCTCTTTTTTAAAAAATGCAGAGTTTCTATGGTCAGATTCTTGTGAACAATTTTTCAAAGTTATCAAAGAAAGAATTGTGAATGTTCCTGCTCTACAGCCTTTTCTTGAGGGTAGAACCACTATGGTAACTGTTGATGCCTGTGAATATGGTCTTGGAGCTGTTCTTACTCAATTTGATAATGGGTATGAATTTACCATAGGCTTCGCATCTAAGACACTTAGACCTGCTGAACGCAAGTATTCAGTAATTGAAAAAGATCTCCTAGCTTGTGTTTGGAGTGTAGAAAAATTTAAAGCATATGTATGGGTCAGGCCTTTTATATTCAAAACTGATCACTGCCCTTTGGTGAACATACTTTCTGCAAAAAGATCAAACGTACCACGGCCAGAATCTGAAGATTAGCAGCAAAACTTTTAGAATTCACTTTTTCCATTGAGTATATCCCCAGAGGGGAAAATTCTCATGCAGACTGCTTGTCCAGGCTCCCTATTGAAGAACCTCAGAATCTTGAATGGGAAACAGAAATTGAGGAGTGCTTTTTTGCGTATATAGGGGATGCTACTTTCTGTGAGAAAGATTGGGTCTCTGCCATTGAATATGACCGCGTTCTCAGCAAAGTTATTGCTTTTGTAAAATCTGGTTGGCCCAAAGAGACTCTATGGGAACATGAACTTCAGATGTTTTGGAAAGTTTTAGATGAGTTGTCCTCAGAAGGTGACATTTTAGTACGTGGAGACAAACTAGTGGCACCTTCATGTTTTCGTGAATGTTTAATCGGTTTAGCACATAGTGGTCATTTAGGCTCCACTCTGACTAAGAGAAAGATTAGGGAGAGAATTTGGAGGCCTCGCATGGACACTGAGGTCGAGGAATTTGTTTCCAATTGTGCCAAATGCAAACTTAGCGATAAGGTTTTAATGACGGAACCCCAAGTTGAGTCGGTCAGTCTTTGTCCCAAGAGAGCCTGGCAGCACATTGGTGTAGACTTCTTGGGTCCCTATCAAATTCTTCCTAACCACATGAGATATTTCATTGTCATGGTTGATCATCTCTCTAGATGGGTCAAAGTTGAAACAATCTCTGAACCCACTACCAAAAAAGCAATTGAGTGTTTCCAGAGGGTATTTTCAAGAGAAGGTCTCCCTGGTGAGATTTTTACTGACAATGGGGTTCAGTTTACTTCAACTGAGATGTCTTCATTCTTGAAAAACTGTGCCATAAAACACTTGAGGACACCTCTTTACCATCCTCAAAGTAATAGGAAAGTTGAACACTTCAACAAAGTACTTGTAGAATGTATTCAATCTTCTATTAAAAGCAATTCATGTGTTGCCATGTCCATTCAGGATCTAGTTTGGTCTCACCGCACTACACCGCATTCAGTAACTGGGAAATCCCCTTTTGAGTTGATGAGGGGTAGAGAACCCACCTCAGAACTTTGTCCTTTTTGGAGCATAAAAATTTCACAGAAGGTTGGGAGTGTAGATGAATGGTGGAAGTCAGCTGAGTTTAACTCAATTCTTGTCAATTTAAAGAGAACTGTGAAAGCCAATCCTGGTCTAAGGAAAGAATGTAGACTAAAAATAGATGACTGGGTACGTGTGAAAAACCCAATACTTGTTGGCAAAGGTTTATCCAAATTCAAAGACCCTGTTCAGATTTGTGAGCTAGGTAAGAATTCTGTGAAACTCTCCGACGGGAATTGGTGGGGCGTTTCTCGTGCAGCTTTGGTTCCTCACAATGTCATGTCTGTTAATACTGAGAAACGTTTTCCTCAGCCTAACAAAACTAAGGAATGTTCGAAGAATAATTTGTTGACACAAACCATCAGAAGGAGTGCTCGTGCTCCCGAGCGGCCAAAAAAAGTGGAACAACTTTGTTTTACGTTGATTACCTTGACACCTTTGTTTCTTTTCTCTCATGTTTTTTTTTTTCTTTTTCTTTTCTCTTTTTCTTCTCTTCCTTCCTCTCTTTTCTTACTTTTCTTTTAGGAGGGAGTATGGGTACAGTGTTTTGTAACTGTTGAAATTGTTTCAAAAGGAAATTGCTTTATTTCACTTTGACAGCTATATTGTTATTTACTTTGCATTATTCTCTGTTTTATCAAAAGGGAGATATGTGGTAATGTGCAAGTCTCTGGCTTGGAATGTCTTGGGTCTAGAATGCCATGAGGTCACTGGAGCTCTGCATTCTGATTGTAAGCAGTTGCTCGAGTGCCCCTTCATGGACGGATGTACTACGAGATTAAACTGCATTTCAAGCTACAGACTGCATAACGTCTTCACTTCAGGGACCCTGCAAGTAAATCTCGCTAAGTGTGAAGTGGACAATCACCTTCAGGAAAAATGATCAACCATCAGACCCCAAACTTTGCAAATCCTCGAAATCAAGTTTACAAATTATTAGTTGAATACCCTCCAACACTGTTTGCTGCCACATTACTGATCAATCATCACTCACAATACTATCTCACTCATTGGTGCAATAGTTACATACCTGTTTCAATCCAAGCAGGGAGGTAGGTAGTAGGTACACAATTGTCTCCTCCTCCTGGATGCATGCAAAATATTGGAATTTGGAAGTCTTGTAAATCAAATGAACTTTACTGGGGTTGCCCTGCTAGGGCTAAAAAAAAGAATAGGCATGGGAGGGAGGCAGGCATTGTCTCCAGTGTCCTTGAAGGAAATGGGGAGGATTGTTCACTACACAGTGGTCCAACTCCGATCCGGCCATACTTGTGCTTCAAAATTGTGGGGCTGCATAAGTCAGATAGAAACATAATGTTCCACTAGCTATAACTTTTTTTTAGCAAAGAAGTTCGGCGATAAATAATTAAAAAGTTCGCTCAGACACAAAAGTAGAGTTCGTCCTCAAACTCAGGTGGTTTGCCCGAAAGTTGGTTATCATGATCTAACTAAGCCTGGGCGTAGTTCGCGAAGTAGCGCTACGCGAAGCTACGCAAAGTGCAGTTCGCACTACGCGAGCTACGCGTAGCACTACGCGAACTGCGTAGTGCACTGTTCGCAATGATTGCACAGTGCCAGATGCTTGTCCGCACTGTGCAATCATTGAAAACGGCATCTTGCACAGTGCGAGCTGTCTTTACTGCCGCTCGAGTAGATTTTTACTCGAGCGGCAGCTTCTCAACGCGGACTGGTAGTTTCTCATCGCGAGCGGTCGCGAGCATACGCGACCACTCGCAATGAGAAACCTGACCTCCCAGCGTTGAGAATCTCGCCAGGAGGTTTATTTTCCACGCTCGCGATCGGCAACTTGATGTTGCTGATCGCGAATGAGGAAAAAGTCTCGCCGGGATGTCATTTTGCTTGCTCGCGGTCGCCAACTTGACGTTGAGGACCGCGAGCAAGCAAAAAATGACCGCTGCACTACGCTACGCTACGCGTGTTTGCACTGTGCTACGTGCAATTCACGTTGTGCGAAGTAGCGCAAACTTCGCAAACTACGCGAGCGTAGCGTAGTGCTTTGCCCAGGGTTAGATCTAACACACTTGAGTCTGACCAATCACACTCACACTCATCCTCCTCCTGTACTATTTCAGGAATGGTGTAATTGTGTGGTATAAAGTGTTGGTTCATTTTGTTCATGGTCAATCACTCCACTTTTTGAGTCGAGAGACTGGTCCTGCTCACTGTGACTGCACCAGCTGACTGAACACATGCTCAGCAGACACACTGGCCACCGGACAAGCAAGATACTTTATGCCACTCTGCTGACCTCTAGCCATAGGCACATCTTCTCATACCAATATACCAATGAGTTTTGAAACACATAGACCTCTCTTGGGTCATCCGGATAGCCCTGAAATATCCTCTGAATGGTTATTGTTACTGCCACTTGCTCACCCTCTTTTGCCTTTGCCTCTGCACTGGACATAAGACCTGCAAATTGAAACCATTCCAATGCAGAGATTCTGGGTGAGTGTTGTATTTCTGTTGTTGTTGTTGTTGCCACCAGTGTTATTGCTGCTGGTTTTGGCTGCTGTGAGACAACAGGACTGCCCTCTCTGGAAGTTGAAGGCGGCACCCCAGAACTTGTGCCCTGTGGCGAGACTCTAATTTCCAGCCCTTCTTCTTCCAGGTCTCTTAATGGATCAACAATCCACATTTTGTATTCTAAAATATCACCATATGAAAAAGGAATGAAAGTAGGCAGCAGTTTTTTGTACTGTGGATCAAGTATTGTGGCAAAGATGTACTCTTTGGACAACGCAATGTCTCTTTTCAGCCTTTTATTATCAGAAAACTGAAAGACTAAGCTCTGTACTAAATTGTGTGCATCTTTGTTCACACCTGCAAAGATTTCAGCCACCATTTTTAACTGGTGCTGTAGCAGATGCATCAATGGGATAGCTTGGCCCACTGTACTGTCCTCCTTGCTGACTTCCATGTGAAAACTTCAAATGGAAGTAGCATCTCAATCAGGCGTTTGATTAGGCCCATTTGTCCATCACAACGGACATGTTTTTCACAGTTTCATCCCCTCCTCTTTGAATGACATACCCAATTATTGATTTGCACTGCTCAAACAGATGTTGCCACATGTAATATGTAGATTTCCAACGTGTTGGCACCTCATGTGTGAGGGCTTTGACTGGTACTCTATTATCACGCTGAATGATCCTCAACTGCTTCCAGGCTTTAAAAGAATGGCTGAAATTAGTGTAGATTCTTCTGTAGATGGTCAGTAATTTGCTGACTAGGTCTTCTTTTTTCAGAAAGCCCTGCACAATGAGGTTGATGCAATGCACCAAACACAGGACCCTGAAATAGCCACCATCTGCCATGGCCTTAACTATATTACTGCCATTGTCTGCGGCAGCAAATTAAATTCTGAGACCTCAGGGTTGCAGCCAAACAAACACCTTGCTTTTAAAGTCTTCCAAGATATTTGCAGCATTAGTGGATTTCTCCATTGAGAATATGGCTACTGTTGCATGCCGCCGAACACTCTTAAAACTTTCTTCAGTGCTGAGACCTAGAGAAACCTGTTGCCCAACCCCCTTTAAAAGAGATCCAGAGTGCAGTAATACACATATAATCAGTGGCTTGATAACTGGTCCACATGTCTGTCGTCAGTTGGATAGTGTGGACAGCACTGTTCTGCAAAGCTTGTCCAACCAATTGCAGCACATCATGATGGAGCGCTAGAACTCCTACTCTGGCAAAATAGGTCCAGCTGGGAACCTTCCATTTTTAGGCAGATGGCTGCCACAAATTCTAAAAAACCCACTCCTTCCACAAAAAATGTTAGGAGTCCCAGTGCTAATTTTAGCCAGATTCCCATTGTAGAAACAACCGTTGGGTGGTTGCATTCGTAGTGTCCCTCCTGCTTAACATGCCTGTAATAGTAACCTGGATTTTTTTTTGTGGTGCCACTAATGCAGGCGACTTTTGGAGAGAACCAGGGGGTGGAAGACTTAATGTGTTTGTCTAGGGGCAGTCACTGTATGTTGTTGCTGTACTGTCTCCATCTGACTCTTGTGCGATTGCAAGGTTGCTGAGGCGGGTGATATTGGCGCAGTGCTGGGATCGGAGCTGATTCCCCTCTCTCAACACCAACAACACCTGAACCAATTTTTTTAAATGTGCGCCTCCCCCCAGATTGCGTGGTGTTTTTCATATGGGTTGTTTGGCCTACAGTACCATAGTGTGAACCAGGCTTCCCTCAATGATAACTCTTGTGGCAAATGGAGCATATTGCGTTGTTATCCTCCTGTTTGCTAATCATAAAATAGTCCTAAACTGGGGAGGCAAGCTTTTTCAGTGGGCTACTGATGCTACTGCAGTGTATACTTTTCCTGAGCTAGTGCTGTATGTAGGTCTCAGCAGGGGCCCTACAAATATGGGAGCTGGCAGTGTGGTGGTGCGACATCCCTCGGAGCAGGTTGTTAGGAGACTCAATGCCAGTTTCCTGTGGGCCAGCTCCCAGAATGACTGGCTTGTCATCATCTTCACCCATTTCCATAATTGTATGGCATTAAGGAACTTCCCTTCTGCTGAGCTCCTCCTAGCATGTCTTGAACTCAGCCGGCATCCAATACGTGTCCAGATCATCAGAAGATGGACTTGGAGAAGATGGTAGAGTACCCTTCCTTTTTCTTGCTGGAAATCTGTGGGCCAATGGTTGTAAAAAAGGAGATTCTTCTTGCTTAGCAGGAAGCTCAGCATCCTGTTCTGCTCCCACTTCAGGAATATCTACTATTACTGGCTACAGCTGTTTTCCACTGTGCTCAGTTTCCTGCAACAATTGGGTACTACTTTGAGAAAGAGACAAATCCAATTTAATGTCACTGCTCATCGGTATCACCATGATTGCAGTGGCTACCTCAGTGTGAGGCTTGACCTTAGGTTGGGGGCTTGCCATTAAAGTGGGAGTACTGCTCCCAGCTTGCTCCCCAAGTGGCCGGTTCGGCAGGGACAAGTTTGCCGAAAAAGGTTCTGGCTGTCACGTCATTGGTGGAATGCTGCTTCTCACTGACCACTTTCTTGGCAGCATCTTTCTTTGGGGCTATCTTGAAGCTGTCAGTTAGCAGTGGCACTCGGTTGCACAAACAGAAGAGATTGGAGAACTCATGTCACGTGTTGTGTGGGCACATTACTTTGTAAAGACCTTCTGTCTGGCAGTACTCTGGGTGATGTCTCTTGTGCACCTAAAAGCAAACAAGCAAAAAAACATGTAGCCAAATGTGGTATTGTTGAAGTTTGAATCAGTACAGACAAAGACAATATAATTTTGTGTTGTTACTTAAGCTATTATCCAAAATAACTATCAACAATAACGTATCCATTCCAAAGTTAAACCCAGCACCATAACGCACCATCATAACATAAAAATTTAATTTCCAATCAGCACAAATATCATACACGTGTAATTGTGTGCTTTATGTACATCAAAGCCAAGGAAATGCCTTTGGGGGTAAGGGATTTTTTTTTAAAACAATTAAAATTGAAAAAAGAAATTTAAATAACAAAAAAAAATAACAGAAAAATTAATTGCTGGTGTACTAGTAGACTATGGGACCCCCATTGGGAGGCAAGGAGTTGCAAGTAAAAAATGCATATCATATTAAAGGTGCAGGGGAAAATGTAATAATCCTTAAAAAAATGAATGCTGGTGTGTGCCTATTGCAGGCAAGGGGGTCCAGGGGGAAATGGAATAATCCTTAAAAAATTAATGCTGGGTGTGTGCAACTATGACAGGCAGGGGGTCCAGGTAAAATTGGAATAATACTTAAAAATGAATGCTGTTGTGTGGCTGTGCACCTATGGCATGCAGGGGGTGGATGTATGGTGGGAAAATTAAAATAATAATAATACAACAATGTACAAAAAGGTTTTAAAACAATTACAATTGAAAAAAATTAAAATAACAAAATAATGAATTGCTGGTGTACTAGTGGACTATGAGAATCCCATTGGAAGTCAAGGAGATGCAAGTAGAAAATGCATATAATATAAAACACAGTTCATAATTAGCATAATATACATGTAATACATTGATCATCAAAAATTATTAAACTGATATCAGTGAAAAGTAAAAAATTGTTTGCTCCAGTCCGTTGTCCGATTAGGCTGGGCTGGATTCAGTCTCTTGGCTCTTCTTTCCATCTTCTGGGAGGGACTTGGAATGCTGTCTAAAATCATCTACAAGGAAGTAAGTGGAAATTCTCCTTGCTTTGGCTGGTCCATGTTTCTCACTCCCTGCTCAGACCAGTGATCTCAGCATCGTCTTGACTCTGAACTCTGTGGGGCGTGTGCATCTTCATCATGGGAAAAAAGAAGGTGGTAAATTCCAAATTAATTTTGGGCTCAAATGGTTCAAACGGGTCAATCATAGACTCTTTTCTGGCAAGAGAAATGAGAGTCATCTCAAAGGATATTGACTTGGCCAAAAGAAGGCTGTCCCTAGACCTTGCCAGACCCACTACTACCTTTATACCCCCTGATGTTGATACGGTGGACTCAGTGGAACATGTAGGGCCTCTGGAAACTGAGGGCACCTCAATCATCACTTATGCACCTGGCTCTCCAGCAGGCCTGCAGGTTCAGCAGTCTCCATGTATCCACGCTTAAGCTGCAAAGCGCAATCGCACGTCCAGGCTAATGACCTCTAGACCCGAGGCCTCACATACTAACAATGCTGGTACCTCGTGCCCTCCAGCCAAGGACTTCCTGGTTGTCAACGACAATCTTGTATGAGTCTCCATTCTGACCAAAATTATTGCTGCCTTGAATTATTGTTTTTCCCCAGTAAGGGAGAAGCTTGATGTTGAAGTTAGCAAAAATTTCTAAGATTTGCAATTGCCATCTGAAGCCTTCCCTTTTAGATAATACACCTGACACCACCTCAATAATATGGACCTTGTCTCTTACTAAAGTGTCTGAACCTATCCCAGTCCCCAAATCCACTCATCTTCTAGAAGGCAGCCTCCCCCAGAGTATTACTGCTGCCACAGACTCAAGGAGCACTGCTCATTCTAACTTATCGTTACTACCTTCATAGGCCGATCTTCACCGGGCCCCACAGTTTTGTCCTGCTGTTCCAAAGAGTGAGGTTGTCATTGATCTACCACCTGCCGCGGCTCCCTATGTGATGGTGATTGGGAACGTACCATCTCTGATTTGGATGCAAGCAAATCCTTTGACCAGCTAAAATACAAAGTGACTCACTGGATTGGCTATCATTCCAATTTAGACCCCTACATCCAGAAGAGGATTAACATTGTGTAGAAGAATCAGCTGGCTGGGGAATGAAACTAAAGCCTATGAGGGGGATTCGGTGGTGGTTAACTTCAATCATCCCATAGTAGCCACACAAGTTTTGGAAACTGTCAGCTCATGTAGATCTGATAAGATGTCCATTATCCAAGCACTTTCATTAGGATTTTTCTACAGGCCGGAGGATGTCCATGGACATAAGTGGGTCACCAGGCTCACCCCTCTCTCCCCAAGCTCTCTGCAATTACGACCATGGCTTTTGTCAATCAATTTGCCGCTTTGTGAGCACTGGTTTCTTGTGATTGACTGTGTCCCCAAGACTTTCCCTTGACTTCTGACACCTCATCCATCATTAGCCCCTTGTCCTCCCTTCGTTGGACCCTGCAACGCGTCATCTTTACAATTTTTATCTGGTTAGCTGGAACTCTGTTGGACTTTCCCCAACATTCAGTGATGCAAACTGGCACTCTTTTATCATGAAATTTTATGTAAAAAGCCTGAGAGAAACTTGGGAGACCTCAAACTGTTTTTTTCTGGAGGGGTATATAGCATATTTTGTCCGGCTCTTGCTTTAACCACAGGCTAAAGGGTGCTTAGTAATCTCCATTGCGTTGGCAGTAAAAGGTCATGGTAATGTATTACCATGTGGCTCAGCATTTATACAAGCCTTAGGTTTGACACTGACCGGTCCATTGTATTTTATTTGGTGCATTTCTATAACCCTATTACTGGCTCAATAAATTCATCTAACAGATCTCTTCTGGGCTCTTTCATTGATTCTGTACCGACAACAGGGGTGGTCCTCAGAACCTAATCTTAGTGTGGGACTTTGACATACACTTGTGTGAGAGCCCTCTTGCTGTGGGGTGCAAAAAGTTCCCTTGTAGGATCAAGAAGGTCTTACATATGGCATACTCAAGGGAAGCCGTAGAGTTGGACAAAATCTTAAATGACAACTTAGGGCCACACCAGCGCCCCGCTCCCACACTGCCAAACTCAACCGTCAACTGCCCGCCAGATTAGGAGTTTTCTCCTGGTCTGGTGGGCGGTGCTTTGGCAGTCCCAGGTAGTGAGCCTTAGAAAGGCACCGCAATGGGAACGCCTTTGCCCGTTGATGCACAGCATGTGCCCCCCTGCATGCACCCCATGGCCCTGAGGCAGAGGGGCCCCTTTGTTTCCTCACCACCACACTGTTCATGGTGGGCTTAATGCCATGAAAAGGGTCACAGTGAGGAAACTCGTAATATGCTTAGCAGTGACACAGCGGCACCGCCAGCTTATTGCAGCATCACACCACTGCAACACTGCCGAGGGATCACAGATCCCGGGCGGCTGCAGCGCTCCTTTGGCAATCTGACTACCAAACTCGTAATCAGGCCCTTAGTCTTTACCTTGGATAAACTGGTCCATGCCCCAAAACCCCAAATCTCCTCTATCTTTATGGGCAGAGGATGCTCATCCATTATAGATTTCATTTTTGTCTCTGTACCACTTTTTTTTGTGATTTCTAGTTTTAACATATTAAACAGTGTTTTTAGCAATCATAACCCGGTCCTCATCACTTTGAACTGACAGCAGCCTATTTTGTCCTGCCCCTCAGAGTTCACCTGGGGCCCACTCTTTAACTGACCAGGGAAGATGCATAAGGTGGGCAATGGTGGAGCCAACCGATTTAAGCACACATTATTTCATAGCTGTGCTCAGGACTTTTGATACCTCTTTAGACAAAGTTAGCCAGTAATCAATCAATACTAGAGGCCTTTGGGAATATTTCTAAGAAGGTAGCTGCACTTTTATCTCTCTTGGTTTCTAATTCCATCCCCTCGGACCCTAGATGGTTTGGCTCTGGTTGTTCATAGATGCTTAGGTCCCTAAAGAGACCATTAAAAATTACCACGAGAAACAGAGAGCTTGTTGCTATCTTTCATAAAACTATAAATCTGAACTAAAGAGATGCAAACAGGATGTTAAAACTCAAGCATGGGATGACCTAGCCCTAGCAAGAATATGGAAAAATAGCTCTACCTTCTGGTGCATTATAAATCATCGCTTCTTTGTGCAGATCAATGATGCCATGCTGTGCCATCACACTGCTGTCAGCCAGTGGGTCTCCCATTTTAAAAGTACATACAATCACTCACCCCTAGCTGAGGCAGTTTTGTACCTGTGCCACCCATCCTTGACTGACCAAATCTGGTCATTAACCTAGAAGAAGCAATTCAGGGAATTTGTGGTTTGAGCAGCAGTAAGGCCCTGGGTCCAGACAGCAACGTGTCCAACCTGTTCCTCAGTGATGTGGTGGTTTGGGGTTCAGCCTTGACTTTTAAATGCCTCAGTTAGGGAGGGTTGCTATCTTTCTTGGTCCTTCTCAGTTATAGTCCCAGTCTTCAAAAAAGGGGATAAAGACAACCCACAATGTTATAGACCCATATCCTTTATTGACTCTGTTGTAGAGGCCCTGGGGCATGTACTGTTGGCAAGACTAACCAGCTGGGTGGAGGTGAACATTATCTCAGACTTGCAGTATGGCTTCAGACAAGGGAAGTCCATGATCGATCAGTGCTTGAACCTATACTTAGTTCTCAACAAATATGCTCCTGCCCAGTGGCGGCTGGCATGGCTGGCGGTGGGGGGTTATGGGGGGGTTGTGTGGGGGAAAGAAGGGGGGTTGCGCAGGGAGAAGGGAGTACGCATAATAAAAACAAAAACAAAAATAACTTACCTTGCCCCTGAGTCCCATGTCGTTGCTCCTGCTCTCCTGAAACTCAAGGAACATGAAGCAGGCCCCACTGACCAAGCACAACACTGCAATGCAGCGTTGTGATTGATAAGCACCCAGGCTCCGTGACGAATCACAAAGCTGCAGTGCAGCATTGTGATTGGTGTGAGCATCCTGGTAGGACGCTCAGCCAGGGAATGAGGGCCTGGGCATGTTCTCCACGCAGGCTGTAATGCAGCCTACATGCAGAACGGGGCCCGGGAGGGCCGAACAAACAGTCTTTGCGCACTTAGGAGTGGGCAAACCATTCCTCTCCTGCCCTGCTCCAAGAGCAGAGCAGCTCTGCCCACCCACCCGCTGCAAAGCAGCATAAACATAAAATGATAATAACTGAAAGGTATTATCATTTTATGTTTCTGCTTCTCTCACTGCTTGAAAGTAGTGGGATGACGCGGAGGAGCCTCCACTTCTCCTGCCTACCTAAAGCTCTAAATTTGGGCCTCATGGACCTTACATCGGCCTTCAACAGGGTTAACCAGAACAAACTGTGGGGTACCCTCTTCAGGATGGGGTGGACACTAATATTGTCTATGTATTATGGGACCTTCATTCCCACATTACTGCATCAGTTAGGTCCTCAAGCCAGGCTGCCCACACTGATTGTTTTAAGGTTAAAAGAGGGGTGCAGCAAGGGTGCATACTGGCCTCTTTTTTATTCACCCTTTATATTACTAGCTTTGAGCAGGCTTTGTTGGAGTCTAAGGGTAATTGCCCTCATTTAGGTTTTTGGCCACTCCCCGCATTGTTATAAGCAGATGATGCGGTTCTGTTGGCAAGTCCCGCAAGGTGTTTGCAACACTTTTGAAATCCTTTGTTGCTTCTATGGATAAGCTGGACTTGGCAGTTAACTTCTCCAAGTCCTTTGTGGTAGAGGTGGGGCATAGTTCAGCTAAGACGCAAACGTTTAGTGTCTGTAATCACACAATTGCCTAGGTCAAGGCCTTTTTATATTTAGGGGTCCTGTTTAATTCCAACACACCCTGGAATCCCCTTGTGACTGCTAAGAACGAGGAGCTTTATAGATCTGCAGCTGTGATTTTTCACTTTGCATCAAGGTTGGTTAGTAAACCCCTTAAGAACACTGTGAAGATTTATCAAGCAAATTGCATTTGGAAGGCTTTCTAAGGAGGCGACATCTGGGGTTATGTGGCTCTTAACCACTTTCAGATTTCTGAAAACAATTTTTTGCGGCAGTTACTATGTGTTTCTCAGAGGAACCCATCCATGTGCGTCCATGAAGAGCTAGGGGTAGGTTACCTGAGTGATTTTTAGTTCTCTGTCCCTTGATGGGCTGGATCAGACTATGGTCCAAAGAGGAATTATCAGGGTGACTTACCAACAAATTAAGGGGGTCAGTCTGGGGGCTGCTTGTGCTCCCAGCATTGCTTGCCTGTATATGGGAAATTTTGAATCCAAACACATATACAATGAAGTTGCCACGTTTTCAGAAAACGTCCTACACTGGTCTCGTTTTATTGACGATATCTTCTTTGTCTGGAGAGGCAATGAGGAAACCCTTGCTGAATTTATTCAATGGATCAATGCCTGTGACACAAATCTGATATGTACAGCCCATATCAGTAACATTAGAGTGGAATTTCTTGATGTGTGGATAGAACACCATAATTCACAAATCCAAGTGTCTCTATACACAAAACCTACAGCCAGGAACACTCTTCTTCATTTTAGTAGTTTCAACCCGAGTTGTCAAAAACAAGGAATACCCTTCAGCCAATTCCTCCGCTTGCGGAGGAATTGTACTACCATCAAGGATTTCTTGGTGTATGCTGAGACCCTTAAATTCAAGTTGAAGGCCAAAGGATACCCTGAAAAACTGATTAAAGACTCCCTCAAAAGGGCGTGTTACTACAACAGAGAGACTATGTTCACTCCAAGGAATAGACACAAAGAAGAGAAATTTGTCTGCGTTACTAAGCATTCAAATATGGATGGTAAAATCAGACAGATTGTGAATACCCATTGGCATCTTTTAAACATCGACAGTGATGAGAAGAGGCTTACAAGACCACTCTTTGCCTTCAGAAGAAACTATAATTTACGTAACCTGCTAGTCGGAGCTAAAGGAACAGAAAAGAGCAAGTTCTGTCAGAAGTCCATTTCAGGTGGGGACCATATTAAGGGCAATTACAAATGCGGCTCATGTCAAGCCTGCACCACGGCGATTGTGGCTAAACCCATTAGAGTTAACAGCAGAACAGTCTACCTTAAGGACTTCATCAATTGCCGCTCATCAAAGATCATCTATCTCATCATGTGCCCATGTGATTTGGGATATGTGGGCGAAACAGGATGCAAATGCAGGATGAGAATAGGGGAACACAAATCCAACCTATGTACGAACAAGTCCGCAGTTCCTTTGGTTCAACATTGGAAGGAGCTCAATCATTCTGACATAGATTTGAGGTGGACTATTATAGAAAAGATAAAATCAGAAGAAGGCAGAGACACGACTGCCACACGCAAGAAACGAAAGGTATATTGGATTTTTACCCTTAATACCCACAAGGAAGGTCTTAATGAACAGACCCCTTGGGAGAATGCCTTCCAGTCAGTTGGGCCTCCGGTTGTTACCTCATGTTCTCTGTCTCGACCTCTGGATCAGATGTAGGGCATAGCTACCTTCCCTGTGGCCCCCTCTTGACTGGTTCTTATCTTGTTGATCAGATAGCCAAGCTGGGAATCCTTTCTTTTAGTTTATTCTTAGGTCTGTTCTCAGGCTACTCATCCCGTGTTTAGGTCCCCTCTCTCTGTGGCCATCCTCGTCCTGAAGTACCTTCATACCTTCCCTTATTTCTAGCATTCGCCGGCAATTTCTGGTCTCTTAGCAACCCGTCAGTTTTTCCTCTGTATACACAGGCCGGGTTTCTCCCGCGGCCTGGTCAGCTGTCTTCTCCTGTCAGTATATTTCTTTATACCAGCACTTATCGGATCGTATTGTGGTTTTTTTTTTAAAGGAATTTGCCTTACGGCACCGATGTGGGACGTTTGCTCCTTACTCCAAGATGGCCGCCGCATTTACCTGCTGATGCCTGGCAGGCGTGAGTCCACCTGAACCTTCTTTCTATATCCGGGTCAGGGGCTGCATTTAAGCCAGTTTCTCTGGTCCTTGACCTCACAGTGGTTATCCGTATGCCGCCTGGCCCTGAGACGTGCTACAAAGGGTTTTGCAGAATAAGCTGGGATCTGATAGTACGAGGTAAGGAGCCACTTTTCAGCACGCCCAGGGCGGTCTATCTATCCTCTATGCAGCAGGGGCTCTTCTTACAGGTTGTTACATACCCCTACTCCAGGACTTCCTTGTCTGAGGGGTTATCTCTCCTTTTCTCTTTCTGTATTGTGGCAAGGGAGCGGACCCCCTATAGTATCCTTTCGGGACATGTCTTTGTATAGAATGGGCTCCTGTAGGGCTACTGTGTGTTTTCTTTTTTGGCACCATGCATATCTCTTTTGTGTGATCCCGTACTGTTACGTTGCATTGTTGAGGGGCTCAATCTCTTTGCCTCGGGCACCCTGTTTATCTGATCCCAGGGCATGTCTGTTTCTTTTGATTTATGGGGTGGTCTGTTTGGGTTCTCTTTCCATGTCCATCTGGCTCCATTTAGTGTGACCTGCCCATTTACTATTGCCACCGTGGCTTTGCTGTTTCCGCATATGTATAAGGTACCTGTTTTTATTTGTTTCCAGATTCCTGCGGTCTGCTGATGGCTCTGTGATCCCCTCTTCCACAGCCTGACATACATGTTATCTTATGAGGACACCGGTCGCCTTGATTGTCGCCCCGAGATCTCAGAACTCCATCTTCTATATTAGTTCTGGAGATCTGCATCCTATATATCCTTAATTCATAGGTAACTTTATCGTTTTTCTGGATACATTGTTTAGTTTTTGGTACCACGTTGATTACTTTTCCTATGTTTCATGCTCCCTATTATTATCTTCTTTTTAGTGTATCTTTTTCCCCCGTTGGATCCCGTTTTTTCGGAGCAGTTTCTAGACCGAGGAGCTGCTGGATTACTTATCATCTCTAACCTCAGGTACCAGCCATTTAATGTAGTGTAGATTTATCTCTAGATTTCGGTTAACTCATCTGTATCACACCTTTAGTTTTTGGCTTTGCTGACCTTCTATCCTTCCCTCTACACCATATTTGGGGTGATGTTTTGACACTCTCCCACTTAAGGGTGTTGGCACTCTTTTGCATCTGGTCTACTAGCACGAGCTACGGTATCTGTAGCTAATGGGCTATAAGGTCTACTTTTAGGTTAAGTGGCATGACTCAGAGATTTTTTACTTAGAGTTCTGAGGATTTTATTTCCCACTGTCTTGAGCTCCAGTGTGTATGGTATATATTATGGGTGTTTTGGTTGATACCAGTATACTCAGGATCTGTCTGTATCATTTTTAGATTCCCCAGGTGTATGATGCCCCTCTCACTACCAGTTTCGTGCCCTGAAGAAGGTGTGACCCGGGCATCGGGGTAGTCACACCGAAACGCGCGTCAGCGCATTCCTTTCACATGACTGGTGCTATTCATTCATGAATTCTGGATACCTTTTGGAATATAAAGTTTTCTTAAATAGATAATGTGTACATAATAATTTTATGAAATTAGGATATCACACGTATTGACTCGAGGCACAGAGGACTACAGCGCCAGGGGGCGTTGCGGCAGGAGATGCACACGTTGGTCTTCCCGCGCCAGCCGGCGCTTTAAAGCAGGCTCGGGCTCCCGCAGCACGGGAGCCCCTGACTATTCATTTGCAGCACAGAGCACTTTCCCTCGAGGCACAGAGGACTACAGCACCCAGGGCGCGTTGCGGCAGGAGCTGCACGCATTGGTCTTCCCGTGCCAGCTGGCGCTTTAAAGCAGGCTCGGGCTCCCACAGCGCGGGACGTGCCCGGGCATGACTGATCGTGGCTGGGCAGGGCCACCCCCCTTGGCTCCCCTCCCATACCTCATCGAGGGAGTTATAAAGCAGAGTTACTTCCCGGTAAGCCTAATCTCCTTTGCATTCTGCCTGTAATCTCATCTAAATAGAACATTTTCGAGTTTTAAAATGGGTAAAAGGAAACTGCCGCCATGTGAGAAGAAGGGACTTATAAAGACTGCTCCCATTACTAATTATTTGAAAAACGCTGTAGGTTTGCTCAACAATGAGATAGTGCAAGTGGAGGAGCAGCTGGCAGCTACAAAAATTGCACTAGATGCCGCCTTAAAGGTCCCTACATTTGATGGCATGTCTGAACCTTTGAAAAGGGTGTGCAGTTCCTATCTGGACGAATGGGAAGGACAGGTCTTTCTTCTTGTTGCCCTCACACACCCCTGGAGGTGTCATGCTTCATCATCGGGCGTTTGCCCCTCGTCAGGCCGGCGCTGCAATGCCTGACGGGCTCCCGAAACCGGGGCTCTTTGCCGGGGATCTTTTAAAGAAGAAGCCGTAGGGTGCGTGCGGGTATGAAGGATAGGTAGTGCACAAAGTGATAAAATAATTAAAATAGGTGTGGAGCAGTCCTATTAAATCAAATTTTAATAAACTAGGTAGCTCTAGCCTAATTAAAAACTATGTGTGTACCCAGGTGGAAATAGTGTTCCTAAAGGGCAAACTAAATACGAGTGGTCAACATGTTTCGTGCCCGATTCGCCCCTAATGGGTCAATTGGCACTTCGTCAGGACCGATAAGCAAAAGGACGTGTACTGAAGAGTACTGTAGACCTGTAAGAGAGGAGGGACAAAAAAGGGGGGGGGGGGTTGGAACAACCAAAATAAAGTGAGATATGGAAAAACGTAAAGACATTAGTCTAAGGAAGCGACATGTTTAGCCCATGTTACCAACACAATTTAACATCACAGCTTTAATTATTTTATCATTGCAGCGCCGGCCTGACGAGGGGCAAACGCCCGATGATGAAGCATGACACCTCCAGGGGTGTGTGAGGGCAACAAGAAGAAAGACCTGTCCTTCCCATTCGTCCAGATAGGAACTGCACACCCTTTTCAGATACTTAGCTATACCCGGGAGCTTGTGTGCAGGACCTCCTAACCCAGCTCCCTGTCCCTCCTTTTCAACAAATGTCTGAACCTTTAGCATTTATGAATAAAGAGAGACACAAGGCCGACGCGACTGGTGAGGCCAGTGAGCAGGAATCACCACAAACCATTGCACCTACGAACAAGGACTTAACATGCGACTTGGCCAATCCATGCATATATGAAACCCCTTTGGAAATCACTGTTTTATCGAATAGTTCTGACTTGCCATCTCCACCAATAAAAAAAGCAAAACAACAGCCATTAAAGGCCAATGGTACTGTAGAGAAACAGACAGCTAAGGGAAAACCCAAGTTGAAGCTAAAAAAGGGAGGGAAAAACTTGGACACAATAAGGGAGGATCTTAATACCCTGACCCATGTACAGAGACCGCATGATCATGAAACACTATTTAAAAAGTTACATAGCAAAATAGATAGTATTGAACGGCGTATAATGGCAGAAATTAAGTCTGTTCAGAAGGACGTCTCTTCTGTAATGGACATGATCACTGAACTATTGCCTCTTCATTCTTCAAATAAAAACAATAGATCGCATGAATCAATGGATGGAATTAAAGAAGGAGTAGGTACGTCCATGTGTGTTGGTAAAAGCAATCAGAGTGAGCCCGCCCCTGCACCTTCCATTAGGGGATGCCAGACTGACAGACTTTCTCGTGACCTAAGGTCCAATAAAGAATACACGGCTCCCCCTCTGAGCTTGGTAAAATCCAACATGGAGGATGAAATACCTAAAGCTAGACACCCTGTTGACAACTTAGAGGAGCCGTTACAGCTATCCTCGCTACATCTACCCCCACAAGCTACCCCGTATGTTATTGTTCTGAATAATGTTCCAACACTAGCTGCAAACCAGAGCGAATCATACGAGACATTAAAAAATCGGGTGGCTCACTGGATATCGGGCAGTCGAACTATGGCATAAATGTGTTACATCAGAACATTATAATGCTAAGGAGGGTGCATTGGGTTGGCAGTTCTAGAAAGCTATATCGGGGTGATTGTGTTGTGGTGAACTTTCAAAGTAGAGAATTTGTAGGGAACCTGTTGGAAGTTCTTCTCAATAATGCTACAGAACTTGGCCCCTCCCATAAGGAACATATAATAGCTACGCCACTAGGTTTTTTCTATAAACCCAGACACAATACAGGTAACTTAATGTCTACATACAATTCCTGCATGGCAGTCCCACTGTCTAATAGGTACGCACCTTTACGCAGATGTAGTGAAATCGATTGACAGATAGGGGGGTTGGCCGTCTGACCACCTGGGAAACCTGGCCCTAAGATAACTTTTAAAGAGTTAAATATTGATATAAGCCAACAAGTAGAAAATAGGTACAAGGTACAGTCCCAGGGTCAGGTCCACTCTTCAGTGTATAACCAGCCACTCGCTGAAACAAGTGAATATATCCTGAAGGGGGCTATAGATGAGCCACAGATGATTGATAAAGATAATGATTCTCCCCTATCATTTAATCAGTTGGAAACCGGTCTTTGTACACAACTAGACACCAGCCCCGCTTTAAAACGATTTGACGAGTTCTTTAGCATTATGACATGGCATTTTGCGGGGATTAAAGACAAAATTGATGATGAAGTATGGCTAAAAACACTACAGGGATGTTCTTAATCCTATTACAGGAAACTTGGCTCACCGAGCCCTTTTTTATTGATGGTTTTTACACTGTGTGTATGAATGCCACCCCATCTAGAATGGGGAGAGCTAAAGGCGGCTTAGCGGTGTTAATTCCGATAACATCGCCCTTAACTTTAAAGAAAGCCAACACTATGTCAGAGTTTTATCAACTTTTTTATTTAGTTTCTGTGGGAAAACAGTTCATTATTGTAATTAATTTCTATAATAATATTTTTGACAAAACAAGAGACTGGAAGAAGATCTTGACCACTTTTTGGAGGGATTGGGAGGGGATTATATATTAGTTTGGGCGGGTGATTTTAATTGTGAAAAATGTGATATTGATTCAGGTGAATCCTGTGGATATTGTGATTGTTTTGGTGATCGAATCCCTCATTTTCCGCATGATTCTTACGGGGAGGCAATTAACAGTGCTGTCCATAAATATAACTTAGTTGCTGTGGACCCTACTATCTCTGCCGGAGTAATACCTTTACAAACATTTATGGGGGCTAGATCATCGTCTAATATCGATCATTTTATTCTCTCGGCAAACTGCGGTGATTTGGTGGAAAAACTCTCAATCTGTGCGAGTATTTTAAGCGACCACCACCCGCTAACTCTGACCCTATGGTTCACCCTGACATGCCAAGAAAGGGGTAAGACCATGGACTTGAATATTAGGACTCAGGGTGAAAATGGTCCTACCATACGGTGGACAGGTGTTGACCCTATTTCCTTTATGGAAAATCTTAAAGAGCAAAAACAGAGAGATATAGATATATGCTCCGACAGCACTTCAAAAAGCCTATCTGTTATAAATGCCTTTTGTAATATTACAACTAAAATAGCAAGTAACTTGACCACCAAAAAGAGAAAGAATGGCTGTAACCTTAATCCTAGATGGTTTAATCAGGTAGGTTCAAGGTTAAATGGGGACTTAAAAAAGGCACTGAAATCAAGACCAAGAGATAACGCAACGATCATTTCCTTAAGGAAAAGTTATAAAAACGCTCTAAAAGAAAGGAAACAAGAGATCCGCGAGGAGGCCTGGAAAACATTAATACAAGCTGCTGAGACTCGAAACGCAGCATTGTTTTGGAAAACAATTGATCACAGCTACTTTAAGGAAAACTCTGCAGTAAAAATAGATACCGTTGTCCCTCCAGGAGACTGGTCATTGCACTTTGAGAGCATTTTTAACCCTGATGCTGTCAAAAACACCAGGGGTAAAAATGATAACTATATTAGAGTGGAGCCTGTAACATTATCCCCTAAAACGCCTGAAGAAATAATATCTGCCTTACAAAAAGTGTAAATGGCAAAGCTGCCGGTCCAGATGGGGTTCCCATTGGTATTTTTAAATATAATATGGACTTCTGGATTCCAATTTCACTTAATGTTTTTAATGCCACCATTGATGGAGTGGTGCCTGCATCGTGGGTGGAAAGTGTAATTGTCCCGATATTCAAAAAAGGGGACAGAGGGAAGGCAAACTGCTACCGTCCTATATCCCTACTTTACTCCACTTCCAAATTGATGGGGAGAATAATGCTGGAAAGGTTAGAAAACTGGGCCGAGGATAATAACATCTTGACCGAGGCCCAGTATGAATTCAGAAAGTGTATTGGGACGGTGGAACAATGCATCAATCTAGAGCTATTAATAGGGAAGTACACCCTAGCTAAGGATGGGGTCTTGCACCTCTGTTTTGTTGACCTTACTAGCGCCTTCGACCTTGTAAATCACGCTAAATTATGGCAGACATTGCAGGCGCTAGGTGCCCCTATTGATATACTAACATATCTAGCTCAGATGTATTCTCTTTTAACTTCCAGAGTGCGATACGGCACCACGGGGAATGTACTCCGGATTTTAGAGTAACACGTGGAATCCGGCAAGGTTGTGTTTTAGCCCCTCTTTTATTTTCCTTAAATATTAATAATGTAGATCCTTTTTTACAAAATCTAGTCGTAGACGCACCAAAAGTTAGGGCACGCCCAACCCCTGTTCTTCTCTATGCGGACGATGCTGTCTTACTATCAAGAACAGCTAACGGTCTGCAACGTTTAATAGATAATTTTGCCCTGTTCATGTCTGAAAAAGAACTCCAGATCAATTTAAAAAAGACTTTTGTCATGACATGTGGGAGCTCTAAATTAAAGAACAGACAACATCATGTGGTAGCCATCAATAGAGTCTCGACTTTCTCATATTTGGGTTTGACTTTAAATAAGAATGGTACATGGAATACACATATGGAACTGTGTAAATTTTTAAGAAGTTCTGAGGGCATTTTAAGGTTTTCAGCCAAAATAGGAAACAAACCTATACGGGAATTTCTCACCTTGTACCGTAGCAAATGTGTTACCGGTGTTTGCTACGGGGCTGCACTATGGGGGAGAGCTAATACCGCCCGTTACAAATCTTTGAAAATAAATTTCTAAAAAGACTGTTAGCAGTCCCTAGTTCCTCTCCAAACTATATTATACATAAAGAACTATCTGTACCATTCTTAACTGACCTAATGGACACGGCTGGTCTCACTCTTTGGCAAGGAATATGGGCCAAAGATGAGACCAAATTTACAAAGGACCTAATTTTAGACTGTTTATCCCTTGATCACAGTAGTAAAATTCCCTGGCTTGAGCATATATTCACCCTCCTGGCACGCTGCAAGGTGCAAATAGATAAACAGAATCCAGCAGCTATTTTAGACCTTAGTAAAAGAGACCTGAAGACAAGGTATATGCATGCTATGGAAGGTGTTAGAGAGGCTGAAGCCTACCAAAAACAGAGTGTGAAATTTTACTGTGAAATACCTTCTGTAAAGGGTACACAACATAGATTTTACTTGACAAGGCTCAGGTTTGGCACCTTACATTATTTAATAGCATTCCCCAAACAGGAAAAGTGGTGCCATAAACTCCCGAATTGCCCATGTGATGGAAAGTCTCCCCAATCCACGCTGCACTTTTTACTATTTTGTAGCTTTTATACAGATATCTGGAAATCCATTTTAAAACCTTTGTTTTTATCTAAAATGCTTTTTTTATTATAAACATGCTTTTAACTTTATTTGTAGTCTGGAAAATCAGACAATTACATATGCAGTTATTTTGTACATACAACAGGCAATAAGGAGAAGAAAGGCCTATGTATACCTGGGCGCACTATTGTATGAAAAACCTGATGACAATATGTAATCGCGATATCTACACCGGCACTAAGCACTTTATATTGTATGACAAAGGTCATTGTTTGTTCATCATCCATTACATATGAACGTAGCACTCTGTACTTTATGTACTTGAGTGTCTAAGAACCGCTCCTCGTTCCTTCTGATTATATAACTTCTTCCATTTTTGTATCCAATGATTTGAACTGTAACTTGTTATATCGTATGCCAATGAAAAGTTGTTTTTAATTTTTAATTGTGTATTTTTAGATACTCTTTTTAAGTTTGCAATTGTAACTGTTTTCTCTGAATAGTATGCTTTTATGGTGATTTTACTTACACCGAATAAAGCTGTCTCGACTTGACTTGAGATAATGTGTACATAATAATTTTATGAAATTAGGATATCACATGTATTGACACTTTTATCGAACTGTATTAGATGAAAGTTGGTTATTTTTCATCCTTTTTTCCTCGATTGTCTATGTGTCATTGTCTGGGTGTTTATATTAAGTTGACTAGTCCTGTTATGTGTTTTGTCTATGTGTTTGTATGAATGAATTATGTGCGTGGTCACTATGTGTATTTATTTATACGTGGGGTTTTCATTATGAATATTTTTGATTTACGTTTTTGTCTGGGGTTAGTAGCCATCTATGTTGTATAACCTTTTTAGTGAATATTTATTATCCATTCACAAATTTTGCTAAGATTGTTATATCGCAAATGTGCATTGTAAATTATTACTATATATTCTCAATAAAAATTGTTAGGGGCATATTAGCAAGAACCTGCGAAAATTATCGCAAAGCTTGCTTAGCGCGCGTTTTTCTATTGCCGGCTATCGCTGGATATTACCGCGGAGATAACATGCTATTAGCAAGGTTTATCTCCAATGCGATAAAATATCCAGCGATAGCGGCGAAACCCAGCAATAACGCGAGAAATCCAGCGATAGAATCCCCGCGCTAATGCTGGGGACTTAACCTTACAATCCACCTCCCATTGACTATTATTGTTAAGTCATGTTTTTACCAGTTCTAAAAAACCAGCGCTAATCGCGGTTAGCGCGCGTTTTTTTATCGCTTCGCAGTTATTGCTAATAGGCGATAGCGATGTTAGCGACTGCTTTCAGTCGCTGTTAGGTTGGGAACACCTCCTTTGCATGTCATTAGTGATAAATATCGCTGACATGCAAAGCGGCACCCAAACCAGTCGCTATCGCCTAAAAGCTGTCGCTAACACCTGTTAGCGACAGCTTGCTGATAGGGCGATAGAAATATCGCCGCTTTAGCGGCAAAAAGTGTCGCTAAAGCGGCGATAGAGCCCTTGATAATATGCCCCTTTATTTCTTAGGAGATCTACTGTGCCTATTTTCTCCCTCACACTGTGTTGGCTCGATAGTGAGGAGGATATTTCTTTCCCCTTCTGTATATTTAGACGTTTTCGCGCTATATTATAAAAAGGTTGCAGGCAGTGGGCTTGTTTATTTGAATTAAGCCTAAACAAATTCCCTGGATTAAAATGTAAAGGACACCTTTATGTTTCTGGGGAGGGGGGAGCTTTTCTATAATTTCGAGAGTATACACAAAGTGGATAGAACCTGGATACAGCTTAACTTCTCAGAAAGAAGATCCCTGCATAGATAGGAGTCTGAACTCGTGAATCCCACGGTTCGGAGGTATGTGTTGCTGGCCACAACACAGTTGATGGAGCCTTATCTCGCGCTTGTTAAAAATAGCTGAGAACATTTTATTGCTCACCGGGTTAAGATTCAATCGTCTGCACTTACCGATAGCTTCCCCTAGAGGATGTTATGATCTTGGGTCCATGGGTCCTTGTGGCTGCGACAATGTCTCTGCAGGACACCCTACATGTTGTGATACTTTGTAAATTTTTTGCAGGGCCTAGAAGAGCTTTAGTCATCTTGTTATTGAAGGAGAAGGGCTTTCTTCAAGTTCATCCTGCTTTATCTTTCTTACAGATGTTGTCTGATAAACTTGTGATTTTTAACGTTGATTGTTTCTTAAAAGCTATCATGTACCTCAGGAACCTGCGGAAAGATTAATTGGGTTTGATTTTATTTCATCTTTGCATTTAATGGATGTATTGCGTATAGTGACCTTTTGTATTTATTGCTTTTAACGTGTGGGCACTTTTATGGTTCAAATGAATCCGAATAAAGAAAGAAATTAAAAAAATGAGTCCACGTTGAGTTAGCAGCACACAAATACAATACCACAGGCTGGTACGAGAATCCCCTGTTGACTTTCAACTCATTTTCTAAAACAGCATAAAAAGGAAAATATTTTTTATTATTAAATAATTTATTTGTGTGTTATGAAGATCTCAGCATAAAAATACCATTGTTTTTACTCAACAATATTATTCTCCAGGGGAAACGTGCAGACAAAACTTTGACAGAACATCTGCAAACCCTCAATCCTCTAAAGTATATCTGTACAGCAGCAAGAACCTTTTGCACAACCCCAAACTTTTCATTCTCACAGGAAAACATGCATTTCTTAGTAGTACTATGAACTAGTAAAAGTTTTTAGTTTTTGCTGCTGTATTGCTTTATTTGAAGTGAATGGTGCATGAAGACTCCCTGATACTGAATAATTCTTAATTTAACTTGCTAGTATCCACTGATCTACAAAAGGAAAATTCGTTTCTTTCTAATTACTTGTTTCAAAAGAAGGAGTAAGTGGCATTAACATAGAATCGAGGGGCATATTAGCAAGACTGGCGATAAAATTATCGCCGTTTTAGCAGCAGGAAACTGCCGCTAAAACGGCGATAATTGGCTTGCTAATAAGCGTTATAGAATTCCAATAGAAGCCCAGGTTAGATGTCCTGCACATCTAACCTGGGCTTCTATTGGAATTCCATAACGCATATTAGCCAGCCCATTATCGCCAGTCTTGCTAATATGCCCCCGAGTTTTAGTGGAGCGTTCAACTGGGAATAGGACTGTTTCTGTTTACCAATGTAAGAATGAGGTCTACCGTTTTGTAGTGCTAGGGAGACAATGCAAATAAAGCATTAGCAGAACCTCTGCAAACCCTGGGGGCATATTAGCAAGACCCACGTTAAATTATCGCCGTTTTAGCGGCAGGAAACTGCCGCTAAAACGGCGATAATGGGCTTGCTAATATGCGTTATAGAATTCCAATAGAAGCCCAGGTTACATGTGCAGGACATCTAACCTGGGCTTCTATTGGAATTCCATAACGCATATTAGCAAGCCCATTATCGCCGTTTTAGCGGCAGTTTCCTGCCGCTAAAACGGCGATAATTTTAACGTGGGTCTTGCTAATATGCCCCTCAATTCTTTGTACAATATCTGACTAACCAGAATCCTATGCACAATCCCAAGCACTTCTTTTTTGATTCTCACTGAAAAAGAACATACTCCTTAATAGTATTAAACACTAGGAAGTGTTTTCAGATTTTGAGCCCTTATTTGTTTTATGATAAATCATGGTGCAAAAAGACTCCCCTAACACTGGAATTGGTATATTTACTGACATTTTCAGCTAGCTTTGTGTCATAAAAGTGACCTAAATTGGCACACAATGTTTATTTGAAATTTACTTTCCAGCGCAAAACTTGTTTTGCCCTGGAAAGTCCCCAGAAAGTGAGGCAAAGCAGCACCTAACACTGATTTGCATTACTAAGCGCCTAGCGCCTGGGTGGTGGTCCGTGGGTTGTGCATGGACATTCCCATGCAACAATCCATGTTTTTTAGCACATAACCATATCTACTACAGGAAATTGGAGAGTGTTGCATGAAAAAATAATGCTGTTTTGCACTGGTGTTATCAAGGAGAGATGCTTTTATTTCTCCAATCTTGTTCAGATATACATATTTGCAGCACTGTATAGCACATATACAAAGTCAGAAAAATGTAAAAGTTAGTCTATGCATAGTTTTTTGTACTGGAAGGGAACACATCCCTCACATACTCTTTCAATCTGGCTTCCAGTGACAAACACAGATGTATGCATGGCACTGGCAGTCTGATTGTGCTCCAGCACTGGAAAGAGAGCAGGAAAGCGCCATATCATTGCAGATATGGCACTTTCCTACTCTCTACCTCTCATGCAACGGAGTGTAGCAAATTTGTTTGCTCCTTTGCTATACATTTTAGTAAATATTCCCGACAGTGTCTTAATTTTCCTTCTTAGGGGCTTATTACGATGTTGGTCGGAGTTACCTTCGACCGACACCGTTTCGGTCTCAGGACTGACCGACCTCCTGTGTTATGGCTGTAAACCGGCCGTAATACAGGCTCCCATAAAGAAATGGGTGTGTGTGCAAAAACCCGCACCCTGTGGCAGGCACCCAATGGTGCCTGCCACACAGTGCATGGATTTACAGGGGGGCACCCTAGGTACCCCCTCGGCCACCAACCGTAGGCCGTGGATGCAAGGGGTCCCAGCTTGGGGCCCCCAAAGTCACTTTCTGACAGCCTTTCCATGTCAGAAAGGCTGGCACGGAAAGGTTGTGGGAAACCGACATCGTAATCCCGACGGCGAAAACGCCGTCCATAGGGGATTATGGTGCGGTTCCGACCGTCCGGAACACTCTGAGAGCCGGATGGACCGACCGGTTTATGCTCCGACCACTGACATCGTGATTCAGCGATCGGACCGCAAACCGACCGTGTCGGTCGGAAAGCCTCCAACCGCGGTCAGAAAGCTTCTGACTAGCCATCAGAGACTTTCCGACCAACATCGTAATTACCCCCATAGTATTTGTTTTGTCCTATATGGGAAAATGATGAATAGTCATGTCAGAATGGTTGTTTCAGAAAGATCAAAACTAAATGGGAGGTTAAGGGGAAAAGTATGAAAGACACAAATGGTTGTTTCTGGAGACAAGTGCAAGCAAGACCTTGGCATGATATCTGCAGACCTTCAATCCTCTCTACAATATCTGAATACCCAGAATCCACATTACATCCTGAAACAAGCCATTTTCATTCTTATGAGAATAATATTCACCTATTATCAGCATAGGCGCCGGAAGTAGGCGTGTGGGGGTGCTGCTGCACACCCAAAATAATCATGCTGTAGTTCAGAAGGTAAATGAGCGCCTTCAAATTTTGTTTTTGTCTTGTCACATTTGCTGCATGTTCCAAGATGGAGGTCAAATGTCAGCTTCTCTCGTCTGACAAATCACTGCTTATTCTTTTCACATGGAGATTGATGATTGCTCATCTTTCTCTTAGTGAAACTTTGTAGGATTTTGTAAATTGAGCTATGGACTATGTGATAATCTTGTCTTGCATGCATGGGGTGTGAAAGGAAAGGGTATGGGATGTCTCTTTTGTTCACACCAAAATGTAAATACCTGTAAATAAACTGTATAAAGATTTTAAGATATATCACTCCTTAGAAAGCACAAATAAAGCACATTTCTTTCTACTTATGAAGTGTGATGGAAATACATATTTTATTATGATTAAATCAAATCAAGACGCTTTACTCTGTGATGCTCAAATGCTAAATGCTAGTTGAAAGCCCATACATTATCTTATGTTCGCGCCTTTATAGTTTTATCAGTAGGACTGCATGTCTATGCAAATTTAGGGACACTTTAGTGGCAAATGTGCTGTCAGAAAATGACAGTGCACTATTGCATCATGCTTTAGTAGCATGCTTGTGAGAGTGTGCTGCAAAATGCACCATTAGCTATATACTACACCCTTTACACACATGCTGACGTGGCATGGCTCATCTGCTACACTTTTTCTTTGTGTGATGCTTGGATTTTTCAAAAGCCCCATGCCTTTAGTGATTTAACATTGAAAGAGGCACCCCCACAATGCAAATTGTTCGAGCACCGCTGCTTAACAGTATTAAGTTCTAGTAAAGGTTTTCAGTTTTTGTTACCTTATAGTTTTTGAGAAACAACACAGTGCCCAAAAGACAGTCTTAATATGAAAGGATTGAATCCACTGCAAGTAACTTATGTATCATGAAGCGAAGGAATGCTCATGTATCAGAGTGCTCATTTCTGAACTGTACAAAGGAGAATACACATAAAAGATGGTTAACATCTAAGGTTACGTGGTAAAATACAGACTTTTTTTTACAATAGAGGATTCATTATTGTGAATGGAAAATACCCTTGCAGGATGCATAGTGATAACTGGCATAACTGAAAACTTGCATCATATACGACCAACAATATAGGGGAAGAAGTGCAGTGGTACATACAATCAGTGACATTGAATACACTTTGTAGCTGCGCATGCAACAAGAAACATAAAATATGGACCCCATTCGCACACACAAAAGCCAGAAAAACAAAACAAGCCCAAATTAAAAAGAAATCAGCAGGTCTTACCTCTGAAAAGAAGCAGGGGCCTGAGGAATGTAATGAGCACCCTCCTTAAGAAAAGTATATAAATACTGGAAAATATTTGTCAGTCAATTTTTTTAAAGAAAGCCATTTATATTTTGTTCGTGTAGCACAGTCTTTCCACATCAAATTTATGTTGTTTAATATTATCAAGAAACACTTAGGGGCCTATTACGATGTCAGTCGGAGTTTCCTCCTACCGACACCGTGGCGGAAACGGGACCGACTGACCTCCGGTCAGCGGTCCCGACCGCCTAATTACGATGCGACCGCACATGTTGCAGTCGCATTCTCCCATTTCTCTATGGGAGCTTGTGTTACAGCCATAAACCGGACATAACAAAATGTCCCATAGAGAAATGGGATATTGTGTTAATCCCTGCACCCCGTGGCAGGAACCTCAAGGTGCCTGCCACAAGGTGCCTGCCACGGGGTGCAGGGGTTAACAGGGGAGCACCATAGGTGGACCCTCGGCCCCCAACCGGAGGCTGCAATGGGAAGGGGGCCCTTCTAGAGGGCCCCAAACACACTTTCTGGCAGGCTTTCCATGCCTGGCATGGGAAGCTTGCTGGAAACCGTGCAGCGTAATCCGGATGGCGTAAAACGCCATCCATATGGATTACGGGCTGGTTCCAACTGGCCGACAGGCTCCTTGAGCCTGTCGGAAGCCACCTGGAATGACCGGGCAAGTTTCAATTCTTACCGGCTGTATTGTAATCAGCCGGTCAGAATTGAAACTGACGATGTCGTCATAAAGCCTCCGACCTAAGGTCGGAGGCCTTATGACTGACATCGTAATAGGCCACATAATATTCAGTATAAGAAATTGGGTTATTAGCTGTGAGTAATGTGAGCGCTTAGCAAGTAATAAGACTGCAACTTCCCCCAATGGTAACCAAGTACCCCTTTGTAGCATTCGACTGCCTTAGGATAAAAAGGCAGAGATGTTCAAGGTTTATTCGGGGGATGTGTTGTGGCCTACTAAGCCAATACTCAGGCTTGCACCAAATATCACCTAATAATTATAAAGCCACCACCTTTTCCTTTGAAAAGGAAAGGTTTTTATATGTATGCTGGCAGGGCGAATTATGGATGGTGACATATACCAGTATACACACCCATAGTGTCCTGAACCATAAAATCTTGAAACATTCCTGCACATACTAAACACAATATACTGGGGTGTAGTTAATAAATATCAGGTATACTGGCTTTGTTGAGGTGATATCTCAACAATACCAGCAAAAATATATCATAAAACCCAATGCACCATTATTAAACACTCTCAGGATGGTACACTCTTATAATGACATTCATTAATTTGTACAAAGAATCACAAAACGATGTTACCATTGTCTTTAAAGCATCACAAGATTCAATTCATTGTGTGAACAAGTCTTATTCACTTTTACATATGCTGCAAAGCAGCCTTAGGACCTAATAACAAAGGTCACTGCACACCAGAGCCATAAGACTAAATAAAATCCACAGCTCCAGAAATACTTAGAAACAGTAGAAACCTCTCCAGGTTCTTAAATATAATCCATTGGGAAATATAGGGTGCCGTCTTGATTTTTTGCATTAGAGCTCATGAGGGGGCTGCTGCACAGAAAGTGTTAACAGCCAAAGGTGGTGCCCCTGCCCATTCTGTGGCACCACAAAACAGATATGCACATCTTCAAAGTGGTCCCAGAGCCTTTTTGGGCATGCTTTTGCCTTCAAGCAATATTTTGGAAATCAGAAGCATCACGCCACAGAAGAAAATGTTCCTTTTCTTTTCTTAATGTAATACACTCTTCAGAACTTTCTTTTTCAGCCGGTGCCTGGCCCCAAACAATTAGCCTGCTTAGCTATGGTTGTATTTGTCGAAAGAGCCCCACAGGCCCTGGGGTCCCTGCCTCTTCCTGGGCGACTAGGCTCTGCTGCAGCAAGTGCTGCAGAAAGCATGTTCAGTGTCCTCCTAGATATGTGGATGGCAGGCAGGAACATCAGGCATGGTGATCTAATCCACCATCCATAGGAATGGGGTCAGGAGAAGCAACCTGTACCACCCCTTGGGCTCTTGCCTTTGCCCGAGGCTTGCAGCTGGTGAGTGAGGCAACAGATAACTCCTCGCAGCCCCTGTGGGTATTTAGGTGAGGTGAGTGTGGCGGTGATCATTTCTACTTTCTACATGTGCGGGTCCCCAGGGCACTGGGGGCACCTGGGGACCAATAAATTATAAGGATGAGACACCACTCTTGCCCCACTTAGACAATCTTCTTGCACAGCTTTGGACCTCTCCAGGGAGTCTTAAAATTCTCAGAAGGGGGACACCACATGCCTGAATGAACTAGGTCTGTCTCAAAGCTCCCCAGTGGAATTGCAGCACTGTTTCTCAGCCCAGGTTTGGTAACAGGCCCACACACGAAGGGCCACTAAAAAGGGAGATTTTGCTGCTCTTCCCCAGGCCAATTTGGTTGAGCTTGTGCTCATTTTGCTCCTTAAGTTGGTTTCAGGTCTCATGGCTGTAAAGTCTTATCACAAGCTTGAATTTCACTGCTCTCCCTCACATTAGGAAGATTTCAGGACCTGCCATCCTGCCCTTTTGCTCCTCATCCAGGGCCTGCCACCTGTTGGGCTTCTGGCATTTCTCCTAGGCCTGGAGTCTTCCTCAGCAGAACTCCCAGGGCCCCAAAGCAGAATACCCAACTTCTCTACACTCCTTAGGTCCCATGTCTTCATGCTACTTCCAGGGCACCTGTGTGTTAGAAGGATTCAGAGGGCTCCTATTTTGGAGATCACCATTCTACAAAACTAGTCCACAAAAGATGCAGGGTGAATCCTCCAGCGTCCCCCCAGCAGATCCATCCTTTTCCAGTAGCCTAGAGAGTGTAGGTACTCAGGAGGCCAGCAACACTGGCCCTGAAGAGAAAAATCCTAGTCTCTTGAATCCTCTTTTCCATTGGGAGTCAAAATTCCTGGAGTCCATCTGTGCAATCGGAGTCAGACGTCCTGAGTCCCTTTCACCAGGAGTCAAGTGTCTTCTCGGTTCCAGCTCGACATTCTTCCAGAAGTTGTTTGTTTCCCTAAGGTCCAAAATGTTCTCAAAACTCTCTTTGTACAGAGGTTTTCAAGTAGTGGTGGAATTTCCAAAAGGTAGGCTCCTCTGCCCAATCGTAGGATGATGGATCATCACTCCTCTCCTATTCCAACACTCTTTCGCAGCATTTTTGGACGTTCCAACATGACAATGTCAAGTGGTCTGTTGACCTTGTCTAACTGCTTAAGCTAAGCACCTGACTGCTACAGCTGCCCGGTCAGTCCCCTTCAAAACTTCAAAGGGGAGTATCTCCTGTGACTGGCATCAGTGACCCAGCAACCCTTCTTTGTGTAAGAGGGATTGAGCCTTCCTAGACAAGACATGGAAATTACATTCCCACCCTTTCATCTACTGGGACAAGCATACTCATTGTTATATGGCTGATTGTGTCGGAAAGCTTTTGATGATCCTGCTGGCCAGCAGAGTAATTAACTTGGTCAAGCAAGACAGTTCAAAGCCAGAATCTAATAAGGAGCTGAGCCAGAGAAAATTATACATTTTGAAGTGCCAGAAGGAATGCCAGAAGGAGTGCAGCGAGGGGGAACTGAATGCCAAATTTGCAAACTTAGGCCCTCATTTATGGGATTTTGGAAGGGCAGCGCAGCAAGACAACTTGCTGCGCTGCTCTACACTAAAGTGAAAGGGCAGGAATGCACCGTTTTTATGCAATATGGTGCATCCTGTTTTTGCTCTCTGCTATGGTGCTGTTTCGGCAGCCTAGTGCCAACATAGGCACCCTTGCAACATAGTGCAAGGGTGCCTCTGTTGCATGCAGGATTGTTTTTGTGCAGGAAGGGACACATTCCTGCAATAAAACAATCCTAAGAGGCATTTTCCTCTTTCTATGTGTACTGCAGAATGCAGCACACATAGAAAGAGTAAAAAACATATTTCTCCTCGTTACACCTCACTTCTGGAGGTGTACAGATTTGGCGCTTCCACAGGTTTGCATGATTTTGTAAATCTGGGGCAGCATCAAAATCCATTGGTGTTGTGTGGAAAAACCCACTGTAACGCCCATGGAACACGTCCCGGGTGCAGAGTAAGGAGGCGCAGAGATGTCTGCTGCATTGCCTTACTCAAGATTATTGAGGTCACTCAAAGCCACGCAAGATGGCTATGCTTGGCTAAATTGGATTGAGAGCCCTGCGTCAAGCATGTACCACTGTATGTAGAGCAAAAGTGATGCAGGGCTCTCCTAAATAAGCTCCTTAATCCTCATCTACCATAAAAGTTTTGTGTCAAACTAGCCTTTAGGCCTACCTTTGGTGCAAATGTACTTTGATTATGTTTTCCCTCATAGTGTATAATACAGTAATGCACACACCCTTTTCAGTAAAGCACTACATGTATACATAATCACCTTATGGGTGATCACAATTGTAAGTCCTGCACAGGTCGGCACAGGTCAGCACCAACCCATGAAAGGTCATTTCTGTGACAGGCTACCTGTGTGCAGATACTGAGCTGAGTTAGATGGTAGTTTCACTTGCACACGTGTGCACATCGTTGTGCACATGTTTTTATGTGCAAACAGTGCAAATGCTCTTACCCCAGACGAAGCAGTCCTTGTGTTAAAAGACAGATACTGGTGATTAGCACTCACATTAGAATTTAACAGAACTGAGTGAGTCTCAGGGAGTGAGACTAACTCACAGTCGAGGTCCAAACATTAGGTGATCCAAAATGCAAAAAAAACAGTTCTGATGTCAGGGGGTGCTGCTGAAACAGTGGCAAACCCTTGATATCTGGTTAGTTCTATATGATATGTTCTCTCTTAGGTATTCCTTTGAATTAAGGTACCTCTCATGTAAGACTTTCTAGACCTGACATGGACAATATTGGTACACAAGTGCTGGATCAATGGGAGATTTCAGGATAAATAATGACAATGCAAAGATGTTGCCTTTGAATTCACAATAAGTGATTTAGATATATTGGAAATGTGGCATGAATACATCACTTCTAGACCTATATTAAACACCACCAATCTAGACTTTTGGAGTGTCCATGTTCTAAAGGAAACATCAATGGGGTGGACCTAAACTTCCCAGGGCGCTGGGCAGTCACCACGTGTCCCTTGGTAGACACCCCTTGAAAAGGTTCTGCATCAAATGAAACATCAGATTTTCTTTTCCGCATCTGGCATGCAAGCACTCAATCTCCTCTCTTAAAGAAGATGCTCTTTGCATGTCGTCTTTCTCTCTCTGAATGGTCTACCGAGGTATCTTGGTTGTTATTGCTCTCCTGAACATCAATGTTGCAGGACTTTCACCTGTGGTCGAGTGAGGTGATGAACGATAAGCTCCTAGAGTAGAATTTAACACAGTTCAAGATTCTCAAGAGTAGCACGCTACACTGCTTTCTTTAGCATACTCATAAAGTGCTCAGCAAGTCCGTTGGGCTGCAGCCACAGAGGTTTGCTCTTTTGATGCGTTATATACAGATGCTCTAAGAAATCTCAACTGTTAAAAGGTGGACCATTGTCAGATTTAAATATGACTGGAACACCCTGTGTCACAAAGATGCAGAATAATGCCTTCCTAAGTCATGGACCGTTCATCTTTGACATTTTAGTATTTTTGATATTCACCATCTCTGGTGAGAGGTCGAGAGTTTTGGTTCCATGACTGATGTGTGATTATATCATTCAACCTCAGTATGTCACTATCACAGCAGGGATAATCTGGGCTAATGAAATGGCAGCAAGTGTGTTTGACTTTACAATGAAATTTATATAGGCGTCTGCTGTCTTGGAATTAGTACCATGACCTTGTGTAGGCGCTCTGAAAAAGTAGTCAGCAGGGTTCTGATCATTCCCTGGATGATGTACAATGTTATAATTGTACTCTTTCAATCATAGTCCCCATCGTTCAATGCAAGGAGGCATCTTGGCCGTTGGATCGCCAAATATAATTAGTAAAGCTTGATGATCAGTTATCAGCATAGAGGGCTTTCTGTACTGGAATATTCTGAAAAGTTCACAATTCCATGCCACGGCTAAACTTTCTTTTTCAGGATGGGTATAAGCATGTTCTGTTTGGGACAAACCCCTACTTGCATAAGCCACAATATGCCTTCAAGCATTCAGGTGTCCGCTATGCTGGGAAAGGATAGCGCCTAACCTGACTGGGCTAGTGTCGATACCAACCTCTGTATGAAGCTTTGGATTGAAATAAGCCATTTCAGTAGCATTCTCCATGGCTTGTTTGATTTTCCTACAATTTTCCTCACTTTTATGTGACCAATAAAATGAAACATTATTTTTCGTCAACTCTATCAATGGAGCACTTACAGTGGCAAAGTCTTGTGCATATCTGGAACAGTAGCTGGACATGCCAAGAAATGAACGCACCATAGAAACATCTATGGTGGGGGATCATCATCTGACAGTGCTTGTACATTAGCAGGATCGCTGGTGCCATACCCCCATCAGAAAAGATATGGCCAAAGAATTTTAGTTTTGTCTGCAATCAAAGGCAAACCTGCATCAGCCAGTAACAACATACTTGTGTGAGATCCTTATCATGCTCTTTTTGTGTAGCTCTGAAAACCAATATGTCATTGCTATAATTGAATGCATTCATGACAGGCATTATGATATGTTGAATGACGTCTTGAAAATGTTCTTCAGCTGATAACACATCAAAACTGAGGGCCTCATTATGATGTCAGTCGGAAAGGTTCCGAACATCGTTCCGATTCTCCTAAACCGTGTCGGAACCTATGTTTCCGACCGAATCAGAAACATTTCCGACCGACAGATTACGATGTCCGATTCGGACAGCCGTTCTGACTCGGTCTGTCCGACATGAAAAGGCTGTCAGAAACTGACTTTGGTGGCCTGTAGCAGGCCCCCCTTCAACCTGAGGCCACCAGTTGGGGCCGGTGGGGTACCCCCCCTTTAAAACCATGCACAGTGCGCAGGCACCATGGGGTGCCCATGACAGGGTGTAAGGTTTTCCTCAAGCACCCCTTTTTTCAATGGAGCCTGTGTTGTCGGTCGGAACACAGGCTTCCATTGAAGTCAATGGGAGACTTTCAGAACGGTGTTCGGAACCATCATAATCGGTCGGTCGGAATCGCCGAACACTAGTCAGTCCGAACCGAATCCGACAATGAGTCGGTCAGATTGCTTTTGGACTGACATCGTAATGAGACCCTTAGTCTTTTGTATTGAAACTGACCAACATGTGTAGAAAAGGTTGTAATGTACTTGCATTTTTTTCGAGTTCCAACTGATGGAAACCATTATTCAAATCAAGGCGAGGAAAGACTTTTGCACTATTTAATTGTCTTATCATGTCAGCAAGCTGTGTACCTGGATGTCTTTCTTGTTCAATTGCCTTGTTTGCCTGACGCATGTCAATGCAATGCGTACAGCTCCTTCACTGTCCTTTTGGGCACTACCACTAGTGGAGAAACCCAAGGCATGGGACCAGTAGAACGCTCAATGATATCATGCTTAAGTAGCAGTTCAAGTTCTTTTTGAACGGCATCTTGTAAATGGAAAGCAATTTGTCTATGTCTTTGAACAACAGGACGGATGTACTCATTAATATGCAGCTTTACTTTAATAGTCTTAAGCTTTCCTAAACCATGAAACAATGATGGGAATTGACTTACTATTTGGTGGAGAACATTCATGTTGTAGTTTACAGAAATCAGTCCCATAAAAGCAGCTACTCTGAAACTGAGCAGACAGGCACTTCACGCTGTACCTTGAAGCACATAGATGGGTGCCAGCACCTTCATTTTCTATGTGTTTCATCGTCACTATAAATGAACCTTGGCTTTTTAAGGGGGTGTCAGCACGGCCATATGTTTACACTTTGGTTTTCGATGGCATAAGTTACCATAATGAAGACAATTCATTATATTTCTCCTCAGGCATAATGTTTACTGAAGCACCACTGTCAATGATGAAAGCTATTGAACAACCTTTTACTTTCAGTGTTATCTTCGGACAAAGGCCCTCATTCCGATGGCGGTCGGACGAGCATCTGACCACCAATGCCACCAGCAGGTGTCCGTCTGACAATGAGTCAGCGGTCCCACCTGCCCTATTATGATCTGACCGACATGCAGACGGTTGGAAAGTGCCTTTTCCTACTCTGGCCTGCGCTGCAGCACATGCTGCAGTAGGAAAAGGGACTTAGTGCACATCCATACACTATGTGCCAGGCACCATGAGGTGCCTGGCACACAGTGCATGGATGTGTGGTGGGGTACAACATGTCCCCCGCGCGCGAGAGCCCTGCTTAGGGCCCCAAAAGTCCCTTTCCTGCTGTCTTTTCATGGCGGGCTGACCGCCATGAAAAGGCAGTCGGAAATGGACATCCTAATCCCTCCAGGGGTGCCTGTGCAGACACCGCCTCCATTGTAGGGATAGGAGTCCGACCGCTGCCCCAACGGCATCCTAGATCCTGTCGGAGGCGGCGCTCTTCCCCTCAACAGCAAATGGCTCAACCGCCAGTATCATAATTCAGCGGTTGGACTGAAGGGCTGGCAGCCAGTTAGGGCACCACTGACAGGCTGTCAGTGGTGGTCCAACTGGCATCCAAATGAACGCCCAATGTTTGAATGGCTTTGGTGCTTTGGCATGTTGACTTTTCTTTGACTGACATTTTTCTTCACATGTGACCAGTCCAACATGCGGACGCTTTTCTGAGGTAAACATCACCATGGCACAACCATTCTCTTCACTTTCCCTTGATTCTGATATAGAAGAACTGTTTGACGATGATTTAGATGACAATCAACTTTGCTCAGTGTCGATTTTGCCTTAATTGATGTTGCCACTTGGCTTTGTGGGTACGCGTCAAATGTTGCTTCTGGTACGCTCCGGTGGCCATTTTGTCTTCGCATTGTGACACACATGTTTTTTCCATTGCTTTGCAAACCATCACCAAATGGCTATCCAATGGTGGGATATTTACCTTCGTGTGGAAACGAAAATCCACATTTAAACTCAACATCTTTTTATGTGTTGAAATCACCTTGTGTCCTTCAGTCTTTTGCTTTGGCTAACTTTTCACACTCATGACTGATTCGCTTTTGGGCACCTCCAGCCTCCAGGTCCGCAGCTTGTCTATTAGTATGCTCTTCAGCTCTGGCAGCCATTAATACTCACTCCAGACTAAGGGCCTAATTATGAGATTGTATGTTGGCACTGCGTGGCAGTCATGCCACCGCTTTACCAGCGATCCAACCGCCGGAGTCCAACCTCGTAATCGGACCGGAAGAATTTCTCTCTTTAACTAATTAAAAAATATATATTTAATTACCTTTTCACTATTTATCTGTACAAAGCAAACAACCCACACCTAATATATGCATTTAAAAAATATTAATTGCATATTTTACATATTTTGCTATCAATCAAAAATTCTATATTAATAATTAACTAATAATCGATTAATTATATTTAATTAACTTCTCACCCTTTACCCCTACAAATGCAACAACTCACACCTAATATATATCTTAAACACTATCTTAATTACACATTTAACATACATGTTATCATCAAAATAAGCATTAAAAACTAAAAATATGTTTTAATTATTATCATTAATTTCCTACTCAATTTTTAGCCATACAAAAACAACACACTCCTTAACTAGACAATAAATATTACTATATCACACAATTTACGTATTTAATTACCAATAAACGTGTTAATATTAACAAAATATTAATTATACATTAATTATAATTAATATACTTCCCACCCTATACCCCTACAAAACCCACAACCACACCTAAAACTTAACGTTTGAAAAAAAATTACACAATTAGCATAATCAACTTTAATTTAAAAAAAATATGAATTAATTAAAATGTATTTACTTTCCACCCTATACCACTACAAAACCCACAACCCATACCTGAAACTTAAATTTAAAAACAAAAAAATTACACGGTTAGCATAAACATTTAGCAATTAAATAATGAATATTAATAAAAAAGTATTTATTGATTCATTGTAATTAAATTACTTCCCACCCTGAACCCCTATATACCCCACAACCTGCTACAGTACTAAAAGTCACAAAACTAAATGTAATAACTACTAAAAATGTAACAACTATATTAAAAAACATAAATATTAAGTATACAAAATATTCATAACATATACATTTAAAATATATCTTAAAATGTATAACAATAATTAAAAAACAATATTATAAACAACTATATTTTTGTAAATGATATTATTGATTTTGATATTTTCAAAATTGATATTACTTACCTTAAAATCAATATTCTTGACAACGATATTCTTGCAGACGATATTTCTATATTTCTAATATTTTAGAACAATATTTTGGAATGCCGATATTTTTTGGGATATTTTGTCTAAATACCTTAGCCTTCATTGCATTCCGCTCAAACACTTATATCACAGCTCTACGGAGTCCAACAGTAGCCAAAAGGGTTCCGTCATTGCTAACTAGCAAGACACTACACACAGCAGCTCCAAAACTGAACTTGAGTTTTTCAATTTTAAATATGAAAATAGTACTAAAAAGCATTAAGCACCAACCACAGTCATCTGTTGCACTTGATCAGTACCTAGACACAAGTTAAGGCAGACGGGATAGAGAGAGCAGTTCAGATACAGAAACCAGGTTCAACCCGGCAAGATGTTTTACCTTTAGACTGATTTAGATTTCGGATGGATATCCCTTCCGCTGAAATATAATATAAATCCCATAATATCCGACGGGATTTATACCGTTGTGGTAGAGTAACCCATCTACCGAAATCGAAATCAGGCCCTTAGACTCTGAAATGGATGTCAAAGTCGTCAATGGGGCAAAGGGGCAGTTTGTGGCCAACGCAGGCTCCACGTCTTAGTATAGGCGCTGGACAGGGTCTCTGTGAAGCAGCTGAATTTTGGCATGAAAGCTTGGTGCAGGTGAAACTTGATTTTCACCTAAAAATAAAAGGTGAGGGTGTGGTCTCACGGCTAGACTGCCCACTTTGGAGCTGGGAAACCAAAGTTCGTGCCTCGGGGTCGACTCACATCCTGTGATTCTGGGCAAATCACTTAATCTCCCCCGTGCCTACCAAAAAAAATGAATGTGTCCTTGTGTAACGTAATTGGTGCACATGTAAAACACTCCAATACCTTCGGGTTGAGTTGGCGCTCTATATAAATCTGCAAAAAAAAAAAAAATGGTCTCTCACTGTTAGGATGCTTTCTGCACCGTCGCCTAATGGAGATTGCTACCTTCAGAATTCTTGGACCTCAGATTCTTCAGGTCAGACAAGACTGCAGGCTGAAGGTGGAGGGATCCACAAGGCTGGATGCCTTCTCCCTTAGGTCCAGCTAAATCAGATTTGCTGCTGTGGAAAAGCTGCAAGCGGGAGCAATCTGAATATTTGGCCCATCAGCAACGCACCTTTGTTAGATCGGCTTGGCAAGTTGGTCCGGGTCCTCCAGAGGCCTCTAGAGCCACACAGTTTCTAAGTCCCAGGTTTCAGGAAAAGTTAGGAGGAGTACTCTTTGACACCAGCCAGGTGTGCAGGAGCTTGATAACAACTGTTATTGATCAACCCTCACTCCAGCAGAGGCCAGCAACAAGGTCCATGACAGTTCCAGTTGCAACTGGTCAACTGGGAATTTGCAGGAAAGGGCTCTTGAAGCTTGTTGTATCCCGATCGCTTGAATAGTAGGTCAACCTTATCACCCTTGGAGTCCACTTATTTGCCCTGGGTACAACAATGAGAGCACGTCTGGTCTTTAAGACGGTTCTCTAGTCACATCTGCAGGCCCAGTCCTCTTCCGTTCTTCCACAGGTTCAGAAAGTGTTCTGAAGAGGGTACTGTGGATACCACATGTTTTCCTGGCAACTGCCTGTGGGTGGGAGTAACCCCTGGCCCCTGCCTAACCAATAGGGTGTACGTATATTAAATGTGCACTGTAAGGGCATGCACATTAAATATATAGTGTGCCACAGTTTGATGTATTAGGCACCCTGCTGTGTTGGCTTTTAAGGCACACTTTACAGATGACCTATTAATATATAAAAATAGGTTTTCTTACATGACGAAGGTGCTTTTCCTGGACACTTATTGCTTCAGTGCTTTAAACTGCTGCCCAGGCACCGCACAGAGGTGCTCCTGGCAGCAATATGGTTTTTGTCATAAATGTGGGGGATATAAATATGCACAGCAACCCAACTATGATATTTAAATCCCATGCCATTGGTTCATTTTCTGTAACATTTACTATTGCCTTGCAGGAAAGTTGAAAAAGACCAAATAATTGAAACCAATTTTACCATTACCAATTTAGGCCCAAAGCACACACAATGTGACAAAGAGTCTTAATATCAGTAAAAACCATGATGCAGAACAAGGTGAAAAATCAGGGATGACCATGCACAGAAAGCAAATTTGGTGCACCTGGCCATTCAAAATGGTTGCCTTACGCACCCAGCTGGGGTGAGCCATTAACCTGCAGAAAGCCGCGTGAAAGCAGAACCCAAGCTAAGTGGGAGAGACAAGGCAGACCAGAAGGACAGAAGGAGAGGATCATTGCACGTAGCATTCTTTAACTTTACGTCCGGTTAAGAAAGAAGAACCGCAGGAAGAACTTTTATACTACTGAAAGAACATCCTCTGAGATACACTTGCACGTGTTCCACAGCCATACTATCAAATGAGCCACTCCCCAGTGGCAGACTGATGCATTTGCATGCCACCAATCCTCGTTGCGTTGAATAAGTAAGTGACGAGTATGTTTGTGTGTACATTTTACCAAGGCACTTGTGTCAAATTCTGGATATGCAGTTAATAGATATTTGTGTATTTCCTTAAGAGTTCTGTGTTGCAAAGAATGCTCCACAGCGGTCTTAAGTTTAACTCATTTCAACTTTAGGAAGTTTGTATTTACGATTGCCTCTAATTATTTGTAGCTGTCTGTTCAATCCCTAAACGACTGACACAAAGTATGATGAACTGGAATATTGTACTTGGCGCTATTTAAGTCTCAAACACAACACACCATGAAAAACACCATGGAACAACACATCAAATCATAACCTATACCTCTACCCATTTCTAGCTCACACCACAGGGCATCATCAACTTCTAGATTTATAATTTACATGGTAAATGCAGTAAAATACGTCCCAGAATGCAGAAAGAGGAGAAAAAGCATCACCAGTATGGAGTTAACAAATTTGATGCACAGATTTGAGGATGCTGAATGAACTTTAGCAAAGCCCCATATAAGGTGCACATTAACTGAGAGTTACTCTTTACTAAACAAATAAAATGTGCTGTTTCTAGACAACAATGCTGTTTGTTCATGAAAACCACAAGCTGGTTGTGGAAATGTGATATATTTTTGCTAAAGGAAAATTCAGCTTTTCATGCTGAAATGTCTACATTTTCAGAACTTGTAAACTGATGTTTCAGATAAAAGGAGTTTCATAACTTCAGTGCAAGTATTGCAGATTTATATTTGTGAAAGCTTCTATCGTATTTTCACTGCTGCTGTTAAAGGCCTGGGCAAGTATAGTGGGTGTAACGTATTTGATCCTGCAGGCACTGAATAGATTAGCATTGCTATGGAGTCTGTAGGGTTTGTTCAGCTATGGCGAATTTTGCTAATAATTGTGAAACTTAATTACATTTTTTTTTTCATCTTGCTTCCTCTAATCAGAATTCTCCGTCGACGAATATGACTGAGAAACTACAACCCAAGTGGCAGGATGGGATTATAGGTGAAGAAAGATCCTGCATATATCTTGAAACATGATTGGCCATGAAATTGCATAACCAGATTTGTTAACAGCTTGCAATACATATTTTTCTATAGACAGTTTTCGGCTAATATATGATAATAAATCCATAGTTTGGACATCATTTGTTTATAAATTGTTTTTTAAAAGGGTGAGCCTCAACATCCCTGCTGAGGGTAAGACTAACTTGACACTCTACAAAAGTACTGGAAATTTTATTTGAAGAGTCAACAAATCTGAATTTGTAGCCAATTTATGTGAAAAAAAAAATGTTTTGTGACATGAACCACTTGGTCCTGTTTCTCGGACTTTAATCGTGGGAATAGCAACACTCCTTGATGCGTTTCACTCACCTTACTCGCTCACTCTAGCCATTACAAAGTCGTTATTTACATCCCACCACTATCAAAATTCACCAGCCACCACTGTTAGCAGCATTGTTAGCACTTTTCCTTGTAACACGCAGGATGCACTTTCAAATCCTACTCATCCTTTTATCTTTCCGGTTGATAAACTGAATACTGTTAATCTGGTTAATATAGGCGCTCAGAAAGGACAAACAGTGGAATTAGGCGCTATTTAAAAATAAGTTATTACGTTTCACTATTACATGAGATATAGCTGAAATCTATGTCAATAATCAGGTGAATGTAGTGCATAACAAACTGATTTATTCAACTGAAGACTGCTTTCTAGGTAGCTTAATTGATAACAAGATGCTTAAAGAGATCATTAATGTTGTGGCACGAATGCCTTCCATTCTCAAATAGGATAGTCAGAATTTAAAGTGGGATGGCAGATTAACTCGAATTGATGAGCGGAAATGTTAATGAGAATGCAAGCAATGAGAATGCAAGCAATGGCCTAAAATGGTGTAGCAATGTCTGGTAACGTTCACTGCCTGTTGATCGACATTAAGGCTAATTGTGTTTAATGTAATTGTGGCACTGAAGCTTCCAAGGTAGATAGATGTTACACTATCCACTTAAATTCATACAATGCTGCAGTCAAATGCATTTCGGCTCCCGAGGGAAATGAATTATGGGAAAAAGATATGCAAAGTGACTGCCGAGCTAATTGCCAGTATTTGTTTCCAGATGAACCAATTACGAGTCATGAACGGATTAGAGTGAGTCTTTGATTCGGTTTAAAGGTGAGCACATATTACAGACCAATTATGAGTTTGTGCTCAAAATATTCAAGGTGCTTGTTATGTTCATGGATTTCACACGAAAGGCACCTACAATTTGAATAAAATATAGTGGCATATATTTGCCAAATAGTATTGAGTTTCATGAGCATTTGAATGGCAGACGGATATTATGCAGAATATTTCAAAATATCCTGATCTGACATATAATGTCACAAAAATTATAGGAGGCTAAGTTAGGAATGGACCATTGTGTCCAAATGTGGGATATGGTGAAACGCCATTAGAGGCGGACAATGACTTTTCAGTCCAAGCCTTAAGTTATGACTTTTGTGGCAACCTACAGTAGCAGGTGCTACTTCTTTCCCCCGAAGTTGCAGTTTGGGGATGTAGCCAGGCCCGTAGCCAGAAGTATATTTTTAGGGGGCCATGGGCCTCAGCTACGACTAAACATTAAGGCTGTGTACTATAGGTACATTCTTTCCCAAATACTGGTTGTTTGACTAAATATCAACCCACAGAATATGGGGTACAAGAATATTGAGGACAGATTATTGAGAGATAAATGCAGATTGGGAAGTATAGATTTACTATTATTGACTACACATCTATGTGTCATGAAGGTATATATATTGCATAACTAAATATATGCGGAGTAAAGCATAGAAAATTTATATTTACTTACCTGTCGATATTTTGGATTTGATATTCTGTCCTCAATATTCTGTGCCATCGATATTTCAATATTCTGTGCCATCGATATTCTGGTTTCGATATTCAGGTACACACCTTGTGATTCTGTGTGAAGGAATAGATGGCTCATTTTTAGGTACATAGTAAAGCACACTCAATCAACTTTGCACAATCCAACTTTAAATCCTATCAATTAGATGTGATTTCAAGTAGAAGGGTGTGAAGTTGTAAAGTAGGCTGACTCTCAACTTTGTGTATTTTCTAAACTGTTCAAGCTTTGTGCAATGCAAAGCTTATCAAGTTATTTAAAAAAGAAAAAGGTGGCCTCAGATAAGAGCTCTCCTTTACACTCTTCTTAACCTCAGGTGGTTAATGTTCAGCCGCCACACTCAACATTGTTTTGCTGGAGGATGTCCCACATGGGTTATTCTACATCAGAAAATCATCACACCTGGAATGCCCGAAAGGATAAACCTCACCTAATGTAAATCTAGGAAATTTATTTTGCTTCATGAAGGGTGGAGTTTACTAATTCAGACCAACTTCGTAAATGAAGTTTGAATTTAACTTACCACTAATTTAAAATAACTTTATTGAGAGCTTGGAGCATATCCATAAATAACATTTTGGGAAATTTGAGGCGAATAGTGTGTTTTGAACATTTTTGGGGTGCTACAATGGTGAAAACTATCTTTTATTCTCAGCAGCAACGTGGAGGCTGGAAAGGGCCTTACCAGATTCCAGCTAGGCTCATAACAAAGGCCGAAGTTAAGTGGCTATTAGGCCTCCTTTGCTCCAGGATCCTTGATGGGAACTATCTGGAGCCTCATATCTAAATACAATGAAAGGAAAACAAAGGCACACAGCTTATCACTTCATAGTTACTTAAGAGTGGCAAGCTTTTGTCTTTGGTCAGCCCCTGTATATAAGAGATATGCATGCACTGTAAGAAGGTCAAATGTGTTGATCTCTCCCAGTATTTACACAAATAACAATTTAAACACAACTTTTTAGTTTCATTTCTTTTATAGCACTACTCACCCCAATGCAGGATGTCAGAGCTCTTTACATCACACATAAACATTATACATTGACAATAAATAATGTGTGTAAATCAATGCACAAAATGTGTTGCATAAGACAGTGAGGGTTTCAAGGTATAGAGTCACATGCCCTTCATAGCTCACTGTGTTATATTAGAAGGATTTCAATTTATGAACAGCAAGTAACAAAAGGATATTTGTGTTAGAAGCAGTACCCACTTACCTAGCTCCATAACATAATAATCTGTCATCTGCATGTAACATGATGTGCTTTGCAGGAGACACATTCACACTCTGTGCTATTTTGATTCAAAACTGGGGCTAGACAAAACACAGATCTCTCCAGCAAATGTATTAACCTCCAGAGTTATCTTACCACTATTATTAATCTCTTAATGCACTCAAATATATTTGTGATAGAACTGCTAAACTTATGTCTGAGGTGTTAAGATCTGATGTCACTTCTTGTGATGTCACTATCTTTGAGGTCATGGGTGTGATACCACTTCCTGTGATTCCACGTGGAATGTCATGCACCATGTTGTCATGTGCCGTGATGTCACTTGCATGCTGCCTAACTTGGTTAGTCCCCCACTTCTTTTTTTTAGGACTTGTGCCCTGGGCAAACCTGCAGGACTTCTACTGGAGTTCTTCTCAGTATATAGTCTCAAGCTAGATACATAACCAGTAGAGCTCTTGCACATGTACAGATTGAAGCTGTAATAATCTCTTTTGCTTTGTATGAACTGCTTGAACAGCAATCACACTTTTTTAGGCTCAATACTTGTCAACAACTATATTCGTCCCAGGAATATAAATCTTTGGCAGACAAATGTTCCATGACAGGCTGAATTTTGAACAACACAGTCATGGCCTGGATGATCCCAGGACAATGCTACAGAATTATTAGAATATAAAATGTATCATAGGCTGCAGAATCAAAAACCTATCCTTGGTCAAAACTGATGAGCTGTCAAAGTGTTGTCTAAACCATACGAGTTGACAAGTAAGAATGTACAGTTGGTTATTACACTATTCTAATGAGTTTAAGGACCAGGAACATTTTCAACTACAGAAGTGAAGTGGGAGTCCACAGGTGTACCCTAAAATGAGGTGGGAGAGTGACTCCATGCTCCCTCAGAAACTGTTAGGCACACACATGTGTTTGGTGCCCAGTTTTCTCAAGGAGGACAACCTCTAAAAAAAGATAGAGGTAGTCAATTGGGCCCAAAAAATTGCAGTATTGACTTTACATCCATCACCCCAAGTAAATGAAGGAATGTGTGATGGAAATCTGCTAGTGGGCTTCCAAGTGAGAACTCTTATTGCTTTCTGCATGGTACCTACCTTCATTCTGGAGTAGGTAACACTGCTACTGTCTCTCTGCTGCATAGATTATGCTTCTGAAGGGACATCACTACTGCCTTGGCCATGTTCTTACGAATTACAGATTGTGATTCCTTGCTTCAGATGCTGGCTTAGTATCAGGAGTGCCTCAGAGCAATATTTGAGTAAGGGCCTGGGCAGAAGCTATCAAATAAAAAGCCACCTTTGTTAACTGTGCAAAACGTTCTTCCTCAAATAGTATGTCCTATGTAGAATGGGCAGGTACTCTTGGAAATAAATGCTGTGTGTGTGATGTGAGCTGAAGGTGTCAATGCAATGTTGTTCAACTGAGAGTGTACTAATGAATGAGACAAAGAAAAGCAAGTGGATCAAGAAAAAAACAAAAGACTTATCTTTTTCCTCATTTTGCATTGCAAAGAACATTTCTGAAGAAGCTAAAAGAGAAAAAGAAAATAGAGAAAAATATGACTTCAACTTGTAACACACACACTAAGACTGTTGGAATGTGGTTTATTAGTAGGTGTAAGTAAGTACCTATCACTAGTAATAAGGCCCCAATCACAATATGAGGTCTAGTCAAGGTCTCAGTAAATGATTCCCTTGCTCTACCCTGGCCCTGATCACCCCCATTTTTTTACTAATAATAGTGGTAACTGACTCTGATTGTGCCCTGGGCTCTGCTAACTAAAACCAGGCCTGTGCTCTGATTAAAAGTACATGGTAATTAGGTATAATTACAATTGATACTGACAACCTACCAGTAAGTCCCTAGTGTATGGTAAGGCATGTAGGTTTAGAGGCCAAGTAGATTTGATGCACTTGAGTGTGTACTGCTGTGTTGACTCCTGTCATTTTAAAGGCAGCCCTGCTTCGCAGGCTGCTTTTAAATGTAAATTGTATGCAAATTTGACTTTGGAATTAAAGTCTTCAACTACCTTATTTTCACATATGTCACCCCTCAGGTCTCCCATAGGTGCCCCAGGGGTAGGGTGCCTTGTAACTATAGCAGGGACATTATAGAAGATGTTTCATATGCCCTAGTAAGGGAAAAACTGCCAATTTCTTTTTTCCCCATTGCAGCACATTGACTCCATAGGCTAACATGGGAATACGTTACTAAAGCTATTGATAGGAGTGAGCTAAAAATATACTTCAAAAACTTAAACTGATAGATTGAATCCAACAACTTGCCAGGTTTAAATTTATTATAACTATCACAGAAAAGAAGATATAAAACTTGCTTTTCTGATTTCCTAAAATCCAGCCTTCGAGCAGTCTCTCCTGATTGGCCAACCTTTGGCAGACTAAGCCAAACTTCTCTGACAAATTATGAAGTGGCCTGCATAGAGACAAAGGGCATCTGGTGGGAGGAGACCTGTAGGCTGCAGAGCAAAAAGCAGGAAGGGGGCTGGGTCGCCAAACTGGTCTTCAAAGAGGGAATGAAATTAGGACAGGACATAGGCTTACCCCCATTTCCTGCATTCCCAGCCAGACAGGTGCCACAGTAATTGATTAAGCAAAGAGGCTAGAAGAGGAATGTTAGGGAAACTTAGCTACGCCAGTCAGTTGACTAGCCTGATCTTAACCTCTAGGAGAGAGTTTCTCCATTTTCGATTTTAAAGGAATAGTACTTTCTGGGACAAGAATATGCCACACTTTGGAGGAAGTTGCCATACCTGAGAGTTCCACTCTCCACTACATTGGTCAAGGGAGCCCCTCTGCTTGTCACCCAGGAACACTGGGTAAAAATGGTAAAGCTTTCCAGCTACTCAGATCCCTGCCTTGAAACTACAAGAAGAAGAAGGACTGCCCTGCTGGCCTCTTGGACTGCACAAGAGAGGACTGCACTCATAAGGACTGCACCTGCAGCTCTCACAAGGCTTCATAACAAAAGGACTTTACCTGTCTTATAGGATGAGGCGTGGACTCCCTGATCAGCAACAGGTAGAACAGTGTTGGAAGGGATACCTGCAACATCAACAACTGGGACAACACTAGCTGACAAGCTTCACCTGGATTTTACTGGGGTTGAGCAGGTGCATTGTGGAAGTTGCAGTCCCAGACCCCTAGAGGCAAGCCAGAGCTTCTGAACCCTTGGCTGGTGCTGTGGACCATTTTCCTGCATCAAGAAACGCTTCTGGAAGTAATTTTAAAAGTGTTACATCATGGGTGGCCTGAACTCTTGACTTCGTACCGGTCCAGCGCGACCTTTTGTAACCCTTTGTGCACTATTTGCTTCTAAGCGCTAGTTTTACTTTTACTCTTTAAAACTTCATATCTCTAGTTCCCTGCATTGGATTTTTGTCATTTTGGTGACATTTTAATCACCCAAGTCTTTCCTATTTTTGTAAATTAGTGTTGAATTTTTATTGTGTGTTGTGTCTTACTTAATGTATTGGTGTTTTTTAATGCTTTACACACCTGTCTTCTAAGTTAACCCTGCCTGCTCTCAGCCAGCTACAAAGGGTTAAGCAAGGGAATAATTCATTGAGACCTTGACTGGACCTTATGTTGTGATTGTGGCCTTATTACTAGTCATAGGTACCTACTTAACACTACTAATAAGCCACCTTCCAACAATAGTATTGACATTGACTGGCCTAAATTAAATTTGAAAAGTTCTAATCTTCCAATTAAAAGGAGAATTCTCATTTTTTTTACATATGTTTGTGAATTAAATTAAATATTTCTTCAGTTGTGAATTTGTTTGATAAATTACTGTTTTTTTTTTTTTTTGCATATTGTTTTGTGTTTCAAATAATCGAAAATGCTTCTACCACGGTCACCAGCTTTGACTCAGGGGGGTACTCGAATTCCAATAAACATTCAGTGTGGGTTCCAGTAATGATTAAGTGGGGGTCCACAGAAGTCAAAAGGTTAAGAACCATAGGTCTAATTCATTACAACTTAATTTACTATGCATAGTTTTTTTAAAATAATGTAGAAGTTTATTTTTATCAGTCACTAATGGCACGAAAATCTGGTGATTTTCTTTTTCTTTACATTTAGACTTATTTTCCTACTTTTGAAAAAAATATTTTCTTCTGTTCAACTATTCATTTTCGCTTATTGCCATCCCATCTGCAATATTAATGCTACAGATAATACAGAGTTGTGGCATATAAATAATTCCTGGATCAGCAAGACATTTTTCCTATTCGATAATTAGCAGTATGCGTTCTAAATCCATGAGCATCAAATGAAATGGCAGCAATGCCCTTACCTGCTTCATGAATAACATGCTGCTCAAGTAGGGGTGGGTGGAATATTCTGTCCCGCCTGTGTAATTGGTGTAATTTTGACGACGCTGCATTACTCTTGTTTTTGTCATGCACTGCTCGAGAATGGGTAAGTTGGTGAGGGTGAGTGAGATTTGGCGTCCTCTCATGCGATTTATGGTTGCTTGGAGGACATCCGGCGTGATTTTTCTAATGCGGGTGGTTGCGACCGTTCACGGTCAGAAGGCTGCTGCTCGGGTAGAAAATTTACTTGAGTGGTAGCAAACTCAACTCAAGTGTCTGTGCCCTCTGTCGCACCGTGTGGTGCCGTTCACATTGATTTTTCTGAGCGGAACGCGCTACTGGAGTTAAATTATAGCACGAGTAGCACGAAATTGGATTCTCACAGAGTGTTTATGTAACTCCATGGAATTCCATGGTGTCAAATTCCATGAGTTTCGCCCACCCCTACACTCAAGCAATAAGGTTATTAATTTTCCTACTGTAGGTCAGGTACAGAGAAGAGCATAGAAAATCAATCACTGTAGCATTATCATGTAAGAAAACATAATTTCTTCCCACCAGGTGGCCTCACCAGGTCTCATCCACATGATTCCTGCATAGAAGTCAAATTGCATCCGAAATGATACTCATTGAACTATCTTTGGCTGCAAATACCTAGGGCCCAATTCAGAGGCCCCACAGTTGTGGCAAGACCTCCCTACTGCAGTTACCCATTGCGGGGCCCTTGCCACGAGTGCAGAGCCTCCGCCACGAGTGCAGAGGCCCTTTGTGAATTAGTCCCCAGGTAGGGAGTCTTTGGCTACCCATCCCAGCAGAATAACAGCATGACAGCAGAGATCAATAATCACTGTTGAATCGATGGAACAAGAATATGCTACCCTTGCTACCAGTTAGATTTATTGTGGTATCTTAAGCATGCTCCTCACAGTCACGGCAATGGGCCTGGTTCACAAACATTTTGCTTTGCTTAGGGTTGACTAACTCTTGTAGTGCTTTGGCTTAGTCCTGCATTTCAAGAGTAAGGCATAGGAACTACTGGCTTCCCTATGGCTTACTCTTGAAATTCAGTAGTAATGGAGGGATGCTACATGAGTAAGTCAAAGGAAAATCTTTGGGAATCAGGTCCAAGGTTTATCCCCAAAGAACCGCATCTCATAACTCCATCAGCAAGCAGTTGATAAGTGAAGTTAGATTAAAGAAACCAGATATTAATGAGCGACATTCACACAGATCACCAACCACATAGGTCTTACAAGGAAATCCACGACTCTTGATGGTCTGCAGTGGTCTCCTTTACATAGTCCCCACTCTCCAAGCATAGCACATGCAAAAAAATGGTCATCTTTATAGTTATTCTGTTTCATCATTTGCTTAGACATTGATATTATCCTATTATGTTTGTGTTACATATGGATAGCATACCGATCTACTATTGTGAATAGACTTATCAAAATATTGTCATTCACTGCAATTATATAACGTCCACTATGTGATGTACCAATCAATGCTCACTGTTTATTCACAGTCTTTGTACTAGTTTGTTTCTATTAGATGGATATGGAATCCATATACAACATAAAACTGTATATGGTTAACTATGAAAGAAGTGAACAGTTTTCACCTTGGAGTTCTGAGTGACATCATTCACAACTTGAGCTTCACCTTCATTGTCGATTTAATGTCATTCAGAACACCATGGTAAAAAACATCCCCGTTATTCACTATTAAACACGAGGCTAAACTCTCCTTCCCCTTAGTCCCCTGCCCCACTATTTACTTTTATAGTTTGAGAGAGGTGGGATACATTTTTAATGGGGTGGGTGACAAGTTGTTTGAGCACTTTTTTTCATGCTACAAATGCTCTCTTTACTCCTCTGCCCCCGAGTGAATGTTAGAAGCATGGGCAGACATGAGGGGGCCATATACAACAAAAAAGAATAAATGGGTAAAGTACAAATTAAGGGAATTAATTTCACCTCATGGTTCTGAGTGACAATATGCTTAACTCGAGCTTTGCTTCTCATAACCCCTTAGGGAAACATGTTGCTGTAATTAAAAATTCTATATATTAGCTTGTGTGTATCATGAATAATCCGAGTTGTAAACCAAAGGGATCACCCACACTTTGTTTTTGATCAATTTGCACTGATTTTGGAGAAGAGTCTGTTGGTGACATGTCAAGTGGTTTTAAAAGATTTAGAACCAACCTTTTTCATTTCGGCTGCCTGCTTCAAAGCCATTCTGATGAGTAGTATATAATATCAACTGGCACCGAGCATTAAAGCTTACACCTTTGTGAGCTCCATCAAAGTAATTTTGGATAATGTTATTCCGAAGAGTTGAATAAGCCCTTGAATCAGGGCCGGACTGGCTACCGGGCGTTTTGTTGTGCTGCCGAGCTGGGGGCTGATTTCACTGCGGTGGGGGCTGATTTCGTTGATGGGGACCTGCGTGAGCTTCGAAATAAACAAAGCAAAACTAATGTTTTTAAGCACACGCAGGTCCCCATCAACGAAATCAGCCCCCAGCTCGGCAGCACAACAAAACGCCCGGTAGCCAGTCCGGCCCTGCCTTGAATAGAGTTCAACTGGGAGTTAATGTTAGAAACAGTCAAGTTCAGGGCCGGACTGGCTACTGGGCGTTTTGTTGTGCTGCTGAGCTGGGGGCTGATTTCGTTGATGGGGACCTGCGTGTGCTTAAAAACATTCGTTTTGCTTTATTTATTTCGAAGCTCATGCAGGTCCCCATCAACAAAATCAGCCCCCACCGCAGGGAAATCAGCCCCCAGCTCGGCAGCACAACAAAACGCCCGGTAGCCAGTCCGGTCCTGGTCAAGTTCATACTCCCACATAGCATTTCAAAATGGAGACGCACCACGTGTTTTCGGGTAGGATGACAATTTTTGATCCTGTGTCTACCCTTTAGATTAGTTGAAGTGGCTCTCTGGCAATTTCAGTCCATTGTCCTCTTTGACGCTTATGTTTGTGGAGTTTAAAGTCTCCATGATCTCGGGATTGCCCAAGACTTCTTTTAAATGTAATAAATCTTGAAAAGACCTGTTCAGATATTCAGTTTGCAGTCCTACACTTATTTTATTGCAGAAGTAGGCTTAACTTATGTAGAGGACTCCATTAAACTTGCCTCCCTGATGCTATGGTGTTCGTTAAGGTTGAACATAGAGCCTGATTTAAAGTGGGCCATAATCATGGATTGTCTTTCTTGTACTAATGGGTCCAAAAACCCCTGGCTCCATTATATCAGAAAACTAACCAATGCTTTGGGTTGCCCACAAATGTATGTTAATCCAGACGGTATTTCTAATTAGGACAAAATTTGGGCAAAGAATAGTTTCCTTGCTGCCAGAGTGGATCTGAGAGAAGATTCTAAACTAGTGAAACCGTCTGTAAGAGAATATTGTCTTGTGCAAATTTCTCTGGAGTTGCCCTGCTATCTAAGCCTTATTACGGGCTCTTGGGAAAAAATCTTATTAACCCGTTTTAGGCTAGGGTCCATCAGATGGCTATTGTGTTTCACACAAGGGCAGTTTTCACAATCAGATATATGTATTTATCCCTGTGACGCGGCATCTCCTTCAGACTCTTTTACATTTTTATGTTTTTTTTGTAAATTTAATCTGCCTCTGACCAGGCGTTTTTTATTAACCATTTTATGTAAAAACTATTTTAGCAAATATAGAATGGCCTTGCTTTTCCTGCAACAATTAGTTGATTCTGCCACATGCAAAGTGGTCTGTGGCTTTTTAAAAAGTGCCCTTTTTACTCATAAAGCTATGTTAATTCAAGCTGTATGTTACGTTTGTATGATTAATGTCTTTATTATATTTCATTTATCCTTATTCATGTGGATGAATATATATTGGTGGCTGCGTATTTTAATTATTTGCTTTGTTTACTTTTATGATCTTCCATTGCGAGATCGAATAAAGTGTATTTTGACTTGACTTTGACTTGATTGCAGAATACATCACCACATCCCGAACTGTTCTCCTCAGTTTCTATATTAATAAACATTGATATAGGGTTGCAATTCGCATTACAGACTGCATTCAGTTTCAGGTGGAAAATTCCTTCTTGGATCCAAAACGTAAAATGAATTTTACCTTCGGCAACATGCTGGAAAATCTCACTGGAGGGAACATAGCAGATGATTGTATAACCCCTAATAAGATTTTATTCATTTTTTATGTCCTGTTTTTTACAGGACCGTACATAATCTGTATAAGTAAAATACAGCACAAGAAATGATAGCCATCTGAATAGATGAAACATACAGACGTGTCCTATTTATAAAACGAATATATAAAACGTATTTGGTTTTAGGGAACAGCTATTCTGAGTTACAGTGCACTTCTTTGAGCTTCCCATATGTACAGACCTATTCAGTTAACTAACAAGGCTCACTTCTCATTAAACTCAAGATATGGTGCATTTCTGTTGGGAATCTTAGGGAGTGCTTTTTATGATTCCCACCTGTGCTTTTCCATTTAATATGGTACTTATGCCACACTGCTCTGGGCCCAGTCTGTTTACAGCTTAATTGAATGGAGAGCCCTAAAAACTGCATTTTATTGAGGAAATACTTCGAAATAAAATAAGTTGAATTCTTTTGACTAAATACTATTAGTGTCAAAGGGGTCTTTTGCCATTTTTTCTTTGCCAGGGACATTTCTTTAATGGTAAGACACACTAATATCCCTATAATAAATGCGCCTAGGGAGTGTATGAACTTTTCTTGAGCATGCAGCCGCACGTAGATTTTACAATACTCTGAGTAGCTGAGGTCAATCACCCACAGAAAGCCAAACGCTTTTTCATCGAAGATTGTGGGAAATATGAAACATGATGTGACTTAATCAAAACTTGAAAAACACAATAGCAAAACCCACTATATTTCAATAAGTATAAAGGAGAGAGAAATAGCTTTAAACTAAAATGTCACATATTTAAATGAAAGCTTGCTGCAATAGTCCCTGGAAATACATTACAGATACTATTCGGTCAATCCACGCTAATATTGACTCATAGTTCAGCTGTTGTTCTCATCATTCAGAACTTTTATGCGCGGTCAGGGAGGGGTGTTTTTGCTGATACGCTGGCTGCTTAACGCTAGTACAGTCTTCCCACATTTATTCATCTTTCCTCAAAGTCTTAATTACTTGGATGCGTGTCAGTGGCATTGCACAATCAGATCTCAGGCTGTAATCCCACAGTGCATCATCAAAGATGGCCACTGGGAAGACGGGTCTTGTTTTTGTTGTCAGCACAAAAATGTAAACTCCTAGATATTGGATGACTAACCATCTGGACTCACGATGCCCTCATCCTGCCAGCCACCAGTTACACCCACTCTTACTTCATTATTTTAGTGTCAATAGGAAGCCCATAATATTGTGCTGCCTGTGGTGTGCGCCTCATGGTGGCCATCCATTTCCCACATCTCAGCCTTTAGGAACCTCATGGCAACCCAGCATCAGTTCAGTACCGTACCAGCGTGTTTAGGCACCTGGATTCATTGTTTGTCACCTATGGTCTCTCTGGGAAGGGTCTCAAGCCTTCTTTGTCCACTTTGACTTGGTGGATGAAGTGTGCTATTGTTTTGTCTTACAAGACTGCTCACCGATCTCTTCCCTCTTCTGTCCAGGGGCGATCAACTTGGAGTGTTTCCTCGTCCTGGGCTATGTTTAAGGGTGCGTCAATGAGTGACATTTGTAATACTGCAACATGGGCCTCTTTCAACACCTTTGTTTCCCTTTACCAGCTACAGGTAGGGATGGCTGCATCCGCAGACTTTGGTGCTCATGTTTTTATCAGCCGTACATAATCTGTTATTTCTGTGATTTGTTCTATTTTTTGCATTGAATATGTCAAGTGTGTTGCATCATTCTTGGTTTCTGTGTGGATCCATCACCAAGCACATAGGTATGGGCTGATGTGTAAGGAATGGAATAGGAAGACGGATGAGGAGGTAATGCCCGGTAATTACCAGTGATCTTCATTACTCTGACTCCAGGTCTTCCCGTTCCATTCCTGAGCTCATCCCTCCCTCCCAGGTTTCTGTTTATGGCAATTGTTTTTCATTCTTATGGGTTTCTTTGGTATTCTCGGCTGTCCTGGTGACGTGCTTCCCCCTTTATGCATGCTGGGTAGTCAGCACCATAATGGGGGAAGTATTTTGACCTCAACTAGGTGATAGGTTCTGTGGAGCAGGCGAACTGCTCATGGGTAAGGAATGAAATTGGAAGACTTGGACTTGAAGTAATGAAGATTACCGGTAAGTAACCGGGCAATAATGCCTATTCAAAAACACAGCAGATAATTGTGAATATGAGTCTTCTGTAACCCAGTACATCTTTTAACTCACCGATATACACTTACTTCTCCATACTCTTTCTTCCACAATTGTGTATGGTGATCTGTATGGAACCTATATCTCTATACCACCTATACACATCTGGCGTATATATTGATTCTTAAGTGCTTTTTTATCCATAATGTTTAACATCACTTTTTCTTTTATGCTCAAAAGACTCTTTCTCACTTAAAGACCTTTCCTCCAAATCAGTTTCACATTTAATTCTCAAATTATTCATATTGTAATGGCACGCCCTTACGAAAAGACAAACTTTGCGCAACTAGCATACCTTTGATTCCGGGAGTGCCAATTTTTAGTTTAAGCAAAATGACTGGCAATGTCACACCTTTAACAGTGCATGGTTTTCCCTTCTTTATTGTTATTATGATTGCATTTGAAATTTCCCAGCTGCTTTTCAGGGTTAACCTTCACAATCACAGCTGGCTCAACTGTTTCGTCCTCAATGTTAATCTCCTTAGCGAACCTCCTGGACAACTCAGCCTTCCTGACAATAGCTATAACACACTTGAGCTCAGAGTCAGCATTGATCCAAACGCCGGTCCTTCCTGGGTTATACACATGCATTACCACTTGGTCAAGGATCAGCTCATTATGCAGCGCCCCAAATCTATAGTCCATTGCATGCTTCTTCAAGGTCTTAACATACTCATCCTCAGATTAGTCTTTCGTTAGATTTGTATGAAAACAACGTACACTAAGTAATCATAATGCCACATTAGGAGTAAAATAATTCCTCAGTTCAGTTACTGTATCATTGAATAGGTTTAGCTCAAAAGGGGTGGAACTTTATGAGGGGAAAAGTTTCTTGTTCTGGAATTGTAGAGCATGTTATAAGTGACCAGGCACCATCTAGCCTCCTTCTACCTCCACAGGTTCACATCACGACTCTACAATTCAAAAACAAGGAACTCTCACACCCATACCATTCCACCTCTATTAAAGATATATTCCTACATAAGGAGACTTTATACTCAACACTACAGAAACCTAATTTAGACTTCACCTACTTAGTAAAGTCCAATAGGTCCAACAAAGCCAGTGGGTCTGTAAGATTGCAATTACCAAAGTAAAATCCAGTATTTGCCAGCACCGTGCACCTTATCCTTGAACAATGATGTCTTTGCTTATCGTGTTGCAAGCCTACAAGCAATATGCATATTGGAGACCTGCATTATGTATCAGATTAGGCAATGTGGAGGCTAAATACCCTTTGACAGGACATCACAATACTAAATTTAAAAAAGCTTAGAGAGCATCAATATAAAGAGGAAAATCCCCAAACTCCATAGTTAGTGGCTTGGAATTTGTCAACAGTGGTAACTACTAGGGGCAGCTACCTTTTCTCAGGTAGCCTAGAGTGTATGTGTGGTTGGGGCTCAGCTTCCCTCACCTCCTTTACAGACTCAGACCCAGATTTATCATTCTTTCTCTGCAAGACAACACAGCACGATAACTTGCTGCTCTGTGCTGACTGAAAGGTAGAAGGCAGGAATGTGCCATATTTACCAAGATATGACACATTCCTGCTCTCTACCCGCGCTGGCGCACAATCTGCAGTCTAGTTCCAATGTAGGCACCCTTGCACCATTGTGCAAGGGTGACTGCGTTGCAGGCAGGATTGTTTGTGTGCAGGAAGGGATACCTTCCTGCACAAAAACAATGCTCTGAGGTTTTTTCCTATTTCTAAGTGTGCTGTAGAAAGATAAACCAAAGAGGAGAAATAAAGATATTTCTCCTGGTTCCACCTCCCCTGGGAAGGCATAGCATTTTGACTAATTTCCAGGTTTACCAGTTTTGGTAAATCTTGGAAGGCGCCAAAATCCACTGGTGAATGCATGGAAATACCCATGCTCCACCCATGAAATGCCTTTCAAAGGAAGAGTAACGCAAGGCAGCGACTTGCAATGGCTTGCGTTACTCCAGATTTACCAAGCAACGTAGGGCCACACAAGGTGGCCTTGCATTGCTTGGTAGATCTCACTTATGTTGCCCTAGCGACACTGTGTATGACGCAAGCGCAATGCAATACCATGATAAATGTCCCACTACATATGTCAGTGAGCAAAGGGAGTCCCCCTCCTTCTTGACCCAGTGTACACTGCATTTTATGAAATGTCCCAATATAAAGGATTCTGGGGAAGCGCATATTGACTTTATACTGATCAAGTATTGGGGCAACACTTCGGCTTAGAGAACTTCAATTATTGACCACAATGAACCTCTGATTGATCGTCATATTTTTGTTTACTTGCGCTCAAAGCTGTATGGAAAGATGCTATGTTAAACAACCCTTCTTTAATGTACTCCTGAAAAGCATGCAGTTCAGCAGTAACGTAATCACCTACATTGTCCAATTTGGGAATGTGTTATGGTTCACTTAGTGTGATCAGTATGTTCAAGTTAACATATTCTGCTTAGGTTTATGAAACAAGTTCAGAAATGCTATCCATCTGGTTTAGAGACAACAGGAGAGAAAGGGAGAAAGTATGTGTTTTAAACAATGGACACCAGTTTTTTGTTTCCCACAAAGTTCACCCAACTATTCCCCACCTGAATCCATGCAATTAGGCATTCTGAGATGAACTGAGAGTGAAGGAGAGAGAGAGGGCGAGAGAGAGGGAGAGAGAGAGATGTCATTACTTTGGAGAATGAGGTCAACCCTCCTGTCACTGTCCTAGAAGGCATTATATTGACCAGTTGGGAATGTCGCAAGTGCTCTGGCAAAAATAATTTTCCTGGCAGGTGAACCACATAAACTCCCTAATCCTGTAACCTATCTAAAACACCAAATGCACCCACATGTATGCCTTCATTGAAAATGACTGAAAATTGCTTCTCTAATTTAATTGGGACTAGAAGCAGTTTCATTGGTCTTACATATGCCCAGAATAAATGATGTATCTCCCTTTCAAAAAGCAAGCAGAACCCATACAGATTGCAGATGGTCTGAATTAAATTTGGGGCCCATAGTTCAAAAAATTTCAAGTACTGAACATTTTTTTTGCTCTGAACTCCAGCATGAAAACATATGTTTGATGCATTTGCTGCTCTTCACTTTTATTTCACAATGGGAATGCCATGCCTTACAAGCAAACTTGGAAATTAAGGGGCTGATTTAGAATTTGGAGGAGAAGGTACTCCATTGCAACGATGACGGATTACCCTCTCCACCAAACTGAAGGTCTGCTCCCCTGATTTACAGACTGCAGAGGTTAAGTATGTCAGTGACAGAGACTACTCCATCTACATTATACTCCTCAGACAGCCAAACAGAGTAAGCACCTTCAGAGATTTAGCCATTCGAACATTGGATTTAGAGTGGGCAATCGAATGGGCAGTTGGTGCTCTACCTTACCGGCATGAAAAACGTACCGCCATGAAAAACATGGCGGTACAGGACATTAAAGGGCTGGAAGTCATCAGTTTTTGTTTATTCAAAAACAAATCCTGCTTTGGGGTTTTGTTTTGAAAAAACAGGAGTTTGACAGAGGGTAACATCATTTTGATGGTACCATCTGTCAAACTTTCAATACATTGACAGGAACTGCTGTGATGGAAGTTTCTGCCAATGTTTAGAGTTGTATACAGGGCTGGTAGACAACTCTAAATTTGGTGGGCAAATGATGCTCAGTATGGAGGTACTCTGCAATACTGAAGGACTAACCCTCGCCCACCAAACTCAAAATCAGCCCTTAAGGAACAAAAGATAACACTTTTGTTGTTTCAGCAACACGTTTCTGATTGTTTAAAAATTCTGCCATCTGGTCTAGCATTTATGGTATTTTATCTGAACTGGCAGCAGCCTTGAATGGAATTCCAGAGAAACATATGTAAAATGAAAACATATTTAACGGTATTGAAGCTGATAAATTTCTCCTAGCCACACTGACTCAAGGATTGACTGCTGTTAATTATTCTATATGAGAAGACCTATGCCTGAGTAGATAAATCAAAATATCATTTGAAAAGGTTGCATGGAGTATAACCTGGCACAAGATTACACCAGACATTCTGTTTTTGCATTGGAGCCACCTTTGATTTTTGTCATTTGCCAAGAATAATAAAAAAGATACAGTACAAACTTGGCTCAATGACATGAACCTTTATGGCTTTGAACCCCAAGTTTCACTGAATGTCAAATCACTTTTATTCACCCTGGACATCAAACGAACCCTCAAGTAACACATTACCAAAAACAAAAGACAGCCTGGTACCAGCTCTCTCTTCTAAGAAAAGGCTAACAGTTTTTTCCAAAAAGCAACTTCAAAATTTATTTTCAAGCCCGCATACACTTGTGTCTGAATAGGGGTAATGCACTATTCCATGGCCTCTCAGACTCCACACTGACACCACTTAGGGGCATCTAACATGCTGCAGCACATGTCAACCCGGGGCTGGGTGAGAAATACATTGCATTACTCTCATTGTGATGAAGGTGCATTGGCTCCCCTTACAGTCACACACCATCTTCAAAACCAGCTGCATCATTTACAAAGCCATCATGACCAGTACCCACACGTAACTTGCAGACAAACTCCCCATTTCTGATGGTTCTTGGCATACCCACAGCCAGGACATCATCACGCTGCAGACTAAAAAGTGTAAAAAAGAATAAAAAAGGTAGCAGGCATTTTTCATCTATGCACCCAGAAACTGGAACAACAACTCTGTATCCATCAGGACTGCCCCAATGCTGCTTCAAATTCGGAAAAAGTTGAAGGCTCATCTCTTCAAAACACTACATCATAATAAATTAGCCGTGCACAAGCCAGCTTCCTCTACTATTAATTGTAGAATTTATGCTTGTCTTTGACCACATACAGCACTAAACTGCCGTTTGACTAGGTTCACAGAATATATACATTTCATACACATGCACAATTCAATATAGAGGCCGATGCATCCTATTCTGCAATTGGCGCACATTTGTTACAGTCATACCTCAGACCCAGTCACCCATGAGTGGAATATCGTGGAATTTCAATGAGAAAGAAACTAAGCCAGAATTGATAAAAACCTCCCTGTTATTTGCAGTGCCTTCCTTGCTAGCCAAAATCCTTTGGAAAACTGCATTAGAATCACAATAGATCATAAAAAGCATATAATTTCTCAAGATTGCATGAACCACCAATCAACAAATACCCCTAAGGGTTCATATATTTACTCTGTTAAATGTCAGAGTCAATTAGAGAAACAGGTCCTAAAACACTAAAATAAATATACTCTCCGGTAGCATGCAGGATGATAAAGAAGACATTATAATAATAATCTATTTATGGTAGGATTACATCTTGGCTCTCACGACAAGATGCATATGTGTTAGAAAGTAAGGAAAGACACTTTAGTTTTTTCACTCATCACATCACAAGAAGGAATGGGTATTGATTCATACCTCTCATTTCTGCTTACACCCAGGACCCTTCCATGATAGATAAGTTCCAGGTGTCTTGATGGGTCACAACAGGTCCTTTGGAATTCAAAGACCATTGTTTTTGTGGACCATCATGTGAGAAGACACCTTGCAATAGGATTGAACTTTTGATGTTGGGCGAAAGCTAAGCTAGACATGCTGTGCCCCAGGGGTTACTGCATCCTCTACCTGTGCCTCTTGGCAGACTTTCCCAATGAATCTTGTAAGTTACATGGCAGCCCTAAAAGGTTATAATGTGATTGCATGTTAATTGATTCCTGTCCAAAACTGCTCAATTCATACCCGTCAACATAATACAAACAGCCGAAGGACCCACTTGGGTATTTCTAGCACAGATATTCCACCACCACAATCTCTTTGAGTATGTAGCCACAAAAAGAAGGCTGCGGTTCATTGAAAGTTCTGGAAATAAATCTGATGATTTTGGCAATGCCATAATGCTTATACTCCACTTATGATCCTCTGACAAATGACCAGTCCAAAATGCCAATCCAAAAGTTGGAATGCCTCCGTTGTTACCTCAATAGAAAGGAGCAGCACTGGGTCTCATTGGCAGAGTTTCTAGACAATACCTACATCCTACGTAGCTTCTCCATACTTTTGATCTCCTTTACATGCGGCAAGCTGCCTCTGTTAACTCCTACTCCTTCTTTAATCCATAAAATGGGAAATTTGCATAGATCTCTCAGCTGAGCATACCAGTAAATGACAAGGAGCCTACAAAATTGAAAAGATTGGCTGAAAAACAGGAGAACAAGCATTGTGTGCCAGCTTCAGTATATTCACTTGCACTTTGGCTGTGGCTATCCACAGCACTTGACAATATCCATATTTCGTCGAGAAAAATGAAGACTTGTTACACAGGTCCATAGGTCACAGAAAAGGTCATAAATTCAGTGCCTCTGCGTTTAGCTTTGCCAGTTGCCCTCAGAGTAAATCCTGCATTTTATGGTTCTTCTGTAACAGGTGTTTCTTCGGACATCTACCAATTGTACCCTAGGTCCATCATGGAAGCACAATTTCACCCTTGAGAAAATTAACTCAAGTGAATTGCTTCTTATAAATGCCTTCTATGAAGCAGGAAGCTCACATGCAATCCTGAAAAGTGTGCTCTATTAATGATCAGGAGCACTAGACTCCTGTATGTACAGATCTTATTCTTTTGGCAAGGCCAGGGACGTTTTTTCTTTTGTTTTAGCATATTATTTAATGCCTGCTATTATTTTCTGAATTACAATTCCTGTGTTACATCTTTCACAGTGCTTTAGTCATCATCTGCCATTGGATGTTGTGGCGATGTGGGCTCTTTTTACAGTTCTTCTTCTCTAATCTTCTGATACTTATGTCTGCCTTCTGTGTAGTTTTAGCACATATCTGCTGCTGTGAGGGAGTGTCCAGTATGTACTAGTTGCCCTGAAACCTGGCTGGTGTTTAGCCAAATTTTGAGGTAAAAATATCGGGAGACATAAATATCTGAAATTGTGGTGACATGCAAATATTGTAATAAACTAATATAATTCACAAGAATATTGTTTTGGAGGTAAATAATATTGTTGATTTAAAGAATATTGATGTATTTAGTAATATAGGGCCCGATCATGATGTCAGTGGGACCGCCACCGACAGGCCATCGGTCCCAATGTTATCCAGCAGAGTCCGACTGTCGCATTTGTAAACCCTACAATGAAGGTGGTGCCTGTGCAGGCACCGCCATAGGGATTATGATGTACCTTTCCATTAGCCTTTCCAGGGTCATATGCCCACCATGGAAAGGCTGTCAGAAAGGGACTTTGGGGGCCCCTAGCAGGGCCCCTGCCCCACGTGGACCTCCGCTATGTGGCCCTGGGGCACCTGTTGTGCAAAGCACCCATGCACCGTGTGCCAGACACCACATGGTGCCTGCCACACGGTGCATGAATGTTTGAAAAATGCTCTTTACCATTGCGGCTTGTGCAGCGGCCCTTTTCCTGGGCCAATGCTCAAGCCTCCATGCTAAAAAGCATTTTACAACCGCCTCCACGGCGGTCGCATTGTAATTGGGGTGTCGGGACCGCCGACTCCTTGTCGGGCGGTCCCGTGTCCGAAACGATGGTGGTCGTACGCTTGTCCAACCGCCATCGTAATGAGGCCCATAGTTGTTAAAAATATTGGGTTTTACTTATTTTAATGTGTTGTAGTTGATGTATTAATTTTATATGTTACTCTTGGCTGGTAATTTTATGTGATTTATAATTTTTTTATTAATTAATAATAGTAATTTACAGGTCGTAGTCGGTTGCTAGGTTGGTAGGGGTGTAGAGTGGTAAGTTACTTAGGTAGTAATTAATCAACAATTAGTTATATGTTTTTAATTAGTTACTTAACTGATTTTTAATTATGTAAAGTACTAATTTATTTCACTTATATTTTAGTTGCGTGCTGCCAGGTTTGTAGGCGTCTAGGGTGAGAAGTTAATTAAGTAATAACTAATTAACAATTAATTATTAATTGTTAATTATTTATTCGATTTTGAATATGTAAATCATGGAATACTTATTTTTTAGTTATATTTTAGGTGTTGGCTTATAGGTTGTAAGGGTATAATGTGGGACGTTAATTAATTAACAATTGAATAACAATTATTTATTAAATGATAAGTAAATATTTTATTGAATAGTAGTTATGTACACTGCTTCATTGTTTTTAGTTTTTTAAATACATATATATATATATATATATATATATATTATCTACTGGCGGTCGCCAGTAGATAGTTATAGTTAAAACCTATTATCCATAGGAAATCCGCGACATTCTATTTGAAATAACGTTGGCGCCGGTTGACGAATCTTCGTGAAAGTTTCCAACTTGTTGGGGCGCTCCGGTCTGCTCCTATCCTGAAAGTCTCGGGGTGATACGTCAAGCGGGGGCTGAGAAAAAAGGGGGGTCCCAAAACGCGTTTTCCCCATTCATTTTTCCATAGGAACCTTTAGTCGCAGCTACAGCCCGAACTGCTGAACGGAATTACACCAAATTTGGCAAAGAGGTAGCCCTTGGTTCAGTGTCGTGCCTTTTGCTTAAATGGTGTAAATCCGTTCAGTAGTTCCTGAGAAAATCAAAAGTAATTTCACATATATATCTGGGCGGAGCCTAACCACACATGTCATCGTGAGATCTGATTGGCTGTCAGCACTTCATCCTGGAATTGCTGGCAGCCATCTTGGGACCAATATAAATGATAGTACCTCATTGAAATGCATTGTAGTGAATTGAAGATTTTGAGGGTCACCAAAAGGAGAACTATAAAGGGTGATAACAGGCTTTAGTTACATTAGAATTTATTTGTTGATGGTACCATACTAATTTTAGGAATTGTGGTGTATTCTAAGGTGATTTTACCATGTGAAAAACCTTCTGCTGGGATATCATGAATCATGTTTGAGAGAACACTATTTTCTCATGCTTGTCCCATGGAGGTTTGGAAGGTGCTCCAGAAGCTAAAATGAGAGCATATTTTCTGTAAATTCACATTATCTTTCTCACTCATGTGAGAATGAAGTCTGACAATCTCAGTAAAACATGTACATCCAACAAGGGCAGAGACTGTCAGTTGATTCCTTTGTGTTCTACTGCAGCTTCCCAGAGTGTTCTAAAGAACAACTAGAGTGCTAACAGCCTTACTTATGACAAAAGTATGGCACACCTGAAGCCATCTTGATTGGAATAAACTGGTAACACTTAAACAATTTAATTGAAAAAGGAACAAAATGATGGGGTTCATTTTGTCATAGAAATTATGGTTAGTGCTGTAGAAAGAAAAATTAGGATATGTTTCAAGTGTGATCTCAAATATCTTCCTGTTATATTTCAACAGGAGCAGCCTGCCAGTTGATGCCTTTGTGTTCTACTGCAGCTTCCCAGAGTGTTCTAAAGAACAACTAGAGTGCTAACAGCCTTACTTATGACAAAAGTATGGCACACCTGAAGCCATCTTGATTGGAATAAACTGGTAACACTTAAAACATTTAATTTAAAAAGGAACAAAATGATGGGGTTCATTTTGTCATAGAAATTATGGTTAGTGCTGTAGAAAGAAAAATTAGGACATATTTCAAGTGTGATCTCAAATATCTTCCTGTTATATTTCAACAGGAGCAGCCTGCCAGTTGATGCCTTTGTGTTCTACTGCAGCTTCCCAGAGTGTTCTAAAGAACAACTAGAGCGCTAACAGCCTTACTTATGACAAAAGTATGGCACACCTGAAGCCATCTTGATTGGAATAAACCGGTAACACTTAAAACATTTAATTTAAAAAGGAACAAAATGAGGGGTTCTTTTTGAAATAGAAATTATGGTTAGTGCTGCAGAAAGAAAAATTAGGGCATGTTTTAAGTGAGATCTCAAATCCTCTTCTATTTCATTAGAAAATTCTGACATGCAGACTGAAACAATCACTTTCAATACCAGCAGCAGACTACCAGTTAACTCCCTGGTGAGCAGTAGCTTTACTCCAGTGATCTAATGAGCAATTAGAGTGCTAACATTCTGAATTTATGGCAGATGTGAGACACATCTGAATGCCTTCTTGATGGAATCAAAGTAAAAAACTGAAAGCATTTCCTACTGAGGAGACTGCAGTAAATGAAGAAATTAGGAAACTTCATAACAAAGAAGTCTTCCAAGATGGCCACCAGTGAAAAAAGAGCCCAAATGTAACACAAATATTACCCAGATGTAGCCCACATATAGCCCAATGACAAAAGTGTGCAAAACACTTTTTATTTTTAGTTTTTTTGCAGTTTTATGTAGTGCAGACTGGTCAGGTATTGGAGCATTGCATCTTAAAACATGACCCCCTACACTACAAAAACACCACTGCACTACCTTAAACCCTAAAACACTACCCCCAGCACGACACCCTACACTACACAAGCACCACTGCACTATCCTAAACCCTAAAACACTACCCCCAGCACGACCCCCTACACTACCCAAACACCACTGCACTACCCTAAAACATGACCCCCTACACTACACAAACACCACTGCACTACCCTAAACCCTAAAACACTACCCCCAGCACGACCCCCTACACTACACAAGCACCACTGCACTACCCTAAACCCTAAAACACTACCCCCAGCACGACCCCTACACTACCCAAACACCACTGCACTAACCTAAATCCTAAAACACTACCCCCAGCACGACCCCCTACACTACCCAAACACCACTGCACTACCCTAAAACATGACCCCTACACTACACAAACACCACTGCACTACCCTAAACTCTAAAACACTACCCCAGCACGACCCCCTACACTACACAAGCACCACTGCACTACCCTAAACCCTAAAACACTACCCCAAGCACGACCCCCTACACTGTCCGAAGACCACTGCACTGCCCTAAACCCTGAAACACCAGCCCCTGCATGACCCCCTACACTGCCCGAACACCACTGCACTGCCCTAAACCCTGAAACACCACCCCCTTCACGACCCCCAACACTGCCCGAACACCACTGCACTGCCCTAAACTCTGAAACACCACCCCCAGCATGACCCCCTACACTGCCCGAACACCACTGCACTGCCCTAAACCCTGAAACACTACCCCCAGCAAGACCCCCTACACTGCCCGAACACCACTGCACTGCCCTAAACCCTGAAACACCACCCCTTCACGACCCCCTACACTGCCCGAACACCACTGCACTGCCCTAAACTCTGAAACACCACCCGCAGCATGACCCCCTACACTGCCCGAACACCACTGCACTGCCCTAAACCCTGAAACACTACCCCCAGCAAGACCCCCTACACTGCCCAAACACCACTGCACTGCCCTAAACCCTGAAACATCACCCCCAGCAAGACCCCCTACACTGCCTGAACACCACTGACCTAAACGCTGAAACACCACCCGCAGCACGACCCCCTACACTGCCCGAACACCACTGCACTGCCCTAAACCCTGAAACACTACCCCCAGCATGACCCCCTACACTGCCCGAACACCACTGCTCTGCCCAAAACCCTGAAACACCAGCCCCAGCAACGACCCCCTACACTGCCCGAACACCACTGCACTGCCCTAAACCTTGAAACACCAGCCCCTGCACAACTCCCTACACTGCCCGAACACCACTGCACTACCCTAAACCCTGAAACATCACACCCAGCACGACCCCCTACACTGCCCGAACACTACTGCACTGCCCTAAACCCTGAAACACCAGCCCCTGCACGACCGCCTACACTGCCCGAACACCACTGCACTGCCCTAAACCCTGAAACACCAGCCCCAGCACGACCCCCTACACTGCCCGAACACCACTGCACTGCCCTAAACCGTGAAACACCAGCCTCAGCACGACCCCCTACACTGCCTGAACACCACTGCACTGCCCTGAACCCTGAAACACCAGCCCCAGCACAACACCCTACACTGCCCGAACACCACTGCACTGCCCTAAACCCTGAAACACCACCCCGTGCATGACTCCCTACACTGCCGGAACACCACTGCACTGCCCTAAACCCTGATACACCACCCCCAGCGCGACCCCCTACACTGCCCGAACACCACTGCACTGCCCTAAACTCTGAAACACCACCCCCTACACAACCCCCTACACTGCTCGAACACTACTGCACTGCCCTAAACCCAGAAACACAATGCCCAGCACGACCCCCTATACTGCACGAACACCACTGCACTGCCCTAAACCCTGAAACACTACCCCCAGCAAGACCCCCTACACTGCCCGAACACCACTGCACTGCCCTAAACCCTGAAACATCACCCCCAGCAAGACCCCTACACTGCCCGAACACCACTGCCCTAAACCCTGAAACACCACCCCCTGCACCGCCCCCTACACTACCCAAACACCACTGCACTAACCTAAATCCTAAAACACTACCACCAGCACGACCCCCTACACTACCCAAACACCACTGCACTACCCTAAAACATGACCCCCTACACTACACAAACACCACTGCACTACCCTAAACCCTAAAACACTACCCCCAGCACGACCCCCTACACTACACAAGCACCACTGCACTACCCTAAACCCTAAAACACTACCCCCAGCACGACCCCCTACACTGCCCGAACACCACTGCACTGCCCTAAACCCTGAAACACCAGCCCCTGCATGACCCCCTACACTGCCCGAACACCACTGCACTGCCCTAAATCCTGAAACACCACCCCTAGCACGACCCCTACACTGCCCGAACACCACTGCACTGCCCTAAACCCTGAAACACCACCCCCTTCACGACCCCCTAACCTGCCCGAACACCACTGCACTGCCCTAAACCCTGAAACATCACCCCCAGCAAGACCCCCTACACTGCCCGAACATCACTGACCTAAACCCTGAAACACCACCCCCAGCACGACCCCCTACTCTGCCCAAACACCACTGCACTGCCCTAAACCCTGAAACACTACCCCCAGCATGACCCCCTACACTGCCCGAACACCACTGCTCTGCCCAAAACCCTGAAACACCAGCCCCAGCACGAACCCCTACACTGCCCGAACACCACTGCACTGCCCTAAACCTTGAAACACCAGCCCCTGCACGACCCCCTACACTGCCCGAACACCACTGCACTACCCTAAACCCTGAAACATCACCCCCAGCACGACCCCCTACACTGCCAGAGCACCACTGCACTGCCCTAAACCCTGAAACACCAGCCCCAGCACGACCCCCTACACTGCCCGAACAACACTGCACTGCCCTAAACCCTGAAACACCAGCCCCAGCACGACCGCCTACACTGCCCGAACACCACTGCACTGCCCTAAACCCTGAAACACCAGCTCCAGCACGACCCCCTACACTGCCCGAACACCACTGCACTGCCCTAAACCGTGAAACACCAGCCTCAACACGACCCCCTACACTGCCCGAACACCACTGCACTGCCCTGAACCCTGAAACACCAGCCCCAGCACAACACCCTACACTGCCCGAACACCACTGCACTGCCCTAAACCCTGAAACACCACCCCGTGCATGACCCCCTACACTGCCCGAACACCACTGCACTGCCCTAAACCCTGAAACACCACCCCCAGCGCGACCCCCTACACTGCCCGAACACCACTGCACTGCCCTAAACCCTGAAACACCACCCCCTACACAACCCCCTACACTGCTCGAACACTACTGCACTGCCCTAAACCCAGAAACACCATCCCCAGCACGACCCCCTATACTGCACGAACACCACTGCACTGCCCTAAACCCTGAAACACTACCCCCAGCAAGACCCCCTACACTGCCCGAACACCACTGCACTGCCCTAAACCCTGAAACATCACCCCCAGCAAGACCCCCTACACTGCCCGAACACCACTGCCCTAAACCCTGAAACACCAGCCCCAGCAAGACCCCCTACACTGCCCGAACACCACTGCACTGCCCTAAACCCTGAAACACCACCCCCAGCAAGACCCCCTACACTGCCCGAACACCACTGCACTGCCCTAAACCCTGAAACACCACCCCCAGCACGACCCCTACACTGCCCGAACACCACTGCTCTGCCCTAAACCCTGAAACACCAGCCCCAGCACGACCCCCTACACTGTCCGAACACCACTGCACTGCCCTAAACCCTGAAACACCAGCCCCAGCACGACCCCCTACACTGCCCGAACACCACTGCACTGCCCTAAACACTGAAACACCACCCCCAGCACGACCCCCTACACTGCCTGAACACCACTGCACTGCCCTAAACCCTGAAACACCAGCCCCAGCACAACCCCGTACCCTGCCCGCACACCACTGCACTGCCCTAAACCCTGAAACACCAGCCCCAGCACAACCCCGTATACTGCCCGAAGACCACTGCACTGCCCTAAACCCTGAAACACCAGCCCCAGCAAGACCGCCTACACTGCCCGAAAACTACTGCACTGCCCTAAACCCTGAAACACCACCCCCAGCAAGACTACCTACGCTGGCCGAACACCACTGCACTGCCCTAAACCCTGAAACACCACCCCCTGCACGACCCCCTACACTGCCCTAACACTACTGCACTGCCCTAAACCCTGAAACACCACCCCTCAGCACGACACCCTACACTGCCCAATCACCACTGCACTGCCCTAAACCCTGAAACACCACCCCAGCATGACCCCCTACACTGCCCAAGCACCACTGCACTAAACCCTGAAACACCACCCCCTGCACGACCCCCTACACTGCCGGAACACCACTGCCCTGCCCTAAACCCTGAAACACCACCCCCAGCACGACCCCCTACACTGCCCTAACACCACTGCACTGCCCTAAACCCTGAAACATCACCCCCAGCAAGGCCCCCTACACTGCCTGAGCACCATTGCTCTGCCCTAAACCCTGAAACACTAGCCCCAGCACGACCCCCTACACTGCCCGAACACCACTCCACTGCCCTAAACCCTGAAACACCAGCCCCAGCAAGACCCCCTACACTGCCCGAACACCACTGCATTGCCCTAGACTCTGAAACACCAGCCCCAGCAAGACCCCCTACACTGCCCGAACACCACTGCAATGCCCTAAACCCTGAAACACCAGCCCCAGCACGACCCCCTACACTGCCCGAACACCACTGCACTGCCCTAAACCCTGAAACACCAGCCCCAGCATGACCCCCTACACTGCCCGAACACCACTGCACTGCCCTAAACCCTGAAACACCAGCCCCAGCACGACCCCCTACACTGCCCGAACACCACTGCACTGCCCTAAACCCTGAAACACCAGCCCCAGCACCACCCCCTACAATGCCCGAACACCACTGTACTGCCCTAAACCCTGAAACACCGCCCCCTACACTGTCCGAACACCACTGCACTGCCCTAAACCCTGAAACACCACCCCCTGCACGACCCCCTACACTGCCCGAACACCACTGCACTGCCCTAAACCCTGAAACACCACCCCCTGCACCACCCACTACACTGCCCGAACACCACTGCACTGCCCTAAACCCTGAAACACCACCCCCAGCGCGACCCCCTACACTGCCCGAACACCACTGCACTGCCCTAAACCGTGAAACACCAGCCTCAGCACGACCCCCTACACTGCCCGAACACCACTGCACTGCCCTGAACCCTGAAACACCAGCCCCAGCACAACACCCTACACTGCCCGAACACCACTGCACTGCCCTAAACCCTGAAACACCACCCCATGCATGACCCCCTACACTGCCCGAACACCACTGCACTGCCCTAAACCCTGAAACACCACCCCCAGCGCGACCCCCTACACTGCCCGAACACCACTGCACTGCCCTAAACCCTGAAACACCACCCCTACACAACCCCCTACACTGCTCGAACACTACTGCACTGCCCTAAACCCAGAAACACCATCCCCAGCACGACCCCCTATACTGCCACGAACACCACTGCACTGCCCTAAACCCTGAAACACTACCCCCAGCAAGACCCCCTACACTGCCGGAACACCACTGCCCTGCCCTAAACCCTGAAACACCACCCCCAGCACGACCCCCTACACTGCCCTAACACCACTGCACTGCCCTAAACCCTGAAACATCACCCCCAGCACAACCCCCTACACTGCCTGAGCACCATTGCTCTGCCCTAAACCCTGAAACACTAGCCCCAGCACGACCCCCTACACTGCCCGAACACCACTCCACTGCCCTAAACCCTGAAACACCAGCCCCAGCAAGACCCCCTACACTGCCCGAACACCACTGCATTGCCCTAGACTCTGAAACACCAGCCCCAGCAAGACCCCCTACACTGCACGAACACCACTGCAATGCCCTAAACCCTGAAACACCAGCCCCAGCACGACCCCCTACACTGCCCGAACACCACTGCACTGCCCTAAACCCTGAAACACCAGCCCCAGCATGACCCCCTACACTGCCCGAACACCACTGCACTGCCCTAAACCCTGAAACACCAGCCCCAGCACGACCCCCTACACTGCCCGAACACCACTGCACTGCCCTAAACCCTGAAACACCAGCCCCAGCACCACCCCCTACAATGCCCGAACACCACTGTACTGCCCTAAACCCTGAAACACCGCCCCCTACACTGTCCGAACACCACTGCACTGCCCTAAACCCTGAAACACCACCCCCTGCACGACCCCCTACACTGCCCAAACACCACTGCACTGCCCTAAACCCTGAAACACCACCCCCTGCACCACCCACTACACTGCCCGAACACCACTGCACTGCCCTAAACCCTGAAACACCACCCCTGCACCGCCCCCTACAGTGCCCGAACACCACTGCACTGCCCTAAACCCTGAAACACCACCCCCAGCATGACCCCCTTTACTGCTCGAACACCACTGCACTGCCCCAAACCCTGAAACACCACCCCAGCACGACCCCCTACACTGCCCGAACACCACTGCAATAAACCCTGAAACACCACCCCCTGCACGACCCCCTACACTGCCGGAACACCACTGCACTGCCCTAAACCCTGAAACACCACCCCCAGCACGACCCCCTACACTGCCCTAACACCACTGCACTGCCCTAAACCCTGAAACATCACCCCCAGCACAACCCCCTACACTGCCCGAACACCACTGCACTGCCCTAAACCCTGAAACACCACCCCCAGCATGACCCCTACACTGCCCGAACACCACTGCACTGCCCTAAACCCTGAAACACCAGCCCCAGCACAACCCCGTACACTGCCCGCACACCACTGCACTGCCCTAAACCCTGAAACACCAGCCCCAGCACAACCCCTTACACTGCCCGAACACCACTGCACTGCCCTAAACCCTGAAACACCAGCCCCAGCACGACCGCCTACACTGCCCGAAAACTACTGCACTGCTCTAAACCCTGAAACACCACCCCCAGCAAGACTACCTACACTGGCCGAACACCACTGCACTGCCCTAAACCCTGAAACACCACCCCCTGCACGACCCCCTACACTGCCCAAACACTACTGCACTGCCCTAAACCCTGAAACACCACCCCTCAGCACGACACCCTACACTGCCCGAACACCACTGCACTGCCCTAAACCCTGAAACAACACCCCAGCACGACCCCCTACACTGCCCGAACACCACTGCACTAAACCCTGAAACACCACCCCCTGCATGACCCCCTACACTGCTGTAACACCACTGCACTACCCTAAACCCTGAAACACCACCCCCAGCACGACCCCCTACACTGCCCTAACACCACTGCACTGCCCTAAACCCTGAAACATCACCCCCAGCACAACCCCCTACACTGCCTGAGCACCATTGCTCTGCCCTAAACCCTGAAACACTAGCCCCAGCACGACCCCCTACACTGCCCGAACACCACTGCACTGCCCTAAACCCTGAAACACCAGCCCCAGCAAGAACCCCTACACTGCCCGAACACCACTGCATTGCCCTAGACTCTGAAACACCAGCCACAGCAAGACCCCCTACACTGCACGAACACCACTGCACTGCCCTAAACCCTGAAACACCAGCCCCAGCACCACCCCCTACACTGCCCGAACACCACTGCACTGCCCTAAACCCTGAAACACCAGCCCCAGCACCACCCCCTACAATGCCCGAACACCACTGTACTGCCCTAAACCCTGAAACACCGCCCCTACACTGTCCGAAAACCACTGCACTGCCCTAAACCCTGAAACACCACCCCTGCACGACCCCCTACACTGCCCGAACACCACTGCACTGCCCTAAACCCTGAAACAACACCCCTGCACCACCCCCTACACTGCCCGAACACCACTGCACTGCCCTAAACCCTGAAACACCACCCCTGCACCGCCCCCTACAGTGCCCGAACACCACTGCACTGCCCTAAACCCTGAAACACCACCCCCAGCATGACCCCCTTTACTGCTCGAACACCACTGCACTGCCCCAAACCCTGAAACACCACCCCCAGCATGACCCCCTACACTGCCCGAACACCACTGCCCTAAACCCTGAAACACCACCCCTGCACGACCCCCTACACTGCCCGAACACCACTTCACTGCCCTAAACCCTGAAACACCACCCCCTGCACGACCCCCTACACTGCCCGAACACCACTGCACTGCCCTAAACCCTGAAACACCACCCCCAGCACGACCCCCTACACTGCCCGAACACCACTGCACTGCCCTAAACCCTGAAACACCACCCCCAGCACGACCCCCTACACTGCCCGAACACCACTGCACTGCCCTAAACCCTAAAACACCACCCCCAGCACGACCCCCTACACTGCCCGAACACCACTGCACTGCCCTAAACCCTAGAACACTACCCCCAGCATGACCCCCTGCACTACCCGAACACCACTGCACTACCCTAAACCCTAAAATACTCCCCCCAGCACGACCCCCTACACTACCCGAACACGACTGCACTGCCCTAAACCCTAAAACACCCCCAGCACAACCCCCTACACTACCCGAACACCACTGCACTGCCCTAAACCCTAAAACACTCCCCCAGCACGACCCCTACACTACCTAAACACCACTGCACTGCCCTAAACCCTAAAACACTACCCCCCGCATGACCCCCTACACTACCCAAATACCAATGCACTACCCTAATCCCTAAAACACTACCCCCGCACAACCCCCTACACTACCCAAAGACCACTGCACTACCCTAAACTCTAAAACAATACCCCTGCACGACTCCCTACACTACCCAAAGACCACTGCACTACCCTAAACCCTAAAACACGACCTCCTACACTACACAAACACCACTGCACTACCCTAAACCCTAAAAAACTACCCCCAGCACGAACCCCTACACTACCCAAACACCACTGCACTACCCTAAACCATAAAACACTACCCCCAGCAGTACCCCTACGCTACCCAAACACCACTGCACTACCCTAAACCCTAAAACACTACCCCCAGCAGTACCCCCTACACTACCCAAACACCATTGCACTACCCTAAACCCTAAAACACTACCCCCAGCAGTATCCCCTTCACTACCCAAACACCACTGCACTACCCTAAACCCTAAAACCCTAAAACACTAACCCCAGCATGACCCCCTACACTACCCAAACACCACTGTACCACCCTAAACCCTAAAACACCCCCCCAGCACGACTCCCTACACTACCCAAACACCACTGCACTACCCTAAACCCTAAATCTACCCCCAGCACGACCCCCTACACTACCCAAACACCACTGTACCACCCTAAACCCTAAAACACCGCCGCAGCACGACTCCCTACACTACCCAAACACCACTGCACTACCCTAAACCCTAAATCTACCCCCAGCATGACCCCCTACACTACACAAACACCACTGCACTACCCTAAACCCTAAAACTCTACCCCCAGCACGACCCTCTTCACTACCTAAACACAACTGCACAATTTGTTACAGGCGTTGCAACGCAGGCCTGTGGTGCTTACTGTAAGTACCTGGTGGGCTCCTTGGGCCCCAGGGACTCTCAGGATTCAAGGTGACCTAATCCCCCAACTTAAAACGCGCCACGGGGCGCGTTTGCACAGTGGTGAAGGGAGGGGGCGGGGCCTCAGGTGACATGTGCGCAAACACGCCCTGTGGTGCGTTTTAATTTGGGGAGTTAATTCCCTTTGAATCCTGGGGGCCAACTAGCCCACCAGGTACCTTCAGTAAGCACAACAGAGTTGCGTTGCAGAGAGGTGAAAAAAGGTGCGTGGCCTCGGAACGCCTCTCTGCAACTCAGCTCTGTGGTCCTAACTGTAGGTACCTGGGGGGCTAGTTGGGCCCCAGGGACCCTCAGGATTCAAGGGGACTTAATCCCGCAACTTAAAACGCGCCACAGGGCGCGTTTGCACACATGTCACCTCAGGCCCCCCCTCCCTTCACCACTGTGCAAACGCGCACTGGCTCTGGTTAGTCAGAGTCAGTTACCACCAGTACCCGTCTGAAAAAGTTGTGGGCACAGGATGATTTTGCAACAAGGCCTCTTTCTGCTCCTCTGTTGGTTCTTTCTGCACATCTTTTGCTTCTTTCTGTGCGTTTTTCTTCTTTCTTCACATGTCCTACCTCTGTTGGCATAGTTAGAAACTAGCATTTAAAAAACCTTTGAAATTCACTTAAAAATCATAGGTTTCAGGCACGTTATAGTTAGAAATTAGCATTTAAAAAACCTTTGAAATTCACTGAAAAAACCATAGGTTTCAGGCACGTTATAGTTAGAAATTAGCATTTAAAAAACCTTTGAAATTCACTGAAAAAACCATAGGTTTCAGGCACGTTATAGTTAGAAATTAGCATTTAAAAAACCTTTGAAATTCACTGAAAAAAACATAGGTTTTAGGGACAGTTATACTTAGTTGGACATTGCACTCGTACAAAACCCGTGAAATTCCCCTGTTATAGTTAGTTCAGCTAACTATAACTCGCGCCCACAATGCACTGCTGATGACGTCACATATTACATCACTCATGACATGGTCAGTGACATCACTGATGACATCACTGATGACATCTCAAATGACATCACTGATGACATCATCCATGTGATAATTTCATGCATCTTCTCACACCCTAATATAACTTTTGATACACCCACTCTAAATTACAGACTGCCATTCTCAAAACCATAGACACTCCAACACCAAAAACTACATACCCACTCACTGATTCTTAGGTCTACACACACATCCACTCACTCACCTGTACAGTCACTCATACTTACAGTCACTCAGTACAGGACTATCATATGCACTCATACACCTATATAAACACTCACACACCGCCACTCATCCATAGAGGTACTCACACACCTAGTCAGTCATGCAAAAATTAATCACACACCCATTTACTCACCTATACAGTTATACACACACCAGCTCACTTACTCATACAAATACTAGAACATTCTTACGCTCTTATACAATAACTGATACAAGCACACACGCATCCATACAGCCACTCTCACAATAACACACTCTCACTTATAGCCATTTAAATACTCTAACACACATATATACTGCCTTTTACATATGTAGTTACTCGCACATGTACCACTGAGATATACATTCACTCACTAACACACCCATACACACACTCACCCACCCAAGCAGTCCATCACAGATGCACTCTTGAAATCATGCACCCAGTGAATCACCCACTCACACATCTATGTATAGAGTCACACACACCCCACCCACACAAACACTCAGGCAGCCATACAGATACTCAGAGAACCAATCAATAACCCATATAGACACTCATGTAGCTATTCGCAAATCCATGCATCCACTTACACACCAACAAACAGACGGATACAGACATTCACACAGTTTAGTCACTAACCCATGCATTCAGTAAGATACGTTTAATCACTCACTTGTAGAGTCAGTCACTCACGTACTAAACCATCCATTCAGACACTTATACACCCACTCATTCTTCAATATGCCTTTCCCTATATATATTAAACATATTTAAACTTTACAGAAACACACAGTCACTGGATGATGTCATCAGTGATGTCATCAGTGATGTCATTTGAGATGTCATCAGTGATGTCATCAGTGATGTCACTGACCATGTCATGAGTGATGTAATATGTGACGTCATCAGCAGTGCATTGCGGGGCGCGAGTTATAGTTAGCTGAACTAACTATAACAGGGGAATTTCACGGGTTTTGTACGAGTGCAATGTCCAACTAAGTATAACTGTCCCTAAAACCTATGTTTTTTTCAGTGAATTTCAAAGGTTTTTAAATGCTAATTTCTAACTATAACGTGTCTGAAACCTATGGTTTTTTCAGTGAATATATATATATATATTTTGCTTCATGTTAATAATTTTCACAAGTTTAATATTCTTTCTACATTCATGGGCTTAGTTATATATGTAATGTGTTTGAAGTGAAGTAATGTGCCTACTCTTGCTTAGACTGCAGTAGGAATGGTAAAAATTAACTCCTCTTCGCAGTTTAACACTTTCATTACTATTGCACTGTTTCGAGTGGGAATAGTAAATTTTACCCCTCCAAAATCCAATGCTTTCCCTACTGTTGCCGTGTTTGGAGTGAGAACAGTAAATTTAGCCCCACCAAAGGCCAACACTTTGCACAGAGTGGAATGGGAATAGTAGATTTGACCCCCTCCAAATACAATGCTTTCCTTGCTGTTGTGCTGTTTGGAGTAGGAATAATAAATGTAACCTCTTCTAAGTCCAACATGTTCCCCACTGTTGTACCTACTGGAGTTGGAATACTATATTTTACCACTACTAAGTCCAACACATTCCCTACTGTTGCACTGTTTGGAGTAGGAATAATAAATTTAACCCTCCCAAAATCCAATGCTTTCCCTGCTCTTGCACAGACTGGTGCAGGAATAGTAAATTTTACCCTTCCGAATTCCAACACTTTTCCTACAGTTGCGCTGTTCGGACTGGGAATAGTACATTTTACCCCTCTGAAATCCAACGCTTTCCCTTCTGTTGCACTCTTTGAAGTGGCAATATTAAATTTCACTCCTCCGAAGTCCAACGCTTACCTCCTGTTGCTTAGACTGGAGTGGGAATAGTAAATGTAATACCTCCAAAGTCCAACGTTTTCCCTTCTGGCTCACTAACTGCAGTAAGAATAGTAAATCTCACCCCTCTGAAATCCAACAATTTCCCTCCTGTTCCATAAATTAGAGTGGGAATAGTATATTTAATTTTCATAGACTCCAGTAGCTCTCATAATATTGGTTAAATAGATTTTATAGCATTATTTTTTTTTAAATCTTTTATACTATTGTTTTTATTTTTGAAATGTATTTGAATGTTTATATTATTTTTTGTAAATGTGTTTTTTGGGGTTTTAACTTTTTAATATTTTATTTATTGCCTAAATTAAGAAATATATTTTTTGTTATTGTTTCTCCTATATTGTTAATGGAGCTATGGTTTATGTGAGATATCTGTATATATATATATATAAGCACAGGAATTTGTCAAGTCTATCAATGAGAATTCACTCAATTTACATTTTACTGCCACAATTAGCAAAGTGACAGTCAATTTTTTAGATACGAGGGTATATATTGAGAACAACAAAATAGAGACAAAACTTTACCGCAAGGAAACTGCTGGCAATTCAACCTTACATGCCAGCAGTGCCCATCCAAGACATCTTATAAACAGCATCCCCTGCGGGGAAATGCTGAGATTGAGGAGGATAAATAGCAATCAGAAGACATTGAAAGAAGCCCAAGAAGAATCTAAAGCTAGATTCCTAGCACGAGGTTACTCACTTAAAACCATTGAAGGGGCAATAACAAAACCCATGATTCCAGAGAGATTAGAATTAATCAAACCCAAACCTGTGACATTGTCAAAAAATCATCAATGTCAACAAGTAAAAAGTCTCCTGGAAATGAAGTTAAAATTGAGGAGTTCAGAATAATCATGGAATACAGTAAACAACATAGGGAATTACGTAATATCATCACGCGCAATTGGCCACTGGTGTTGAGTGATCCTGTAATAGGGCATACTTTGTCAAACAAGGTATCAATTACACATAAAAGGGCAGCCTCTATGAGGGACAAACTGATGAAAACAAATCCAGAACTGATTGAAAATTGCCGTTGGTTAAAATCCCACAAAGGATTTTTCAGGTGCAAGACATGCAAAGCATGTCAATTGGGTATCAACAAAACCTCATACACAACACCATTCAGCCATGAAGAGATCAAAATAACTAAATTACTTACTTGCAAAACGGAGTATGTTATATACGTTCTGGTGTGTCCTTGTGGGCTGTAATATATAAGAAGCACTAAGCTGCAAGCCCATAAGCGAGTGTTACAACACATCAGAGCAATTACAAATCAAGATAATACATACCCTGTCGCAAGACATTTCAAGGAACACCACAACTCTAAGAGCCAAGACCTAAAATACTATCTAATAGACTCAGTGCCCCCGAGCAGACGAGGTGGCAATAGAGAGGCAAAATTACGAAGACTAGAGACAAGGTATATCCTCGAAATGGATTCGAAATCACCAGGAGGGCTGAATAATTCAGAGGATATGTACACCTGTTTATAAAACCCAAGTACTGATACACAAACAGCAAAGGTATACTCGAACAAGATTAGGATTTTATATGCAGTTGTTTTTATGTATTTTACACAGAATGTTTTTAAGATATTTATATATTTATATATATTTATATATTTAATACTTAATGTCTAAACATATGTGACCTAATTTACATGAAATCAAACTGCTATATATATAAAAATCAAACAATGAATCGAAGAAAAAGAAACTGAGAATTTAATTGTGATTTGTAAGGCACTCCACAGTTATATGAATTGTGTCAAAAAAAATTATGAAATTACCCAATAAGTAAAACGAAAGATATATATAGGGCAATCAGTGTTGAAATAGTATTAATGACATAATACTAGTAGAAAAACAATGGAGAAAATTCAAGTATCCAATAAGAAGGAAAAAGTTTTTTAAAACACCAAGCACTGACAATTTATTTTGCACTTATTTGCACACCAGGACTAGTGATAAAATATATCTGTATGATTTACCTATAGAACATTATCAATCACCTTGGAATAAATCGATAAATGTTTAAATATTGTATTTTGCACATTATCCAAAGGATAGATGATCTGTCTGTATTTGACTTTTTGCATTTAAGCAATTATTTAGTCAACAACATGTAAAAAATAGATTATCTTGATACTATTGCAGTACCGTGCCCCATAACAAGTGAGTGTGCAACTAAATCAATTATGCAGTCTCAATGGGGACTGTTTCTGTTTATCTATATATATTTTTACATTGTACTTTTTTATCATTGAAAGGACATATGTATATATTAATATGGATGGCTGTGCAATATAATGATATATATATATTTTTTGAACCAAGGTACAGTTTTTAATATGGTAAATCGATTTAAGCATTTATGCAATGATAAAATGAAGTTGATAGTAATTTTACTATATCCATGAACATGTGCACTTTTGCACCAATCACTACAGCACTATGTCACTTTAAAAATGAAAAACATAACCACAACGTTACCATGTGACCAAGACTCTTAACGAGTTGAAACGCGTTATGGCGGCATCAAAAATAAACACTTAAAATTGCACTAACTTTGTGGTCCGTGTCCATGTGTGGCAAGAGGGAGCTGAGGAGCCTGCGGAGAAAGCAATATATATATATATAGACTCCAAAAGTTCACACCAAAACCGCTGCTCACTTGTCGGGCGGGTGCTGCCTAGGCCTGGGCGGTAAATTCCGTTCCGCTCGCGGAATTTGCGGAATTTGCGGAATTTGGGTAATTTCGCGTTCCGCGGAGAACGCGAAATTGCCAAAAATTCCGCGATCCGCGACTTCGCGGAATTTTTTACTTGTTCGCGCTTTCAAAATGCGTGTTCGCAAGATATTTCTCCCTGAGCACGCAAACAGCGTTCGCGAACAGGAAAAAAGCATCGCGAACGGGCGGAACAAGCAATTCCGCATGTTCGCTGAACTTTTGCGTGCTTGCGGAGATTTTTTACCGTTTCGCGGAGCTTTGCGTAGCGCGACTACGCAAATTCCGCCCACCCCTAGTGCTGCCATGAAGCGGCGGTGTACTGCATAAATTCTCACAAATACTCTGCTTTCACAAAGTCCGTGGCGCACGGACTTTGTGAAGCAGAGTATTTGTGAGAATATATATATATATATGTATATATATATCTATATATATATTCTCCGTTTTCAGCCCTGATTTGGACGTCAACGCTTCTTACTGGGGGCAGTGCGTGTTTCTTCGGCAGGGCCAAGCCGATAATTGATGCGTACAAGATCCGCCACGGCGATGATTGAACACGCACTCACTTGGGATTCAAGTTGAAAGTTTATTTGTGCAAAGAGGCCATTGCCATGCCCAACGTGTTTCGGTCCGTTACTCGGACCTTGGTCACGGGATAGTTGTTTAGCAGTCACAGACATCATTTATTTCTAAAAAAACAGCTATTTCCTGTTTCCTGTTGGCATTGCATGCTGGTACATGTAGCTTGGCATGTTTTTAAAGTGACAACGTGCATAGTGCATTATTAAAGTGCAAAAGTGATAAAGTGCAATCAGTGCCACCAGATATCTTAAAACTCAATAAAAATCGTGAGGCATTTCATTTGGGATGGCACGGAGGATAAATTTACAGTGTATTTTGAAATATTGAATACCAATGAGGCCAAACTAAAATTCACATATGAGATCAGTTCCAAAGAAATGGCATTTTTAGATACTGGAATTTATGTGGAGGAAAACACACTGCAAACAACATTACATCGCAAAGCAACCACTACTAATGCAATCCTCCATGCAGAATGCTTCCATCAAAACACTCTAAAATTGAGCATTCCCTATAGCGAGTTCCTAAGACTACGAAGGAACTGTTTGTCAGATGCAGAGTTCGAAAAACATAGCGAAGAAGCACAGATACGGTTCAAAAAGAGAAAGTATCCAACAAAAGTAATTGAATAAAGTCTCCATAAAGTAAAAACACAAAAACATACGGAGATTTTACAGGGCTCAAAAAAAGCGAAGCAAAAAGAAAATCCTCTGAAAATAAGATTGATAACAACATACAGTGCGGAAGCAAGCAGTTTGACTCAGACGATCAAAACACACTGGGGAAGTATTACAACTGGATCCAACACTATCAGCAATAATTGGAGACCATCCAAACATAACCTACAGGCGAGCCGGGAATCTAGGAGACAGGCTAACGCACAGTCATTTCAAAACAAAGCAATCATCAACATGGACACAAGTAGAAGGTTTCTGGCCATGTAAACAATGCAAAGCCTGTCAACTAGCAGTCCATAAAAAGGGTGTGGAACTTAAGAATGGCACAAAATGGAAAATCAAACAACATATAACCGGCAAAAGCAAATTTGTAATCTATATTGTTGAATGCCCTTGTAAACTAAAATACATTGGCAGTACAACCTGTGAAATTAAAAAGAGAATCTTAGAACACATCAGAGCGACAAAAAACAATGATCGCGCCAATGCCATTGCAAAGCACATGGAGAAATCTCATAACAGCAAATGGGAAGGTCTAAGATTCTATGCCATTGAACAGATACCCATATCAGAAAGAGGCGGCAACCGGGAAAAACTACTACGGCAGAAGGAATTCAAACACATTGTGTCATTAAAAACATTAAACCTGAGGGGTTTGAATCAGGATGAAGAGCTGTTTGTAAATCTTTAGGGCTTCATGAGTAACTGCACAACCCAGCCATCGAGATCAATAGAGAGGATATGTGGGCTCACTAGAGAGCGATAAAGAAATCCATGACTAAAAAACAATTGTGGGCAACACCAAGTATTGAACTATAGAAAATGACGCAATACAGTGTAACATTATGGAGCATTATTGATATAATCAAAATAGCTCACTAGAGAGCCAAAAAAATTGAAACTAATCACGAAATATCTGCGATTAAATAAAAAAGAAAAATTTATAAAATTATGTAAAAAACTGTAAAAAATTGTTTCAAATATGCCTCACAATTTTTAATGAGGTTTCAGATATCCGGTGGCACTGATTGCACATTATCACTTTTGCACTTTAGTAATGCACTATGCACGTTGTCACTTTAAAAACATGCCGAACTACATGTACCAGCATGCAATGCCAACAGGAAATAGCTGGGTTTTTTTCGAAATAAATGATGTCTGTGACCGCTAAACAACTATCCTGTGACCAAGGTCCGAGTAATAGATCAAAACGCGTTGGGCATGGCAATTGCCTCTTTGCACAAATAAACTTTCAACGTGAATCCCAAGTGAGTGTGTGTTCAATCATTGCCGTGGCGGATCTTGTACGTATATATATATATATATATATATATATATATATATATATATATATGTTTTCTTAGTGATACATTTGAAATATTTAAAATTAATGGAAAGTAAAATAATTGTTTTACTAGTTATGTTACACTACATATATATACATAGGTCTACATTTCCCATTGGCGCCGAGCTATGATAATCCCAATTTGGCAATGCTCAAAGAATGGGCGGAATTAATATAGAGGCATCATCTTGGCTAGTTCACATATTGGTAAAATATGCAGCGATCGAGCGTGAGGTATTACAAAAGGATATTCAATTGCTCAATGATGAGCTCGGTGCACTCGATCAACATCAGGATGTAATTACAAAATATCGAGAAGACATGCAACAACACCTGAAAAAACAGGAGGACATAACGCAAGCCTGTAAAGCACATAGGTTTCAATGAGACAAGATCAATTATGAAACAAGGCAGGTCTTCAACTTTGCGAGACGATTCGATGTGATGAAACAGCAGAGGCTTGTTGACAAAAATCGAGCCACACAGGATGCGAACCTAGCCGGAGCCACATTTGCAACCGAGTCTAGCTCGGCTGTAGAAAGTGAGAATGACTCTGAAGATGGCAGATAATCAAGAGAGCAACAAAGTGGTCTGCAAAAACTATCCCTATTTGAGGAATTTGATTTTTTAAGAAGGGACCGTAGCCAAATATTGTGGCCAAGAGAACAAAGATTCAAAATAAACAAAGGAGAAATCAAAGGCGAAGAGAACACAGAAAATGCGTCAGAAAAAGATTTGAGAAAACCGGCACAGAAAAAGAAATGGGCCAAGAAGTAATAACTACCGATTCTAGTATAGATAATACAGTCATCAATTTGTCACAGGTTGAACTTAATCAAGCTGAATTACAATTATTATCGTTGGGCTTGACATATTGCCCTGAAAGTTATTTTAACTAGTCACAAACCTGAATAGATGTGTTACAATACATTCGTAAATTAAAACTTGCAAAATTCCATGCAATGAGACCAAGAAATGTACAAGTAGTTTGCAGGAACCAGATGGTGATATGCACAACCTCCAAATTGGTGACCTTGATCTATTATGTGACCCGGTGGCACTACAAGAAATGGAAAATACTGTAGAAATAACAACTCAACAGTTGTCTAGAAATTTATCATTAAACATCTCTGCTACTGTCAAAACTCCATTTAAGCCAAGATCTACTTTCATTTCGGCAATGCCACGTGACACAATTGACATTTTCAATGAGAAAGTGGTGGAAAACATCAAAAAATTGAATCACACTATCCAACGAGACAAAAGAAAATACAATTCAAGTGCAATGTCGCAATTTAATTCAATAGCTGAAGAAGCAAAGTGACGTAGTCATACGCAATGCAGATAAAGGAGGCAACATTGTTGTATGGCCTCTAAAGGATTATCTTGAGGAGACGTATAATCAACCCAATGACACTGCATGCTATGTGGAAAGTAATTTGGAGACAGTAACTGCCATTGATTTACAGTATTGGAGGCAACTATCCACCTGGAGAGATTAGGGCTTGTTGAGTTACGAGGCATGGCAATAGCTAAAAAAATGATTTCCCTACTGTCCCTCATCTGTATTTATTACCGACAGTTCATAAAAACAAGCTTCATCCACCAGGCAGACCCATAATTTCTGCTATTAACAGTACATTTGAAAATACTTTTTGGTACATTGACTTTTTTCTCCAGAGCTTTGTAAATAATCTCCCATCATTTGTTTTGGACACAGGGGATTTCTTGAAACATGGCTATGACATTCCTGGCATTCTGATTATTTGCTGATGACTTTAGATGTCTGTTTGCTTTATACAAGCATTAACCATCTTGATGGGGTCAATGCAGTTGAATTTTTCCTAAAGAGTAGACCGTTAAAAATGTTAGACCATAGTCGTATGTTACTATGCATGATTAAATGGTGACTAGAAAATAATTTTTTCTATTTCAATCAGCAGGTCTTACAGCAGAGGCGCAGTACGCAGATGTGCACCTGCTTCGCCCCCAGTTACGTTTGTTTACACATGGGCTGGTGGGAGGAGCAGGTGCTCATCGCTCACCACAGTGATTTGTAGAACGGTCATGTGGTCTGCTGGCTATGATATATTGACAACCTATTTGTGGTCTGGAGGGGTACCATTGAATCGGCTAAATCCTTTGGTAGATTAATTAATGTTAATTCCATCAACCTCCAATTCGTGAAACACATCAGTAAGACTCAGGTGGACTTCCTTGATTGACAAGTGTATATCTGAGACAATAAAATCGAGACACTTTTGCATAGAAAGACAACTGCGGGACACTCTTTGTTACATGCAGATATTTTCCATCCAATGCATCGTAAAAATAACATCCCCTATAGGGAAATGCTTTATCTTAGGGAAATTGCAGCTGCCAGGATGATATACTTGCGGGCCAAAATGACACTGTCAATAGATTTGTACAAAAAGGATATAAAAAAGACATACTCGATTCTGCCCTGATGAAAACAAATCAAAAGATTAAGGAGGAACTATTATTTAATAGACGCCCCAAAGTATCTGACCCAACCATAAGATTAATAGTGGAATTCAGCAAACAGGAAAAACAAATAAGGACCATTAAGAGAAAAAACGGCCATCTAGTGCAGGGCGATGTGTTATTAGGGCCCTCCTTGCCTAAAGTAGCACTATTGAATTTAGGATGGCTCCATCTATGAGTGATGCCCTAGTAAAGAGCAGCTCAGAGGTTGTAGAGAAAAGAAGTTGGCTACAACCAAGGAATTGTTTTTACAAGTGTTCAACATGCAGGGCCTGTAAATTTGGTTAAAACATCCATGAGTACTCCACACCATTCAATGAAAAACCATAGAAAATCAGAGGCATATTCAGCTGTAAAACTGAATATGCAGTTTATGTTTTGGAGTGCAATTGTAAACTGAAATATGTAGGAAGCACCAAATTACAGGTCCACAAGAGAATCCTTCAACATCTTAGGGCGATCATGAATGTGGACCAGAATTACCCTGTTGCATGCAACTTTGCTGAGAGATACAGTAGCAATCTGAATTACATTAAATATTTTTGTTATTGACTCAATCCCAGAATTATCAAGGGGCGGTAACCGAGAACGTATGTTGAGGCAGTTGGAGAACAAATATATTTTAAATCTTGGTTCTGGATCTCCTAATGGCTTAAACCAAAAATTTGACTTCCACACATTTTTATTGTTACCCTGATACAAGGTCTATGCAATATAATGTTCACTAGATGAATTAGTCTTACCCCCAAATAACTTTAGCGCTTCATTTCCCAATGTATTTCTTTTACATGCACTTTAGAATTGATCATGTTTTGAACTCAATATTATTTAATAGTTTGGGTTTTGGAAGCCATTTTGTTGAATTTTGAGATGTGGACTGAATTGATTTTTAGAACTTAACCTTTCTTTAATAGATAAGTGACAGAGGCTATACTGAATTTTGATTGTGACCAACTAATAATTGAACATAAATGGATTTATCCAGTAAGGTTGTAAATTACCATGGTAATGGTTTTAATAATTGTGTGGGGGAACATTTGGAGAAAAAAGCACTCTAATCAATGATAACAATCTTCAATAGCAAGGGATGTAAGCAAAGATTGATGGAAAATAATTATTTTTTATTGCCATTTCGAGATGAGATTTTCCTATTTCTCAAATTTATAATTTTTAAATCTAAACTGGTACTTCAAAACAGTTATTCAAGAGGACGTCTCTTTTTTTAATAAGATTTATGTGTATTGATTCAGCCAACCCTCTAAACATGTGAATAGTGATGTACTATTATATATTTACAATTGTATGTATATGGCATGTTTTGCACAAAAACGAGGAAAACAGAAAATAATTTGTAGTTTTCCACTAATTCGCACAGCATCTTGTCTATGTTTACACATCATGTGGTGTAGTAAGTCTGTCTTCTAAAACCGTAGCGGGTATGTGATCTAGGCCAGGACTGGCCAAACACGTCATAACAGCGTTTTTTAACTACATTTTTGTGAGCAGTAAAATTGGTGAATTGGTGTCCGTGCCTGATCTTTGGAGGATTGGAGGGGTTTGTGTTAAAATATATATATATATATATATATATATATATATATATATTATCTACTGGCGGTCGCCAGTAGATAGTTATAGTTACAACCTATTATCCATAGGAAATCCACGACATTCTATTTGAAATAACGTTGGCGCCGGTTGGCGAATCTTCGTGAAAGTTTCCAACTTGTTGGGGCGCTCTGCTCCGCTCCTACCCTGAAAGTCTCGGGGTGATACGTGAAGCGGGGGCCGAGAAAAAGGGGGTCCCAAAACGCGTTTTCCCATTCATTTTTCCATAGGAACCTTTAGTCGCAGCTACAGCCCGAACTGCTGAACGGAATTACACCAAATTTGGCAAAGAGGTAGTCCTTGGTTCAGACTGGTGCCTTTTGCTTAAATGGTGTAAATCCGTTCAGTAGTTCCTGAGAAAATCAAAAGTAAAAGTACATATATATCTATGGGCGCGTCGGATACGCGTACCCTCAGCGCACCCTGCGCGCACCGTCCCGATCACGAGCTGCATGCTAATTGGCTGTCAGCTGGCTGTCAACATTCCGATTCAGGAAGTGTTGGCAGCCATTTTGTCCCTCGGTAGAACCGAGGGACAGAAACAAGTGCGCAAAGCGCAAAAGGGGGCAGGGTAGAAACACCCTGACCCCCTAGGTCTGCTCAGGGGGTCCCACAAGGACCCCTGGGCAGAAAAGATTTTTTTTTTTAAATCGGCGGGATGCGCTTAGGGTGCGCGTATCCCGCCGAAAAAAAAAAACAAGTGCGCAAAACGCACAAAGGGGGCAGGGTAGAAACACCCTAACCCCTAGGCCTGCTCAGGGGTCCCACAAGGACCCCTGGGCAAAAAGCATTTTTTTTTTAAAAAAATCGGCAGGATGCGCTCAGGGTGCGCGAATCCTGCCGAAAAAAAAAAAATCGAAGCGCGGTCTCCCGCGCTTCGATGTTAATTGGCCCCGGGAGGCCCAAGTCCCGGGGGCATGGTGAGGGGATAATTTAATGTGTGGGGGCCTCAAAGGGCCCCCAAGCCCAGGGAACCACCACCTCCCGGGGCTTTTTTAAATTAAAAACAAAACCTGTGTGGGGGGCTCCAGCCCCCACACGCCCGAGACCGCCACCTCCCGGGGCACTAAACATTTTAATATGGGGGTCCGTTACGGACCCCAGAGCCCGGGGACCACCACCTCCCGGGGCTGTGTACTGAATGGGAGGGGGCCGCGCGGCCCCCTCCTGGAGCCCTTGATGGCCCTGGGGACCACCACCCCCAGGGCCGGCTCCTGCAGTGTCCCGGGGTGCCTACCCCGGGACACTGTAGTTTGCTATGGCAGGACGGGAGCCTCGCGGCTCCCGTCCTGCCATAGCAAACTGCTGGATATTGGAAGAGAGCAGGAAACCTGCTCTCTCTTCCAATATCCAAAGCGATGCTTTCCACATGGGGAGCAGCATGTCAGCTGCTCCCCATGTGCAGCTAATGCCGGCTCCCGTAGGACACGGGGAGCCGGCGGGACTGTGGGGGATTGGGGACCCCCACAGTCCCCAACGGAGAGGGGCCAGCCCCGGGGGATGGGGTCCCGGGGCAAGTAGTGGCCCGGGAGGGGGCCACGTGGCCCCCTCCTCTACAAATTAAATAAAATAAAAATAAAAAAACAACGTAAAGGCCGGCCCCGGGAGATGGGGTCCCCGGGGCCTTAAATGGCCAGAGGAGGGGGCCACGCTGCCCCCTCAAAATAATAAATATAGAGGCCATGCCCCGGGGGATGGGGTCCCGGGGCCAATACAGGCCCAGGGAAGGGGGCCACGCGGCCCCTTTCCTGTTTTTTTTTAATTAAAAAAAAGGGGTAAGGCCCTGGGGGATGGGGTCCCCAGGGCATAAAAACAGGAAAAAGGAAGGGGGCCACACAGCCCCCTTCAGGAGACAACATTTTTTTTTTTTTTAAACGATCGGGCCCGCAGGCCCGCCCCTTCCTTCACCACTCTGCAAACGCGCCCCTGGCGCGTTTGCAGAGGAGAACAATTCCCCTTGAATACTGGGGGTCCCTGGGGGCCAACTAGCCCACCAGGAACCTCCAATATGCGCCAGGGGGCTGCGTTGCAGAGACGTGTAGAGAGGCCACACCCCTTTTACACCTCTCTGCAACGCAGCTCTGTGGCGCTTTGAAGGTATATGGTGGGCTAGTTGGACTCCGGGGACCCTCAGGATTCAAGGGACTTAATCCCAACTTAAAACGCGCCACGGGGCGCGTTTGCACAGTGGTGAAGGGAGGGCGGGGCTTCAGGTTACATGTGTGCAAACAGGCCCCGTGGCGCGTTTTAAGATGGGGAATTAAATCCCCTTCAATCCTGAGGGTCCCTGAGGGCCAACTAGCCCAACAGGTACATCCAGAAAGCGCCACAGAGCTGCGTTGCAGAGAGGTGTAAAAGGGTGTGGCCTCTCTACACGTCTCTGCAACGCAGCCCTAGCGCATATTGGAGGTTCCTGGTGGGCTAGTTGGCCCCTAGGGACCCTCAGGATTCAAGGGGACTTAATCCCCCAACTTAAACGCACCACGGGCGCGTTTGCACAGATGTAACCTCAGGCCCCGCCCCCTCCCTTCACCATTGTGCAAATATTCCTCTAAAATCAGCCGAAATACGAATTCCGATTTACTCACCTGTTATCAGGAGAGACCTCAGTGCTGCATCTTTCAGCCCAGTACTGATCCTCAAAAGTAATTTTAACCGTACTTACCAGTAACTTGAATTTCCTTCCATAGGATATCATTGCCTGCTTTTTGCTGGAAAAGTTTCTAACTGTTGATTTTTGAAACATACAAATATTCCTGTAAAATCAGCCGAAATACGAATTCCGATTTACTCACCTGTTATCAGGAGAGACCTTAGTGCTGCATCTTTCAGCCCAGTACTGGTCCTGAAAAGTAATTTTAACCGTACTTACCGGTAACTTGAATTTCCTTCATAGGCTAACATTGACTGGTTTCACTTGGAAATTCTTCTAAGTGTGGAGTTTTGGAACTTTAAAATATTCCTCTAAAATCAGCCAAAATACGAATTCCGATTTACTCACCTGTTATCAGGAGAGACCTCAGTGCTGCATCTTTCAGCCCAGTACTGATCCTGAAAAGTAATTTTAACCGTACTTACCGGTAACTTGAATTTCCTTCATAGGCTAACATTGACTGGTTTCACTTGGAAATTCTTCTAAGTGTGGAGTTTTGGAACTTTAAAATATTCCTCTAAAATCAGTCGAAATACGAATTCCGATTTACTCACCTGTTATCAGGAGAGACCTCAGTGCTGCATCTTTCAGCCCAGTACTGATCCTCAAAAGTAATTTTAACCGTACTTACCAGTAACTTGAATTTCCTTGCATAGGATATCATTGCCTGCTTTTTGCTGAAAAAGTTTCTAAGTGTTGATTTTGAAACATACAAATATTCCTCTAAAATCAGCCGAAATCCGAATTCTGATTTACTCACCTGTTATCAGGAGAGACCTCAGTGCTGCATCTTTCAGCCCAGTACTGGTCCTGAAAAGTAATTTTAACCGTACTTACCAGTAACTTGAATTTCCTTCCATAGGCTAACATTGACTGGTTTCACTTGGAAATTCTTCTAAGTGTGGAGTTTTGGAACTTTAAAATATTCCTCTAAAATCAGCCGAAATACGAATTCCGATTTACTCACCTGTTATCAGGAGAGACCTCAGTGCTGCATCTTTCAGCCCAGTACTGATCCTCAAAAGTAATTTTAACCGTACTTACCGGTAACTTGAATTTCCTTCACAGGCTAAGATTGACTGGTTTTCAGCAAAAAGTTTCAAAGTGTTGATTTTCACAAACTACAAATATTCCTTAAAAATCGCCTGTATGACTTAAACGCATTTTTTCAACTGTTTACAGGAGATGCACCAGTGCTGGATCCAGGATCCAACACTGAGTAAGAAAAAGTAACGATAACAGTTTTTACCTGCTAAGTGAATTTCCTTCCATAGGATAACATTGGTGATTCTATGAGAAAAAGTTTCTAAGTGTCAACTTTTAAAATACAATAATATTCCTTAAAAATCACGACTGTAACCAAAACGCTTTTACTCAACTGTTTACAGGAGATGTACCAGGACTGAATCTAGGATCCAGTCCTGTGGTTACAAAAGTAATCCATAAAGTAACTAATTGCATTTAACTAGAAATTCACATTGAGCTGAATGTTGCATTGTGTTTGAAAATGTGTTGCCCATTGCAACAACTGTAACTACTGTACTTAAAAGTCTATTGCCTATCTGCAAAGTATTTAAACTAAAGTAATTCATTCTGAGAAAGTATTTTTTGTAATGTAATGTATAATGTAATTACAATGTAATTTAAAAAATAAAATATGTAAAAAAATTGTTTCTAAAAATGTAGTAAATCAGTATGAAAAAAATTTATATAACAATTAATACATTTAAAAATTGTCATTTACAAAACCTTTGAAATTCACTGAAAAAACGGTAGGTTTCAGGCACGTTATAGTTAGAAATTAGCATTTAAAAAACCTTTGAAATTCACTGAAAAAACCATAGGTTTCGGACACGTTATAGTTACAAATTAGCATTTAAAAAACCTTTGAAATTCACTGAAAAAACCATAGGTTTCAGACACGTTATAGTTACAAATTAGCATTTAAAAAACCTTTGAAATTCACTGAAAAAACCATAGGTTTTAGGGACAGTTTTAGTTACTTGGACATTGCACTCGTACAAAACCCGTGAAATTCCCCCGTTATAGTTAGTTCAGCTAACTATAACTCGCGCCCCGCAATGCACTGCTGATGACGTCACATATTACATCACTCATGACATGGTCAGTGACATCACTGATGACATCACTGATGACATCTCAAATGACATCACTGATGACATCATCCACGTGATAATCTGATGCACCTCCTCACACCCTAATATAACCTTTGATACACCCACTGTAAATTACAGACTGCCATTCGCAAAACCATAGACACTCCAACACCAATAACTACATACCCACTCACTGATTCTTAGGTCTACACACACACATCCACTCACTCACCCGTACAGTCTCTCATACTTACGGTCACTCAGTACCAGGACTATCATATGCACTCTTACTCCTATATAGACACTCAAACAACGCCACTCATCCATAGAGATACTCACACACCTAGTCAGTCATGCAAATAATTAAACACACTGCCATTTACTCACCTATACAGTTATACACACACCAGCTCACTTACTCATACAAATAGTAGCACATTGTTACGCTCTTATACAATCACAGATACAAGCACACACTCATCCATACAGCCACTATCACAATCACTCACTCTTGCTTATAGCTATTTATATACTCCAACACACATATATACTGCCTTTCACATATGTAGTTACTCACACATGTACCACTGGGACATACATTCACTCACTAACACACTCTTACACACACTTACCCACCCATACAGTCTATCACAGATGCACTCTTGAAACCATCCACCCAGTGAATCACCCACTCACACATCTATGCACAGAGTTGCACACACCCCTCCCACACAAACACTCAGGCACCCATACAGATACTCAGACAAGCATTCAATAACTCATATAGACACTCATTTAGCTATTCACAAACACATGCAGCCACTTACACAGCAACAGACAGACGGATACAGACATTCACCCAGTTTAGTCACTAACCCATGCATTCAGTAAGATACGTTAAATCACTCACTTATAGAGTCAGTCACGCACCTACTAAATCATCCATACAGACACTTACACACCCACTCATTCTTCAATACGTCTTTTCCTATATATATTAAAAATATTTAAACTTTACAGAAACACACAGTCACTGGATGATGTCATCAGTGATGTCATTTGAGATGTCATCAGTGATGTCATCAGTGATGTCACTGACCATGTCATGAGTGATGTAATATGTGACGTCATCAGCAGTGCATTGCGGGCGCGAGTTATAGTTAGCTGAACTAACTATAACGGGGAATTTCACGGGTTTTGTACGAGTGCAATGTCCAAGTAACTAAAACTGTCCCTAAAACCTATGGTTTTTCAGTGAATATATATATATATATATATATATTTATATTCACTGAAAAACCATAGGATTTTAGGGACGTTATAGCAGTTGGACATTTCACTCGTACAAAACCATAGAAATTCCCCGTTATAGTTAGTTCAGCTAACTATAACTCACGCCCCCGCAATGCACTGCTGATGACGTCACATATTACATCACTCATGACATGGTCAGTGACATCACTGATGACATCACTGATGACATCTCAAATGACATCACTGATGACATCACTGATGGCATCATCCAGTGACTGTGTGTTTCTGTAAAGTTTAAATATATTTAATATATATAGGCCAAGGCGTATTGAAGAAGTGAGTGGGTGTATAAGTGTCTGAATGGATGATTTAGTAGGTGCGTGACTGACTCTATAAGTGAGTGATTAAACGTATCTTACTGAATGCATGGGTTAGTGACTAAACTGTGTGAATGTCTGTATCCGTCTGTCTGTTGCTGTATAGCGGCTGCATGGATTTGTGAATAGCTACATGAGTGTCTATATGGGTTATTGATTGGTTGTCTGAGTATCTGTATGGGTGCCTGAGTGTTTGTGTGGGTGGGTGTGTGTGACTGTGCATAGATGTGTGAGTGGTGATTCACTGGGTGCATGGTTTCAAGAGTGCATCTGTGATGGACTGTATGGGTGGGTGAGTATGTGTATGGGTGTGTTAGTGAGTGAATGTATATCTCAGTGGTACATGTGTGAGTAACTACATATGTGAAAGGCAGTATATATGTGTGTTGAGATATATAAATGGCTATAAGTGAGAGTGTGTGCTTGTATCAGTGATTGTATAAGAGCGTAAGAATGTGCTAGTATCTGTATGGGTAAGTGAGCTGGTGTGTGTATAACTGTATAGGTGAGTAAATGGGAGTGTGATTAATTATTTGCATGACTGACTAGGTGTGTGAGTAACTCTATGGATGAGTGGCGTGTGTGAGTGTCTATATAGGTGTATGAGTGCATATGATAGTCCTGTACTGAGTGACCGTAAGTATGAGTGACTGTACTGGTGAGTAAGTGGATGTGTGTGTAGACCTAAGTATCAGTGAGTGGGTATGTAGTTATTGGTGTTGGAGTGTCTATGGTTTTGAGAATGGCAGTCTGTAATTTAGAGTGGGTGTATCAAAGGTTATATTAGGGTGTGAGAAGATGCATCAAATTATCACATGGATGATGTCATCAGTGATGTCATCAGTGATGTCATTTGATATGTCATCAGTGATGTCACTGACCATGTCATGAGTGATGTAATATGTGACGTCATCAGCAGTGCATTGCGGGGGCGCGGGTTATAGTTAGCTGAACTAACTATAACGGGGAATTTCTATGGTTTTGTATGAGTGAAATGTCCAACTAACTATAACGTCCCTAAAACCTATGGTTTTTCAGTGAATTTCTAAGGTTTTTAAATGCTAATTTCTAAGTATAACGTGCCTGAAACCTATGGTTTTTCAGTGGATTTCAAAGGTTTTTAAATGCTAATTTCTAGCTATAACGTGCCTGAAACCTATGGTTTTTAAGTGAATTTCAAGGTTTTTAAATGCTAGTTTCTAACTATACCTACAGAGGTAGGACATGTGAAGAAAGAGGAACAAACGCACAGAAAGAAGCAAAAGAAATGCAGAAAGAAGCAACAGAAGTCCACAAAGACGAAGAAAAGTGCAGGAAGAAGCAAGACATGTGCAGAAAGAACCAACAGAGGAGCAGAAAGAGGCCTTGCTACAAAATCATCCTGTGCCCCCAACTTTTTCTAACGGGTACTGGTGGTAACTGACTCTGACTAACCAGGCCTAGAGAAGTGCTATGCTAAAAGACACTTAGAATACAGTGAAAACACCTACATACACTAGGGAACACTATGCGTTGGGGTACCCCTGTGATTAGCATGACCTCCTCTGTAAGGCCCTAGTGCATATTAGGGCAGGGGGATTAAAACTACCTCTAAGTCAGAGGTGCAGAAAGATGCTTCTTTAAGTAGTAGTCATGTTTGCAGAGTGGTGGAGAAAGGGTGCTGGGCGTCCGACCAGCGCCCAGGAATTCCGCTGCGTAGGACTTGCAGGAGGTACCAGGAAGGATTCTTGGCCCCCAAACTCCCTCAGGACTAAATTGTACTTCATCCCCCATCCCGTAGTCTGCCATGAGGCGCGTTTGCAGAGTGGTAGAGAAAGGGGGCCATGGGCTCCGAAGACGTCTTAGCAATCCCACTGTGTGGGACTTACTGGAGGTAACAAGAGGGGTAGTTGGCCCCCAAGGACATCCTTGGGGGCCAACTTCCTCCTATTACCTCCAGTCAGTCCCACACAGCAGCACTGGTAAGTACTCGTACCAGGCCACGCCACTTTGCCCACCACTCTACAAATGCGCTCCCTGGCGCACTCTTGGATGGGGATTGAAGTCCCCTTCACTGCTGGGGGTCCTTTAGGGGCCAACTAGCCTACCTTTTACCTCCAGTAAGCCCCACGCAGTGGGATTGGTGAGAGTTAGACAAAGGCCATGCCCCATTTCTCCACCACTCTGCAAACGCGCCCCCTGGCGCGTTGTTAGTTGGGGAATTAATTCCCCTTGAATACTGAGGGTCCCTGGGGGCCAACTAGCCCACCAAGTACCTCCAATATGGGCCACAGAGCTGCATTGCAGAGAGGTGGTCTGAGGCCATGCCCCTTTTTACACCACTCTGCAACACAGCTCTGTGGCTCTTACTGGAGGTAACTGGTGGGCTAGTTGGCCCCCAGGGACCCTCAGGATTCAAGGGCACTTAATCCCCCAATTTACAATGTGCCAGGGGGGTCTTTGCACACTTGTCATATCAGGCCCCACCTCCTCCCTGCACCACTGTGCAAACGCGCCCCCTGGGGGTCCTTGTGGGACCCCCTGAGCAGGCCTGGGGGGTCAGGGTGTTTCTACCCTGCCCCCTTTTCTTGTTTTTTGCGTTTGTTTCCCTGTTTTCTTGTGACTCGGTTCTACCGAGTCACAAGATGGCTGCCAACACTTCCTGGTTTGGAGTGTTGACAGCCAATTAGAATAAAGCTTGTGGTCGGGAGGGTCTGCGGATCCACTGTGCCTCTAAATATCGAAACTTTTATTTTTTGATTTTCTCAGCAACTACTGAACGGATTTACACCATTTAAAAAAAAGGGCACTTTCTGAACCAAGCACTACCTTTTTGCCAAATTTGGTGTAATTCCGTACAGCAGTTCGAGCTGTAGCCGTGTCTAAAGTTTCCTATGGGAAATTCATTTTCTGACCTCTTTTTTTTCAATTTCTCAGGAACTACTGAATGGATTCACACCATTTAACAAAAAGGGCTCTTTCTGAACCAAGGGCTACCTTTTTGCCAAATTTGGTGTAATTCCATTCAGCAGTTCGGGCTGTAGCCGTGTCTAAAGTTTCCTATGGAAAATAACATGGAGAAAACACGTTTTGGGGCCCCCCTTTTTTAACAGCCCCCACTTCGCGAATCACCCCGAAACTTTCAGGATAGGAGCTGACCGGAGCGGGCCACAAGTTTTGAAAATTTCGCGAAGATTTGTCAACCGGCGCCAAAGTTATTGGGAAAAGAAAAAACGCTTTTCCTATGGATACTAGGACCTAACTATAACTATCTACTGGCGACCGCCAGTAGATAATATATATATATATATATATATATATTGTCATTTGAGATGTCATCAGTGATGTCATAAGTGATGTCACTGACCATGTCATGAGTGATGTAATATGTGACGTCATCAGCAGTGCATTGCGAGGCGCGAGTTATAGTTAGCTGAACTAACTATAACGGGGGAATTTCACGGGTTTTGTACGAGTGCAATGTCCAACTAACTATAACTGTCCCTAAAACCTATGGTTTTTCAGTGAATTTCAAAGGTTTTTAAATGCTAATTTCTAACTATAACGTGTCTGAAACCTATGGTTTTTCAGTGAATTTCAAAGGTTTTTTAAATGCTAATTTCTAACTATAACTGTCCCTAAAACCTATGGTTTTTTCAGTGAATTTCAAAGGTTTTTAAATGCTAATTCCTAACTATAACATGTCTGAAACCTATGTTTTTTTTCAGTGAATTTCAAAGGTTTTGTAAATGACAATTTTTAAATGTATTAATTGTTATATTTATTTTTTGGATACTGATTTACTACATTTTTTAAACTATTTATTTTTACATATTTTATTTTTTAAATTACATTGTAATTACATTATACATTACATTACAAAATATACTTTCTCTGAATGAATTACTTTAGTTTAAATACTTTGCAAATAGGCAATAGACTTTTAAGTACAGTAGTTACAGTTGTTGCAATGGGCAACACAATTTCAAACACAATGCAACATTGAGCTCAATGTGAATTTCTAGTTAAATGCAATGTTACTTTATGGATTACTTTTCTAACCACAGGACTGGATCCTAGATTCAGTCCTGGGACATCTCCTGTAAATAGTTGAGTAAAAGCGTTTTGGTTACAGTAGTGATTTTTAAGGAATATTATTGTATTTTAAAAGTTGACACTTTGAAACTTTTTCACATAGAATCACCAATGTTATCCTATGGGAGGAAATTCACTTAGCAGGTAAGTAGTGTTATCGTTACTTTTTCTTACTCAGTGTTGGATCCTGGATCCAGCACTGGTGCATCTCCTGTAAACAGTTGAAAGAATGCGTTTAAGTCATACAGGCGATTTTTAAGGAATATTTGTAGTTTGTGAAAATCGACACTTTGAAACTTTTCTGCTGAAAACCAGACAATGGATTCCTATGGAAGGAAATATAAGTTACTGGTAAGTACGGTTAGAATTACTTTTCAGGGTCAGTGCTGGGCTAAAAGATGCAGCACTGGGTTCTCTCCTGATAACAGGTGAATAAATTGGAATTCGTAGTTCGGTTGATTTTAGAGGAATATTATAAAGTTCCAAAACTCCACACTTAGAAGAATTTCCAAGTGAAACTAGTCAATGTTAGCCTATGGAAGGAAATTCAAGTAACTGGTAAGTACGGTTAGAATTACTTTTCAGGATCAGTACTGGGCTGAAAGATGCAACACTGAGGTCTCTCCTGATAACAGGTGAGTAAATAGGAATTCGTATTTCGGGTGATTTTAGAGGAATATTTGTATGTTTCAAAAATCGACACTTAGAAACTTTTTCAGCAAAAAGCAGGCAATGATATCCTATGGAAGGAAATTCAAGTTACTGGTAAGTACGGTTAAAATTACTTTTCAGGATCAGTACTGGGCTGAAAGATGCAGCACTGAGGTCTCTCCTGATAACAGGTGAGTAAATCGGAATTGAATTTCGGCTGATTTTAGAGGAATATTATAAAGTTCCAAAACTGCACACTTAGAAGAATTTCCAAGTGAAACCAGTCAATGTTAGCCTATGGAAGGAAATTCAAGTTACTGGTAAGTACGGTTAGAATTACTTTTCAGGATCAGTACTTGGCTGAAAGATGCAGCACTGAGGTCTCTCCTGATAACAGGTGAGTAAATCGGAATTCGTTTTCGGGTGATTTTAGAGGAATATTTGTATGTTTCAAAATCGACACTTAGAAACTTTTCAGCAAAAGCAGGCAATGATATCCTATGGAAGGAAATTCAAGTTACTGGTAAGTACGGTTAAAATTACTTTTCAGGATCAGTACTGGGCTGAAAGATGCAGCACTGAGGTCTCTCCTGATAACAGGTGAGTAAATCGGAATTCGTATTTCGGCTGATTTTAGAGGAATATTATAAAGTTCCAAAACTGCACACTTAGAAGAATTTCCAAGTGAAACCAGTCAATGTTAGCCTATGGAAGGAAATTCAAGTTACTGGTAAGTACGGTTAGAATTACTTTTCAGGATCAGTACTTGGCTCAAAGATGCAGCACTGAGGTCTCTCCTGATAACAGGTGAGTAAATCGGAATTCGTATTTCGGGTGATTTTAGAGGAATATTTGTATGTTTCAAAAATCGACACTTAGAAACTTTTTCAGCAAAAAGCAGGCAATGATATCCTATGGAAGGAAATTCAAGTTACTGGTAAGTACGGTTAAAATTACTTTTCAGGATCAGTACTGGGCTGAAAGATGCAGCACTGAGGTCTCTCCTGATAACAGGTGAGTAAATCGGAATTCGTATTTCGGCTGATTTTAGAGGAATATTATAAAGTTCCAAAACTGCACACTTAGAAGAATTTCCAAGTGAAACCAGTCAATGTTAGCCTATGGAAGGAAATTCAAGTTACTGGTAAGTACGGTTAGAATTACTTTTCAGGATCAGTACTAGGCTGAAAGATGCAGCACTGGGGTCTCTCCTGATAACAGGTGAGTAAATCGGAATTCGTATTTCGGGTGATTTTAGAGGAATATTATAAAGTTCCAAAACTGCACACTTAGAAGAATTTCCAAGTGAAACCAGTCAATGTTAGCCTATGGAAGGAAATTCAAGTTACTGGTAAGTACGGTTAGAATTACTTTTCATGATCAGTACTGGGCTGAAAGATGCAGCACTGAGGTCTCTCCTGATAACAGGTGAGTAAATCGGAATTCGTATTTCGGGTGATTTTAGAGGAATATTTGTATGTTTCAAAAATCGACACTTAGAAACTTTTTCAGCAAAAAGCAGGCAATGATATCCTATGGAAGGAAATTCAAGTTACTGGTAAGTACGGTTAAAATTACTTTTCAGGATCAGTACTGGGCTGAAAGATGCAGCACTGAGGTCTCTCCTGATAACAGGTGAGTAAATCGGAATTCATAGTTCGGCTGATTTTAGAGGAATATTTGCACAATGGTGAAGGAAGGGGGTGGGGCCTGAGGTGACATGTCTGCAAACACACCCAGTGGCGCGTTTTAAGTTGGAGAATTAATTCCTTCTCAATCCCGAGGGTCCCTAGGGGCCAACTAGCCCACCAGATACCTCTAGTATGCCCCAGACAGCTGCGTTGCAGAGAGGTGTTCAGAGGCCACGCCCTTTTACAACACTCTGCAACGCAGCTCCGTGGCGCTTACTGGAGGTACCTGGTGGGCTAGTTGGCCCCAGGACCCTCAGGATTGAAGGGGATTTAATTCCCCATCTTAAAACGCGCCACAGGGCCTGTTTGCACACATGTCACCTGAAGCCCCGCCCTCCCTTCACCACTGTGCAAATGCGCCCCATGGCGCGTTTTAAGTTGGGGGATTAAGTCCCTTGAATACTGAGGGTCCCTGGGGGCCAACTAGCTCACCATGTACCTCCAAAGCGCCACAGAGCTGCGTTGCAGAGAGGTGTAAAGGGGCGTGGCCTCTGTACACCTCTCTGCAACGCAGCCTGGCGCATACTGGAGGTTCCTGGTGGGCTAGTTGGCCCCAGGGACCCCAGTATTGAAGGGGATTCGTTCCCCATCTGCAAACGAGCCAGGGGCGCGTTTGCAGAGTGGTAAAGGAAGGGGCGGGGCCTGCGGCCCGATCATTTTTTTTTTTTTTTTTCCCAAGGGGGCTGTGTGGCCCCCTTACTTTTCCTATTTTTGGGCCCTGGGGACCCCATCCCCCAGGGCCTTATCCCTTTTTTTTTTTAATTAATCGGGAAGGGGGCCGCGTGGCCTCCTCCCATGGCCGAATCCGGCCCCGGGGACCCCATCCCCGGGGCATGGCCCACACTTTTAAATAAATTTTTAAGGAGGGGGCTGCGTGGCCCCCTCCTCAGGCCTCCTTTTGCCCCGGGGACCCCATCCCCCGGGGCAGGCCTTTATTTATTATTATTTTTTTTTTAAATTATTATTTTTGGGGAGGGGGGCCGCGTGGCAGGTTTCCTGCTCTCGCTTCCAATATCCAAAGCAGTTTGCTATGACAGGACGGGAGCCGCGAGGCTCCCGTCCTGTCATAGCAAACTACAGTGTCCCGAGGGTAGGCACCCGGGACACTGCAGGAGCCGGCCCTGGGGGTGGTGGTCCCCAGGGCCATTACAGGCTCCAGGAGGCCGCGCGGGCCCCTCCCTCCATTGACAAAGCCCCGGGGAGGTGGTGGTCCCCGGGGCTCGGGGCTCTGGGGGTCCGTAAAGGACCCCCATATTGACATTTTTAGTGCCCCGGGGAGGTGGCGGTCCCCGGGGCATGTGGGGGGGCTCGAGCCCCCTACACAGGTACATTTATCAAAAAATAATTATAGAAGCCCCGGGAGGTGGCGGTCCCGGGGCTGCGGGAGGGCCGAGAGCCCTCCCGCACCATTTATTTTAAAGCCCCAGGGGTGGCGGTCCCCGGGGCTTGGGGAGCCTTAGAGGCCCCCACACATATTATAAATACCCCCATGCCCCGGGACTTGGCCCACCGGGGGCCAATTAGCTAACGAGCGCAAGAGGCCGCGCTTCGTTTTTCTTTCCGGCGGGACCCTAAGCGCATCCCGCCGATTTTTTGTTGTTGAAAAAATGCTTTTTCTGCCCAGGGGTCCTTGTGGGACCCCCTGAGCAGACCTAGGGGGTCAGGGTGTTTCTACCCTGCCCCCTTTGTGCGTTTTGCCCACTTGTTTCTTTTTTTTTTTTCTCGGCGGGATCCCCGCATCCTAAACGCATCCCGCCGATTTAAAAAAAAAAAAAATGCTTTTTTCTGCCCAGGGGGTCCTTGTGGGACCCCCTGAGCAGACCTAGGGGGTCAGGGTGTTTCTACCCTGCCCCCTTTTTGCGCTTTGCGCACTTGTTTCTGTCCCTCAGTTCTACCTAGGGACAAAATGGCTGCCAACACTTCCTGATTTGGAGTGTTGACAGCCACTTGACAGCCAATTAACATACAGCTCGTGATCGGGAGGGTACGCGGACCCTACGCGCCCATAGATATATATGTGACTTTACTTTTGATTTTCTCAGGAACTACTGAACGGATTTACACCATTTAAGCAAAAAGCACGACACTGAACCAAGGGCTACCTCTTTGCCAAATTTGGTGTAATTCCGTTCAGCAGTTCTGGCTGTAGCTACGACTAAAGGTTCCTATGGAAAAATGAATGGGGAAACGCGTTTTGGGACCCCCTTTTTCTCGGCCCCAGCATGACGAATCAACCCGAGACTTTCAGGGTAGGAGCGGAGCGCCTCAACAAGTTGGAAACTTTCGCGAAGATTCGTCAACCGGCGCCAACGTTATTTCAAATAGAATGTCGCGGATTTCCTATGGATAATAGGTCCTAACTATAACTATCTACTGGCGACCGCCAGTAGATAATATATATAAATATATATATATATATATATATATGTGTGTGTGTGTGTGTGAGTGTGTGTGTGCGTGTGTGTGTGTGTGTGTGTGTATATATATATATATATATATATATATATATATCACAAGGATATCCCTCAGTGTTACCAAAGTAGATAAATCACACGGGCACAGACACCAGTTGCAGTAGATTTATTCTGTTAAGTGGTCCAGATTACGCATTTCGACCGTCGACCTGCGGCCTTGATCACATCCATATTCAAAAAGCGTTTTTTCTTTTGCCAATATCTTTGGCGCCTTTTGACGAATCTTCGCGAAATTTTCAAAACTGGTGGGGCGCTCCGGTCAGCTCCTGTCACAAAGAGGAAGAGGCAAAGGCAACAGAGGCGCAAGGGGTCCAAACAATGCCAACGTTACCAGTACGAAAAAGAACAAATAAATATTGATATAACACCAGATAATGAATCAACAGTAATAAATTTGACCGCCATTTCACTTTCGGACAAGGAGACAAATATCCTTAAACTTGGTCTATCGTATTGCCCACCAGCGGAATTCGACTATGTGAAAACACGAGTGGATGTTTTCAAATTCGTAAGAACATTGAAGTTAAAAAAACATTTTGCCTTGAACCAACAACGAAGAACAGCTGAAGTAAGAAATGTACCTACGATTGACAGTCAGTTGGACAATCTTTCAGTAGCAGATATGGATCTTTTATTAGATCTGAGGCGAATGGAAAATTTAAGTGACACAAGCCCACATAGTATTGTCTTGTGGTTTGTTGCCTGCCTTGTTATGTTGGCCTAGGCCTGGCTGCCATGCTGCTTTTCTTTGCGCACGTTACGCTGAGCCAGGGCTCCCTCGCCCTTTGCTCTTGCCAAGTTGTTTTGTGCTCTCTGCATTTTCTGTTTTTCACCTTTTCTCTTGTTCGATTTGGGCTCAGACTGCACGCCATGTACAAGGTCGCATAACAATGTATTTCGGTTCCTCCTGATATGGCCCGTCCTTCGCGCTTAGACATAACATTAGGCGCAACTGCCATGAAGAATTTTAGTGTGCTTTTAAGACTGCAGTTTACTTGCACTCAGGGCAGTTGGAGAAATCCTTTTCAGTGAGAAGAGCTATGATTGCCTGCTGATGTAATTCTGCATCTAGAGACTGAGGTATGGGGTTCGCTAGTCAAAGCCCAGAGGTCTTCTATTTTTATAATAAACTGTCTTACTGCACGGGGAGGGTGGTAATGTTATGTAGACATTTATCCACTGAGTTATGAGATGCTTTCCCCGTTTGTATTCTATGGAATTGTAACCATGCTGCTTATATTATTCATATGCATTATGCTATTAGTACTGACACGTGTACTGTACCTTAGAGCACGTAAGTTGAAATAAACATTTTAATCTACCCAGTGTCTCTTCATACGCACATTGTGGACAAGTACGAGTGAGTGACGAAAGAGTGTTCTTGTTTCTGCGAGTCCTGAGATAGGGATACCGTGTTCTGGGTTGTCCAATCATTGGTGCTTTGGTGCTAATGGGATGCTAAGCTAGTTGGGTTGGGGTTTTGGGTGCTACGGTATATGGTAGGCAAACCACTGTATTCCGGGGTCCTATTATCCTGTGCATAGCTCTGTGTATGTGCAGAAACCTTATGACATGGCGCGGCCAACGTGGGGCTGCTTATCTGCGAGACGCTTGAGTAGTACTTGTGCTTGTCCACAATACCCTCACGTACGCTTCCGGAGGCGTAAGTGACGGTGATACCTCCTATATTGAACGTTTTATAGGTTCTTTCAAGCTTGAAGTTATTAAAAAGGTTTTTAACTAACCCATTTTGTGCTCCCTGTTAGGTTGTCGAATATAACTGTTTAGTCATGGCTGGTGTGGCGATAGCTGCACATAGCCGAGGACCACTCCGAGAACACTTAGGTGTGTATGGAGTGCCTGATAATGGGGTCGAGTTGGTCTTTGTGGTTCAAGCCGATCCGGCTTATCACTTTGAAGTGTTTTACACTTGGATCACTTTTACGGCGGTGGATGCAGGTGATAAACTGTTTCATGAATATAAACCCACCGCTATTCCTGCTGTCTATCGACCCTATACTAATCTTGAAGTGCCTCTCACGGCTTGGCAGCACCGTGTTTGGTTTAATGGCGCCCTCCCACAACCAACTACCGCAGTTCGTTTAGGCCCCTTATCCATTGAGGGGCCACTTGGCCTGTATTGGCCGGGTATACCCCGCATCCAAATTATTTGGCATTACCGGTTGCGGATCTGCGCACTATGCATACCGAACTGGTGCGAGTGCATCGAGCCTTAGTGACATACGTTACAGGTAGCCTCCATGGAGCTGCTCCTGTAGTCGCTGGCCAACCAGCTGTTGCAGCTGGAGTGACCATAAGTCCTGTCATGGTAAATTCTGTGATGGGCAAACGTCCACAAAATAAGGACGATTATCCTTACTGGCTTGCAGAAAAGTTCGATCAGATAGAAGCAGTGTTTCCACATACATCCCCAGTGGACAAACACCGCATCCTTACGATAAGTTTGCCAAAAGACTTAATCCCCGATTTGACATCATGTGAAAACTGGGGTAAGGTATTCGCAGCAGTTTATTCAAAATGTTTTGGTACACCTTCCATGACGGTTCTACCCTCTGTAATTAAAAAAGTACAGGACGAACATGGCCCTGAAGCGGCTGTGGAATTAGGGATGAGACTAGTGGGAGTGTTTGATGTAGTAGCTGAACTGATCCTTGGAAATGTCAAGGGCGATGCAATGAACTTTCAAGTAGCGAATGCTTTGGCTTTGGTCCCAGAGTTGGACAGGCCCCGCGAATTACCGAAAATTATTGCCCGGGCTTACAAAACAATTGGAAGAAATAGCCTAGGCAACAAGCCTTTTGTAAAAACGCAAACTCAATCGCAACCACAAGTTACACAAACTAAAAATACATCTGAGAAAGATGAGAGACCAGTCTTCACTAAAAAGAGTTGGAGACAGAAAAAACAGGGTAAGCAACAAAAGAAGCCGGGGTCGAGAGGCGCTTCCCCAGTTTCGGTTTCTTCTGAACGTACTTATGATTTACGTGATAGGTCGAGAATTAAATCACCAGATAGGTTTCAGAGCTCTGATACGCGTTCTCCTCGTTCTTCACAGGCCCAGACGTCGTCACAGGCTGGTGGAGGAGAACGGCAAGATAGAGCGAAGGGGCCGAGAGGCTCCCCAGGAGCGAGACCAACCTCGACAACAAGTCAGAGGGAAAGCAGAAGACTTTCACCATTCTCGACCGCAATTTCAGAAGAAAAAAGTTGCCGCTGTAACAGCGAAATATGCCACAGACCGTGAGAACGAGACTCCTGAATTGGACGTGGGCAGTGACCCTCCTAGACAGCGCCGCGGAAGTTACCATAGTGCGGGAGGCGCTACGTCCTCATATGGAGGCGACAGCAACTGAAACATTCGTTACTGTAGAGACAGCTGACACCAGAGTGGCACCCCCTGACAGACTTTACAACATAGTCATCCAAATCGAAGGTGATATACCGCGTGAAATAAAAGGGATTTTTGGGAAAATCTAACCTCTTCATATGACATTTTGTTAGCAGAGGTGGATTGGCCACCCCCATTCGTTCTCGCTGCACATAAAGGAGAGGAGGTAATCCTTCCAAGCTTTTCACGGCATGTCCCAAAAGACAAAGCTGAAGCACTTGCAGCTGAGTGGGCTGTATACCTGGCTCCAGCGTTATACCGCAACCATGTGGGATGGGATGAAGAATCACCTCCCCATGCAATACCTTTGCGGTCACTACCGCAGCCACAACCCCAATATCCCATCAAACGGCAGGCAAAAGGCCCCGTCTCCGAAATTCTGACACAGTTGGAATATCAGGGAGTAATTGAACCATGCGTATCACCTATGAACAATCCCCTTTTCGTGGTTTCTAAACCCGATGGATCGTACCGCTTAGTTTTGGATTACCGGCATTTAAATTCTCATTGTCGGAACTTTGCGGTGCAGAATACACACAGTTCTGCGCTTGTAGACAGTCTTGTTCGTAAAAAATACAAAACGACACTTGACCTTTCAAACGGTTTCTACACGCACAACCTAGCCCCGGAGAGTGGCCAATGGACCGCAGTCACATCCGGTGGTAAATTATTCCAGTTCCGGCGTTTACCCATGGGCTACAAGAATAGTCCGGGTGTATTCGCCGCCCGTGTTGTCTCTTTGTTAGACGACATTGATCAAGATGCATGTTCGTACGTAGATGACATTTACCTGACAGACGACGAATTATTTCCGCATCTGTCCCGTGTGGACCGCATTATTCTTGAATTTGCGGAGCAAGGTTACAAATTTAACTTTGCTAAGTCACACATTGCTGAATTTACCGTTCTGTTTTTGGGCTATGAGCTCAATAACGAGGGTAAGGGCTTAGCCCCCATTTCTTGGAAAAATGTGCACATTTGTGCCCCCAAATACTCTGAAGAAACTTCAGTCTTTGCTGGGTTTCCTGAATTTCGGGCGTACTTACATTCCCGAATATGCCCAGCGTATCAAGCCTTTGTATGCTCTGATACAACCTACTTATTCAAGGTCTTGCTGGCTGCCTGAGCATACCTCAATTCTGCAGTCTTTGCAGACAGACCTTTTGGAGTCTAAATATCTTTTGACTCGTGATAACCACACAAACCTGGTGATTAGAATAATTCCGGGGGCGGTGGGATTCACGTACTTAACCTTTAATGAAGGTGATACAGTGCCCATCGCATACAAGTCACATCTGTACACTTCCGCTGAATTGCGCTTTACATCTGTCGAAAAAGTTCTAACTGCAGTGCAAATGGCGATTCTGAAAGAACGCGCACTGGCACAGGGAAAGCGTATTCTGGTGGTGACACCCTGTCCTGCCCTGGAGGCAGTAACAAAGGCAAGTGTACCGAACTCAAAAGCAATGCATCCCCGTTGGATACAATGGGCTACATCCTTGACGTCTTCGGACGTCACTTTTGTTTTTGATTCTTCTCTTCAGACTCAGGAGTTTTTGCAGTATGAATTCGTTCATCCTCCTCCTTTGTTTTTACTGCCGCTTGAGGATTACAAATGTGTGATCTACACCGATGGTTCGGCGCAACCGGCCACTGGGTCCAAGCACGCTTATTCAGCTGCATGTGCTATTGTTGCGGGTTCCTTTGTAGATGGAAAGTTCAACCCCTCTGTAGTGCACACTCGCACACTCGGAGATAGTACCGCACAATTGGCCGAACTGCATGCATTGCTACTTGCGCTTGAGTTCGCTTCTCAGGATGAGACCACTCTTATTGTATGTGATTCTTTCTACTGTGTACAATCTTACAATGACAATCTGTTTTTCTGGTCGAAAAACGACTACAAGGACGCAAAAGGGAGCACAATTAAGCATAAAATGCTTTGGGTTCGAGTGGCAGAATTGCAACAACGTCTGCCCCTCACACAGGTGGTTCACACCTTAGGCCATCAGCGGGTGGGCGCACACGCTATTGGTAACGATCTGGCAGATGAAGCTGCCCGTTCAGCAGTAGTCACGTGTTCAGTAGCAGCGGTTACCAGGTCCATGTCTAAAATTGACTCTGTTATTCTAGCAGCTATTGCTGCAACCAAGGAAGGTGATAATTACCCTACAGGTTTTCCTTCCAAGTATTCTTACAAGTTAAGTCCCGAACAGGTTCCTTATGTAACAATACCTGACGTTGGAGATCGGCTGATCCCCAACGCGGACCGCAGGAGTGCCTTGATATCTGCTGCACACGAAGGCATGGCTTCTGCCCATGCTGGTGTGTCAGCTACGGTTTCCATCTTGCAGCAGCGTTATTGGTGGCGTGGGTTGTATAAAGACACCCGTGCTTTTGTGCTTTCTTGCGACGTTTGTCAACAGATTAAGCCTTCCACGGTAACACGTCCACCACAGACCTCGCTCTGCATTGCTAACAGACCCTTTGGGTGTGTTTACTTGGATCACTGCGGTCCATTCTCATCAGACACTGCCTATAAATACATCTTAGTTGCAGTGGACTCGTGCACACGGTTCCTCTGGGTCTGGCCACAACGTAGTGCTGACGCTCGAAATGTAATCAGGGATTTGCGTGTCTTTGTGGGAATTTTCGCATGCGGCACCTTCCATTCGGACCAAGGTCCGGCGTTTGCCTCTAGGGCTTACAAGGATGCAATGGCTTCGCTTGGGGTGCGGGTGAAATTTTCGTCTCCGTATAGGCCTGAGGGCAACTCTATCGTTGAACGAATGAACCGTGACTTAAAGCAATCCTTAACAGCTAGAGTTATAGGTACTGGCAGGAACTGGCTGGCCCACTTGTATACCGTTCAGCGTGCACTTAATAATCTCCCTAGAAGACCTCTGGGTGGGCGGACCCCATACGAAATGCTCTTTGGCATAAGAATGTTTGTGCCTGACCTTGAGGGTCCAGACATCGCGGCGCAATCCGCCAAGTTTGATGTAGATAACCATTCTGCTATGTTACAGGACTTACAAGAAGCCCGAGACAAACTTGCAACTGCACATTTACCTTCAGCCACAGACCCTGCGTTGCAGATTCCGGTAGCCGGCTGGCTTCCAAAGGTTGGAGAACTGGTTCGAGAGAAGGTTGAAAACAAAAAGAATTCGGCCCCTCTTTTCGTGCACCGGTTCCAGTTCTGGGCTTGAAGGGAACACGTACAGTCATTTTACCACCGCTTCCTGGTCGCAAGGAGAACAGATACATCTCAGTGGAAAATGTCAAGCTACAGCGTCTGGCCGATCCTGAATAGTGTCACACCAGCGGTCTCTTGTCCTGCCATTTATCGGACATATGTTCGTGGACCATCTGCACGAACGGTCACTGATGCTGTAATTGAGATGGTTGATTTGCCTGAAACTATAATTGACCCCCAACTCTCCACCAACGTCGACGAGGACGAGTATACCTATCCTGCATCTGAATCGGTGGCACATCAACCAACAACGCCACTGAGCCCGACTCGTTATTCCTTTGATTCGGATTCCACCTCTTCAAAAGTCCCATCCAAGTTCAGTATTTTTGTATCCTGGTTTAGAGACAATTTCTTGATTCCACCCTGGACATACATCTGGTTGGTACTTTTCTTGATTTTTTTGTTCATGTCCATTGGCTTTGTCACAGTGTTTTTTCTACTAATCAATGGTCACTATTTACCTGAACGCTCTGCTGTGAACTATGTTTCTGGAACTTTGGCTCCTCATTCCTCGTCTCACATCATGAAGCGTGACCACACATTTGTGAACATTTCAGCTTTTCCGGTTGCTGATGGCATCGTATGGGATGCAGTGAACTATCAAATCCATGGTCCGACAGAAATTATTAATGTACCTAATGTCCTTCGTGTTTCAATGGGTGATGTAGTAAAAAATAACATTCATTCTGATGATTGGGATGTGCATGCCGTTGAAGCATTGTTTGCCGATTTAAAATATTATGCATCTTTTAATGCTGAAGATTTATATATGAATTCTGCGAATTATGCCGATTTGTATTGTTACCAGCATTGGGGTAATCATTTTCTCCATAAGCCAAGTGCTCTGCGTAGTTCTGTTAATTACACCCAATGGGAACATTGTCCAAACCCCTTGCCAGGTAGCTCACAAACTCTTCGAAATAAGTTTACCTATTTTACTGATTTTAATCGGTCAAACCCTGCATCCTATTATTTTAGACTTAATACCACATCAACTCAGAAAATTATGTTAACACACACCAAATTGCTTTATTCGGGTTCCTTTTTAAGTGCCCTAGCTGTGGGTGGTTATGAGTACTGGGAGGATACAGTGGATTTGAAATCTATTTGGGGCTCCAAGCCATGGCAGGTACAAGGAACCGAGGCATTGCATCGTGCTTGCCTCATCCCTACCCAAATTATGTTCCTAAATGCTTCCATCTATCAGACTACGTGTTGGGGCTTAGCTACCACTAAACAATTAAACTCGCCCTCAATTCCATCCCTGTCGAGTTTTCCCAATGATAGCTCACGTTTTAACCTGTCCCTGACGACCCTACAGGCTCTGTTACAGAATAATTCATTTAATGTTTCTGAGCTGGATCAGTCACCCTGGTTGGTATGGCCTATATCATCTAATGCGTGCCAAATGCGTTTTCACGACTCAGGCACTGGCTACACACAGGATAAGCCTGATCAGAGATTTACTGACTCCCGTACTGTCACTACATATTCTGTTGGTAAATTATGCAAACAGTGGCTGCAACATTCGTCCCTTGATTCTGTTAAACAACATTTGTCCCTCCTTTCAGGCAATATTGATCTGTCCGACTTTGTTTTGGGACCTCGTGGTCCCCGACCTAAGAGGTTCATTTATGAAACGTATAATGAACTCTGGAAGCTGTCACAAATTGAAGCTGCTTCCCGTCTTCGGGAAATAGATCAAGCAAATTTGGAAAAGGTGCTTGCTGTTGTTGACAATAGTATTAATACCCTGTCTTCACGAATTTACACTTTAGAGAATATTGTGTCCTCTGTTGTTGATATTGTACAAGATGATGTTTCTGTGTTATATCATGGTCAGAATCAATTGCGCTCAGTTATGCAGTTTGCGTGGACTTTGCAAACACTCAAGTTGGGTAAAGTTCCTTGGCATTTTCTGAACACCTCTGCCTTTTTCTGCCTTTTAATTTAACTGACAAACAGCAATTTATGTCTATGAAAGATGCAACTTACACTCTGTTACATATCGAGAAGGTGGATCCTTTACCATTCTCTGTTGCGGAACTAGATTCTGCTGTGTGGTTAGTTCATGGGGTTATCGCTTTACCTTTTTCCTTATTTGAATTTGACTCGTGCATGAAACATTATCCTGTGGGCCGTTACCAGCCCTTGGGCAGTGCTTTCCTGCATGAACTCTGGTCCTTGCCTTTCATGTATAAATGCCTTCGGGACGGCAAGGAAGTCTTTCTCACGGGGGAGTCCTGCGACTCGACTATGGGTCATTCGCTTATTTGTAAACACATTAAATTGCATGGCTCATGTAGCGTTTCCGCTCCTAATCTTGCTTGTGTGTTGAAAGGTATTCCTGCTCCTGTTATTTCTCCTACTTTCACTCTACTTTCCAATGGTAGTTATTTACTTTTAAATAACGAAAACTGTTGCGGCCTACAGGCTGGCATTCCTTACATTGTAACAGTTTCGCACAGGGTTGTCTGCTGCAAGAATGTGCTTTTTCCTCCCCCTCATGGCAAAGTTGATATCTCTATTTGGCCTTCCATCCCTACCATGGAGGCAGACTTCAATAAGCTGAGCAGAATAAAGGCACTATTATTGAATGAGAAGGTTATGCTCACGTCCGCCCGGGAGACATTCATTCTCCAGGTGGCGAGTACCCACAGTGAAATACAGGCCCTTTTGAACACTAATCTCCCCCAACATTTTGGGGAGTTAATTCATCGTATTTTTAACGCGTCTAACACTGAGGGTCTGGTACATTTTTTTAAGGTCGTGGGGTCTGGCTTGGTGTCATCCTTCCAAACTATTTTTGGTGTCATCCCGGCATTCATTCATTCTATTTTTCCAGCGTCTTTGGCGGTTTCCCGTTGATTATCGCTTTGGCGGCTGGTGTCCTGCTATTAATTTGTTTTCTACGCAATGGCTGCTCCCCGATGGGACCTACTCGATCCAGAACGCCTCCAGCTGCTCCGTGAGCGACTTTTGGCTGGTTTTGGTGTCTTACCTTTGGCGACACTAAGTGTGTCATATACTCTTTCTTTTCGCTTTGCGTATTTCACTTGCGTGCAACCTGTAATGACTTGCATCCGCTGTCCTTTCACCTGGACCTTGGATTATTGCCTCTCCAATTCGTCATTGTCTGTTCCGGATTTTGTTCAGTTGATGGGTCCCTTAGAGGCCCATGAGCAGGACTGTTCCGTTGCCGGCTGTATGGCGCATGCGGCTGCACTGGGGATTTTGGCGCAATGGGATATCTGGGCGGCTGCCCGGGATCTCCTACAACAAAGCTATTTCGATTATCACGCAAGCTGTCCCGCATTGCTCTTGGATGCTCTCTCAGTTGAGGAGCATTCCTGCTCTTTGATCTCATGAATTGGATGGCATCTATGTTTTTGACAATTCCAACGATGTCCTCTTGGAGGGTGTTGCGTTTTTCTGCACTTACACTTTTATGGATTGACATGTCCTTCGCCGTTTGAGCGCTCCCTGTGCTCTGCTGGATTTGTTTTTCTCTTTGGTTCACTTACCATACCTCGTATGGTTTATGCCTTCACCCTGTCAGATTTTGCTCAGTCTTGTGGAACTCTGTCTTGGCCGATGGACTGTCCAGGGGAGGGTGTCTTGTGGTTTGTTGCCTGCCTTGTTATGTTGGCCTAGGCCTGGCTGCCATGCTGCTTTTCTTTGCGCACGTTACGCTGAGCCAGGGCTCCTCGCCCTTTGCTCTTGCCAAGTTATTTTGTGCTCTCTGCATTTTCTGTTTTTCACCTTTTCTCTTGTTCGATTTGGGCTCAGACTGCACGCCATGTACAAGGTCGCATAACAATGTATTTCGGTTCCTCCTGATATGGCCCGTCCTTCGCGCTTAGACATAACATTAGGCGCAACTGCCATGAAGGATTTTAGTGTGCTTTTAAGACTGCAGTTTACTTGCACTCAGGGCAGTTGGAGAAATCCTTTTCAGTGAGAAGAGCTATGATTGCCTGCTGATGTAATTCTGCATCTAGAGACTGAGGTATGGGGGTTCGCTAGTCAAAGCCCAGAGGTCTTCTATTTTTATAATAAACTGTCTTACTGCACGGGGAGGGTGGTAATGTTATGTAGACATTTATCCACTGAGTTATGAGATGCTTTCCCGTTTGTATTCTATGGAATTGTAACCATGCTGCTTATATTATTCATATGCATTATGCTATTAGTACTGACACGTGTACTGTACCTTAGAGCACGTAAGTTGAAATAAACATTTTAATCTACCCAGTGTCTCTTCATACGCACATTGTGGACAAGTACGAGTGAGTGACGAAAGAGTGTTCTTGTTTCTGCGAGTCCTGAGATAGGGATACCGTGTTCTGGGTTGTCCAATCATTGGTGCTTTGGTGCTAATGGGATGCTAAGCTAGTTGGGTTGGGGTTTTGGGTGCTACGGTATATGGTAGGCAAACCACTGTATTCCGGGGTCCTATTATCCTGTGCATAGCTCTGTGTATGTGCAGAAACCTTATGACAGTATAACCATGGCCAATACAACTGACACGGATTCAACTGGCCGGAATGAGAATATTCAAATTTCTGCCAGTCAAGCCTTTGAAATTGCCAGAGAACAAGAAGTGGACATCAGTGGCAATGCTCCCACGAATTTTAGACCAGCTTCCAGATTTATACCAATGACTACCAGAGACTCAGTTGATGTATTCAATGAGTTAGTAATTAATGATTTAAAAAATGTGGAAAAATGCACAAGTGTCAAGCATAAAGTTTTCTCACAGCATGAAAAGGAGTATTCTGCTTTGGTTACTAAACTGACATCCAAGGGTAACTGCATTGTGCGTAATGCCGATAAGGGTGGAAATGTCGTTCTTTGGGATAAGGCTAATTATTTGAATGAAGCCTATAAGCAATTGAACAATCGTAGTAATTATGCTAAGATTACTGAAACAATTATGCATACTAGTTTTAGGTTGTATAATGGACAATTACAGGAATGGTACAATCAATGTTTAATTACACATGAGGAACTTTTAGTTTTAAAGTTGACAATCCTGTGGTACCAGTATTCTATCTTATACCGAAAGTCCACAAGAGCCTTGAGAACCCCCCAGGACGTCCCATTATCTCCGCCATCGGTGGAGCTTTCGAAAATACCTCTAAATTTATAGATTCATTTTTATGTCCTTTTGTAAAGATGCTCCCTTCCTATATTCAGGATACGGGAGATTTTTTGAAGAAAATCTATGACCTCCCCTGGGAAGAAGATCTGCTGTTGGTAACAATTGATGTTACCACGCTATACACCAGTATTAGGCATGAAGATGGCCTAAAGGCCATCAAGCATTTCCTGAGTAATCGACCGATCAAACTATGGGCACATACACAGATGTTGCTTTCTATGGTCTCAGTGTGTTTGAAAAGCAACTATTTTCTCTTTAACGATGAGCTGTTTCATCAGATCTGTGGGACGGCGATGGGCACCTGCTTCGCCCCCAGCTATGCTAATCTGCATATGGGCTGGTGGGAGGAGCAGGTGGTCCGGGTCTCCTATCAGACAGAATGGGAGGAAAATGTGCTACATTGGAGCCATTTCATCGACGATCTTTTCGTCGTTTGGAAAGGGACTGAGGAATCAGTAAAAAACTTCATCAAAAAACTGCAGGTGAATGATTTAAATCTGAAATTCACCAGTACTATTAGCAACACTTCTGTAAACTTCTTGGATTTAACCATTTATGCCAAAGACTCTAAGCTGCATACTATGCGCTATAGGAAACCTACAGCGGGAAACACGTTGCTTCATGCAACTAGTTTCCACCCCTATAACTTGATAAGAAGTATCCCCTATGGAGAATGTCTGAGGACGATTCGCAATTGTAGTGAAAAGGAAGTCTTAGACAGTGAATTAAACTCTCTGAGAACTCGGTTTAGAGCTAGAGGCTATACAGAGGGCATTGTTCAAGCTGCCATCTGTAAAGCAAAAAAGAGATCTAGAGAGGATATTCTCTTTAATACAAGTCAGAATAAAATCAAACGAGAGAAAATGCAAGATAATCAAGTCAGAATGATCACCTCCTTTAATTGTCAGCATGGGAAGGTTAGGAGCATTGTAGCCAAGCATTGGCACTTGATTCGTAATGATCCGTTATTGGGCAAACTAGTCCAGAAAAGACCTGCAATAACGTTTAGAAAAGCACGCTCCTTTAAACAAATGCTAGTCAGCAACATGGTATCCAAGAAACAGCAAGGTAGCCATCCATCAACATGGCTAAAACGAAAAGAAGGCTTTATTAAGTGTACCAAATGTAAGGCCTGTAGCCATGGCAAAAACACTGTGTCATACACATTGGGCCTCTCCAAAAGAGAGAAAAAGATCAAAGGGTATTTCTCCTGTAAAACAGATTATGCAGTCTACGTCCTCCAATGCCCTTGTGGCATGAGATACGTGTGCAGCACAATCCATCCGGTACATAAAAGGGTACTGCAACATCTCAGAGCAATACGTAATGGAGATGGAGCTTATCCAGTAGCACGCCATTTCGAGTCTCATCATGAGAAAAATGTACAAGGTTTAACATATTTTGTAATTGACTCTATTCCACCAAATGTGCGTGGTGGAAATCGAGAAAAAAAGCTTAGAAAACTTGAGTCATGTTACATTTTGGAATTAAACACTCGTACCCCGATAGGATTAAATATTGAAGAGGATTTGATCACACATTTGTAAAACTCTCTTCAGGTTTCATTGATTTTATTATGGAGACATAATATGTAACCTCTCTGGATCTGTTTTTAACTGTTTTTGTTATTATTAATTTTGTCACAGGGTTTTAAGCACGTTTATTTGTAAGAAGGTAGATATTGCAAAAATGGGTATTGCCCACTAGGGCGTGATTACTATATATATTTTTTTGCCTTTTATCATAGTACGAACAATTACTTGTTTGAGGTGTATGCATTTGAGGAGATTTGTGAACAGACCCACTAGGGTAGAATTTGTACTTTGCAGTTTGTAAAGCTTTCCCAGCATTCAACTGAGGGTGGTTCCCTTCAACTCAATAATAGAGTGAAGGTAAGGTATCGCTATGAAGTCTCAATGGGATACCTTTATACAAAACGATATCTATGAATCTATATTTTGAATTGAATTCCATCCTACTCAGTAGTAATACGCCTGAAGAGAATAGCGTACTGAATGCTTTTCGTTCGCAGTCTGTCTTCCGATTATTTCTGGAAGCGGCCTTAGGAATGAACGTATTTATTTTTGTGCAATTCACGTCGTCAATTCAAATGTGCACTGTCAAAGAATGTATAATAATTTTAAAATGTAATGAAATATGTGTTTTTGATAGGGGAAAAGGGGCAAAAACTACCAGTCTTTCTTTTAATACACCTTTTTGGTAGTCATGTCATGTGACTTGTCACGAGCACGCTATTTAAAAATGGTTGATATGGAAAGTAAAAATTGTTGGTGATCAAGCCTGCTGGTCAGGCGAAACGCTTCCTATCAGCTGACTGAATAAATGAAATTTGGCCAGAACACGAGGTTGGTTTACGAGGTAGTGGCAATATATATATATATATATATATATATATATATATATATATATATATCACAAGGATATCCCGCAGTGTTACCAAAGTAGATAAATCACATGGGCACAGACACCAGTTGCAGTAGATTTATTCTGTTAAGTGGTCCAGATTACGCATTTCGACCGACGACCTGCGGCCTTGATCACATCCATATTCAAAAAGCATTTTTTCTTTTGCCAATATCTTTGGCGCCGTTTGAAGAATCTTCGCGAAATTTTCAAAACTGGTGGGGCGCTCCGGTCAGCTCCTGTCTTGAAAGTTTTGGGGAGATTCGTCAAGTGGGGGCCGAGAAAAAAGGGGGGTCCCAAAACGCGTTTTCCCATGTTAATTTCCATAGGAAACTTTAGACAAAGCTACAGCCCGAACTGCTGAACGGAATTACACCAAATTTGGCAAAAAGGTAGGTATTGGTTCAGAAAGAGCGCTTTTTGTTAAATAGTGTAAATCCGTTCAGTAGTTTCAGAGAAATTAGAAAAAGAAAAATATCAATATCTGAGCACCGAGGAGGGTTTGCGAACCCCCCCGGGCACGAGCTTCACTCTGATTGGCTGTCTACATTCCAAACCAGGAAGTGTTGGCAGCCATCTTGTGACTCGGTAGAACCGAGTCACAAGAAAACAGTGAAACAGAAGTAAAAAAACAAGAAAAGGGGGCAGGGTAGAAAGACCCTGACCCACTAGGCCTGCTCAGGGAATCCCACAGGGACCCCCAGGGCCACAAAAAGCATTACAAAAATAAAAAATCAGCAGAATTGGCGCTGGGTGCGCGAATCCTGCCGAAAATAAAAAAACGAAGCGCATGCTCACGCGCTTCGTTACTAAAAAAGCCCCCGGGTGGGCCAGATCCTGGGGGGAATATAAAATTAGGGTGTGGGGGCCCGCGGGGGCTCCCCAGCCCCGGGGACCGCCACCTCCCCGGGGCTCTGGTTCTTTTTATTTTTAAAAAAGATGTGTGGGGGCAAGAGCCCCCCCACACACCCCAGGAACCACCACCTCCCCGGGGCACATACTGATTTAATCCCTTCCATGCGTCGGACGCGCGGGAGCCATCCGACGCACAAGTGCTACTGTGCGTCGGACGACTCCCGCATGTCCGACGCCATTGCCCATGAAATCCCTCTGGTGCAGGCACCAGAGGGATTTCTTTACACCCCAAAGCCTCGGGAGCTGGGGAAAAGCTTCCCCAGCTCCCGAGGCTCCCGTTTCTGTGAAATGATGATCAGCGCGCACGTCGCGCTGGCGTCATTCACAGAAACCAAAACTGAAATGAGCCTTTAGGCTCATTTCAGTTTCACTTTCTATGTGCTCAGGGGCTATCTCAGCCCCTGAGCATGTAGAAAGACGGGAGAGGTATCATTGGAAGGGGGAGAATCTCCCCTTTCCAATGGTACCCCTCCCCAGTGGATCCCTGCTTGGGGATCGTCCCAGGAGGGCGATCCCCAAGCAGGAATCCACCCACTAGACACCAGGGAGGGGGAGCGGCCCCTTGGGCAGGGCCTTTGCTCCCCAAAACAATTTGGGCAAATTCAGTCTTTCTGCCCCTGGGGGGGCAGAAAGCCCACTAAACGCCAGGGATTTTATTTTGGCCACTTGTTTTTAGGGTGGGGGCTGCCCAAAACGGGCATTCCAATGCCCCACCATGCCACAATAACAGCCTTTCTGCCCCCCAGGGGAGTAGAAGGGGGCAGTAGCCCCCAATCTGCCCCCCCGGGTGGCAGAAAGCCCACTAGACACCAGGGATTTTTTTGGGCAAATTTTAATTCGGGTGGGGGCTGCCCAAAACGGGCATGATAATGCCCCCACCCCACCACAATTTCAGCCTTTCTGCCCCCCGGGGGGGCAAAAAGCCCACTAGAAGCCAGGGATTTTTTGGGGGGCAATTTGAATTAGGGTGGGGGCTGCCCAAAACAGGCATGCCAATGCCCCCACCCCCTGCAACAATTACAGTCTTTCTGCCCCCGGTGGGGCAGAAAGCCCACTAGAAACCAGGGATTTTTTGGGGCAATTTTAATTAGGGTGGGGGCTGCCCAAAACGGGCATGCCAATGCCCCCCCCCACCAAAATTACAGCCTTTATGCCCCCCCCAGGGGGCAGATGGGGCAGTAGCCCCCAATATGCCCCCAGGGGGACAAAAAGCCCACTAGATGCCAGGGATTTTTTTTGCCAATTTGAATCAGGGGTGGGGGCTGCCCAAAACGGGCATGCCAATGCCTCCAACCACAACAATTCCAGTCTTTCTGCCCCCCTGTGGGGCAGAAAGCCCACCTGGAACCAGGGATTTCTGTTTTTATTCGTGTAGGGTTGGGGGCTGCCCAAAATGGGCATGACAATACCCCCACCCCCCATAGAAATGCCAGTCTTTCTGCCCCCCTGGGGGGGCAGATGGGGGCAGTGGCCCCTGATCTGCCCCCTCAGGGGCAGAAAGCCCACTAGGCGCCAACGATTACGCTGGCTTTTTATATGCGTGGGGGTGGGGGATACCCAGAATGGGCATACCAATGCCCCCACCCCTACAGAAAATAGACACAGTCTTTCTGCCCCCCTTGGGGGCATATCGGGGCAAACCCCCCCCTCCCTATTCCCCCCCAGGGCGGCAGAAAGCCCACTAGGCACCAATTTTTTTTTAGCAATGTGCCTACCTGTCGATTTTGGGCCCTAGCGCAGCTGGCACATAGGGAAACTTGCAAACCTGTACATTTTTGAAAACTAGACACCAAGGGTAATTTAGGATGGGGTGACTTGTCTGGCTCTCACCAGGTTCTGTTACCCAGAATATCTTGCAAACCTCAAACTTTGTCAAAAGAAAATATATTTTCCTCACATTTCTGTGGTGGAAAGTTCTAGAATCTGCATGGATCCACAAAATTCCACCCATCCCTCATTCCCCAAAGTCTTCCGGGAAAAATGGTACCTCACTTGTGTGGGTAGGCCTAGTGCCCGTGACAGGAAACGGGCCAAAACGCAACCTGGACACACCACATTTTCACAGTGAAAACTGACCCTTTTTTTGCAAAGTACCTAGCTGTAGATTTTGAACCCTAGCTCTGCCGGCACCTAGGGAAACCTAGCAAAGCTATACATTTTTGAAAACTAGACACCCAGGGGAATCCAGGATGGGGTGACTTGTCTGGCTCTCACCAGCTTCTGTTACCCAGAATCCCTTGCAAACCTCAAAATGTGTCCAAAAAAACATATTTTCCTCACATTTCTGTGGTGGAAAGTTCTGGAATCTGAGTGGATCCACAAAATTCCAAACCACCCCGTGTTCCCCAAAGTCTTCCAAGAAAAATGGTACCTCACTTGTGTGAGTAGGCCTAGTGCCCGTGACAGGAAACGGCCCAAAACGCAACATGGACACACCACATTTTCACAGTGAAAACTGACCCTTTTTTCAAAGTGGCTAGCTGTAGATTTTGAACCCTAGCTCTGCCGGCACCTAGGGAAACCTAGCAAAGCTATACATTTTTGAAAACTATACACCCAGGGGAATCCAGGATGGGGTGACGTGTCTGTCTCTCACCAGGTTCTGTTACCCAGAATCCCTTGCAAACCTCAAACTTTGTCCAAAAAAACACATTTTCCTCACATTTCTGTGGTGGAAAGTTCTGGAATCTGCGTTGATCCACAAAATTCCACCCACCCCGTGTTCCCCAAAGTCTTCCAAGAACAATGGTACCTCACTTGTGTGGGTAGGCCTAGTGCCTGCGACAGGAAACGACCCAAAACGCAACGTGGACACACCACCTTTTCACAGTGAAAACTGACCCTTGTTTGCAAAGTGCCTAGCTGTAGATTTTGAACCCTAGCTCTGCCGGCACCTAGGTAAATTTAGCAAACCTATACATTTTTTAAAACTAGACACCCAGGGGAATCCAGGATGCGGTGACTTGTCTGGCTCTCACCAGGTTCTGTTACCCAGAATCCCTTGCAAACCTCACAATTTGTAAAAAAAAAAAAAAAAAACATTTTCATCACATTTCTGTGGTGGAAAGTTCTGGAATCGGTGTGGAACCACAAAATTCCACCCACCCCGCATTCCCCAAAGTCTTCCGAGAAAAAGGGTCCTGCACTTGTGTGGGTAGGCCTAGTGCCCGCAACAGGAAACAGCCCAAAACGCAACGTGGACACACCACATTTTCACTGTGAAAACTGACCCTTTTTATGCAAAGTGCCTAGCTGTAGATTTTGAACCTTAGCTCTGCCGGCACATAGGGAAACCTAGCAAACCTATACATTTTTGAAAACTAGACACCCAGGGAATCCAGGATGCGGTGACTTGTCTGGCTCTCACCAGGTTCTAATACCCAGAATCCCTTGAAACCTCAAAATTTGTCAAAAAAAACACATTTTCCTCACATTTCTGTGGTGGAAAGTTCTGGAATCTGCATGGATCCACAAAATTCCACCCACCCTGCGTTCCCCAAAGTCTTCCGAGAAAAATGGTACCTCACTTGTGTGGGTGGGTTAAGTACCCGCGACAGGCAAGGGCCCAAAACCTATTGAGGCAACATCAAAATTACCCATCACAAAACAACCTGGTTTTGCAAGGGGGGTCCCATGAGTTTTTGGCCCCGGGCTCGGCGGCCATCTAGGGAAACCTACCAAACCCATACATTTCTGAAATCTAGACACCCAGGGGAGTTTAGCAAGGTATGGCTTGCGTGGGTCCCCCAACATTTCCCTACCCAGAATCTCCTGCAAACCTCAAATTTTGTTGAAAAAATCAAATTTTTCTCACATTTCTGTGTGACAAAGTTGTAGGATTACTGGGCTGACACAAATTTCCTACTACCCAGCTTTCCTACAGGTCTCCCGATAAAAATGGTACCTCACATGTGTGGGTAGGCATAGTGGCTGCAACAGGAAATGGCCCAAATCGTACTGTGGAGACTTCAAAATTACCTATAACAAAACTACCTGGTTTTGGGGGGGCACCTGTGTTTTGGCCCTGGGCTCGCGGCCATCTAGGGAAACCTACCAAACCCACACATTTCTGAAAACTAGACACCCAGGGGAGTCCAATGAGGTATAGCTTGCATGGATCCCCCAACGTTTTCCTTCCCAGAATGCCATGCAAACCTCAAATTTAGCTGAAAAAAACACATTTTCCACATATTTTTGTGTGGAATCATCGTGCCGGCACAAATGTCCTTAGTGTCCCGAGTAAAATGATGCCTCACTTGTGTGGGTGTCCAAAGCAAAATTGGCTAAAAACGCATTTTTAAAAAAATGTAGCGCTTAGAATTGTCAGTGCTATACCCTAAATCCCTATGTTTTGGGCTCTTCCCAGTCACAGGCCCTTTCCCCACCCACACAAGTGAGGTATCATTTTACTCGGGAGACTGAGAGGAACGCTGTGGGGTAGGACATTTGTGCCGGCACGGTGATTCCACACAAAAATATGTGGAAAATGTTTTTTTTTCAGCTAAATTTGAGGTTTGCAGGGCATTCTGGGTAGGGAAACATAGGGCGATCCACGCAAGCCATATCTCACTGGACTCCCGGGTGTCTAGTTTTCAGAAATGTGTGGGTTGGGTAGTTTCCCAAGATGGCCGCCGAGCCTGGGGACAAAACCCAGGTGACCCCCTTGCAAAACCAGGTTGTTTTGTGATAGGTCATTTTGATGTCTCCTCAATAGGTTTTGGGCCATTTCCTGTTGCAGCCACTATGCCTACCCACACAAGTGAGGTACCATTTTATCGTGAGTCCTGGGGAACGCTGGGTGGGAGGAAATTTGTGGAGCCACGCAGATTCCAGAACTTTCCACACAGAAATTTGAGAAAAAGTGATTTTTTCAGCAAAATTTGAGGTTTGCAGGGATTCTGGGTAGGAGAATGTTGGGGGACCCACGCAAGCCATACCTCGCTGGACTCCGCCGGGTGTCTAGTTTCCAGAAATATGTGGGTTTGGTAAGTTTCCCTAGATGGGCGTCGAGCCCCGGGAAAAAAACTCATGGGACCCCCCTTGCAAAACCAGGTTGGTTTGTGATAGGTAATTTTGATGTCGCCTCGATAGGTTTTGGGCCCTTGCCTGTTGCGGGTCCTTGACCCACCCACGCGAGTGAGGTACCATTTTTATCGGGAGACCTGGGGGAACGCTGGGTGGGAGGAAATTTGTGGATCCACGCAGATTCCAGAACTTTCCCACACAGAAATTTTTAGAAAAAAGTGATTTTTTCAGCTAAATTTGAGGTTTGCAGGGGATTCTGGGTAGGAGAATGTTAGGGGACCCACGCAAGCCATACCTCCCTGGACTCCCCCGGGTGTCTAGTTTCTAGAAATGTGTGGATTTGGTAGGTTTCCCTAGATGGCCGCCGAGCCCCGGGCCAAAAAATCATGGGACCCCCTTGCAAAACCAGGTTGGTTTGTGATAGGTAATTTTGATGTTGCCTCGATAGGTTTTGGGCCCTTGCCTGTCATAGGTCCTTGACCCACCCATGCGAGTGAGGTACCATTTTTATCAAGAGACCTGGGGAACGCTGGGTGGGAGGAAATTTGTGGATCCATGCAGATTCCAGAACTTTCCCACACAGAAATTTGAGAAAAAGTGATTTTTTCAGCAAAATTTGAGGTTTGCAGGGGATTCTGGGTAGGAGAATGTTGGGGGACCCACGCAAGCCATACCTCGCTGGACGCCCCCGGGTGTCTAGTTTCCAGAAATGTGTGGGTTTGGTAGGTTTCCCATGATGGCCGCCGAGCCCCTGGCCAAAAACTCATGGGACCCCCCTTGCAAAACCAGGTTGGTTTGTGATAGGTAATTTTGATGTCGCCTCGATAGGTTTTGGGCCCTTTCCTGTCGCGGGCACTAGGCCTACCCACACAAGTGAGGTACCATTTTTCTCAGAAGACTTTGGGGAACGCGGGGTGGGTGGATTTTTCTGGATCCACGCAGATTCCAGAGCTTTCCACCACAGAAATGTGAGGAAAATGTTTTTTTTGGACAATTTTTAGGTTTGCAAGGGATTCTGGGTAACAGAACCTGGTGAGAGCCAGTCAAGTCACCCCATCCTGGATTGCCCTGGGTGTCTAGTTTTCAAAAATGTATAGGTTTGCTAGGTTTCCCTAGGTGCCGGCAGAGCTAGGGTTCAAAAACTACAGCTAGGCACTTTGCAAAAAAGGGTCATTTTTCACTGTGAAAATGTGGTGTGACCACGTTGCGTTTTGAGCCGTTTCCTGTCGCGGGCACTAGGCCTACCCACACAAGTGAGGTACCATTTTTCTCAGAAGACTTTGGGGAACGCGGGGTGGGTTGAATTTTGTCGATCCACGCAGATTCCAGAACTTTCCACCACATAAATGTGAGGAAAATTTGTTTTTTTTGACAATTGTTTAGGTTTGCAAGGGATTCTGGGTAACAGAACCTGGTGAGAGCCAGTCAAGTCACCCCATCCTGGATTCCCATGGGTGTCTAGTTTTCAAAAATGTATAGGTTTGCTAGATTTCCCTAGGTGCCGGCAGAGCTAGGGTTCAAAACCTACAGCTAGGCACTAAGCAAAAAAAAAAGGGTCATTTTTCACTGTGAAAATGTGGTGTGTCCACGTTGTGTTTTGGGCCGTTTCCTGTCACGGGCACTAGGCCTACCCACACAAGTGACGTATCATTTTACTCGGGAGACTGAGAGGAACGCTGTGGGGTAGGACATTTGTGCCGGCACGGTGATTCCACACAAAAATATGTGGAAAATGTTTTTTTTTCAGTTAAATTTGAGGTTTGCAGGGCATTCTGGGTAGGGAAACATAGGGCGATCCACGCAAGCCATATCTCACTGGACTCCCCCGGGTGTCTAGTTTTCAGAAATGTGTGGGTTGGGTAGTTTCCCAAGATGGCCGCCGAGCCTGGGGACAAAAACCCAGGTGACCCCCCTTGCAAAACCAGGTTGTTTTGTGATAGGTCATTTTGATGTCTCCTCAATAGGTTTTGGGCCATTTCCTGTTGCAGCCACTATGCCTACCCACACAAGTGAGGTACCATTTTTATCGTGAGACCTGGGGGAACGCTGGGTGGGAGGAAATTTGTGGATCCACGCAGATTCCAGAACTTTCCCACACAGAAATTTGAGAAAAAAGTGATTTTTTCAGCAAAATTTGAGGTTTGCAGGGGATTCTGGGTAGGAGAATGTTGGGGGACCCACGCAAGCCATACCTCGCTCGACTCCGCCGGGTGTCTAGTTTCCAGAAATGTGTGGGTTTGGTAGGTTTCCCTAGATGTCCGTCGAGCCCCGGGACAAAAACTCATGGGACCCCCCTTGCAAAACCAGGTTGGTTTGTGATAGGTAATTTTGATGTTGCCTCGATAGGTTTTGGGCCCTTGCCTGTTGCGGGTCCTTGACCCACCCACGCGAGTGAGGTACCATTTTTATCGGGAGACCTGGGGGAACGCTGGGTGGGAGGAAATTTGTGGATCCACGCAGATTCCAGAACTTTCCCACACAGAAATTTTTAGAAAAAAGTGATTTTTTCAGCTAAATTTGAGTTTTGCAGGGGATTCTGGGTAGGAGAATGTTAGGGGACCCACGCAAGCCATACCTCGCTGGACTCCCCCGGGTGTCTAGTTTCTAGAAATGTGTGGATTTGGTAGGTTTCCCTAGATGGCCACCGAGCCCCGGGCCAAAAAATCATGGGACCCCCTTGCAAAACCAGGTTGGTTTGTGATAGGTAATTTTGATGTTGCCTCGATAGGTTTTGGGCCCTTGCCTGTCATAGGTCCTTGACCCACCCATGCGAGTGAGGTACCATTTTTATCAAGAGACCTGGGGGAACGCTGGGTGGGAGGAAATTTGTGGATCCATGCAGATTCCAGAACTTTCCCACACAGAAATTTGAGAAAAAAGTGATTTTTTCAGCAAAATTTGAGGTTTGCAGGGGATTTTGGGTAGGAGAATGTTGGGGGACCCACGCAAGCCATACCTCACTGGACGCCCCCGGGTGTCTAGTTTCCAGAAATGTGTGGGTTTGGTAGGTTTCCCATGATGGCCGCCGAGCCCCGGGCCAAAAACTCATGGGACCCCCCTTGCAAAACCAGGTTGGTTTGTGATAGGTAATTTTGATGTCGCCTCAATAGGTTTTGGGCCCTTTCCTGTCGCGGGCACTAGGCCTACCCACACAAGTGAGGTACCATTTTTCTCAGAAGACTTTGGGGAACGCGGGGTGGGTGGATTTTTCTGGATACACGCAGATTCCAGAACTTTCCACCACAGAAATGTGAGGAAAATGGGTTTTTTTGGACACTTTTTTAGGTTTGCAAGGGATTCTGGATAACAGAACCTGGTGAGAGCCAGTCAAGTCACCCCATCCTGGATTTCCCTGGGTGTCTAGTTTTCAAAAATGTATAGGTTTGCTAGGTTTCCCTAGGTGCCGGCAGAGTTAGGGTTAAAAAACTACAGCTAGGCACTTTGCAAAAAAAGGGTCATTTTTCACTGTGAAAATGTGGTGTGTCCACGTTGTGTTTTGCGCTGTTTCCTGTTCGCGGGCACTAGGCCTACCCACACAAGTGAGGTACCATTTCTCTCAGAAGACTTTGGGGAACGCGGGGTGGGTGGAATTTTGTGGATCCACGCAGATTCCAGAACTTTCCACCACATAAATGTGAGGAAAATGTGTTTTTTTGGACAATTTTTTAGGTTTGCAAGGGATTCTGGGTAACAGAACCTGGTGAGAGCCAGTCAAGTCACCCCATCCTGGATTTCCCTGGGTGTCTAGTTTTTCAAAAATGTATAGGTTTGCTAGGTTTCCCTAGGTGCCGGCAGAGTTAGGGTTAAAAACTACAGCTAGGCACTTTGCAAAAAAAGGGTCATTTTTCATTGTGAAAATGTGGTGTGTCCACGTTGCGTTTTGCGCCGTTTCCTGTCGCGGGCACTAGGCCTACCCACACAAGTGAGGTACCATTTCTCTCGGAAAACTTTGGGGAACGCGGGGTGGGTGGAAGTTTGTGGATCCACGCAGATTCCAGAACTTTCCACCACAGAAATGTGAGGAAAATGTGTTTTTTTGGACAATTTTTTAGGTATGCAAGGGATTCTGGGTAACAGAACCTGGTGAGAGCCAGTCAAGTCACCCCATCCTGGATTCCCCTGGGTGTCTAGTTTTCAAAAATGTATAGGTTTGGTAGGTTTCCCTAGGTGCCGGCAGAGCTAGGGTTCTAAAACTACAGCTAGGAACTTTGCAAAAAAAGGGTCATTTTTCACTGTGAAAATGTGGTGTGTCCTCGTTGCGTTTTGCGCCGTTTCCTGTTGCGGGCACTAAGCCTACCCACACAAGTGAGGTACCATTTTTCTTGGAAGACTTTGGGGAACACGGGGTAGGTGGAATTTTGTGGATCCACGCAGATTCCAGAACTTTCCACCACAGAAATGTGAGGGAAATGTGTTTTTTTGGACAATTTTTTAGGTTTGCAATGGATTCTGGGTAACAGAACCTGGTGAGAGCCAGTCAAGTCACCCCATCCTGGATTCCCATGGGTGTCTAGTTTTCAAAAATGTATAGGTTTGCTAGGTTTCCCTAGGTGCCGGAAGAGCTAGGGTTCAAAAGCTACAGCTAGGCACTAAGCAAAAAAAGGGTCATTTTTCAATGTGAAAATGTGGTGTGTCCACGTTGCGTTTTGGGCCGTTTCCTGTCACGGGCACTAGGCCTACCCACACAAGTGAGGTATCATTTTACTCGGGAGACTGAGAGGAACGCTGTGGGGTAGGACATTTGTGCCGGCACGGTGATTCCACACAAAAATATGTGGAAAATGTGTTTTTTTCAGCTAAATTTGAGGTTTGCAGGGCATTCTGGGTAGGGAAACATTGGGCGATCCACGCAATACATACCTCACTGGACTCCCCCGGGTGTCTAGTTTTCAGAAATGTGTGGGTTGGGTAGTTTCCCAAGATGGCCGCCGAGCCTGGGGACAAAAACCCAGGTGACCCCCCTTGCAAAACCAGGTTGTTTTGTGATAGGTCATTTTGATGTCTCCTCAATAGGTTTTGGGCCATTTCCTGTTGCAGCCACTATGCCTACCCACACAAGTGAGGTACTATTTTTATTGTGAGACCTGGGGGAACGCTGGGTGGGAGGAAATTTGTGGACCCACGCAGATTCCAGAACTTTCCCACACAGAAATTTGAGAAAAAAGTGATTTTTTCAGCAAAATTTGAAGTTTGGAGGGGATTCTGGGTAGGAGAATGTTGGGGGACCCACGCAAGCCATACCTCGCTGGACTCCGCCGGGTGTCTAGTTTCCAGAAATGTGTGGGTTTGGTAGGTTTCCCTAGATGGGCGTCGAGCCCTGGGACAAAAACTCATGGGACCCCCCTTGAAAACCAGGTTGGTTTGTGATAGGTAATTTTGATGTCGCCTCGATAGGTTTTGGGCCCTTGCCTGTTGCGGGTCCTTGACCCACCCACGCGAGTAAGGTACCATTTTTATCGGGAGACCTGGGGGAACGCTGGGTGGGAGGAAATTTGTGGATCCACGCAGATTCCAGAACTTTCCCACACAGAAATTTTTAGAAAAAAGTGATTTTTTCAGCTAAATTTGAGGTTTGCAGGGGATTCTGGGTAGGAGAATGTTAGGGGACCCATGCAAGCCATACCTCGCTGGACTCCCCCGGGTGTCTAGTTTCTAGAAATGTGTGGATTTGGTAGGTTTCCTTAGATGGCGGCCGAGCCCCGGGCCAAAAAATCATGGGACCCCTTGCAAAACCAGGTTGTTTGTGATAGGTCATTTTGATGTTGCCTCGATAGGTTTTGGGCCCTTGCCTGTCATAGGTCCTTGACCCACCCACGCAAGTGAGGTACCATTTTTATCAAGAGACCTGGGGGAACGCTGGGTGGGAGGAAATTTGTGGATCCATGCAGATTCCAGAACTTTCCCACACAGAAATTTGAGAAAAAAGTGATTTTTTCAGCAAAATTTGAGGTTTGCAGGGGATTCTGGGTAGGAGAATGTTGGGGGACCCATGCAAGCCATACCTCGCTGGACGCCCCCGGGTGTCTAGTTTCCAGAAATGTGTGGGTTTGGTAGGTTTCCCATGATGGCCGCCGAGCCCCGGGCCAAAAACTCATGGGAAAACCAGGTTGGTTTGTGATAGGTAATTTTGATGTCGCCTCGATAGGTTTTGGGCCCTTTCCTGTCACGGGCACTAGGCCTACCCACACAAGTGAGGTACCATTTTTCTCAGAAGACTTTGGGGAACGCTGGGTGGGTGGATTTGTCTGGATCCACGCAGATTCCAGAACTTTCCACCACAGAAATGTGAGGAAAATGTTTTTTTTTGGACAATTTTTTAGGTTTGCAAGGGATTCTGGGTAACAGAACCTGGTGAGAGCCAGTCAAGTCACCCCATCCTGGATTGCCCTGGGTGTCTAGTTTTCAAAAATGTATAGGTTTGCTAGGTTTCCCTAGGTGCCGGCAGAGCTAGGGTTCAAAAACTACAACTAGGCACTTTGCAAAAAAAGGGTCATTTTTCACTGTGAAAATGTGGTGTGTCCACGTTGCGTTTTGCGCCATTTCCTGTCGCGGTCACTAGGCCTACCCACACAAGTGAGGTATCATTTTTCTTGGAAGACTTTGGGGAACGCGGGGTGGGTGGAATTCTGTGGATCCACGCAGATTCCAGAACTTTCCACCACAGAAATGTGAGGAAAATGTGTTTTTTTGGACAATTTTCTTAGGTTTGCAAGGGATTCTGGGTAACAGAACCTGGTGAGAGCCAGTCCAGTCACCCCATCCTGGATTCCCCTGGGTGCCTAGTTTTCAAAAATGTATAGGTTTGCTAGGTTTCCCAAGGTGCTGGCAGAGCTAGGGTTAAAAAACTACAGCTAGGCACTTTGCAAAAAGGGGTAATTTTTCATTGTGAAAATGTGGTGTGTCCACGGTGCGTTTTGAGCCGTTTCCTGTCGTGGGTACTAGGCCTACCAACACAAGTGAGGTACCATTTTTATCGGGAGACTTAGGATAACACAGAATTGTAGAGCAACTGTTATTACCTATTGACTTTTGATGCATTTCTACCTTCCAAATGAAAGACAATGTGTAAAAAAGAAGTCATTTTGAAAAATGACCTATAATTCTCATGCTAGTATGGGTATTCCCAATTTCGGAAATGTGCAAATATCTACTGTTTCTAAACTCTATATTTTGTTCCCATTTCAGAAATACATAGGTGTCTTTCATACCGATTTTTCCATGTATACATTTTCCCAGAATAATTGCTATATACCCTGTACATAATAAAAAACCTTTCCAAGTCGCTGCTCAGTTATTGGCTCTGGGTTCATCGGGTTCTTGGTGAACCTACAAGTCCTATATATCCCCACAACCAGAGAGGTCCACCGGATGTAACGGTATATTGCCTTCAAACAGCTGTCATAATTAGAAGAAGTTACAGGTGAAAACGTTGACACAAATGGCTGTTTTTTTCAACTAATTTTCAATTTTTCCTATATTTGACTGTTAGTTTCTATAAAGAAACCTTGAAGGATCTACACAAATGACCACTTGCTGAATTCAGAATTTTGTCTACTTTTCTAAAATGTATAGCTTTCCAGGATCCATTATTGCTTTCATACCCATTTCTACCATTAAATGGAAGGAGGTTGAAAGCACAAAAATTGCAAAAATAGGCTATGTCCCAGAAAAGGCCAAAACTGTGTAAAACATTTTGGTTTTCTGACAAAAGTCTGCTTGTCCCTGAAAGCTGGGAAGATGGTGATTTCAGCACCACAACCCCTTTCTTGATTACATTTGCAGGGAAAAAAACAGATGCTTTCATCTGTAGCCCTTTTTTCCCATTTTTTCAAAACAAAACAAAATTGTGCTGTATTTTGGCTAATTTCTGGGTCCCCTCCAGGGGAATCCACAAACCCTGGGTACCTTTAGAATCCCCATGATGTTGGAAAAAAAGGACGCAAATTTGGCGTGGATACCTTATGTGGTCAAAAAGTTACAAGGGCCTAAGCGCGAACTACCCCAAATAGCCAAAAAAAGGCTTAGCACAGAGGAGAAAAGGCCTAGCAGCGAAGGGGTTAAATGTGGGGGTCCGTAGCGGACCCCCGGCCCCGGGGACCACCACCTCCCCGGGGCTATGTAAATTAAGGGGGGGGCCACGCGGCCCCCCTCCAGGAGCCCTTGATGGCCCTGGGGACCGCCACCCCCCAGGGCTGGCACCTGCAATGTCCCGGGGTGCCCACCCCCGGGACATTGCCATTTGCTATGGCAGGGTGGGAGCATGGCTCCCGCCCTGTCATAGCAAACTCTGCTTTGCTTGATTGAAGCGAGAGCAGGAAAACCTGCTCTCGCTTCAATGAAGCAAAGCAGGATTGCTTTTGTGCAAGGGGAGCTGCATGTCAGCATCTCCCCTTGCTCAAAAGCAATGCCGGCTCCCGCAGGACGCGGGGAGCCGGCAGGACCGTGGGGGCATTGGGGGTCCCCAACGCAAAGGGCCGGCCCCGGGGGATGGGGTCTCCGGGGCCAGGAGTGGCCCAGGAGGGGAGCCACGCGGCCCCCCTCCACTTTAATTTAAAAAAAAGAATGGCCGGGCCCCGGGGGATGGGGTCCCCGGGGCCGAAATCGGCCTGGGGAGGGGGGCCACGCGGCCCCCCTCCTCAATTAAAAATGTATTAAAAATGGCCAAGCCCCGGGGGATGGTGTCCCCAGGGCCAATAGTGGCCCAGGGAAGGGGGGCCACGCAGTCCCCCTTCCCTTAAATTATTAAATTAAAAAAGAGGCCATGCCCCGGGGGATGGGGTACCCGGGGCCAAAAGTGGCCCAGGGAAGGGGGGCCCCCTTCCCTAGAAATATATTTTAAAGAAAGGAGGCCATGCCCCGGGGGATGGGGTCCCCGGGGCCGAAATTGGCCTCGGGAGGGGGGCCGCGCGGCCCCCTTCCCGTTTTTTTTACAAAAAAGGGGTCAGGCCCTGGGGGATGGGGTCCCCAGGGCCCCAAAAATAGTCCCACAGCCCCCTTTCTAAAAAATAAATAAAATAAAAAGCCGGCAGCACGCCGGAGGCCCCGCCCCCTCCCTTCACCACTGTGCAAATGCGCCCCCTGGCGCGTTGTAAGTTCTTAAATTAAGTCCCAATGAATACTGAGGGTCCTTGGGGGCCAACTAGCCCACCAGGTACCTCCAGTATGGGCCACAGAGCTGCGTTGCGGAGAGGTGGTCTGAGGCCACGCCCCTTTTTACACCTCTCTGCAACGCAGCTCTGTGGCGCTTACTGGAGGTACCTGGTGGGCTAGTTGGGCCCCCAGAGACCCTCAGGATTCAAGGGGACTTAATCCCCCAACTTACAATGTGCCAGGGGGTGCGTTTGCACAGTGGTGCAGGGAGGGGGCGGGGCCTGATATTACAAGTGGGCAAACAAACCCCCTGGCGTGTTGTAAATTGGGTGATTAAGTCCCCTTCAATCCTGAGGGTACCTGGGGGCCAACTAGCCCACCAGGTACCTCCAGTAAACGCCACAGAGCTGCGTGCAGAGAGGTGGTCTGAGGCCACGCCCCTTTTTACACCACTCTGCAAAAGCGGCTTCTGGTGCACTGCTGGTGGGGCGATGAGGTCCTCTTGTGTGCTGAAGACCTCAGGACACAAGTGGACTTCATCCTCCAAGCAGCAGTGCACCAGAAGCGTGGCCTCAAACCACCTCTCTGCAATGCAGCTCTGTGGTGCTTACTGGAGATACCTGGTGGGCTAGTTGCCCCCAGGGACCCTCAGGATTCAAGGGGACTTAATCCCCCAACCAGGAGGTGCGACTGCAGAGTAGTGGAGGAAGGGGGCGTGGCCTGTGTCCACCTCTCAGCAATCCCACTGTGTGGGGCTTACTGGAGGTAAGAGGTAGGCTAGTTGGCCACTAAAGGACCCCCAGCAGTGAAGGTGACTTCAATCCCCATCCAAGAGCGCGCCAGGGAGCGCGTTTGCACAGTGGTGGGCAAAGGGGGCGTGGCCTGCTATAAGAACTTAGCAATCCTGCGGTGTAGGTCTTACTGGAGGTAATAGGAGGGGTAGTTGGCCCCCAGGGATGTCCTTGGGGGCCAACTACCCCTCTTGTTACCTCCAGTAAGTCCCACACAGTGGGATTGCTAAGACGTCTTCGGAGGCCATGCCACTTTTTCTCCACCACTCTGCAAACGTGCCTCCTGGCAGACTACGTGATGGGGGATAAAGTCCAATTTTCTCCTGAGGGTCTTTGGGGCCAAGAAACCCTCCTGGTACTTTCTGTAAGTCCTACGCAGCGGAATTCATGAGCGCTGGTCGGAGGCCCAGCACCCTTTCTCCACCACTCTGCAAACGTGACTACTACTTAAAGAAGTATCTTTCTGCACCTCTGGCTTAGAGGTAGTTTTAATCCCCCTGCCCTATTATGTACTAGGGCCTTACAGAGGAGGTCATGCCAATCACAGGGGTACCCCAACTCATAGTGTTCCCTAGTGTATGTAGGTTTTTTCACTGTATTCTAAGTGTCTTTTAGCATAGCACTGGCTCTAGGCCTGGTTAGGCAGAGTCAGTTACCACCAGTACCAGTCAGCAAAAAGTTGGGGGCACAGGATGACTTTGCAACAAGGCCTCTTTCTGCACCTCTGTTGGTTCTTTCTGCATATCTCTTGCTTCTTTCTGCACCTTTCTTTATCTTTCTGGACTTCTGTTGCCTCTTTCTGCATTTCTCTTGCTTCTTTCTGCGCCTTTCTTCCTCTTTCTGCACATGTCCTACCTCTGTAGGCATAGTTAGAAATTAGCATTTAAAAAACCTTTGAAATTCACTGAAAAAACCATAGGTTTGAGGGACATTATAGTTAGAAATTAGCATTAAAAAAACCTTTGAAATTCACTGAAAAAAACATAGGTTTCAGGGACGTTATAGTTAGAAATTAGCATTTAAAAAACCTTTGAAATTCACTGAAAGAACTACAGGTTTCAGGGACGTTATAGTTAGTTGGACATTTCACTCGTACAAAACCAGTGAAATTCGGCCGTTATAGTTAGTTCAGCTCATTATAACTCACGCCCCTGCAATGCACTGCTGATGACGTCACATATTACATCATTCATGACATGGTCAGTGACATCACTGATGACATCACTGATGACATCTCAAATGACATCACTGATGACATCACTGATTACATCATCCACGTGATAATCTGATGCAACTCCTCACACCCTAATATAACCTTTGATACACCCACTCTAAAATACAGACTACCATTTTCGAAACCATAGACACACCAATACCAGTTACTACATACCCACTCACTGATTCCTAGGTCTACACACATATCCACTTATTGACTCATACAGTCACTCATACATGCAGTCACTTATCAATACAGCACTATCATATGCACTCATACACCTATACAGACACTCACACACTGCCACTCACCGATAGAGTTACTCACACACGTAGTCAGTCATGCAAAGAATCAATCACACTCCCATTTACTCACCTATACAGTTATACACACACCACCTCACTTATTCATACATACACTAACACATACTTACTCTCTTATACAATCACTGATAATAGCACACACTCATCCATACAGCCACTATCACAATCACTCACTCTCACATATAGTCATTTATATACTTCAAATCTCACATACACTGCCTTTCACATATGTAGATACTCACACATGTACCACTGAGACATCCATTCACTCACCAACACAGCCATACACACACTCACCCACCCATCCAGCCCCTCACAGACGCACTCTTGAATTCATACACCCAGTGAATCACCCACTCACACATCTATGCACACACCCCTTACCCACCCACACAGACACTCAAGCACCCATACAGATACTCAAACAACCAATCAATAACCCATATAGACACTCATGTAGCTACTCACCAACCAATGCAACCGCTTACACACCATCTGACAGACTGATACAGACATTTACACAGTTTAGTCACTAACCAATGCATTCACTAACACACATTTAATCACTCACTTATACAGACAGTCACACACCTACTAAATGATATATTCAGACACTTATATACCCACTCATTCTTCAATACATCTTGGCATATATATATATAAAACATACTTAAACTTTTCAGAAACACACAGTCACTGGATGATGTCATCAGTGATGTCATCAGTGATGTCATTTGAGATGTCATCAGTGATGTCATCAGTGATGTCACTGACCATGTCATGAATGATGTAATATGTGACGTCATCAGCAGTGCATTGCGGGGGCGCAAGTTATAGTTAGCTGAACTAACTATAACGGCTGAATTTCACTGGTTTTGTACGAGTGAAATGTCCAACTAACTATAACGTCCCTGAAACCTGTGGTTTTTTCAGTGAATTTCAAAGGTTTTTTAAATGCTAATTTCCAACTATAACGTCCCTGAAGCCTATGGTTTTTTCAGTGAATATATATATATATACACACGCACACACATAAATATGTATATGCATATATATATGTATGTGTGTTTGTGTGTTTTTAGAAGTATATATTTATACATAGTATTAAATATTAGTAGAATTTATTTATTTTACATTATATTAAATATATTTTTACATATTTAACATTTACTACTTTAAACTCTATTTATTTAAAAAAGCAATCTTTTTGAATATTTTTTGGGCGATATTAGTGTCAACGATATTGTTTTGCCAATATTTTGGCCCTTACCATTATAAGTATCGGATCATAATATTGCAGTAAATGATATTTTTGACACTATATTTTTGTCAACGATATTGTTTGCCACGATATTGTATCATTGATCCCACTGGTTAGGTTACTCCTCTTCAGTTTAGTAAACATATAGTGGCTATTGAATGTTTTGGACAGATTTGAGTTGGTAGTTCCCTGCCATTTTAAGCTGTTCTTGGGCCAACTGACAGCCACCTGATCAGGAAACTGACAAGAAAACTGATTCTGTACTGCACTGGTACAGAAAGTTCTTCATTTAGGGTTTTGGACAAGCGCCATGCTTGGTCACTGGTAAAAACTGACGCAGGTGCATATTCGCAAAGGATGGAGCCATAGAAAAATCCTATTTTGGATTGCCAGTAATTATATCCTCATTTTTAATTTAGGTGAAATATACATAAAACAGAATATGTTGCCTTTGTTTCATCCTCAAAATTATTTACAAATAGATCAATGGGATGCAGTTGAAAGGGGTGCGCATAAATATGTGCCCAAAGACAATGCCCAGTGGTTATAGCCAAATAGGTTACTAAGCTCAAAGTGTGCAGCAGTCTCTGTAGGCATGAGTGATGGACACAACATATCAGTAAACACTAGATTTGAATAATGATTAAGATGCTTTGCAGAAGAATATGCTCAGTGGGGGCATGGGTGCTGCAAACAATGTAGGTCTGAAATCAAAACCCTGTGTGCTGAACCCATCAAAAGCAAAGTCAAGTGAGCTCTGCAGTGAGGGTAAATGGGTCCATGATCTACCAAATCCAGTTATTTTAATGGGGTTCCTGGCAAGCTCTGGGACAAGAAAGAACAGGACATGCTATGATGGCTCTTGGGGAGAGAGAATGAGTGCAGAATGTGCTCATGCAGAGCCTACTGGGTGTGTTATAAGGCCATGCTAAGTGAGTTCTGTAGGGTGAAAGGAAAGAGACCATGGGTGTAGGCCGCACCACTGCCAAGTGCCCACACATAACCACAGCCATATTCAGGTGGTACTGGGTTTAGATGTATAATCTCTGTTAAAAAGCACCATTAGAAAAGGAAAGTTAAATTTTGAAAAGAGAAGATATAATTGTCTGCTAAAACCAGTTTCCAATCATTTTAATAAATAAATAGTGAAACCATGTCTCAGGCCTGCCACTGCAGAGCCTGGATGTGCAGTTTTACTACCTTGTCATCTTGCCAAGCCTTAAACTCCCATTGCATTACATATAAGTCACCCTTAAGGTAGGTCCTAGGCAGCCCAGAGAGCAGGTGTAGGTAAAAGACAGGCCATATACTTTTTAGTTTGTCATGTCCTGGTAGTGAAAAACTCCCAAGTTCCTTTTTCACTCCTGTGAGGCCTACCCCTCTCAAAGATTAACATTGGGAATTCCTTATTAGATTTAATAAAGGATATTTCTTATTGAGAAGGAGTAGAACTGTCATGTGTGGTACCTATGAACTTGTAATAATAAATCCCTTTTAATGGTAAAGTTGGATTTATGATTACAACTTTAAAAATGCCACTTTTAGAAAGAGAGAATTTTTCTGCTTTTAAGCCCTGTGTGCCTGCTGACTGTCTTCAATACACGTCTGGGGTAGGTGACAGATGAGCCGTGTGCATTCCCTTTAGACAGCCACACACAAAGGGAGCTTAGGTGTGATTGATGGGGCATCAACATCCTGATGGGCCATCCTGGGCAGGATGGGAGGGAGGAGCTGGGTACAGCCTCACACTTACACCTGAATGGTCTGTGTCCTGTTCCCACAAAAAGGACTGCTTAACCCCATGTATTAAGTCTGGATCCAGGGCGGGAAAGGAAGGACCTCTGTGCACTTCAAAACCCCTCTTTGAAGTCTCTCTCACTTCAAAGGCACAGCTGGGCATAAGTACTAGACCTCTGATACCACCAATTCAATACACTTCTGGACCTGTGAATACACTGCCAGGAAGGAGTACTCCTGTGCTGCTGAATGATTGCCACTCTGCTGGACTGCTGCTCTGGAAGAACTGCTTTTCTGCTCTGTTGACCTGCCTGCCACCCTCTCTGCCTGAGTGAGAAGGACTGGTCCTACACAAACCGGTTTTAACTACTGTTTTAATATTTATTTCTTCTCATTAGGTTAGATATTTAAAGGTCTATGAACACATACTAGAATATAAAGATTGTTTTGTTATCCACAGATATTATTCTGATTTGTTTATTCCGTGGCTTCTTGTAAAAGGCCACCAGCCGAAACGTGCGTAGAAAAATATTTACATTGGTTAGGCCACAAATGTGCAGAAACCATTGTAGTATTAGAATAACTATTTTTGTATAGCATATGATTATAAAAAGAAATCACCTTGATTATTCTATATGAGAGATGTGTAAAGTGGATGAATGTATTAGTATGGGTGAAGTATGAGTATGTCATATGAATGAATTGCATGTATCCTATTGGAGATTAAATATAATGATCATGTATCCTTGTGGAAAATAATATGCATATAGATAAAGTGATATTCCCATTTTATAATAATAATAAACAGTACTTTTCTATTTTTGTACCAACATGCATGTCTATCCGTTTGTCATAGTATGTGCCTCCTACCTTGATTGTGTATGGAAATAGTTGCCTGAGATTCTTTTTGTAATCTATTGATATTATCCCAGCCATGAGCAAGTTATCTTGTCGCAGGGGACGCCTCTTTTTTTGCATACCTACCCCACTTGAACCCAGAGTGACTGCAAGGACATGTCTGCTTGCCTCCTGTTCTAAAGTCTCAGCGACATCAAAGACTTGCTGCAATAGATACAATAGAATTGCAAATATATTTAAAATATGACATTCTTAAACATAAATTTACATACGTTTAAGAAAGTAATACTTGGAAGATGCAACCAGGGCAAAGAGGCAATAAGATTTTTGATGCACACAGGACCTTTGGCACAGAGCATAGAATATAATAATAGATCTAAAACAATGCACTGAAAAAAAACATTGTTTAAGAGAAGTGATAGTTATTGCTTACTAAAATCACATGATAATAGAGGTGGGTGAGCAAGCAAACGGACAGGAAGAGCCGAACGAGAGCTGAGTCAAGGGCGTGGCTCCTAGAGACCGTGTATGAACCGAGCCCTGAAAATGTTTGCTATGTTTGCTATGTAAATCATACAAAAAATGATTTCTAAAATTCAAAAATGTGTATTTATTTAACATGTGGAAGCTTTGATATTACTATGTCACATTATAGGACTGAACTAAGAAGTAAATAATAAAAGTGATAGTTTTTATACATGAACTTAGAACCATTCCTGCCCCGTCTTCTCACTGGCAACAGTACCGGTAGTGAACCAGGAGGCAAGACAGTTGTCAATCAATCAGTAAGCATTTATATAGCACAACACTGTCATTCCTGGGGGTATCTGAGTGCTGTCAAGTGAAAACTGTATATGGTCCAGAATATTATACAGCAACATTATAGTCTATTAATTGAAGCACAATAGATTTTTGTATAGCTGGTATTCTGAACTCAGGCAATTGAAAGAGCTTTCACACGAGATTATGAAGTGAAAGTAGTTTTGGTGAAATAAAATATTTGCCTAAGATCACAAACTTTAAGTAGAGAAGCAGTGATTTATCCACTTATTCTGGTTTCACTGTGTCTCATAAGTCTTTCCTTCTCATGTTAATGCTTTGTTTTTACCTCTTTGTGAATTTGTCTGCAATTTCTTTATAGTGTGAACTCGACCTGAAAGTATTGAAGCACCTTACAGGAGCATTATTTACAGTACACAAGGCCATATTCATTGTTTATAGGTGTGGGGAGATTAGGTGATGAACCCAAAATGGCATAGTGTTGAGTCAACACTGAGACTCACACCTGGTTCTATAGTCAGCAGCTGTGGCCATAACGCTACATCTTGGGTAGAGCGAGGGTGTCAGGTAAAAGGCACATGAAAACTTATCTTGTTGTGGGCTTGAGGTTTCACCATGACCTCAAGCTGAATCATAGCCAGACTTCATGCTCAAGTCTGTCTTGAGCTTTCAGTGGCTCGCCCACATCTAAATAATGAGTGTAACGAACACATAATAATTCCAGGTTGGAATTTTCGATTAAGTGGATTTGAATGTTCCAATTCAAAACATAAAACTTTAAAAAATTTAAATATGAAAAACAGCTCCCCTAATGATCACAAACATGGCATTCCACATGGAATTATTTAGAAGATCCTTTTGGATATTATAAATGATATAAGCAATAGCATAATTCATTGAATCACAAATATCCCTTTAAGGATGGCATGACATTGAGGTATAAGATTTCAGTATCACTGTGTGTCCCCTCTCCTATCTCCCAACATCCATATCCAAGTACCAAACTGTGCACAGCTTTAAGCCATGTACCTAGCCTGCTTCAAGACAGACCTTGTAGTCAGCCGCTGTTTCTAGAGATCTTATTGAATATAGTCTTCAGCCTTGCACAATGGGCAGTGGTCTCAATTTCAGCATGTGGCCCCACTTCCACCAACATTGTATACCCACCCACTAACCTCTGGGACCATGGACTGGCATTTGGCTAGACACTGGACCAAGTCTCCTTTTCCACAAAACCCAGAGTTCACAGCGTTGGTTCATGCATAGCACTTTCTGACTGTAAGCTGTAACCTTTCAACACAATTCCTAAATCATGTCGTCCCTGCATCTGCAGAGCATGACCTTGACTATGGATAGTGGGATCTGGGCCTAAGACATATAGTTACTTTAAAAATCATTCTCTGGAAATAGGCTAGTTTTTCATAACATTTTCCTTCATGCAAGACATACTTTAAAATGTGAGTCAATTGAGAAATGTATTATTGCACTAGTTTTCTGAATAATGAATGCAGTAATTCAGACCATTAATAGATGTTAATGAGTAGTCAGCACATAGCTGCTGATTACACAGGGACATCCTTCATCAACTCATAATGTGTAACCACATACACATCTCCCAACACCTTGCATACACCCACTCAAACCTTTTACACCGATTAACACTCAGCCGAACCCATATCCATTCATTCAAGCCCAGGCATACATTATCCAACTCACAACCAAGCTTTCTTTTATTCATCCAGCAACACTTGTATTCATCTGCACCTATCCATCTACCTGACAACCAAACATGGTATGCAAACAGTCATCCAACTACCTCTTCAACATTGTATACAACCACATAGAAAGCAATCTGTCTATGCAGCCTACCAACATCCAGTTGTTTATGTATGTCCCCGTAGGTGGGTTGTCTGCATGAGTGTCTATATCTGTCAAGTCTGTGTATGTAAATGGGTATGTGTTTGTGTAACTGCATCTGGATATTGTCTTTTTGCAGTGCCTGTATGTGTGCTTTCCACACCAAAGTCCTACCTGTGTCTGGATGTGCCCGCGTGTGGATTGTATGCATGCATCTGTGTCTTTATCTGTGTTGTTTGTGTGTGTGTGTATGTGTGTGTGTGTTTGTGTGTGTGTATGTGTGTGTTTGTTTTTGCCTCTCTAGGTATTTTTTCTAAACCGCCTGAAAATACTTATGTTTCTGTCTGTTTGTGGACCTAGAAGTTTCAGGGTTTTGCAGATGTGTCAGCTGTATTCTCAACTGTTAGAGAATGGCAAAGTGTGTGAGGGTGAATCTGTCTGCAGGTAAATCTATATTTGTAGGTTTTTTAATATGAGTCTATGCGTCATCTGTGTTGTCTAACTCTATGATCTTATACCAGAGTGGGGTAGCATGTGTTGGAGGCTCTCGGTTGTTGGGGATTCAATGAATTGTGTTTGTGCATGTTACATCGTAAACCTCTCTTTCATGCATTTGTCTCATAGAACACATACTCTCTCTATCTCAACTTTGTGTTTCTAATGTATCTCGCCTCTGAATTTCAGATTTTTTTTTTCATCTTGTGTTTTTGGGGCCCTTCCTGCATATTGTGCTTGTGGCACTGGGGTCTCTTTCTTTCTCCCCCATCAATTTGTCCAAATAGTATTGCTCTCTTTCCCTCTTTGTGTAAAAGGTCCCTTCCCTTTTTTATATGTTTTTTAGAGGTCTCTATTTCTTCTCATCCATGCATTACTAAAGCCTCTGTCTTTTCCTATCTATGTGTCTCAGCATTAAGGCCTATGATGTTATGCATTGTTTATGTAGCTGGATGCTTGTAATCTCTATCTCGCTCTCTCTTTCTCTCCCTTTTTATATTTCACTTCATTTTATTTCTCACTTATCTCTTCCTATGTCCTCTTCTTTCTATGCATATATTTGAGGTCTCTTCATCAACTTTTTCTCTAAGACCACTAGAGGTAAAAATGTTATTTTTTCTCTTTCTTGCCACATTTCCACCTGCCCCCTCACCTGACATACATATGTGCATCACTCTCCAGGAAAGCAGTACAAGAACTATGTACAAAACCACCAACTTGCTTACTGACAAACTATTTTATCAGTAAAGGCCATTTAAGACATCACCTGTTAATAAGCCAAATTGATTCTGAAAGTGCTAAATATGAACTCTATGTTCCTAACACTATTTCTGCATAGAAATGCTAGATGTCGCTACCCTTGGTAACCACAGAGGATTGGCCTAGTGTACACATTATGTGCATGGAATTTAAACCCGTATTGGAAAAACCATTAGGTCTGGCCTTGGCCGCCAGTCTTTTGACTTTGACAATTCTTGTATTGTTCTGTCATGGCTGTTGCAAAACTTTATGTTAGGGAAGCTGCCAGGCTCTCATTAATCTAAAACAAAAACCATTGGCTAAAGGCAAAAATATTTTTGGTCTCAAAAAGCACACGTTACCATAGTAGTTCCTAGCACTGAAGGGAACTACTTTGTGTGTGGTTGTGCTCCCCATGAAAGAGCACATGCCATAGCTCACAGTGAAGTTAGTCAATGGCTTAAGTGGGCAGACCTATTGGATATGGAGTATACTGGAGTAGGCGGGAGAAAAATGTCAATGACACAACAGACTAATGGATGAGGCCTGTCTGAAAGCCCCTATAGGTAACTGGGTTATACCCATAAATCGAAAGGTCTTGGCTAACACCAGACCTAAAAAAGCCAATTGGTCTTGCATTGACTGCCAGTTTATTTGTAATGTTTTTGTAAACCTTTATTATAAATAGGGTTGGATAGATAGAGAGATGTGCGAAGACAGATAGAGAGAGTTTTAAAGATAAATAATGTTGCACATATAGATAGATGATGTTGCATAGAAAGATGGATGGATGATGGATGGATAAATAGATAGATAGATAGATAGATAGATAGATAGATAGATAGATAGATAGATAGATCAAGAAACTGGAATAAATGGCACATCTTCAATTAGTGATCTAATATTTAAATGTCATAGTTAAATGTCAAAATACTGAGAGCAAAATGCTAGAAGGACATACAGACTAAATGGGCTTACCCAACATACAAGAGTGCAGTTATAAATGCATTTCATTACATTGTTAATGAAAAGAGGATAGCATTATAAAGAATAGTTTCAAATTTACACAATCTGGAAGCTGTAAAATAGTAGCAGGTAGATAAACAAATGCCACTTCAATATACAGCTTTATCAGGAGACAGGAGATAACAAAGCTGAAATGTTCCTTGTGCTCACATTAAAAACATGGAGAGCTGTTAGAAAGCGCCCTGCTATCACTTCAGGCTCCAAACACCAAGTCATCACTAACATAATAATAAAGTTAAATAAAATAATGGAACTGAAGGAAAGTACCTTGAGTGTGGATGTGCTCATTGAGAAAGAGCAAAATGCAGTCACTCAAAGTGAAATTAATCAGTGCCTGAAGTGGCAGATGTAGACTGTGGTGGATGGAAGCAAAATGTAAATAATACAAGGACAGGTCAATGGATTAATATATAGAGCTGGCTGGAAGCCCCTTGAAGTAAATAAGCCTCCCAATCCCCTTCATTCAATTATAAATAGATGCAAGTCTTTGGATATTTCACCCACACTATATAAGTATTAAGATCCCTACACTGCACAGCTTCTACTAAGCTTTGATCCACTTTCTTTTGGTTTCCTCAGTCGAAACACATCTCACCCCCACTAGTCTTCCTTGCCTGCATCTCTCACTGACTTAATTTAAATTTGACTCCAACTCCACCTGATTTGCGCCTTGCCTGTGACCTGCTTCTAGCCCTCAGTGGACCTACTCTATATTCTTTACCCTATCGTGAGACCACTTGCAGCTACACAATCACACCCGAACCTTCATCTCCTCCTGCCCACACCATCCACCCTTCCTTTAGCCTACTCGGAGCTTGTTTTTGGCATGGATCCAAAAACAATAAATGACACCAACCTGGAGCCATTGGGCTGTTATGCTTATAAAATTAAGTACCCCCTAAATCTAACAAAAAAAGCATCCAAGACTTTTAAACATAGACTCCTCAAATCTCACCCAGAAACCCTCATTTCTGACCCCTACTTGTGCATGAATAAAGGAGATATAATAAGCTACTTCTGAGCTACATTGCCACGGTACTCACACCCTCACCCGACTATACTTCTGACCCCCACATGCCTCATCCATCGTCACTCCCAAATGCTAATCCCCTAATAACACCCAGTAACATATCCATAGCACTCCTCCTCACCCATCTCTTGGGCTCGCCAACAACTAACCTCAACTTACCCCCACCTCCAACCTATCCCCCCCTTCGTTGGCTCACCCAGGCCATCAGCATTCCAACACCACAGACATAGACACCCCCATGCCTCCTTGCCCCCCGCTTCAAAACCCGAAAACCCACTCCCACTAACTTAAATGTAGACTGAATTAGACCACTCAAAATCTACATAAACTTAAAGCAGACTTACAAGGACTCATTTGCATCGCCATAGAGACTATTAAAAATCAGTGGCATTTAGGAATCCAAGGGTGAATACTCTTATTCATGACCAATCCTCCAACCACCTCACCATATCTCCAATACACCTCCCAACCAACTTGACCTCACCGTCTTCGAAGCCCACGTACCTGAGATGGAGCACCCTACCCTATCCAATGCACCCTCACGGCCAATTAGACGGAAAGTCCCTCTATCTGACAAAGATATCCACTCCCTCCTCATATCATATTACTCTTTATACCCTAATAACATTGACAATCAGGGCTTAATTCAATCCATTCCTGCAAACCTACAAACAGCAACAAGGCTGAACCACAGAGCAGTAAACATGCACAACCTAAAGTGAGTTACCCTCACACGGATTATTCCAGCTAATTCCAAACCCCACCTGAAATGCATGCTACTCAATTGCAGATGGGCTGCAAGACACACTGTGGACATTGCTGACCTTATCCTTGCACATGATCATGACCTCTTAATCCTGACTGAAACTTGGCTCAATGATTCCTCTGCACCCATCCTTCATATACTAGTCCCTCCTAACCATGGCATTACTAGACTGGATAGACACAGCAGACCAGGTGTAGACATTGCCTGTGTGCACCCTAATAGCCTATCGGTGAAACATTCACAGTCCCCTGTTTTATCCACATGCAAATATGTATGCCTTGATATCACATGTAACAACAGGCCACTATGCAAAGTACACACTATCTACCACCCTCCAGCAGATAATCTTTCCTTCATAGAGCAAATTATAGAAATCCTCGCAACTAACATGGGACAAAACTGCATCCAAATCTTCCTCGGAGACTTCAACCTACACTGGAATGATTTGAATGGCCCTGCAATTAACAGCTTTCAAACTTTTCTTGCTGATGTCAACCTAACCTAAATCTGTGACAGCCCCACATACAACATAGGAGAGACTTTAGATCTTATCATTGCGAAGATCAACACCATTCAACTTGAATCTATCCTCCTCTGTGACTGGTCTGACCACCACTGCATCACATTCCTCATCACTGAATTGGTAAAAACAAACATAGCTCAACTAAAACACATAAACTCTGGAAAAGGAGTATGCGAAACATCAACATCAATGAATTGACATCTCTCAGTAATAACATCCTGCCTCCTCCTGGAGGCATGTCAAATGTTCATGATCTCATAAACTACTACAATTATTTAATGGAGAATATTCTAGACTCAATCGCACCATTGCAGCTAAAAGATTGTCCACCGAAGACTCCAAATCATGGTATAATGGTAGCCTCAATATATAAAGATGTAACCTGAAACTAGCTGAATGACAGTAGAGATCGTCACCGACCCTTCAACACCTCAAGCATTTGAGAGCACTGAGGAACAGATACTACAATAGCATTAGAAGTTCAAAAGCAAATTTCTTCAGAAACCAACTGAATCAAGCTAGAAACTGACCTAAAAAAAATATTTGAACTCATTAAACTACAATCAAATGGCCAACCCAACCCTTCCCTTGCCAGATCCAGTCCATTACCAAATTGCGAGGAATTGGCCTCTTTCTTCCTTGAGAAGACCGAAAACATGAGAAATGATTTGCTGATATCTTTGGGGCATCGTCCTCATCTACCAGATTCTCCTCTTTCCGAACTGTTGCTCCCTCATTTCTGAAGGGACATATCCCCAAAAACAATGTCTCATGGAATTCATTCAAAACCTTTGAGGAAAGCGCCATTCTCAAAATTGTAACAGCGCTGAAACCCTTGAACCATTTCAAGGACCCTCTACCCCCCCCATTTCTTCAACAAGATCCAACCATTGTTACTCCTACTCTGAACGAAGATTGTTAATGCCTTTCCTACTTCAAGACACTATCCCTGACTGCCTAAATCCCAGGCAGGTTTCCACCAACCATAAAAAAAACAATGGAAGATCACACTGACCTAAACACCTTACGCCCTATCTCCAACATTCCTACTTTGGCGAAGCTCCTTGAAAAATGTGAACACGTCCATTTCTGTAACCACATTGAACAATTCCACCTTTTAGACCAATTCCAATCCAGCTTCCATCCAAGACATAGCACCGAATCAGTTCTTACACACATAGTGGACAATGCGCTAAAAATGTTGGACCAGAATGAATCTTGCCTTCTAATCCTCCTTGAACTACCTTCGACATTCAACACGGTTAAGCATGACAACCTACTAGATCGCTTGGAACAAAGAATGAGGTTAACTGGGTCTGTCCTAAACTGGTTCACCTCGTTTCTCCAAAACAGATCTCAAAGATTCGTGGGTAATCATTCCCTATCTCAAACCACTCTGTCACATTTGAGGTCCCACAGGGTTCCTCCAAATCACCTGCACTCTTTAATTTTTTCATGGAGCCTCTAACGGAAATTCTGAGTTCATCCAACATACAGTACTACATGTATGCCGATGACACCCAATTATACCTGAAAGTCTCCTTCCCGAAGTCAACAGAAAATCTAAAATTGGCTGGCATGTAACCACCTCAAACTAAATACTCTAAAAAATGAATTCTTCCTATTCGTCCCACTCAACCAGTCACCTGTCATTGCGGAATGGTTGAAACAACTAACAGGCCTCAATGGCTTGCCACAAGTTATAGATTGAGCGAAATCACTGGGAACAACTCTCAACAAGAACCTTAACATGCAGAAGTACATAAGTGCTGCCACCAAAGGAGCAAACCTCCAAATGAACATTTTATGAAAATTAAAACCCTCCCCCCAAAGACTTCACGTCTGCAGTACAAGCCATAGTGATTCCCAGGTTGGACTGTGGAAGTGCAACCCTCTGCGACCTGCCCAGATCCAAAATGGCTCTTCTAAGGGCCTCTCTTAACTCTGCTGCAAGGCTCATCACAGGATCAAAAAGAAACAACCACATCACCCCCGACTTGAAATCCCTCAACTGGCTATCTTATAAAGCAAGAACTCGGTTAAAAATTGACTGCATGACCCATAAAGCCCTACACACTACAGTACCCTGAGATACCTTGCTCAGAAGCTGGAACTTTCTGGCTGCTGGAGATCATCCAGAGGCGCTAGCACCTTACTGCTAAAACCACAGAAAACTATGTTCTCCTTTTATGTTATTGTTTTTGATCTTTCAATACTGACATTGTGGTGTACCCTCCCTTATCGTTGGTGCTGCCATATCCTGTATTGTCATCGATTATGATATTATTGATTCTATTTGTCTCTGGTCTCTGAACAATTGTAAAGTGCTTTGATACCCACAAGGGTCATGTTGGCGCTTGTTGGACTTGGCCCTTTTTTTTGGCTAAAGTTCCCTAAACTTTTTGCCTTCCCCCTAGACCTTTTTTCTGACATGGTGTTGCCAACTTAGATGCTTTGGGCACTTTGCCACTGCTGATCAGTGTCAAAGTGCAAGTGCTCCCTGTACAAAGTGTTATGGTAATTGGTTGTCCATAATTGATATGTTTGCCTTACTAGTAAAGTCCCTAGTAAAGTGCACTATGTGTGCCAGGGCTGGTAATACAAATGCTACTGGTGGGCCTGCAGCACTAATTGTGCCACCCACACAAGTAGCCCTAAAGAGAGAACTCAGGCCTGCCACTGCAGTGCCTGCGCGCAGTTTGCTAACTGCCATGTTGTCCTGACAAGTGCACCCACTTGCCAGGCCTTACCCTTCCATTTCCATGCACATCAGACACCCCTATAGTAGGCCCAAGGTACCCCCCTGGGCAGGGTGCAGTGTCTGTGAAAAGTAGGACATGTACTGAGGTGTGTACCATGTCCTAACAGTGAAATACTCTCCATTTTGTTTTTCACTGTTGCAAGGCCATCTTGCCCATAGGACAGAATGGGGAAGGCTGCGTAATATGTTTCCAGCCTATCTCCCCATAGGGTTAAGATGGAGAGGTGAAGTTTAGTGTGCCGGAACTCACAATTTAATAACACATCTTTTTGTGAAGGTGGTTTTTGAATTGTGTGTTTAGAAACCACGCTTTTAGAAGTGGCTGTTTTTTTTGTTCTAACAATTCTGTGTGTCTCTGCCTGGTTGTGGATTGACTGTCTGGATTTGAATGTGATAGGATCTGGGAAATGTCTTGACCCAGGGGAGGAGTAGGTGAGACAGCAACAGGCTGACCTGCATCTGGAGTGTAGGGGGGAGGAGTAGCCCCCTGGAGGTGAAGAGGCCTGGGCTGCTGCCATGAAAGAATGGCTCCCCCTCCTGCTGAGTGATTGCATCGGAGCTGCGTCGTCATCGGGAGCGCCCAGCAGGACGTCCGACGAGCGGGGAGAGAGAGAGAGCGAGGCAGCGCATCCCCCAGGTAAGGCTTGGACTCCGGTCGGGAGCTGCAAGTGTGTGTGGCCTGGGGAGGCGCAGGAGGAGTACCGGAGTGCTCCCGTCTCTCTCCCACTGCATCGCGTTCGACGTGCTGAGTCCTCGAGTAGCCCGGACCTGCCCGGCAGGACCGGGGCCGCTTTCGGAAGTTCAGGACTGTTGTCTGTGGTTGGGGCCTAGTGGTGCCCGCGCTAATCGCGTCGATTGGCCTGGTATTATTGATGCATTACGAACTGCCTTATTCCGTGCATTAGGGATTGTATTATTCCTGCATTACGAACTGCCTTATTACGTGCATTAGGGATTGGATTATTCCTGCATTACGAACTGCCTTATTACGTGCATTAGGGATTGTATTATTCCTGCATTACGAACTGCCTTATTACTTGCATTAAGGAGTGTGTTATACTTGCATTACGAACTGCCTGATTACTTGCATTGAGGATTGCATTATTCTTGCATTATGAACTGCCGGATTACGTGCATTGAGGATTGCATTATTCTTGCATTACGAACTGCATTAGTCTGATAATACGAACTGCAAAGCATTGCATTAGGACTGGATTTGAACATCGTGAACTGCTCATTAATACCGCAAGAACCTACAAGTGTTTTTTGGCCTAATAACCGGCAAAGGGAAATATTACGAATACACATATGTTGGATCTTTATCGTTTGGTCTTACTGTATTTTTCTGCTTGATATAGATACCGCTATTTTCATACATCAGTGTGGTGTCCATTTGTGGTGTTATCACTGTGTCACTGGTAGTGTGGTTGCAAAAACTTTACACATTGCCTTGAAGATAAGCCTGGCTGCTCGTGCCAAGCTACCAGGGGGTGAGCAGGGGTTATCAACGAGGGTGTCCCTCCTTTCCCTGACTAGAAGCAAGGGTCCCTATTTGGACTAAGGTAACTGCCTCAGCCAAATAGAGACCCCCAGTTCTAACAGCGCTATATAAAACTTTCTAAATAAATAAATAAAATAAATATTGTTCAGAAAACCTTATTAAAATGAAAAGGTTTTGAATAACGCCAGACCTAAAAGATGCAGCAGCAGCTACATGCTATTTGTCGTCTTATCGTATGTTGCTTCTCAGTTAAAAAATTGTTTTTAATCAGCACCTTTTTTATAAGGGTGGGCGGAGTTGGCGAAGTGCCACTTCGCGGAATTCCACGGAGTTGGCAAAAAACTCCGTGGAATTCCGCTCCGCCCCCTGCCACCTGACCCATCCCAAGCAGGCTTACCATCATGGCGCTCCTCCGCTTCCGTGCCCTGCCACGGCTGTCCTACTTCTCCTGGCTGTCTCCGTTTCCACTCCAGGCTCGCTCCCAGGCAAAACGAAACTCCTGTTCTTCATCTTGGGAGAACTACGCATGCGCGCATGCGCATGCGCAGTCGTCCCGAGAGTGACATAGGGGTTTCGTTTTGCCTGGGAGCGAGCCTGGAGTGGAAGCGGAGACAGCCAGGAGAGGAGGACAGCCGAGGCAGGGCACGGCAGCGGAGAGCGCCGTGACGATAAGCCTGCTCGAGGTAGGTGGCACTGTGGCAGGGCAAACTCTGCTACGCCACGGGCCGGAGTTTTTGCTGAACTCCGCACTCTGAGCGGAGTGCGGAGTCGCGACAAAATCCGCAAACTCCGTCGGCGTAGCAGAGTTGAACGCCCACGGTTACTTTTTTACCATATTTCGAAATATTCGGTAAGGTATTACAATAGGTAACACTATGCTGCGTTTCACTTTCACTTTTTCTTCATTTATACTCCGCATTATTCAAACTGGCTTTGGGACATTATATGCAGAGTTCACATAAAATCATAAATATATTCCACGTTCCTTCAAATGGTATGGACTTTACATATATCTGAAATTACTCATGGACAGAAAAAGAGATTCTCAAGAGCAGCTGTTTCAGATCACACAATGCTACTGTAGCATACTGTCACATCAAATATTGGAAGGATTGGAAAATTAAAAGATGATAAAAACAATGATTCTCAATGTTTCTGTTGTTTTCTGTACTTTTCCTCCTGACAAATCGATATACTGTGGTTTGGTTTTTAGAAGAAAGAACAACTGTATTTCTTATGAGACGCCTATGTGGAAAAGATGTTCTAAATGAAGCAGAACATTAATCTTTTGCAGCAGAGAAGCCAATAAAGCAAAAAGTACAAGAGCTGACCATTGAACTCATGTAAGTAATAAAAGTGTGTAGGAAGTGATATTGAAGTTGAAGGAAAAGGAGCCAGTTTTTTTAAAGATGTTTAACCATTAACGATCAAGAAACTCCACCACCAACCTTGTATGGAAAGCAGAAGAAACTGCCTCTCCATTTAGTACTGCCCCACTTTCTCTACCTCTGTCTTCACTAGAGAGATGCCCTAAAACTATTGCCTGTACTTAATTCGTAAAAATAAAATACAGGCAACTTATAAAAAATTAAATTACAAAAAACAAGAGAGAGCCGCAGGAAAATAGGGATCTGAGGTGTAAAATATATTCAAGAAATATTAAAGAAACAACGGTCCCCAAATAAATGAAGAATTGGACATTCAAAGATCCAAACTTTTATTAACATCCAAAATAATGGGCATAGAGACAAACGTGACGTTATAGTTGTGCTCAGGCAAACAGAAGTGATAAATGGGACTGAACAGTGTGATAGTTATGTTACAGTATAAATAATGGCAATGCAGCTATTTCATAAAAAAGAAAAGGGGGCCTGCATGAGATGTCAACGACATTTCGATCCTATATTAATATGTGGATCATCATGAGGACAATTGTGATTAGACACCTGAGATGCAGCTTAATACATACATATGCAATCATAAAAGACATTCACAAGAATAAGGACAAAAAGAGAAAGACAAAAATAATAAGACTGAGTTACAAACAGAGAAAAGTTATACATTATAACATAAATGCCAATAAACAAATTATCAAGAGTATAAAACAAAAAAATGAGGAAATAAGCATAACTATGCTACTGTCCTGGTGATGATCTGCATATTTATATAGGATTGAAATGTCGTTGACATTGCATGCAGACCCTTTTTTCTTTTTCTATTAAAATTGATTGAGCTGTTTTGCTATTATTATGCTGTGGCATAAAGATTACACTGTTCAGTCACATTTATCACTTCTGTTTGCCTGAGCACAGCTATCAAGTCACATTTGCCTCACTGCCCACTATTTTGGATGTTAATGAAAGTTTGCTTGCATTTTTAAATATCAGTATATTGTTTTAAATATATGTTTATTTTTTGTTGTTCAAGTCCAATTCTTCATTTATGTGAGGACCCTTGTTTCTTGAAAATATTATAAAAAATTAAAGCAAGGGGTCAAAAGGTTTTCAATGGAGTATGCTGCTAACACTGCTAAATGCATGATTTCCAAATTCCAAGTCTGCCTAGTCTTGATTCCACCTCGTCTCTTTTTTCACCACCCTACACCTTTTTCATTCCTAATTTCACCCTTTGTCACTGTTTTACCATGTTCCTCTTCTTTTTTAATTCTACTTGTTTCTGTCTTTCACTCTCTTGCCCTAGGTCAAAGTCTGAGGATGAAAAATAAGTTGTGGATGCCAAAATTCAGTTCTGGTGACCACAATCTGCAGAGGGTCAATAGCTAAGCACTGTTTATAGTGAGAATTATGCCATGGCCAACTATATCAGAAACTCAGCATCAGAAAGGTTGAAAGCCGTGTCTGGATACAGCGGTGGAAAAGACAGGCATGAAAAGGAATACACAGCAATTAGCCAAACTAAGGACCTCATGACGGGTCTGAGGAATACGATAGGGTATTTAACACACACATTAAACAGCAGTATCCAAGACCGAGGAATTTAAAAGGTGCAGTAAATAGCTCTTACTAATAAGGCATAACATTCACAATCTGCATTTTATATACTGAAATCTGGATGTTTTTCTGGACCTTTGGTCCTGATACATTTCAGCATGTTTGACATATCCCAATTTGTCAGGTACAACAGTGGGGTTCGGGTAATTATCACACAGCTCATAGGGCCAGATATATGACCATTGCGACGTTTTGTGACTTGCAATTTGCAACTCGCAAAATGGAATGTACAACAGTGTCTCACACACTGTTTGCGATTCCTAGTCGGGTTGCTAAAGACTCACATCATTAATATTAACGCGGTAGGTCGCAATTTGCGACCCCTTAAGAATCTCACTTATAACAGGGATTGGTTGCCTGTTTGGACAGCAGACCACCATGTCTGTGTTTGCTTTTTTAAATAAAGCAACTTTTTTCTTCAAATGCAGCCCATTTTCCTTAAAGGAAAATGGGATGCGTTTAAAAGAAAAAAATGAAAAGTTTTCATTTAATTTTTAAGTTGGTAGGGGCAATAAATTGTTCCATTGCTGTCAAGTAACCTATATCAAAGGAGACATCATTAGCCATTTCTGGCTTTTTAGCCCACAACATTTTGTATTCTGGGACTTGTAGTATGTACGTGCCCATAGTATGTTTAGGAAAAATGCTCCCAGATACAGAATGCTCTTCGTTAAAAAGTAGTAATTCGCTGTCGGTTGTAACAGATATGTCAGTTTGCACTGAGCAACTATGGCAGTAGTAGGAAAAAAAGGGCAGCAGGCAGCAGGCCGTGATCTGTATATTATGTGAGTTAAGATGCCCAAGATAAATACCTAATAAACACAACATAACATGACTAATCATTTCAACATTAAATGAAAACTCCGTGAAATGCATAAGCATATATAATGTGGCCTGAAGAGAACAGAGAATGAGGAAAAGGGAAAAAAGAGGCGAATCGGGAAAAAAAGAAGGTGGGGAAGTGGATGGAGAAAGGTGGCAGAAATACATAAAGTATATATAAACATCAAAATCTGTAAAACGATTAAATACCTATATTTCCTCAATATCCTGTTGCAAATGCTTATTTGATCCTGCAATGGGTGAAGAATGGCTTTATATGTGGCCTATGATAAAGTTCAGCCTGCCCTTCTGTGAGTGTTGGTACATTCAAAGATCTCCAGTGGCTTCATTACTGCAAGGTTATCCTAGCCATGTAAGACGTATTTTGCAATTTCATAGCAAAAACACACCAGAATGATTTCATTGGATCAGTGGAACCAGAGAAATTAATTTTACAGTTTTAAGGCATATAGCACCTGGAGAAAGGAAAATGCCAATGTAAAGCCTCGCCTCGCGGTTTTAGCCTGATCCCAATAAAGACAGGAATGATGGAACATATGTGTTTGGGACAGTGAGTGATTTTTCCCTTCTGGGAATAAGTGTATTCTGATACTCTGATAGTAGCGAATGGATATATCTGCACCTCGAGGGAGAGAACAAATATACCACGAAGATCATTTTAGACACTGGCCACACAGTAAATAGGGGCAAGTCAACTCTAGTTGTTTTAAAAAACTAAAAGGATTTAGGTCAGCCTCAGTTACTTTTGATTATTTGTAATGAGAATACAGAGGAATCCAACCCCTGCAGGTTAAGGACAAACCAACCCAGGAGCGATCAGGCAAATTCCTGCAAATGATCACTATTACAACTTTTTCTAGTTCTTGTCTTGAGAAGCCTTAGCTCACATGCTCGGGCTGATAAAAGCGTTTTTTTTCAACTGAGAAACAGCAATTAACAGCTGCCCTCTGATATTCATTCTTAGTGAGGTGTAGGTGTCAAGCAAGGAACCCTTTTAGAATTCGTGGCAATGCACCATAAAAAGAAATGCAAAATGTTTTGGAGAATAAGTCTGCGTGTCCTCTTAGAATAAGTGCTGCTTTCTGAACAATGTCTCGTGATGCCAACATTATTTTTTTGTCAGCAGCGAAATAAAACACTTTTGTCTCAAAAGGGCTCAGTCCTTAAATTCCTGAATGATTTAAATGTAATTTAATTGAAGTTTTTTTTTAATTTAATGCTACATACAAAACACCTTCCCTCAGTTGAACAATTAGTGATGGTCTGGGCATTACTGTCACCTATACAAATGCCTAGTTAAAGCAATAATCAGATGAAAAGTGACTAGACACCTTCTGCAAAATTGTTACGTGCAGTGTTGCTCCTCTTCTGTAGTGATCAGGATAACTTTCGGTCCTTTTCAGCAGACGACAACATTCTTCATTGGCATATGAACAATTTAGAGCAGATGGTGGATTATGGCGCAAGGACAGCTATTTCTTATTTATACTGCCATGGTCTTAGATTTGTGTTTTTCCAGTCACCCTGCATATGTTACATGATACTCCATAGACTGTAAATTAAGGGCCATATTTAAAAAAAAAAAATCACACAGTGCAGCAAGCCACCTTACTGCACTGCGTGGAAAGAGACAGGGCATGAATGCACCGTATTTACCATTATACCGCCCATTCCTGTCCTTACATAGCCCTGGCGCACTTTTGGCTGCCTACTACCAAAGCAGGCACCCTTGCGTCATGTTGCAAGGGGGCCTGCATTGGAGGCAGGATTGTTTTTGTGTAGGAAGGGACACTTTCCTGCACAAAAACATTCCTCAGAGGCATTTTCCTCTTTCTAAGTGTGCTGCAGAATGCAGCACGCTAATAAAGAGGTAACAAAGAGGAGGACTAAAGATATTTCTCCTTGTTGCGACTCTGGTGGGGAGCGTACAATTCTGACGCATTCCCAGGTCTACCAATGTTGGTAAATCCGGGAATGTATCATAATTTATGGATGGATGCATGGGATCACCCATACTCCACCCATGGCACGCCTCCCTGCTGCAGAGTAAAGCAAGGCAGTGATTTGCGCTGCCTTGGTTTACTCTAGATTTATCAAGCCACTCAAGGCCAGGCAAAGTGGCCTTTCATTGTTTGATAAATCTCATTTAGGTTTTGCGTCGCCCTTGTGTCCCCTTGCATGGTGCAAGGTTGATGGAAAACCTTGATAAAAATGCCCCTAAATTCTTTTTTTCAACTCGATCTATAAATACATATGCTTTGCACTTACCATAGTGTGGATAAAAAGTATAAATATCACCTTCTGTGTATTGCGCATTAGGGTGCTGGGGACAATTCATGCCAAGTGCTCGAAATGTTTAATGTTGTTGAAATAATGTCCTGAAATATTTTGTGTAAACTTTTACTTTTCCACAAGAGGGCACCTAAATTTGGATATGTTGCGAAACCTCTCTTTATGCAAGAATCAACAAAACTCTCTGATGGGTTTGGCATGTGATGCTGTTACTCTCAGTATCATGAGTCAAGTGGCAGGCATGCTTTTCACTGCTCTAGCAGGGTTGATCCAGATTTCAAGCCAGTTTGAGAATACATTTTTCGCCAGGATAATCACCATATTAGCCAGGGGAATATTTTCCTAGAGCTAGATATGGTATACTTCCTGTGATTGTCTGAATTAGCAATTGTGGTGGGTTTTCTGAAAAGGAAATGTGATCATTAGCTTTAGTGATATACTGTCTTGTAGTTCACGCTTGAGTGATTGTTCAGGACAGTTAGACACCCATCCCATCAACAGCCAGTGAGAGTAGATTTCTATGTACATTCCATAGAAACGTGCACTTGGGATTGATTAGCAAACTTTGAGAAGTTTACTTTAATGTCTTTTATGACAGCTGGCGCTAGACTATTTATGACAAGGACAGTACTAAGGTCATAGCAGATTCCTAACTATTGTCACTGTCTGTGAGTCAATGTCAGCTGCAAAAAACATATGATTGTTTGCGATAGGCTAACCTGCTCCTCACACACTACTGAGTGCACGTTTTTATTTTTTTCGTTTTATTTTTTCTTTTGCAATAATAAGCTTATAAAGTACGAGAGAATAAATACATAAATGTATTAATATTGCTAATTAGTGGGTATAGCACCATAAAAATATACTGTTTACATTTCTCCCATTAATAAATAGCTATATATAAATAAACGTAACATCCTAAACATAACTTGATTTATAAAATATAGCCTTGTAGCCCAGTGTCTAGGGCTATATCGGTTGTTAGGGCCTATAATAAGAGAGAGGGTCTTTAACAATCGGTATATGTGAGAAGTTGGCCTGGTATATGCTGTTCACTAATTAAAGTGGACACCTTGCACCAGAACAATTCGACTCTTATGGTAGATAGGTTTAAGACAACCTTTATAGAAAGCTATCCTAGTGGTAGCTGTGGAGAGCAGCCTTCAGGCTAAGTCTTGAAGGAATGTAAAGCAGCTTATTTTACCACACAATCTCTTGAATCACCAAATGAAAAGACACCACACAGGTATATATATCAAATATATATGTATTTATTAATAAACACTCTCTACTAATCTCTTTATGAGATTAGAAGTCAGGAACATATGTACAAGTCAAATGTTATCAAAATAAGTTAAGCACAATCGAATATCACAATCTTAGTTTGCTAGACCTAGGTCTAGGGCATCTAGAATCGAGGGACCCCCAAGAACCACCCCAGGTAGTTGTAGGAGACCCACAGGGGACGGACGCCGTGTCCTGGCACCGGTGCGAGTCCTGTACGAGTCTATGCGAACAGACGCGATTGAGATTTCAATGTTAAAGGTCCCTTTGCGTGTTCGAGGCGAACACACCGATCGGACTCAGTACGAGTCGAAGGATACAGTTTTAGATAGGGTTACAAAGGAGATGGACGCGGTGTGTCTAACACAGACGCGAACCCTGTACGAGTCAGCGCAATTGTCGCACTTAGAAAAGGAGAGTTTTAGGACACTTCTAGGGAAGCTACAAGCAAGTCACTTACAGGGTAAGTAGTTCTAGGGCCCACACCCACAGGAGCACCGTAATGCTGAAGTTACCTCACCCAGGGGAGCCGGGTGCATAGGTGTTCTTTGATGTCGGGTCGCGGCGTCGTTTTCAATGGGAGCCAGTGAAGACTTGCTGCTTGCGGTGACAGGAGAAGTGTCCGGAGGAATCCAAGCCTGGATTCGGAAGATGGAAGACCTGAAAGCAGAGGGGACAGTGTTCAAAGTCACTTGGCAGTGACTCGGGGCAAGGAAGATGGATGCCCACCGTCGTCGCAAGATTCAGGTCGTTTACTGTTGCCTTGACTCTTCAGCCACGAGGTCCAGGAGGCGTCGACGATGACCAGGAGCTGGATTCGGTGTGTCCCACGATGTCTGCAGCTTACTGCGGTGTCGGCGACTCGATTGGAGCCAACAAGCCTTGGTAACAGCAAGTCTCAGGGAAAGTGCGAAGAGGCAATGGCGCAGACCAGCAAGGTCTATGGGACTCACCCAGCGAGGGTAAGTCAGGGCAGGTCTGGAGCAACCAGGGGAGCCCTTTGGTGTCTTTAGAAAGTCTTCTGGGGACCCACAAGCCGGCTGGCAAGGGATCGCGAAGATGCCTCGGGAGAATTCGCTCACAGGGGCCCACGGTCTCTCGGGACGTGGTAGGCCTCTGATCTTCGGAGGGATTCCTGCTGGAGGCTGGGACCACACGTGGTCCAAAGCACAAGTTCGTGGAACGTTGTGAAAGGGTTGCACTTGACAATAGTGCACGGTACCCAGGGGTCATGGTTCCTCGTTACTCTTGGGGTCCACTGGCCTCAGCTTCGCTGGGGACTCACGATGGCCTTTGAAAAGTCAGGAAATCCACTTCTTGGGCTGCAGGGACTTCGGACTCCGGCGGGAGCAGCATAGTTTGCGACCGTCGTTTGTGGTTTTTGGTGCCTGCCAAAGGGAGATTCTTCAGTCTTCCAAAGGTAGTGGAAGGTCGAAGGTCCGGGATTCTTCTTGTAGAGCGTCGTCCAGGGAAATCTAGGGTGCAATGCACAGGTTCCCCCTCTTATATTAAAAGAAAGGGAGGGACTAGCTCTATGACCCTACCTCTGGGAGGGTCAGGGGAGTGGGTGGCTACACCCACTTCCCTTTGTCCAGTTTCACACCAGAGCAGGGGCAGGTAGCCCTGAGCCGCTTTGAACTGGCATATGCACAGAGGAGCCTTCTGCTCCCCCAGTGCAGGACTTCAAAGCACTCTAAGAGTGCACCCACCCAGCCCCAATACACTAAACCCTGTCTGGAAGGTGGTCACACCCCTTGGGACAGGATATCTATTGTTGGGCTTCCTCCACTGCGAGTGTTGGTCATCAGCAGGAGGGCAGCCCAGTGTCTGTGACTGGTGGCATCCATTTTGTGATGCCAGGGCTCTGCAGGATTCTACTGCGTTTCCACAGTAGGTACATGTCTATCCCTCTAGAAGGGTGGAATGCTACCCCCCACCAGGACTGGCGGGGGTAGTATTCCAAGATGTTTGACACCAAACACGACATGTTTCGATGCAGGCATTCCAAAGTTAGCATTTTACCTCGAGGATATAATGCACTTAAAAGTATATGGTTTAACCGCATCCACAAACAGCACCAGAGAATGGACTCTGAGAGCTGCAGAGGGGCCCTGCTCAGGCAGAGGCACCCCCTCACATATAAGCCAAGCACCCTGCCCTCAGGATTGATAGGGCCTGCCTTAGGGGTGACTGATAGGGTTATATGTGTGTGTAGGAGAGATATAGGGGACCTATATCTCAGTGAGGGGTGCTAGCACTTCCTCACCCAGGCTGCAGTAGCAGGCCTGTGGTGTCAGATTTAGTCTGCTTCCCAGGGGTGGCATAATACATGCTTCAGCCCCTGGTAGGCCTGTGAAGTACCTATGCCCTTGGTACCTAAGGTACCATATACTAGGGACTCATAAGGTACCACAGTATCTAATCACTAGTGCACCTAGAGTGCACTCCAAATCGTTTAAAGAGAAAGCAGATAGGCTGGGGACCTGAATAGCAGGTTCCCAGCCAAACTAAGTCAAAAACCACCAAAACACCAGGAAAAAACTGGGGGCAACCCTGTAGTCAGATTCCACCTTCCTACATAACCCCCCCCCAAACGAAAGGAGATGAGGCTAACCTTGTCCAGGTGAGCCTGTATTTACTGAGTGGCCATATAAGGAAGTACCTGCACTAGCATGGTTACCCCCTGTCTTATGGTCCACTAAGTTACCCCTCACCCTAAGGGTATGAGAGGGTCTCCACCATGGGGAATTACTACCTGTGGGGTGTTTTGGTAAAGGACAAGGCTGATGAGGTGTCTGAGCAGGGAAGTGAGACCCTAGGGAAGTTGGTCTCAGTTTCCTCAGATCACTGGTCACCATGTATGCCTGTCTTTCCATGACTGAGCTGCACTTTGCTCTAAGGGTCAACCTTTGGCTGCCTACAGCTGGGGGTTGGGTCCCTTTGGGTGGAACACTGGAGGGACATGGCGGGTTTGGAACCTTTTGGTTCCAGGTTTGTCCTTGCCTAACAGAGTCCTTCTGGGGAAGGTCCCTACACAAAGGTATGGGGGATCCCTCAGTGTGTGGAGGAATTTTCACCTGGCTAGGGCTACTAGACTGGGTGCCCCTAATCTGCTGATGGGGGGGTTCCTCTGGACAGGGGGCCCTGTGGGGTCCACTGACCTCCCTGACCTCTGCAGCCCTGGGCTGACTGAGGCAGGGTAGAGAGGGGCAGGTTACCTGCTCCAGACTGGATACCACCTTGGAAGGGTCCTCTGCCATCAGGGGTGGGGCCAGGCCAGGCCTGACTACCTCTGGGGCAGTTCCTTCACTAGGGGTAGGATCAGTTCCCTGAGGAGGCTGACCCTTACCTGCTGTCTGGGGGAAGGAGACTTTTCTTCAACCCCTGTGCTCTCTTTGGGGGAGAGTGGACCATTCTTCCAGGCTCCATCTCTCCAGCATTTCCCTGGGCTGGGGCTGTGGCCATCACAGCACCACTAGCTTTTCAGGGACGCCTAGCATCTTCAGATGGGTTTGGTGTTCAACTTCAGCCCAGGCTGAAATTTCCAGATCATTGCCCATCAGGCAATCTACAGGCAAGTTGGGGGACACTGCCACTCTTTTTGGGCCTGTGACCCCCTCCCAGCTGAGGTTGACTATGGCCATGGGGTGATCTGTCCTGACACCATCAATGTTGGTCACCTGATATTTAAACTCAGGTAAAAGCTGGTGAGGGGGACTAGTTTCCCTGCCACCATGGTGACACTAGCCCCTGTGTCCCTGAATGCCACAGCCTTCTGACCATTAATCATTGGCTCCAGTCTGTACCTGCCCAATGCAATGGGACCCATGGTAAAGGTGGCAAATCCTATACCACCATCAGAGTCTGAGGAGTCTGTTGAGGGGGACCTGTCTAAACTAGGGCCCACCTCTGTTCCCCTTGCAAAAGCACCTAACTTTTTGGGTGCACTACTCCCCACTGGAGGATTACTACTGGTAGTACCAGGAGGGGTGGTAGTAATAGCTGGAGGAACAGTTTCTCTGTGCCAACCCTGGGGCAACTGGGATCAGTTTTCCAGTGCCCAGGCTTTTTACAGACATGGCAATATGGTTTCTTTTCAGGAGAGGAAGGAGTTTGGGACCCACCCCCAGAAGAGGACTTTTGGGGCCCTGTAGTGGACTTATCCTTAGATTTATCCCCACCTTTCTCTTGGGACTTGGTAGAATCTTTCTTCTGGTCACCACCCTGATTCTTAGGCCTTACCCTGGTTCTGACCCATTTGTCTGCCTTCTTTCCCAATTCTTGGGGAGAGGTCAGGTACTGGTGTAAAAGCTGGTTTTGACAATTATTAAGGATCTGCTCCCTCATGATCAAATTGTACAATCCTTTGAGATCAGTAACCCTACTGCCAATCAGCCAACCCTCCAGAGCCTTGGTTGCACAATCTACAAAGTCAGTCCAGTCCTGAGTCTGTGCCTTCTGGGTGTCTCTGAACTTCAACCTGTACTGCTCAGTGGTTAAGCCAAACCCATCTATCAGTGCACTCTTCAGGACTTCATAGTTATCAGCATCCTCTTCTTTAACAGTGAGGAGCTTGTCTCTACCTTTATCTGAAAAGGAGAGCCACAAGATTGCTGCCCACTGCCTTTGGGGGACCAGCTGTACTTTACAGGCCCTCTCCATAGCAGTTATCCACTTGTGGATATCATCCCCACTCTGGTAGGGAGGAACAACCTTGCTCAGGTTCCTATGGTCTGGAATATATTCTCTGCCTCTAGGGACACTGTTGCTGCCACCAAGGGGTTCTAACCCCTCTCTTCTAGAAGCTCTCTGGATCTCCAGGGCTTCTCTATCCAGTGCCAACTGCTTGGTTCTGAGGGCAACTCTTGCTTCCTCATACTGCAGCAGTTTGCACATTCTTTCAGAGGAGGTCTCTCTTATGGGAAAGTATGAGTTCCTCTGGTGGACAAATTCTCTGCCAGAGTGATGAGTGCTCAGATTCCCTGGAAGGGGACCTATGCCTCTCCTCCACTCTGTCAGCTCTCTTAGGGAGAATTCCTCTGTCCTTTTCAGGCCCCTTGAGGCCTGGCCCTTCAATAACAGAGTCCTGGTCATTCTGATTTTCATCATCTGACCCAGATACTGTAATCGGCCCACCCACTGATTCAGATCCATTAGCTCCTAGAGCCAATCTAAGATCATCTGCTGTCAGCAGATCTATCAGGTGTAGGGTTGAGGGACTCTGTCCTAGCCTCAGGTGTCTTTCAACACACATGGCTCTCAAGTCAGAGAAAGCCATGTCCTTATACTGAGGCTGAGTGGATCCACTGGTTCCACCCTTTAAGGACATTCTAGTGTTGTGCAGTGTTGTACTACCTACACTAGTTTGTGGCCTACTGATACTAGCTTGAACTGTAGAAAGGGTGTGCTATCCCTTGGCACACAGCTCTAAGTTCAGTAGAACTTATTGATACTAAGCTTGACTTTATATGTACCTTAAGTACCTATAGTGGTTTTCAGCTAGTAATTCAAATAGAGATTTTCTGGTAAAACAATAGCAAGCTGGAATCCCACACGCTGCCCACCAATGTGAGAAGTTGGCCTGGTATATGCTGTTCACTAATTAAAGTGGACACCTTGCACCAGAACAATTCGACTCTTATGGTAGATAGGTTTAAGACAACCTTTATAGAAAGCTATCCTAGTGGTAGCTGTGGAGAGCAGCCTTCAGGCTAAGTCTTGAAGGAATGTAAAGCAGCTTGTTTTACCACACAATCTCTTGAATCACCAAATGAAAAGACACCACACAGGTATATATATCAAATATATATGTATTTATTAATAAACACTCTCTACTAATCTCTTTATGAGATTAGAAGTCAGGAACATATGTACAAGTCAAATGTTATCAAAATAAGTTAAGCACAATCGAATATCACAATCTTAGTTTGCTAGACCTAGGTCTAGGGCATCTAGAATCGAGGGACCCCCAAGAACCACCCTAGGTAGTTGTAGGAGACCCACAGGGGACGGACGCGGTGTCCTGGCACCGGTGCGAGTCCTGTACGAGTTTATGCGAACAGACGCGTTTGAGATTTCAATGTTAAAGGTCCCTTTGCGTGTTCGAGGCGAACACACCGATCGGACTCAGTACGAGTCGAAGGATACAGTTTTAGATAGGGTTACAAAGGAGATGGACGCGGTGTGTCTAACACAGACGCGAACCCTGTACGAGTCAGCGCAATTGTCGCACTTAGAAAAGGAGTTTTTTAGGACACTTCTAGGGAAGCTACAAGCAAGTCACTTACAGGGTAAGTAGTTCTAGGGCCCACACCCACAGGAGCACCGTAGTGCTGAAGTTACCTCACCCAGGGGAGCCGGGTGCATAGGTGTTCTTTGGTGTCGGGTCGCGGCGTCGTTTTCAATGGGAGCCAGTGAAGACTTGCTGCTTGCGGCGACAGGAGAAGTGTCCGGAGGAATCCAAGCCTGGATTCGGAAGATGGAAGACCTGAAAGCAGAGGGGACAGTGTTCAAAGTCACTTGGCAGTGACTCGGGGCAAGGAAGATGGATGTCCACCGTCGTCGCAAGATTCAGGTCGTTCGCAGTTGCCTTGACTCTTCAGCCACGAGGTCCAGGAGGCGTCGACGACAACCAGGAGCTGGATTCGGCGTGCCCCACAATGTCTGCAGCTTACTGCAGTGTCGGCGACTCGATTGGAGCCAACAAGCCTTGGTAACAGCAAGTCTTGGGGAAAGTGCGAAGAGGCAATGGCGCAGACCAGCAAGGTCTGTGGGACTCACCCAGCGAGGGTAAGTTAGGGCAGGTCTGGAGCAACCAGGGGAGCCCTTTGGTGTCTTTAGAAAGTCTTCTGGGGACCCACAAGCTGGCTGGCAAGGGATCACAAAGACGCCTCGGGAGGATTCGCTCACAGGGGCCCACGGTCTCTCGGCACATGGTAGGCCTCTGATCTTCGGAGGGATTCCTGCTGGAGGCTGGGATCACACGTGGTTCAAAGCACAAGTTCGTGGAACGTTGTGAAGGGGTTGCACTCAACAATAGTGCACGGTACCCAGGGGTCGCGGTTCCTCATTACTCTTGGGGTCCATTGGCCTCAGCTTCGCTGGGGACTCACGATGGCCTTTGGAAAGTCAGGAAATCCACTTCTGGGGCTGCAGGGACTTCAGACTCCGGCGGGAGCAGCGTAGTTTGCAACCGTCGTTTGTGGTTTTTGGTGCCTGCCAAGCAGGGGAGTCACTCCTTGACTCCAAGGGAGATTCTTCAGTCTTCCAAAGGTAATGGAACGTCGAAGGTCCGGGATTCTTCTTGTAGAGCGTCGTCCAGGGAAATCTAGGGTGCAATGCACAGGTTCCCCCTCTTATACTAAAAGAAAGGGAGGGACTAGCTCTATGACCCTACCTCTGGGAGGGTCAGGGGAGTGGGTGGCTACACCCACTTCCCTTTGTCCAGTTTTGCGCCAGAGCAGGGGCAGGTAGCCCCTGAGCCGGTTTGAACTGGCATATGCACAGAGGAGCCTTCTGCTCCCCCAGTGCAGGACTTCAAAGCACTCTAAGAGTGCACCCACCCAGCCCCAATACACTAAACCCTGTCTGGAAGGTGGTCACACCCCCTTGGGACAGGATATCTATTGTTGGGCTTCCTCCACTGCGAGTGTTGGTCATCAGCAGGAGGGCAGCCCAGTGTCTGTGACTGGTGGCATCCATTTTGTGATGCCAGGGCTCTGCAGGATTCTACCGCGTTTCCACAGTAGGTACATGTCTATCCCTCTAGAAGGGTGGAATGCTACCCCGCTGCCAGGACTGGCGTGGGGGTAGTATTCCAAGATGTTTGACACCAAACACGACATGTTTCGATGCAGCCATTCCAAAGTTGGCGCGAGGATATAATGCACTTAAAAGTATATGGTTTAACCGCATCCACAAACAGCACCAGAGAATGGACTCTGAGAGCTGCAGAGGGGCCCTGCTCAGGCAGAGGCACCCCCTCACATATAAGCCAAGCACCCTGCCCTCAGGATTGATAGGGCCTGCCTTAGGGGTGACTGATAGGGTTATATGTGTGTGTAGGAGAGATATAGGGGACCTATATCTCAGTGAGTGGTGCTAGCACTTCCTCACCCAGGCTGCAGTAGCAGGCCTGTGGTGTCAGATTTAGTCTGCTTCCCAGGGGTGGCATAATACATGCTTCAGCCCCTGGTAGGCCTGTGAGTACCTATGCCCTTGGTACCTAAGGTACCATATACTAGGGACTCATAAGGTACCACAGTATCCAATCACTAGTGCACCTAGAGTGCACTCCAAATCGTTTAAAGAGAAGCAGATAGGCTGGGGACCTGAATAGCAGGTTCCCAGCCAAACTAAGTCAAAAACCACCAAAACACCAGGAAAAAAGTGGGGGCAACCATGTAGTCAGATTCCACCTTCCTACAGTATACACAAGGCAAACGGGCTATAAGGCTGTATTAGAACATTGGAATGTGGAGCACTCCATTGAATACAATAGAGTGCTCCGAGCTTCTACGGGCCGGTAAAGGCCCGCAGAGAAACATTCCAATGTTGTTTGAACAAAGGCCTCTCGGAGCCCTAGGGGATTTCAATCCCTTCGGGCTCCGAGAGGCCTTTGTTTAATTTGTTAGAACATTCTTCCCTCTAGTGGCAGAATGTTCTAATAGCCTTATAGCCCTTCGTAGCTGGGCTACACCGGCTATTAAAGTCCCGCTCCCTTGCTGGAGCGGGCCTTTAATAGCCGGTATAGCCCGCTACGGCGGGTTATAAGGCTATATTAAGGCCCAACAAAGGTGTAATGTTTTAAAATACAAAGGGAGAAACTCTAAGAAAAACATTGGAATGTTGGAGCTCCGGGCTTATACCAGCCATTGTAAGCTTGGAGCTACTCCATTGTCTTCAATGAAGCACTCAACATTCCAATATTCTAATATAGCCTTTTAGCCCGCCGTAGCGGGCAATACTGTCAATTAAAGGCCTGATCTAGCATTAAAGGCCAGAGCTGAAGGCCAGTGCCTTTAACAAGGGAGCAGGACTTTAATCCTGGTATTGCCCAGCTACGGAGGGCTGTAAGGCTATTAGAACATTCTGCCACTAGAGGGTAGAATGTTCTAACCAATAAAACAAAGGCCTCACAGAGCCCGAGGGGGTTGAAATCCCCTCGGGCTCAAAGAGGCATTTACTCACAGCAACAGCTGTTAACGACAACATTGGAATGTTGGAGCTCCGGGCTTCTACGGGCCTTTAGATGCCCGGTGCACTCCATTGTTTTCAATGGAGCTCCCAACATTACTATATTCTAGTTTTATTTTTAAAATAAAGCTTTATTTTTATTTTTAAGCAATAAGGAAGGCATTTAGGAGAGCTTCATGAGTTGAGCTCAGATGTACTGATATTACGCATTTCACATGACTGAAGACTGAGACACCTTTGCCCTTAAAACAGAGGGACCGTTTACAGTTTGAAAGGAACTGAAAATCCTTCAATTTCTGAAACAAACCCTCAATGTTGAGCAGAACCCACTATTGGAATATCCTCAACCATAGGATAACAATGTGAGAAAAGTCAGCCGGTGAATTCCATCAGTGTCATTTTAAAGATTTGGGGGCCTTGAGGAAGACATATTTTGGGAACCCCAATTCAGAACAAACTTGATTTGTATTACTAATTTTCTGCTAATTCAAGCCAGAATAGTACCACAAATAGTGAAGTACAGTTGCACTTTCAGAAACACAAAAGCAATTAAAATATGTTGTGCCTGATGGTAAAAAATCCTTAAGATGACACTGATCAAAGAGAGCGACAGAGTCAGGTGTTTAGGTAGGCAGAAAAGAGGAGGAGAGTTTGAGATAGACAAATGAACAGAGGTGAAATAGAAAGAAATGTAACTTTCCTAGGTGGCCCTTGAAAAGTGGGGGCCATATGCAATCACTCACTTTGCCCCTGACTTCAAAAGTCTCTGGATTCCACTACATATTTAGAGTTTCCGATTAGATTGGAGGATTTTCAGTTCCCTACAAACTGAAAATGTGGCTCTAGATCTCTTCAGAAGATAGTCCAATGACAGAGATGTCAAGCAAAATATATCTTGGGTTACCCTTCTATTAATACAAATGGCAGCTACACATATCCTTTCACCCAAAGGGTTGCTTGCTATTACCCAGAAGGGCAATCCACAGGATAGTGGTAGCGGCATTGTGTTTCCAGTGCTGCATGCAGTGCAACATTAGTGTCAGTCGCCAAAGTCCCCAAGAACACCAACCCATGCGATGAAAGCAAAAAGGCAGCATGTAGTCAGGAAGTAAGATGAGCAAAGTGGAAAGCCCGGGGCACACCTTTGGTTGGTTCAGCAGTTTCAATGGCACCTGGGCCCAGAGCACTGAGGGGTCCTCAAAACGCTGAGTATTGCTGTATTTCACAGTTCAAACAGCGGCTGGGGAGGGCATTTCCCTCCTTGCACTATGGATCATAACACACCGGCTATGCCACAGGGGAAGCAATCCATTTATTAAATATATTATTATGCATAATCCCATGTAGATATACATAACAGTTCTAATAACAATGCCAATTTGTAAAAGAATGTCTTGTAGGAGTATAATTAGCTTCTTTTCTATTCATTTTGATCATTTTAAATATCTAAAACATGTACACATGTCACTGTAGCAAGTCAATGGCATGTGTTCAACTAATACACAAGAAACAGCATGAGAGAGGAAGAGGACCTATGTGCATCATGAGCAAGGAGGAAATGTTAACTGATTGGGACTGGGAGGAATGAACACACCACTCCATTATGCTTAGAGTGCAAAAGTTCACTTTATTGGGGGCAAGCTGGGACCCTTAAAACTGCTTGAGCTGAGCCTCGCATTCTATTATCCATGACAATTTGCTAACTCTTTAATGTTATGCCACCCCCCTAGCTTAAAACATACCCACCCCAAATTCCCATCCCACATGACCCGAACATTGACAACAAACCCCAATTATTCGTTCACATTAATGAGTGTCTTTGTAATCATCCTGTAGGAATCTAACATTTGCTTGTGATGGCTATCCGCTCTTGGACCAGGCCCACCTCCTTGTATGGTCACTTCTTTCCAGTCTTCCCCACTCCTTCTTACTTCCCCCATTTTCTGTTTACTCATCTCGCCGTATCACCCTTCCCCTGTCACCAGAACCACCCCGCAGTGTTATTTGTGCACACTCACTGCCATTGATGTTTCTTGACCCACTCATTCAACGTTCCACCAGTACATCCAGATACAACCTTTTCCCTAACATAGACAACTACACCTTGTCATGCCTAAACAAGAATGGGGAATCGTACACAAACTCCCTGTGCCCAATCATCAGCAACCCTTTTGACCTACAGAAACCTACCATTCCCCTATTGACTTCCTTCCTGGTCCTCTTTAGTGCAGCTGGCCTCCTTGCCTCCTCCATACTCTCCGGGCGGCAACTGAGTCCAGTAAAATAGTGTCTCAGACACCTTTCCAGCAATAACTCAGTATCTTTTTCCATCAATTTCTGGAGCTCCAATCCAGTCGGATGTACCTGATTATACTCACCCAAGTGTATTACCACTACCACCAGTGGACAGACTCTCTACTTAAGTTCCCACAGAGCAGACTCAAATAGCCCACAAAATGCCACCCAGGCCACGCCAATGTAGCTCCACATTGTCTGAATCCTAAACTAAGCAGGTTTCTCCCAAATTGCTTTAACTGCATGCACCCCTGCCTATTTAACTTTAGAGTGACTGCAAATGCACACGTCCAATCATCTGTCAGACAGTCACATTTTATCTACAGAAGTAAACAAGTTATTTACATTTTCGCACTCTTTATCTTAGTGTCCTCACACATAGCTCCATGTACAGACACGATTCCACCTCTGGAAATCTCTCAATCTGCTATCGCTCATGCCCAGTCTGAGGCCATCTGTTGCTGCCCCAATCTGAAACAAGTCGGTTTCAAAATCTTTGCCCTGATTCCCCACCAACTTTAAGCATTCCCTCAGTACTGCCAGCACTAGCAAAGCCAAAACACATTACCAATCACTTTGCCAAAACTTCGCTATGAGCTCCAACCGTCTGACACTCAAATATCCCCACAATTTCCCCACCAGGCAGACGAGTTTGGCACCGGACCATCTCAACCGCACCTCCACCCCTTATCTTTTTAGCCAGTCTTGGATGTCCTCAACAATAATCTCATACCCGTTTTGTGAAAGCGTATGTCCCTCATCTCGGGACTTGGTTCCCCTCTTCCTCCCACCAATTCAGAGACCCTGAGGGCCAAGAAGAATAGCAATGTAAGCAATGCCCAAAATAAGCTTTGTTCACAGCCGAACACACAAGCAACTCTCACCTGAACAATCACCTGCCACAAAATGTCAATGGTGGTCGGAGGTCTCCCTGCACCACCTCCCTCTCTAACTCAGTCTTCCAACAACCACCTGCCCCGCTCCCCTCACGGGAGTCGTAACTCCAATGAATTTTTCCGTAGAACACAATACTCACCAGTTTGCCCCATATGGTCACAGCTGTCAGATTTCTGTCAATCTATCCCATGAATCTTCCACCCAAACTGACCACCAGCAACAAGGGTAAGAATTCCAGCAATGCTGTGGTGTTTGTCCCTACAAGCTTGCGGCCACTGTTCTGCACACCATTGGTCATCCCAGTACACCCCAAATTTTCCAGCCCCAGAAGTAGCAGAGTATATTTCCACCCTCAAAGTCAATAGGTCATTCTGCAATCACATTGTCACACCATTGTATCACACCAAAAAGCACTGCCACACTGCAGATCCTCTTGCCCTGGCTGTAGAATCCAGCTTGATGCCAAAAAGGTCAGCCTTTTTGCCGGCCCTATCAACTTCTCAGAAAGTCAACTGAAATCCAAACCTATCTGTCACCAATACCAAGGTTTTCATCAGTCTTGCACATTCCCATGTGGCACCAGCACTCCTTAACATCAAAAAGTCATCCAAATAGCAAATGACCGCGTCGGACTCAGCCACTGACCTCACTACTCATTCCATGAAGATTCTGAATGTCGCGAACACAGCACATGCAACCACTCAACCCATCAGCATGCCCTTATCCACTCTGAAAATGAATCCTCACCAAACAGTATCGGCCGTTGCAAAAATGTACCTTCTTGTTCAGCTTTCCATTTCCCAGTGCCCATCCCACAAGACTTGACCATTTGTACCACCATGTCCAGATTGCTGGAGGACACAGAACATTCCTCCTGATTAATGACATTGCTCACTGACCCATCCTCCCACAACAACAGATGGTGTATAAGGTGAAATTCCCCGCGGCCTTCTTAGGCACCACCCTCAGCTGGCATACCATGTGATTAGGGAAAGGGAGGACCTAAATGGACCCGCCATTATTCCCAGCTCTACCTCCTCACGGAGCTTGTCCCTCACCACCTTGGCATTGCCTTTCAAGAGTTCAGGTTATCAGCCCACCTCCCTGCTTGGATGCCAGTGAATGGTGTTTTAAACCCCAACCAAAACCCATTCCACAGCATGGTAACCACTGCCCTGTGAGAAAAGATCATGAAATAATAGGCATGTCCTTACTTTCCCATCCGGTTACTTCTTCAATCAAGAAAGGTTGGCCTCTGGTCTAACCAGAGTAGCTGCCCTTTGCAGCCACACCCTTTCTATCACCTCTCCCTATCCCGACACTGCTAGACCTATCTCACCTGCCCCACCGGCACATTGTAGCACTGGATGCGATCCACCGCATTTCAAATAGTCATGGCAGAACTTACATGGGTAAGCAGACCTCTTTAATACAGTTCCAACATGCCCCCGTTGGGCCCTGCCTGTTCATTCTGCCCACCCTTGCTGGGGTGGGACGACTGGAAAAGGGCTGATAAGGTATAGGTAGACCACTATCTGTGTGATTTGACTGGATTGGTCTTGTAGGGGTCATGTACTTTAGTCACAGCTCATTGTCAACCTTGCCCCAAGATTTTCAAGCTCTTCCGAGCTCAGTATTGATCATCATAATGAATCCGGGCCAGGCCCCCAAAACATATACTGGCCGTCCTGATAATGTCAGGATACTTCCAGAGTGCTACACTGAACGCTTGCGCTCTTTTGCAGATGATTGTGCCATACATCATGAATTCCACTGTTCAGGTGTCAATACTTGTAGGGACTTTGGGCTTCTTAGCAAGCTTCTGCTCTTCTGCCTTTGAAATCTCCTTGAATTTTGTCTTCCGATAGAGCAGCTTAAAGACATCCACATACTAATTTGCCCATCTACATTACTCCCTGAGTCCTCGCTACTAGTGATCTGGTCTTCCTCGACGAAGGTCTTGCCCCGAACCAAGTGGCCCACATTACTGCGTCCTCCAAAGACCTCCTTGGGGCCCTTAAACTGCACCCTCACAGACCTTGGAGCAGCCCTCTGCTCCACTGCATCCATGACTTTGTCCTTGCCTTCCAGCGATCTCCACCTGCCCTAGCATGTGCTCTGGCCTCTAGATTGCCTTTTTCAACAGCAACACCTATCAATCCCAACTGTGCAGACCTATCAGAGAATGTACCCTCAGACCCAGTCAGTGAGGTCCCAAGACCACGGTGGTGCTCGCTGGGGAGCACCTACCTAAGTGGATCAGAATCTGTGAACACCAAAACTCTGCTGGAAGCCTCCCTTTGTCCAACGGTGGCCTTGCCCTCTGTCTCTCCAGCGTAAGCTATCATCACATGCCCATACTGTCCATGGGCACACCATCTCCCGCCTGCCACTGGGCATGATCACCACAGTTCCTGGGCCCTCCTCGAACTCAAAACCTGCTGCTGTATCCATGTTGCAGAGAGGATTGGACTCTGCTACTCTTCTACCACACTATGCTGCCATTGCGTCTTGAGTTCCTCCTGCCCTTCTAAGCTCTCCAGGCTTTCTTCCTGTGGGTGCCGCTACCTGATCCTGAGGCCTCCGCACTATGGGTGTGCTCTGAGAAGGCCGCTCAACTCTTCCAGTCTGCACCCTAGAGCTGGTCCAGGGTGTCTCTCCATGCTGAAGGGCCCAACCTCCTCAACTTTAATATGGCTGCATGGAAACATGTCGTGTTTGGTGTCAAACACCTTGGAATCAGACCTCCACACCAGTAACTGGTGTGGGAGGTATGATTCCACCCTCCTAGAGGGAGAAATGTGACAGCACCGGTACACCCGGTACCAGCTTTCTTGACCCTGGCATCACAAAATGGATGCTGCCAGCCACAGACACGAGTCCGCCCTCCTGCTGCTGGACGAAACTCCGGCAGGGGAAGGTTTGACAATAGGTTTCCTGTCACAGGGAGGTGTGACCACCTCCCAGACAGGCTTTAGTGTATTGGGGCTGGGTGGGTGCACCCTGAGAGTGCTTTGATGTCTGCAGTGGGGGCACATTTGGTGTCCCTGTGCATAGTCCAGCTCAAACCGGTTGCAGGAGCCATTTGCTCCTGCTCTGGCGTGAAACTGGACAAAGGACATGGGTGTAGCCACCCCTCTGTCCTGACCCTCCCATAGGTGGGTCCCCAGAGTTTGTCCCACCCCTTCCTTGGGTATAAAATTGGAACCCCTGGCTACAGGACTTTGGATTTACCTGGACTAAACTCTGCTATAGAAACCAAGTACTTTTGATGATCTACACTTCGTTGTACGACAGAAGAATCTCCCTTGGAGTAAAGGAGTTACTCCCCTGCTGAGCAGGCACCTAAACGCATCTGACCGGTTTGCAGCTACGAAGCTCCTGAAGGACTCCGAAGATTTCTGCAACACAGGAGGTGGGTTCCCAAGGTCCCTGAGGTTGATCTGCACTCTCAGCAATTCTGAGGCCCGTATCCCTCGTGGGGACCGTGAAACCCATACCCCTGGGCACCGTGTACATTTGCAGCAGCATATGCTTTTCGGCGATCCCTGAAGCTGTGCTTTGGGCTACTTGTAGTCCTGACCCCGAGCAGTACTTCCACTGAAGATTTCTGGCCTACACTCCACGAGTGTTCCGTGGGCTGGTATTTAGTGATTCAGCTTGAGGTCCCTTTGCGATCCCTGGTCCGTTGGCCTGTGGGTCCCTGTGAAGGCAACTCTAACTTTCAGTGGGCTTTCCTGGTTGCTCCAGACATGCCCTGACTCTCCATAGCTTGGAGAGTCCCCAGGACCTTGCTGGTCCTCACAGAAGCATATTTCCTCTGAACACGTGGGTTGCAGTTGCCAAGGCTTGTTGGTGTTCAATCCGGACACTGACCCCCCAGCACTCGACATCCTTTGTGGGACAGCTCGCCTCCGGACTGTGGTTGTTGTTGACGCCTCCTGGTCCCCGTGGCTGCAGAGTCAAGCTTCACCTCTTCTTGCCTGAAGCACCTGACATCGGTGGGCATTCGATTGCTCCGCTCCTGGTCACGTGAAGTGACCCAGACTTTGTCCCCTCTGCTTTCAGGTTCTTCTCATCTCTGATCCAGGCTTGGATCACACCGGACACTTTTCTTCTCCACGGCAGCAGTACTTTTTTGCATCACGCCATTGAAACCGACGAGGGTTTCCGACACCACTTGACCCCTATGCACCCGGCTCCTCTGGGATAGGTAACACGGGTACCTCGGTACTCTCAAGGGTGCTGGCCTTAGAACCTTCTATGTTTAGCTGGGTTTGTTGAAAGTCCTCTCCTAAGTGTCCTTAATCTTTAAATTTCCAAACCGCGACTTTCCCATAGAGTTGTACGGAGCTCGCGTCTGTGTTCCCACACTGCACCCGTCCTCCGTGGGTCCCCTGTGTCACTACCTTGGGTGGTTCCTTGGGGTCCCAGCGATTCTACGTGCTCTAGGCACTGTGTCTAGTCAAGTCGTGGTTGTTATACCACTTTCTTAGTATATGGTTTGGTCTCCCCCTGGAGCCCACTGTGTATTGTGCTATTTTCTGTCGTTCTAGTGATTTAAAATTGTGTGCCTTGTTCTCTAATCTCATAAAGAGGTTAGTAGAGAGTGTTTAGTAATAAATACATATATTTTATATATACCTGGTGTGGTTCTCCTTTCATTTGGTCATTCAGGAGGTTATATACTGGTAAAACAAGCTGCTTTACATTCCTTCAAGACTTAGCCTGAAGGCTGCTCTCCATAGCTACCACTAGGATAGCTTTCAATAAAGGTTGTCTTTAACCTAATCATCAATAAAGGTCGTTTGGACTGGTGCAAGGTGCCCACTTTAATTGGAGGACAGCATATACCAGGCCAACTTCTCACACCTGTTATATCTGATAGGAAGGGGGAGGACATGCAAGCGATTGTAACAATAATTAGAATATCGGAATGTGGAGCACTCCATTGAAGACAATGGAGTGCTCCATGCTTCTATGGGCCGGTAAAGGCCCGCAAAGCAACATTCTAATGTTGTTTTCACAAAGGCCTCTCGGAGCCCTAGGGGATTTAAACCCCCTCGAACTCCGAGAGGCCTTTGTTTTATTTGTTAGAACATTCTGCCCTCTAGTGGCATAATGTTCTAAAAGCCTTATAGCCCTTCGTAGCTGGGCTATACCGGCTATTAAAGTCCCGCTCCCTTGTTAAAGTCCCTCACCTTCGGCTCGGGCCTTTAACGCTGGAACGGGCCTTTAATAGCCGGTATAGCCCACAATGGCGGGCTATAAGGCTATATTAATATGCTTGTTGCCAGTTTCCAGTCTTTGTAACTGTAAACTGATGTGGTTTATATTTTATTTCTCATGCCTATATCTGCAATAAACATGATGCACCAGCAGTAGGTGAGGGGGAGCAGGATGTGGCAGAGATCAGATATATCAATTATCTTCTTAAGGCCAGGAGATATGCAGTGCAAGAGTTTGGAGCCCGCATCTAACAGGATTTTGGAAGATGGTGGCACAATGTGTGGATCCTCAGCCCTGCCAAAAATGTGCTTACCTCTAAGGTTCGTGCTGTCAAATCCATTATGGAAAGGGAAAGGTCGAAATCTACATTCAATAGACAGACACTAGAAAGCACACCTTGCTTTTGAGATGTGTAATAAACTCTTCATCCATTTGTTTATAGCTACCAACGTCGGCATTGCCTGTTTCTGAATGGCCCCAGCTGAGGCAGATGATGAAATGGAGGTGGTGGGGGGGTGGTAAAGTGGCTTGCCCAGGATTACACAGCAGGGAACCTGGAATTAGATTGTTGATTCCTTATCCGTAAATCATTCCCAAGGCCACATGTGCTGCCTTTTACATGTATCTTGCGCAGTGGATTTTTTGACCCAAGAGGGACAAGGAATGTGGTGATTATAAAAACTGACTTTTTGCCAGACTTTCTTGCAAAGTGGATCCAATATCTTCTGTTGCTGAATGAAGGCAGGCAAAAGGCTGGGCCTCACCTAAAGGGTCCCCTTCGACTTGCAAACACAGGGGCATATTATCAAGGGCTTTATCGCCGCTTTAGCGGCACTTTTTGCCGCTAAAGCGGCGATATTTTTAACGCCCTATTAGCAAGCTGTCGCTAACAGGCGTTAGCGACAGCTTTCCGGCGATAGCGGCCGGGTTTTACATCGCCTTGCATGTCAGCGATAATTATCGCTAATGACATGCAAGGTAGGCGTTCCCAACTAAAGCGACAGAAAACAGTCACTTACATACCTATCGCCTATTAGCAATACCCGAGCGATAAAAACGCGCGCTAACCCCGATTAGCGCTTGTTTTTTTGAACTGATAAAAACATGACTTAGCAATGAAAGTCAATGGGAGGTGGATTGTAAGGTTAAGTCCCCAGAATTAGCGATAGGATTTTATCGCTGGATTTCTCGCGTTAAAGCTGGGTTTCGCCGCTATCGCTGGATATTTTATCGCAATGGAGATAAACCTTGCTAATAGCATGTTATTTCCGCGGTAATATCCAGCGATAGCCGGCGATAAAAAGGCGCGCTGAGCAAGGTTTGCGATATTTATCGCATGTTCTTGCTAATATGCCCCACAGTCTGCAGTCCCATCCCTCAACACTACCATTTACCAAATGACGGAGATTCAGAAAGTCTAATCAGCAGCCCCTAGCTAATAAAGTCTTCATTGAGTTTCGAATGGGTGCCCAGTACCTGTCCATATCAGCTCAGTATTTTTATCTCCACCCTACAGTTGACAAAATGCAGACACTGCACTTTCACTGTCTGGTAGAGCTGTCCGCGCCCTCAATATTGTACCATGCTAAACTGTTGTTGTGAAAAAAATTGACCCCCTCTTTGAATTGTACATTATACTGTAAGCCAGCCTTGAGGATTACTATGTGAAGACATTCACTCCAGTATTAGCAGAATCTCCTTATCAATGTTCTGCTTTACTCCCCATAGTTTCCCACATTGCCATGATCTTGAGATGAATGCTTCCCTTGAGCGTAGCCTAAAATTGTTATTTCCTTCAATATGCACCCTGCCATTACTTTATGCTTCCATCCCCTGAGCTGGTCAGCAGTCTTTGCTGAAGCAGTGGACTAGTAGTAGCCTAATAGTGGGCAGACTGTTTGTTTGATTCTAGTCTCATCAAAAGTACCTAATACAGCAATAGGAGTAAACAGGCATCCTGTATACTCCAAAATCCAGCATGAAAACCGTCCTTTACTTAAAAGCTTCAGTTATATATCTCTTTTTCTTCTTTCAGATGGCCCTCTCATTCTTTCCATCCTCTGCATGCCTTCTCTATGAGCACAATCTTCTCTAAGTCACACACAGGTTTGCCTTAATCTCTTTTAATGTGTTTCTATAAACTGTGCACAACTCATTTCAAAGATCACAACCTCTCGTATGAAAGTCAGATCCCTGCAACCTAGAAACACCTAGGGGCATATTAGCAAGACCGGCGATAAAATTATCGCCGTTTAGCGGCAGGAAACTGCCGCTAAAACGGCGATAATGGGCTTGCTAATATGCGTTATAGAATTCAATAGAAGCCCAGGTTAGATGTCCTGCACATCTAACCTGGGCTTCTATGGAATAAGCCCAGGTTAGATGTCCTGCACATCTAACCTGGGCTTCTATTGAATTCTATAACGCATATTATCAAGCTCATTATCGCCGTTTTAGCGGCAGTTTCCTGCCGCTAAAACGGCGATAATTTTATCGCCGGTCTTGCTAATATGCCCTAGGGCATATTAGCAAGACCCACGTTAAAATTATCGCCGTTTTAGCGGCAGGAAACTGCCGCTAAAGCGGCGATAATGGGCTTGCTAATATGCGTTATAGAATTCCAATAGAAGCCCAGGTTAGATGTCCTCCACATCTAACCTGGGCTTCTATTGGAATTCTATAACGCATATTAGCAAGCCCATTATCGCCGTTTTAGCGGCAGTTTCCTGCCGCTAAAACGGCGATAATTTTAACGTGGGTCTTGCTAATATGCCCCTAGGGGGCATATTAGCAAGACCGGCGATAAAATTATCGCCGTTTTAGCGGCAGGAAACTGCCGCTAAAACGGCGATAATGAGCTTGATAATATGCGTTATAGAATTCCAATAGAAGCCCAGGTTAGATGTGCAGGACATCTAACCTGGGCTTATTCCAATAGAAGCCCAGGTTAGATGTGCAGGACATCTAACCTGGGCTTCTATTGGAATTCTATAACGCATATTAGCAAGCCCATTATCGCCGTTTTAGCGGCAGTTTCCTGCCGCTAAAACGGCGATAATTTTATCGCCGGTCTTGCTAATATGCCCCCTAATCTTCTCTAGCTCCTCTTTTAATGCCACCAATCCTTCTGCACACACTCCCATAACCCCCACCACCCACAGCTACTCACACCAAACTCCTCTTAATTTAATCTACCTCAACAAAACGGAAGTAAATGTATGGAATGGTTTGCCTGAGTGCACAGGACTAATCTCACACACATACACACACACAAGCACACACACACACACACATACATACATACATATGGTTAGGCTACCGGGGTATCTCAAGGCTGCATACGTATCCCTTTGAGTATGGACTGCGAAAAGGTTCAGTAGGTCCAGGTAGATGCAAGTTATTTAAATGTCCTCTGACATTGGAAACAGCATACACAGTTCTTAAAGTATTGCTGCTTAAAATGGCATCGCATCTCATTTTTTTTTTAGACATTGGGTTCAATTTTTGCATTATGTGCAAATTCCATATGCATTTGAGCAGAAAATTGTATGATGTTTTGCTGAATCATGCTTCCTCAGCAACAGCTTGGCAAAGAACATGCCAGCTCTTCTATGTTGAAGATCTCATTAGGGCTCCTTGACTATTCTGGCGCTGTCAATAGTTTTTTAAGTCTGAGCATTAAGATAACGAAGGACACATTTTGTTGTTAGTGGCAATCCCAATAGGATCCAGATTGAATATGGAGCAATCAAAAGTGCACTTTCTAAAAGATATTTGATGATGTGAAGGGCTAAAGCGTGCTGCCAGCTGCTTCTCCCTGATGTCATTGCCAAATGCATACACAATGAGAGGAAAACTGAGGGTGTCTTTAATTACAACTGCATTCATTGTGATAACATCTAGTCTTCAAATAGAACCCTTAATGATGTCTCTTCTCTACGAAAAAAGTGCAGGTCAAAGACGAAGTAAAACAACTAAATTGCAGCACTGATATATTATGGCAAATTCATTAGCACGATTCTCACTTTATCGGCAGGATCTTTTTATGAAAGTCAATACTGTTTCATTCATGCAACTCCACAGAAGACAGAACCTCCCATAAAGAATAAAGTAAATGAGAGTTCATGTTCTGGTGAGAGAGCAGACAATGTTTCACGACCTATCTCTGACGCCAAGTAAAAGGTCTACTTACGTGTACCATTATTATGTATTTTCACACAGTGATACTAGGTCACCCAGCTTAATATGAATAAGAAATAGCGAAGCTGAAGAATCATGAACCGTATATTGTAGCTGAATAAATTGAAATGTTTATATAAAGCTATAAGGATAAAATTCAGCACCCATATGCACATCTGGTTCATACACACTATTTTTGCATGTCCTGGTGGTACCCCTGAATCTTTCCCATTTGTATCCAGTTTGATAGGCCCACAATCGCAAGAGAGCTCCCCCAGGAATGCAGATTTGGTGCTCCTGAGATAAACACTCGGTGTGCATCAAGAATGTGGACGCCCCAATTGGTTAACTTGTAGTCCTTAGACAGTATCCCCTTCAGCCTTTTTGCCCAGGTCTTGGCTGGTGGCAGCACTTATTCTAGTGTCCATGATTCAGTCACTTGGTGGCCTAGGTGCCAGCATATATGAATTAAGGGCCGGATTTACTAACAAGGGGTGCATCGCAGGGCAGCAATTAATGTTGTGGCACTGCGTTGTTCACCTAGAGAAAACAAAACTACATCATATCTTCAAAGGAATGGCACAGTTCTGGTCTCCCCTTGCGCTGGCACACTTTGTGCTGCTTAGCGCCAATGAAGGCACCCTTGCACCATAGTGCAAGAGTCTACATTATGGTCAGGATAGATATTGTGCAGAAAGGGGTGCCTTCTGTATAAAAAGTATCTTTTAAGGCTATTTACTCTTTGTACGGTTAATATAGAATGAAGCACAAGAATGATGCACATATGCAAAGAGGATATAACGAGGACAATACAGGTTTTTCTCCTCGATTCGCCAGCCTCTGGCAGGCATACCATTTTGGCTCAAATCCTTGTCTGCAAGTCTTTGTAGATATGAGTTTACGTCAAGATCCATGGATGGATGCATGAGAACACCCATGAGCCACCCATGGAATGCCTCCCTGATGCAAAGTAATGCAAGGCAGCACAATGCACTCCCTTGTATTACTTTTTTCTTTTACAAAGCAATGCAAATAGCCATTTGTGTTGCTTTGTAAATGCCAAAAATATTTTTGTATAGGGTTTGCATTAAAAAGGTAACGCAAACCCAGCAAAAAACCCTTGTAAATCTGGGCCTAAGCCTATAGCCTTGGGAAAAACTGATCCAGCGCAACCCCTAATTCCTGATCCAGGGACCAGGAAAATCTCTTCACACATAAACCACTTACCAAACAACGGGGCCCATCACACATTACCCATAAATGATCCCTGAAGACGGGCGCTGGATTTAGGGGGTTTAATTTGTCAGTTTGTTATGTACTATACTTCACATTAATAACGTTTATATATTCCTAGCAATTCTTAATTTCAACTGTCCTCTTTTGGTCGATGGACCATTAGTTGATGAGTTGATGGTGACTATGATTAACTAAACAGTTTAATACTGTAACTAAATAACCACAGAGTTGTTTATTCGGTTAATAATTTTATCTTATTGAAATTAAATGCTCATAATTCATATTGTCAGTGCACACACAAGATCACATATAAGAGAACAATTTATCAAGCAATGTAATCAAAATGAATCATTTGCATCGACATCAAAGCGTGCGTAGGAAATGGGGAAGAGAAGGTACAGCATAAATACTTTGCAGAAATATATTGCAAATTTAAAGCATTTAAGGAGGGTGATACCCACCAAAGATTCAGGAAAACCCCTTCCTTGGCCGAGGTTGTGGCAAGGGGTCCCCAGAGATAGGCTCAGAGGACAAAGTGAACAGGACAGATGCAGCTAAGTCTTGCAATAAAACTGGCAGACAAAAAGATAATCTCCCAATTTCTATCTACCTTTGATCTAGTCCTCCTCGGACGCAGTCTCCTCCCAAGCACTCCCGCAACGTTCTCGTACCTAAGGTGCTCTCTGACTCTGTGCTGGTCCGCTCTCTCTGTCTTGGTGCGCTTCCCTCTCGATGTTCTAGATGTTCTCTGCGTTCTCTCTCTCGATGCTCTGACACACCCCTAATTGGGATATCAATTATACCCTAATGCCTAGCTCACTATCTTACAATGTTGCAGTGTCAGTAGAAACTCGGCCTGTGATTGGTTGTCACGAATCATGTTAGGGTCTCCTCATCCAGTTCTCCCCGCAAATCCATCCCATACCGGTTTTAACAAAGGAAGTATTAAGGATAAATACATTTGTATACTACTAATATCAATAGTTATACATTTTGCAACATTCTCGTATTATGACATCCGCTTCACATTCAAATTGCACATAGCGATGGCAGTTCCCACAGTCGCTGTCGCGTCTTGGCACGTAAACAATAGGACACAGGTCAACATGGCCTTCACACGGATTACATCAGCTGGTGCACTCTGCAGTTCGTAAGCAGGCAAAACATTTGGCGCATGCGTCTTCCGTACAGACCAAGACAACCACATGCTGGTTCGGACAAGAGGCCATTTTCATGCAGGCCCAATCTCGTACTAAAGTAAATAAACACAAAGGAATATTAATTCATGAAATAAAACCCATTATGTTTACCTCCCACCATACTAATACCCTGTATTAATTAATTCCTAGTGAACGCTATTAATTTAAAGCAACTTTTCGTTATTTGTGCACAACATGCAAATGTGCAATGTACAACATAGCATAAACATGCATTTGTATGATTTTTCAAAGCGCAAACAGTTAATACGTGCTCATGCCATCATGGTTTAGTATATTAGGTAAAAAGTGTTTGTCCCATGTGTGAATGTGTGTATTCAGGGTTGGTTAATCCATGCAGTCAATACATTATTATGGGGTTACTTAATTTCATGAGGATGTATTTTTTGCAAACCTCACTCCATCAATCCCCCCTTTGATGGTTTACCATCATAAAATCCCTAAACATACGGTTTACCAAGTTATATAGCTGTTATTTTGTCTTCCGGCCCTTGCTCCTTATATTTTACGTACAATTTTTCTTTAAAATCTTCCAATTCTATCTCATCTATCTCTCTTTTCCTTTCTTTACGTTCCTTACTTAATTTTGTTTCTTCCTTTTCTTTGAGTCTTTTCTTCACACAAACATAAGTCATTCTTATTGTGAATATCATAACAGCTACAGAAACTATTGGTACTATTATTTTTCCTACTAAGGAACTACCTATAGAAGAAACCCAATTGCTTATAGCAGAGAAACCTTTACTTAGTCTCTCCCAGACACCGTCAACCTCTAGTTGTGTTACTTCCTTATGCAACTCTGTGATATTCTGAATGTATCCTTTCAGATTCTTACTCTTATCTGGAATGTAAGTGCAACAATGTCGAACCTTCAGCATTCCACAGACTCCACCCTCTTTTGCCAGTAATATATCAAGGGCAAATCGATTTTGCATAACCATAGATCTCATTGCAATCATTTCAGTGTCAATAATCAGGAATCCTCCAGCAGTATCCGTTGATAAACGATCAACCACTGTGGACAGTTGTCGAATTTTATATGCATTCAGTGTAACTCCAACTCCAGGTATCAATGCTCCAAATATATCACCTACAATTTCTGAAAAACTTTCTCTTTTTACACGTGTTAGTCCTTGTTTTACTTCATGGATTCCATTTGTACTTTTGTCTACATGGTAGACTTTTGGAAAGACAATCCCAAGATAACAAGCTCCATACCAGTGATCTGGTAGCCGATAATAGGCTTTCCTCCCACAGACATAATATATACCTGGCAAGACAGGGTCAGTTCCTCCCTTTAATCCCTAACCACCAATAATTTTATAGGTATCGTCACATTCACTGGAACCAATGAAGTAATTGTTGTAGTTAGTCTTTTCCCTACATAAGCATAATTTTCCCTTCTGAGACCAATCCATGGCCATTGCAGCATAAGTCTCGCCTTTGTCATAGTTGCCTTCTCTGAAAACCCAAGGTGGTGTCTGTAATTTTTCTTCAACAGCTTTTCTCTGAAACTTAGTCCTTCTCTCTTCCACCATCTCTAAAAAGATCTTCTCTTCCTTCTTCAATCTACATGTTAAATTATTTTTATTAGCGTATTCTATATCTAAAGGCTTTGTTGTCAGGAAAAAATCTCCCATGACATGTGCAAGAGCTATCTTATTTAGCTCAGGTATTACAGGGACTTTAGAAAAGATTGTATCTACATTGGAATAATAGTAATCCAGTTTACCTGTTCTATACAACAAACTTGATAAGACACTACAAGTTACACCATAGGTCAAAGGAAGGTGATGGTAGGTTACACCTTCTGAAACAGACAATGGTAACTGTATACACGCATACCAGTCACTCACATCCATTGTTTCCACATACTCGTAGAGTAACTTAGTGAAAACATTCAGGGAAAAATTAGTAACTGATCTATTGTAATGCAAACTACTAGCATCTATTTGATTCAGGTGAGTAATAGGAGTTTGCTTAAGGTCAGTGTCTACTTTTGGACTTGTCAAATTGTTAGGGCGAGGTGTATCTTCTTTTATCAGATGTAAAGGTATTACTATTGTTAATATCACCCAAAACACTATCAGTATACGAAATAGACAAAAACAAGCATTATAACACCTACGCATAAAACTACATCTGGGTCTTGTTACTTGTATATCTGCCACAGTAATATTAATCTTAATAAAGTTCTAATGGATTTTCTAAAAAATCTATTTCAAATATTTCTAAAAAAAAAAAAAAATGTAGTGTGATCCCACACTTCAAAAGCTTTCCTCTTTACCCCTTCTTTTATTTTAACTAATCCAATTTTTTTCAGGACGTCTTCTGGATCTTCAGAAATTTCTTCAGTCAACAACGTGGCACCTTTGTTTGTTTACAGTCTCTTAAGGTGGATTTAGATCACTCTTTTCTTCTTGCTCGTTGTCAGTGCTGTTTCTTTCTTTGTTTAAATCTTCTTCTTCAATCTCCTCCAACACTATGTAGATCCAGTCAGGTGACTTGAACTTTTGTTTGGTTTTCTCACTCTCTTTGGTCGCAGCACTGATTCGTCATCTGACTCTCCCTGTTCTATCTGACTTGAAACTTCATTTATCTGTTCTGGCCTATTCTTGGGTCTTCCTTTCACCACCCTGTATTTTAGTCTTTTAACTCTGCTTGGCCAATGGTCGTCTTTCTTTGCCCTCTTTGGTTGTACTTCTTATTCTTCTTTGTTCAATTTGTACCTTCGTTTCTTTGCACCTACTCTGAGTTTGTTTTCTTCTTCATTTTCTTTTTCTTCTTCTTCTTCTTCTGTATTTCTTTCACCTATCTCCTTTCTACACTTTCCCTCTTCAACTAAAATTTTCCTTCCTTCTTGTTCAACAGCAATTTCCTCAGTCCCAGTAGCTGGTGCCCACCCTACTTGGCTTGTGCTAAGCAATTCATCATCAAACCGCTCTTCAGAGTCTTTTGGTTTAGGCTCACCGGTTTCAAAGTCTATTGCTCTAGCCTCACCAGTCTCTTGTACTTCGGCTTCTGATTCCGAGCTTGGACTTGAGATCTCCAGATGCCGCTCTACTCGTTTTTCAAGTGAACTTGGGACTCGCTGAGTATGGCTGGCATGGATCCAATTTGGTAAACCAGCACACTTTACTGCTGTAGTCGTCACCAATATGACCTGATATGGTCCTTCCCAGCGGGGCTCTAGGCAAGTTTTTCTTCTATGCCTTTTCACATGAACCCACTCACCAGGGCTCAGGTCATGGGCTTGAGTCTGCTGGGTGGTGGTCGCGTCTGCTCCAACCTGATGAAACACAGAACGTACCACATCAGCCAATCCTTTGAAATAGTCAAGGATGAGATCATCAGATGTATTTATCAATATGTTGGCAGGTATAAATGCTTGCCTCATTGCTCTTCCCATCAAGATCTCATGTGGACTCAATCCTGTCTTTTTGTCAGGAATGCTTCTGAGACTCATCAAAACTAGGGGTAAAGCGTCAGGCCAATTCAGTGCTGTGGATTTACACACTTTGCCTAACCTGTTCTTGATTGTGCCATTTATCTGCTCTACTATTCCAGAAGCCTCTGGACAATAGGCACAATGAAGTTTTGGTTGAATGCTCAATGCCTCACAAATCAGTTTGATTGTTTCACTAGTAAAGTGTGTCCCTCTATCTGTTTCCATAGTCACTGGAAAACCATATCTAGGAATGTATTCCCTCAACAGAAGTTTTGCCACTGTCAAACTATCATTCCTCCTTGTGGGATAGGCTTCCACCCAACGGGAAAACAAACACACAATTACTAACACATACTTGAGCTTATTACACGGGGAAATTCAATAAAATCGAGTTGTAGTCTGGTAAAAGGACCTCCTGCTCTCCCAATTGTTCCCAGACTAACTATTGTTTTACTTCCTGGGTTTTGCTGTTGACACGTCAGGCATCTTTGGCAGAGACTTTCTGCAATAGTCCTGAACATGGTATTAAACCACGTTTGTTTGAATGATCTGACCATAGCATCTCGGCCGATGTGTGTCATCCCATGATACATCCTTGCCATATGAGAAAGAAAACTATCTGGCATGACTGGTCTCCCATCAATGTACACCCATACATCATCATCTGCTCATCTCCTACATCCTGCCTTTTCCCATTCCTGTTTCTCCTCTTCACCTGCCTCTTCCTGCAATTGTCTCACTTCATCCCATGTTTCAATGGTGTTAGTAAACATAAGTTGACAAACCGTATTTTCTTTTGTTTTTCCCCGATTTATGGAAGTCCGAGTCTTTGCACAATATTGTGCGACTTGGTCAGCAAATCTGTTGCCTTGAGTCACATAATCATCTCCTGACTTATGTGCGGCACATTTGACCACTGCAATTCGTTCTGGCAATTGTAATGCTTCAAGCAATTCCTTTACAAACTGACTATTCCTGATGGGGGACCCCGAAGAGGTCAGAAATCCCCTCTGCATCCATAGTTCTCCAAAGTCATGCACAATGCCAAAACCATATTGGCTATCGGTAATTGTAGTAACCTTCTGACAATTTCCCAATTTACAGGCTCGATTTAGAGCCACCAATTTGGCGACTTGTGCAGATTTTACCCCTTTTAGACAGGATGCTTCCAGGATTGCCGCTACAGTACAGACGGCATAGGCAGAACTCAACACACCTGTTTCAGTTCGTAAACATGAACCATCAACAAACAACACACAATCAGATTCTTCAAGAGGAACATCCTTAATATCAGGACGGGGCTTTGTGCAAAATTCAGTCACATTCAAACAATCATGTTCTGCTTCATCCCTCACTTCTTCATCCCAAGCATCTGACAAGAAAGTGGAAGGATTCACAGTTGTACATCTCACTATTGTCACGTTTTCTGCACCCATAATCACTCTCTCATACCTAGTCAGCCAACTATAGGTAAGGTGCTGAGTCTGTGTTCTTGTTAAAAGGATCTCAACTGAATGTGGCACATACACTCTCACAGGATGACCCATTATGATCCCTTCACTCTGTTCGAGACACACACAAATGTAGCAGCTACTGCTTTCAAACATCCAGGTAATGCGGCAGCTACTGAATCTAAAGTAGCAGAAAAATATGCCACAGGTCGTCTCGCCATTCCATGTCTCTGAGTTAAAACTGCAAGCGCACACCCATCTCTTTCGCTGCAATATAATGCAAAATCTTTTGAATAATCAGGCATCCCCAATGCAGGTGCCTGACACAGACTGTCTTTCAATTTAACAAAATCTTCCATGCTCTCTTCATCCAATTTAATTGGGTCTTTCACATCATTCCTTGTCAGCCTCTGTAGAGGTTTTGCCATCAGTGAAAAACCACTGACCCACTGTCTACAATATCCAACCACTCCCAAGAACATTCGCACTTCTCTTTGAGTTGTGGGTGGTTTCATGTCTTTGATCACACGAATACGCTCTGATGTTACCTTTCTGACTCCCTTCTCAATCTTGTGACCTAAGTATTGGACTTCTGCTGACAGAATTGTAATTTTGCAGGGGACACTTTATGTCCACCTTCTGCCAAATGGTTCAGTAAAGCAATAGTGTCTGCAATACAGGCTTCTCGAGTCTTTGATGCCACCAGTAGGTCATCAATATACTGAACCAGAACTGACCCTCCAGACATTTTCAAATCTTCCAGACACTTTTTCAAGATCTGGTTAAAAATTGAAGGACTCTCAGTATACCCTTGAGGAACTCTGCACCATGCCAAAATACGGTCTCCAAACCGGAAAGCAGATAAATACTGGCTATCCGGATGCAAGGGAATCGAAAAGAATGCATGACACAAATCAATCACGGTATACCATTCCGCATCATGTGGGATTTGATAGAGAATCACTGCTGGGTTTGGCACAACTGGGCAACAAGGCACAACAATTTTATTCACCTTTCTCAAATCTTGCACTATTCTATAGGTTCCGTTTGGCTTTTTCAGTCCCATAATAGGTGAATTACAAGGACTGCTCATTATTTCTTTTAAAATTCCTTTCTCAATCATTTGATCAATTACAGGAGCTATTCCTTCTATTACTTCTGGCTTCATTTTATACTGTGGTGTATTTGGATAGTTAGCACCGTCTTTCACTGTAATTTTAATCGGGTCTACTTTTCTCATTAACCCAATCTCTTGTCCTGTGAAATCCCACACATCCGAATTCACTACCTTCATCAATTCTTCAGGCACACTTTTATCTGTAAGAAGCAAAAATAACTCATTCACTTCTGTCCCTTGCTTTGCTAGCACCATTTTAAAAGCGACATCCTCATCAGGTGTCTGGAATGCAATACCATCCGGTGTGCAGTAAATAGTGCAGTTCATCTTGCACAACAAGTCTCTCCCTAACAAATTTACCGGACTCGAGTCACACACTACGAACCGATGCATGTCTTTAAATGGACCCATATGCACTTCAATTGGTTTAGTAACTGGAGTATTAATCTGTTTATTTGAGACTCCTACTACTTGGATAGTTTCTCCCGAGAGGTGTAGGTTTGGAATTTCTGCTGCTCTCACAGTAGAATGGGTAGCACCAGTGTCCACAAGAAAGGTGATATCATTACCTTCCACTTTTCCGTCAACAAATGGACCTGACTGATCTACCTCTAGAGTAGCGCCAAGCACGCACTCTTCCTCACCCCTCAGAAAGCGTCATTGATTCGACTCAACATCACTTCCATCACATTGCATCCAAAATTGGGGAATCACATTCGTGTTAGTATTTTAACCAACCTGGTCTCCTCTGTGGAACCCTGTATCCGCACTGTATCTTTGAGCATTTACATTGTGTGGCAAAGGTGGTTGCGGGACCTGATACTGGGTAGTAACTACCTGCTGCTGCGGTGGCTGTTGCACATCTACCTCACTCTGCACCAGTGGGGTTAAAATTTGATTTCCTCCATTAGTCCTCTGCACTGATCTACACTCATTCTTCCAGTGTCCATACTTTCCGCACGCATGACAAGGAAATTTCTTTTTCGCCTCTTCCCTGCTCATTTGTCCCCTACCTCTACCTCCACTGGGTCTTTGAGCATTCTGACTAACTGTTCCCATTTGGGTTGTGGGCTGAGAGTTCAACTGGGCTTCCTGCTGCTCTGCTACCTTTACTTGCGCCCACATCATTTTTTCTTTTAATTTGCGATGGCGAGACTCAATGTCATCGCTGCAATATTTTGCATACCTTAGGATCTCATCAATTATCTTGGCCTGCCAACACAACATGTGTTGCTGTATCATCTGACTAATCTCAGGTCTCAATCCGTACACAAATCTATACACAAAATGACCCATATCCTTGTCTCCAATATTCTCAAAACCACTATACTGCTTAAAAACCTGTAACAATCTCTCATAATATGCATGCACAGACTCTTTCGGCTCTTGGGTGGTTCTATCTATTTTTACCCAATCAGTTTCCTTAGGGAAATTTTACTTTTTAAAAAGTAATCACCTGATTGTACTTTTTCATCACCTCATCAGAAGGTGCTCCTGTTTTAGGATCTCTGGGATATTTCTCTTTTGGCCAATCTACTGTAATCTTACATTCAGTCCATAAATCTGCAGGGACAACAATTTCAAATAATCCATCTAAATCTTTCAGCAACACTTTCGAGACTTTCACAAACCTCTCAACTTGTTTGTACCATTCCACTGGCTTTTCTCTCAACCTGGGAAACTCATTTGTAAAAGACAATATATCCTGTCTAGACCACGGAACATGCACGTAACCTCCTCCTGGAACTTCTCTCATGGGACATTCAAGAGCTACATTTTCTGCTTCTCTTACTGGATGTAAATATATTTCCTTTGCAGCTGTTTCTTCTTACTTCCTCATCCATCTACCCTTCCATCTCTCCACGTCTCCCCATTTTCTCAACACAACCATTAACTCTTTTATCTGCAATCGTCTACCAGATGTATTCATATTTTCTATATCCTTTTCAGTAAAATCCACTCTATGGAGTCGATTCCGATCTGGGTCGGAAAGCACTCCATCTAACCTGGGCTTCTATTGGAATTCTATAACGCATATTAGCAAGCCCATTATCGCCGTTTTAGCGGCAGTTTCCTGCCGCTAAAACGGCGATAATTTTAACGTGGGTCTTGCTAATATGCCCCATAGTTTTTCACTTTAAAGAATGTTCCTTTCAATACGGGCAAGTATAACAATTCCGCTATCCTTCCCTTCATCCAAGCTAGTGGAGGACCTGTTACTTCTTTAGGGATAAAGCCAAAGTTTCACAAGAGGACCTTTTGTTGAAAAGGAGGTCTCGCTACTCTTCTGGGGATAAGGCCAAAGTTTCACAGGTGGACCCTTCGCTATCTCACTTCTTTTCTACATACATGCTAAGTAGTCCCTAAGATAACACCTGGATCACTAATTAAACAGACAATGCACCTATTCCCGTGTGATTTCACTTCTCACACTTTATTTCTGCCTTATTTCAGGCTAACTTTAACTGCCGGCTTCCCAGATACTTTTCTGTACCTGTGTTCCAAAAACTACATAGAAACACGACACTAACTCACTTTACATAGAATGTTAAACATATAATCAATAATCAATAAATCACCAAACAAACTAATCAATAATAACCATCACTCTGCTACCAGAAAAACTGATCCAGCGCAACTCCTAATTCATGATCCAGGGACCAGGAAAATCTCTTCACACATAAAACTCTTACCAAACAGCGGGGCCCATCACACATTACCCATAAATGATCTCTGAAGATGGGCGCTGGATTTAGGGGGTTTAATTTGTCAGTTTGTTATGTACTATACTATACTTCACATTAATAACGTTTATATATTCCTAGCTATTCTTAATTTCAACTGTCCTCTTTTGGTCGATGGACCATTAGTTGACGAGTTGATGGTGACTATGATTAACTAAACAGTTTAATACTTTAGCTAAATAACCACAGAGTCGTTTATTCGGTTAATAATTTTATCTTATTGAAATTAAATGCTCATAATTCAGATTGTCAGTGCACACACAAGATCACATATAAGAGAACAATTTATCAAGCAATGTAATCAAAATTAATCATTTGCATCGACATCAAAGCGTGCGTAGGAAATGGGGAAGAGAAGGTACAGCATAAATACTTTGCAGAAATATATTGCAAATTTAAAGCATTTAAGGAGGGTGATACCCACCAAAGAATCAGGAAAACCACTTCCTTGGCCGAGGTTGTGGCAAGGGGTCCCCAGTGATAGGCTCAGAGGACAAAGTTAACAGGACAGACGCAGCTAAGTCTTGCAATAAAACTGGCAGACAAAAAGATAATCTCCCAATTTCTATCTACCTTTGATCTAGTCCTCCTCGGACGCAGTCTCCTCCCAAGCACTCCCGCAACATTCTCGTACCTAAGGTGCTCTCTGACTCTGTGCTGGTCCGCTCTCTCTGTCTTGGTGCGCTTCCCTCTCGATGTTCTAGATGTTCTCTGCGTTCTCTCTCTCGATGCTCTGACACACCCCTAATTGGGATATCAATTATACCCTAATGCCTAGCTCACTATCTTACAATGTTGCAGTGTCAGTAGAAACTCGGCCTGTAATTGGTTGTCACGAATCATGTTAGGGTCTCCTCATCCAGTTCTCCCCGCAAATCCATCCCATACCGGTTTTAACAAAAGAAGTATTAAGGATAAATACATTTGTATACTACTAATATCAATAGTTATACATTTTGCAACATTCTCGTATTATGACATCCGCTTCACATTCAAATTGCACGTAGCGATGGCAGTTCCCACAGTCGCTGTCGCGTCTTGGCACGTAAACAGTAGGACACAGGTCAACATGGCCTTCACACGGATTACATCAGCTGGTGCACTCTGCAGTTCGTAAGCAGGAAAAACATTTGGCGCATGCGTCTTCCGTACAGACCAAGACAACCACATGCTGGTTCGGACAAGAGGCCTTTTCATGCAGGCCCAATCTCGTACTAAAGTAAATAAACACAAAGGAATATTAATTCAGGAAATAAAACCCATTATGTTTACCTCCCACCATACTAATACCCTGTATTAACTAATTCCTAGCGAACGCTATTAATTTAAAGCAACTTTTTCGTTATTTGTGCACAACATGCAAATGTGCAATGTACAACATAGCATAAACATGCATTTGTACGATTTTTCAAAGCGCAAACAGTTAATACATGCTCGTGCCATCATGGTTTAGTATATTAGGTAAAATGTGTTTGCCCCATGTGTGAATGTGTGTATTCAGGGTTGGTTAATCCATGCAGTCAATACATTATTATGGGGTTACTTCATTTCATGAGGATGTATTTTCTGCAAACCTCACTCCATCAGGGCAGACTGGGCCCTTTTGCATTTTTTTATGGTTGTGCATGCCCACAAAATGCTCATTGGTTCTGATCACTAAAATCTTCAGTGCACCTCATTATATGGTTACTCTTAAGTAATTGTAAACATATTTCTAGTATAAACAGTAAGTGAAAGATAGAAACTGTCTGCTGTGCACAGTGGAAGAACAAGGACAGTGGTATCACTCTGTTCTTCCTCCTCTCTCAGCTTTATTGTCGCCCTTTCCTGTCAGAGGGAATCACAGACAGATCCCTGCCAGAGCAGTGCCTTCAAGTCCTGTAAGTAGCAACCACAGAGTGTATTCTGAGAGCAGGGCTAGGCATTCTCTCCCCATAAGCCCCTCTGAGGAGGAAAAGTCTTACCAAGGTGTAGTACCAAAATATAAAAGAATGAATTAATGGATTATAGCATTTTTTAGGCACACTCAATTTAGCGATCTGGCAGGAATATTGTTGTAAAAATATTTGATATAAATGTTGTGTCCTAAATACGTTTTTACAAAAAGATTGCACCATTAGACTTAAGACTAGAAATCTACACCCATTAGGAATATATTTTGTAATGTGCTGTATGGTGCCACTCCCTTTGCAAAAATTTACTTGTTACCTTTCAAGTAATTATTGCTGTATTCATGTGTTAAATCAGCACTAAATGGGGTAAAGCTATTACCTAGACAGTTTTAAAATGTGTCAAAAAGGCAAGATAGTAAAAAATTGTGCTACAGAATGTTCCACTTAATTTGCCTTTTCTGGCTTCATAATTTAGTCAGCCCTGCCACATAATTTAGTTCCCCAATTCCAGCGGCCCTGAATATGTCACATGAAGTTGTGGCAAGTAAACAATTAAATGCATTGAAGGAAAACAACAAAGAGAGTCAAATGATGGGATTGAATAAGCATCAGCATCGCTATTGGGTTTGCAATAGAATTAACAATAAACGAAAATTGAGAGGCACTAAAAGAAGTCATAATGTTATCAGTGACAGGCGACACAGAATATGTGCAACTTTTTTATTTTCCTGTCAGCCAACATGAACATAGTGCTCTAAAACCTTAAACTCCACATAAGGGAAAACCATTGTCCAGGAATTTTTCTAATAACCTATGATGAAATTAGGTGGCATATAGCAATAATTATCTGCCATTTGTTCACAGTTGGTATTGGATCTGGACCTCTTTGCAGGGTCACCTCCAAACTCTTTACCTTCCCACCTCCTGTTTTCTAAACCCGTTTTGTTGGCTTTTACGGCTCAGTCTTTACCACTGCTAAAAAGTGCTAAAGTGCTTGTACTTTCTCTGTTAAACATGGTCAAATTGGCTTACACCCAACTGGCCTATTTAATTTATTGTAAGACCCTAGTAAAATGGTACTACACTTACCCAGGGCCTATAAATTAAATGCTACTATTAGGCTTGCAGCATTTATTGTGCTCCTCCCACTTAAGTAGGCCTTTAAAACATGTCAGAGGCCTGCCATTGCATCCTAAGTGTTCAGTTTTAAACTGCCATATTGACCTGGCAAAGTAGACCTTTTGCCAGGCTAAACCTTCCATTTTAATACATATAAGTCAACCCTAGGATATGCTCTAAGCTTCCCATAGGGAAGAGCGCATTGTATTAAAAAAGTTGGACATGTTCTTTTAAGTTTTACATGTCCTGGTAATGAAAAACTCTCAAATTACATTTTCAATATTGCAATGGCTACCTCTCCCATAGGATAATATTGAGTCACCTTATTACAATTAATAAGTGATAACTTTTGTTTTGTAGCTTTTAGGAATATCATGTTTGGTGTCTGAAATCTTTTAATTTTAAACTCTCTTTAATGGTAAGTCAGATTTTAAGTCACAATTCTGAAAATGCCACTTTTCAGAAAGTTGGCATTTTATTGTCCTGACTATTTGGTGCCTGTATCCTTGGCTACATGTCTAAGTGTAGTTGAACGTTGTGTATTCCTCCCAGAAAATATCACAATAGAGGGTCTGGGTGTTGGCAGGATGGGCCATCTGAATTGATGGGGGCGGGGATTTGTCACCTACCACACTTGCACTTCAAAGGCACTGGCTCAGCTCACCCACAAAGGACTTCACACTAGCTATTGTGCTCCAGACAGACTGGGACTAGAGTAGGGAGGAATTCCAGACACTTCTGTGGGGGGGCAACTCCAGAGGTGTCTCCCATTTTAAAGGTGGCACCAAGTATAAAAATGGGACCACTCTTCGGTACACTCTTGGACCAGTGGATACTACAGAAGAAGGGCTCCCAACTGCCAAAGGAATACCCTGCTGCCTGAGGCCTGCCCTGCTGTCTGAGAAGGAAGACTGGATCTGCACCCTTCATCACAGGCTAACATGACTCCAAGGGTCAGCAGACTGACCTCCTGTTCTGAGCTACAGGGACACAACAAGCTCCAGAGGCCTCTATGCAAGAGCCCAGCTGACCTTCTGCAACTGAACCTGCCTGGACCTGCAACTGGACTTGCCTGAGCCCTGCTGGCCTCTGCTGGAGTGGGTTCCTGATCCTCAAGGGGTGCCTCCCTTGTCCTGGACCCTAGGTGTGGCATCAGTTGGTCTCCTCCTTGAAGCAAGAAGAAGAGTTTCTGACTTTTTGGGCTCTTCACAAATGGGCCAGTTTGTGTCAAAAACTTGCAGCCCGCACCCACCAACGAGAAGCTCCGGGGAACTCAGCTCGTCACGCTACAGCAACCGGCAGCAATGATCGTCAACGTTATGTCGTGTAGTTCCTATATTACCTACACAGGATCTGCGCGTTTTGGATAACATAAACTATGGGATTGGTGGCGGACGAATTCCATGCCCCCCCACGGGATACGGAGGCCTGTCTGTATTAGCTAGCTCACAGTGCCACAGAAGTCTCCTCTTATCAGGGAGAGAACAGTTCTTGGCAACCTCAGAACATGACAACCCTGATCCCCCAGGATCATGGAAACAATATACTACCTTTCGCTCAGTCACTCGTGCTTACTTAGTTTGTCTCAGAGAGATACACAGAATAAACAGGCTGGGCGTTTCAATAAGTATTTATTGAACAGTTGTTATTCTAGTGTAGAACAGATGAGCTGCAACAACCGTTAGACAGTAGCAGAGATATATGATTAGCAATACTATGAAAGTAAAAGTATGGTATAGTTCTACCATCTTGCAGAAATCATGAATATATACAAGTACATAAAACACATGATAAAAAGTGCGTACTCCTACGATGTCTCCCTAACTAGATGTACCTAAATGTACCTAGGATCTGTGTAGGTGTTATGCCAAGAATCCCTCTAGGATCTAGTCCACCCCATTACCTGAGAGTTAGAGAATATGGGACCCCGTCCTGGTCTCGAGCTGGACACCCCTCGAGGGATGTTAGACCACTGCTATCTGGAGCGTCTGCATGCAGGAACCTCAGCATCTCTGGTCAGTGTGTCAGCCGGGAAGTCACGGTCTCCTCTATCTTCCTAAGCAAGATGTGTTGTATATATACCCATAGGTCTCCCCAGGGGTACTACCTTGCTGTGTTACTGTGTCGGCCTAAAGGATCACTATAAGCATTATAAAGCCATGTATGCCCAGAAAATGAAAGGAATGTCAATTTAGTTAGTTGGTTCCAAATTTGAGCTTTGTTTAAAAAAGGACACATTTTTTCCCAGCACCCGACGAGCCAAATGAGTTCAAATGTTTATGTGTCCTGGCTGGTAGAAGCAACATTTTCATTGCTTGCTTCCGCAGTAGACGGCCCCTGTAGCACCTCGCAGAGCACATCAATTGAGCACAGATGTTTCACGCTGTCCACAGCCGGTGCTGGGGCAGCTTGTGCGACGTCCAAAGCCTGGGTGTCAGAGGAGGAGCCGGTGTTCATACCAACAGGTGAAGTTACTACCCATGGTGGCTCAAGGAATGCCGCCATCAACATTGGAATACGCTGAGGACACTGCAGAACATGGGCCGTTATCGGGTCCAGTAACGCATTCAAGTCCGGATGCGCATATGATGGGAGTGTCAAACACAGGTCTAACACGCATTCTTCTCCACAAAACAGGCATCGGAGGACAGGTAAGATGCAGTCTATCCAGACCGGTCGAAATGACAAGAACCAAGATTCACTTAGTTCTCTTAGGCGAGGCATGCCTAGAAGTTGTACCATGCGGTCACGGTATTTACGCTCCAGGAGTGTTCTTTCCATCACCTTGGTTACTGGGACGTCCATTGCGTAGCAAATAGAAAACAATCAGGATACCTGCTATTAGAAACAGGATGAGCGGAAGTCCTCCAAAGATGCTTCCGAATACGGAGTGTATGAAGTTTGGTATAACTCCAAGTACCGTCTGAAAGGTGCTCAGAAGTCCAGAACCTATGGTCTTAAATAGGTGGACAATGCCCGTCGTATCAGACATGTTAAAGATACGATTTACCAATTCTGCGAAATGGAAAGGGCAGTTAGTATGAATGAGCACCTGTATCTCTGCTGAAGACCTTGCAAGTTGAAGATCAAAAGTCTCTCGGGCGGAGGTTAAGGGCACAGACTTCTGTAGAAGCATGGCTTTCATTCTGCTTAGAGTATCAAACCGTATTAAGAAAACATTCAGTGAAGGCCATAACGGCGCCTCCCTGACTGTATGTGTCGGTGGAAACAATACTTGCATACAACAAGTAACCCTGGAGCTCACGGTTACCAGATATGCGATGCCCGGGAGCATGCCACAGCAGCCTTGACTGTTCAGCATCAAGTAACTTTCATTTGAAAGTAGCCTGAATGCTGGAGTAATCACTGCTGCTTGGGCACCCTTCAAATGACAGGACAGGTTAGCTACAGAACCATTACAAGCTCCGTGCAACATTATATCCTGGCATATGAGTGATCCACTTAAAGCATTCTCGCAGTTTGTACCGCTCAGAAACACTTCTCGATCCCCACTCCGGCATCGAAATCTGTATGGTAATACCCATGATTCCTTGATGTATTCTTTACCCATTTCTCCATATCTGCCTGCCTGCTTTTGTTCAAGGCAATATTGAACCAGAAAAGTAGTGACCGGTAGAGTTATGTGGCCATGAATTAGCCATTCTGTGGATGGAGATTCTGCCACTGTGAACGGTAATCTATCCAGTTTTTCGATACGCAGCATTGTATATTTTGCTCCCCCTTGTGCCATTTCTATCTGTTTATCTGTTAGATTGTATTCAGAAAACAGAGACGGGCTGTTGCTAAAACGCCAAGGCATGTAGCCTGCATGCAAAGATTGCAGCGTTCAGCTTAACAACATAATAGAACGTAACTGTGATTGCCCGTGTTGTAATAGGGCCAAATCTTGTTCCAGTATTTCTATAGCAGAAGATACAATGTTGCCTAAGGAATATATCCTGGAGGTCAATGTAGTTAACCCATTGTCTACCACTGCTGGAGATTTTTCTAGATTTATACGGTCTATTTCCCGTAGTCTCTCTGCGGCCTCTTGTTGGGATATTTTCCAAATTTCATTGTAGACAGCATAATAGAAACGTTTCTGATGTGGCTTCCTGGGACCCATTAGAAAATCCCTACGATCCACATCCTGTGACAGTAAGGATAAGTGTTTTTTCACCTGTGTGAGTGTTAAGGTTTTTAGCCAATCGAGGCACAACTTCCCAACACTGAAGGATGTCACTACCCCTGGATGTTGTCTCTGTACATAACGTGGATCTGGCCTATGGATACTAAACCCTTCGGTTTTACCCATGAATCTTGCCTGACAACTATTAGTGTCTGTGGGGCAAATCAACCATTTTTTCCAATCGGGGTCTGATCTGTTGAATTGTATAATGTCATCTACTGTAATTTCTTCATGTGATGTTTTGTTGCCCTTGGTGTGTGATGGAGTCGGCAACCGAGGCATGTTCAAGGCTTTGTTCTTGGCTAGTCCAAGGCAAGACGTCTGTTGCACTGTCTCATTCAAAAACATGATTTGTTGAGGGATGAGGCATGCTCTGAACAAGGCTTCTGTCCCCTGTACCTGCCATTGATTTTAGGTCTATGGTGTCTTTCCACAAGTCGTAACCTTGTTCAGACAACTGGGCAATAAAGGAAGCAGAGTAAATCTGTTTGGTGTTTGTCAACATATTTTTCTGTGCTGATGTTGGTGCAACCTTATAATAGTATGAGGCTGGGTCAGACATATTAAACCCTGATAATATATGGAAATTTCTGTGTAAATGTTTTTGAACTGCCTTTCGGAGGTGTTGGACAATGTTCCCACTGGTGGTATGTGAACACATTTCTAGGATTAGCAGATTTATGCAAAAAGTGATGACCATAGTATTGATAACAATACATACTTTCAAAATCTGATGTGCTTTCCAATGTTTCACTATTAGAAAATGTTGCAGATTTTTCCAAATCAGATAACATGTTATTAACAGTTTCAAATTCCTAATGATCGGAAAATGTACTGGAGGTGCTGATATCACTCAATGACATTTTAAATAAATGAGGAATTCTTAAAATTTCAGTCGGACCAAATATATCGAAATCAACCTTGTTCCACACTATACCATCAGGTATAGGAACTGCTGTAATATTCACTGATGACAAGTCTCTTTGTTCTCGATGAGATGATTGGTGTGGTTTTAAAAGTAAGTTCACCTTTTGGGCTGCAGAGCTTTGTCGAATGTATTTCCCATTAATAAGCATACTAAAAACTATTACCAAGCCTACCCAGAAAAGAAAGAAAAGTATCCCGGTGATTATCCATAGTTCTACCCAGGGTGACACCAGGTAAGTCTTTTTAAGAAAGTGCATAAAGTCTTTAACTTGCCGTTTACGTAATTTTTTGGCTGGCGTCGTTTCCGGTTCGCTTGGATCCACAGAAAACGTATCAAAGTTTATGAAGTATCCAGAAGCAGTTCGATCAATTGTCGGAATTGCATCAGGATTTGTAGAAATCGTGGTTTGCTCTTGTCTAGGCATGTTGACGTAGACATCTGTATTTGGTCGAACAGCGATTTGATTTTGATTTTGAGTTTGAATTTGAACTTCAGGTTCAAGAGGAACTAGTTCCATAGCATTATTGCTTAGTCCTTCATTCCGTGTTGGAGGCTCTTCGAACGTGATGAGTCTTTCCGTTTGAACTTCTTGAATTTTAGCGAGAGGAGGGCGTCTGCTACTTTGGAGTCCACGTGACCTACTGCTTAGTATCGGCCACATAGTGTGGTTTGATTAGGTCAATTGAGACAAATCTTTTCTCCTTTTTTCCGGCAAGAGGTGGTGGAAGTACAGTTCTTGTTCCTATAATTGCTAGGACTGGTACAGGCTTTCTGTATGATGGCCCAAATTCTTTTTTGTCCGCTATTTTCTCTCTGACCAGATTCCTGACTTTTGGGATCCAGACAGGTCTTGCCGTGACTGATTTGACTTCCCCAGTGGCGGTCTGCTTCAGGTGGACATTACTTTGTTGTGTCCTGGATTCATTTAGATCCTGTAAAACAGCCAAACGATCATGGATGTCAAAAGGTTTTTCATCCGCCACTGTGCCTTCACAATCAAGATCAGGTACCCACATTCTCGTCCCAAATAGAACCTCATATTTAGTGACAGCCCCTAGAGAACTTCTTGGCATGTTGTTAAGTGCACGCTGAACTCCCTACAGATGTTTTACCCAACTTTCACCCGAGCCTAATACTCTAGCTGTTAAAGATTGCTTTAAGTCTCGGTTTTTTCTCTCCACTACCGAATTTCCCTCGGGATGGTACGGAGATGAGTACTGCAATGCTACACCGAATCCTTGCATGGCCTTCTTGTAAGCCCTAGAGCTAAACGCAGGGCCCTGGTCAGACTGTAATGTGCCAATTGCGTATGTCCCTATAAAGACTCGCAAATCTTTTATAACAGTTCGAGCGTCAGCCGAGCGCTGGGGCCACACCCATAGGAATCTCGGGCAGGAATCCACTGCAACCATGATATACTTGTAAGCCCCTTCACATTTTAAGGGGCCGCAGTGGTCCAGGTAAGTGCACGCAAATGGTCAGTCTGATGCTATCTAATAATGGGACCTGTGCTGGGCGAGCTACGGCGGCTCCATTTATCTGTTGACAGATATCGCAGTTTAAGACGAAGTCTTTGGTCTGCTTTGTTAATCCTGGCCACCAATAGCTTTGTTTCAGAAATGAAACTGTTGCTGCAGCTCCTGCATGTACAGAACCCATCCCTTCGTGTGCTGCTAGAATTAAACCTACCCTACGATCCATGTTTGGAATTACTCTATCCCCCACTCCAGGAATCTGATCAAATGGAATGTTATTGGCATCTAACTTGTAGGAGTACTTGAATGGAAACCTTTTTGGTACTGCTCCGCTGTTTTTGCGGGTTGCATTATTAGCTACCATAATCTCACCGTCTATTCTCATTTTAGAATGAGTGATTGCAGCTACGGAAGCCGTACGTACAGCCCCCTTTGCGGCTTCATCAGCCAATGAATTTTCTTCAACATGAACGCCATCACGCTGATGACTCAGTGTATGTATCACGTGAGCCCTCGGTAGTTCGGTTTTCAACTCCACTACCTGTTCCCATAGCATTTTATGCTTAATTGTGTCACCTTTTGCATCTTTGAACCCATTTTGAACCCAGTACTGCAAATATTTATTGTAAGACTGCACACAGTAAAAGGAATCGCACACAATTAGTGTGGGGAATTCCCGATCCATATTTACCAGTGCCAGTATCAGCGCTTTTAACTCTGCCAACTGTGCCGTGCAGTCTCCTAGAGACTGCATTTTTGTGCAACTTGGGAGGAACTTTCCATCCGCATGTGACCTTCAACGATTGCACATGCTGCGCTATATTGTTGCTTACTCCCTATGGCCGGTTGAGCAGATCCGTCAGTGTAAATTATATATTCATACTGATCTAGAGGCATTATTTCGTTTGGAAGAGGATATTTTTGTTCGTATTGCAGAAATGCTTGTGTCTTTAAATTTGGGTTGTACCTGTATTCTACATCTGTTGCAGTGAGAGAATTAGCCCATTGTATCCATCTCGGATGTAAAGCTTTAGCATTAGGAACGCTTGCCTTTGTCGCAGCCTCTAAGGCTGGCACTGGAGTCACTACTATTATTCGTTTCCCCTGAGCCAGTGCTCTTTCTCTCACTACTGTTAGAATTTGTTCTGTAGATGCGAAGCGCATCTCAGCATTTGTGTACAAATGTGATTTGTATGCAATTGGTACTGTTTCACCTTCATTATATCCTAGATAGGTGTACCCAGATTGACCCACAACTATACGGATCACCAGGTTGCGTACGTTTACGCGTGTCTGTAAGTGTTTGGAAGCTACCATGTCAGCTTGTAAGGAACGAAGTGTTTTTGTATGTTCCTGTGTCCATTGTTTTACTGAAAAATCAGGTTTTATTAAATCATAGAAAGGTTTTACTCTTTCTGCGTAATCTAAAATGTATGTTCTACCAAAATTTAGGAATCCCAGAATTGACTGCAAATTTATCAATGATTTTGGAGGTTGGAGCAGCGCGCATTTTTCAAAAAAGTGGCTGCCAGGCTTTTCCTTCCCTTGAAAGCTCATATCCTAAAACCAGGACACTGAGGTGGGCAATTTTTGATATTTAAAAGTTGAATTTGTAGCTCCTCAGATGCAAATCCCAAAATTATGGTATTTACTCTGTTCAAGTGTTCCTCTAGGTCATCGTCCGTCAGCTAAATATCATCCACATAGGACAATGGCTCTTCGTCCAAATTTTGAAGTAACTCAGTTACCCTAGCCAAAAACAACCCCGGGCTGTTCTTATACCCCTGGGGGAGTCAACAAAATTGACGCTGGGTCCCTAGCGCTGAGAAGGCTGTCAGATATCTGCTTTCAGGTGCTATATTTTGGCAGAAAAATCCATTTGAGATGTCAAGTGTTGTTTTATATTTTTTCCGCACAATGTTATTCATTAATGCGGCACTGTGTGCATTTTGGACTGCAAATGTCTTAGTGCAAGTGTTTAAATGTCTGTAATCTAAAACTAAACGATATGAATTGTCAGGTTTCATGACAGGAAACAAAGGATTGTTCATTGGTGAGGTGCACGTTTTAATCACCCCTTGATATTCAAGTTGATCTAAGATCTCCCTGACCTGTTTTTTAGCTTCTTGCTTTATTGGATACTGCCTCTGTGCAGTTGGAGTATTTTTTAAAGGAATAATGTGGTGGGCTGAATCCTCATCCCATCCAACATGGTTTTTATATAATGCCGGAGCCTGGGCTACCGCCCACTCCTGCGCATAAGTGTGTTGTAAGTGCCTGGGAATATAGTCTGAGAATGCCAGAAGAATTGCCGTTTCTCCTTTAGGGCAATCCATGACGAATGCTGGCGGCCAATCTTGTTCAGCTAACAAAATATCATGGCCAAACGTCAGGTTCTCCCAAAAGAGACCTCTCACTGTTCTACGTTTGTCCCCCTTCATTTGGAGCGTTATTTCATATACTTTATATGGGACGCTTACCCTAGTATCGGGTGTTTCCACCGTGATATAATCATTCAAGTCCGCTGTCACCAGAAATTCCTTCAGGTTCTGGCGAGCTATTGTTACTTCTGCCGGACTGTCTAGCATCATCAGAGCCCATTCCCCATTCAGTAGTCAAGTCCTCATAATTCTGGGCATGTCTAATCTTTAGACCTGTAACTTTCTTCTTTTTGAACTGTGGCTTTTGCTTTGGTTTTTCTTCTTTTTTAGAAGTGTAATCTTGAGCGTGCTGCTTGTCTCTGGACTTTGTACGCTCTTCTTGTCTTTCTGACCGTCCTTAGCCTCTTGGAGTTTTTCGATGAACCCTGAAAGGAACGAGAGGAACGTGTATCAGTATCCTGATACCTGTCAGGTTTCCTAATATTATCCCTATTCCTAAGGTTGTACCTCTTTTTGAAGGGCTCCTGTGGAGGAGATCTACCTCGGGATTGAGATCTGTTTTCTTTAAAGTTTTGTTTTATATTGTCCCACTTCGTCTTTGTTGAAGCAGGTGTCTGCTTGGAAGTGTCCTTTTCAGGAGTGCCCATCAGTTGTGATTTTAAAGCTTTCCCACCCAAACTGTCTCTGCCTAACTCTGCATATGCAGTTTCAATTATTTTGGGTAGTTCGTGTTCCTGTTCTAAAGGATCGAACTCCCTCAGGCATTGGCAGATGGCCACTGAAGCTGCTTTCCCCTCAATGTTAGCTAGTATTATGGCTGATACCTGGGCATAGCTACCTAATAACGTCATCCCTAAGTTTAGGGCAGGCTCTGCTCCGTACTCATTTTGTATCTGTCTCAATACGTCTGGTACTACTGCTAATGACGGGATACCATGAGTTCTGGTATATATGGCAGCAAAGACTGTACCCCAAGTGGTACAATCCTCTAATTGTGGTGTAATCCCCATGGGCAAGCAGATTGTTAGCATTCTGTGTTTTTCATACGGGGTAGTATTCGGGAATACTGCCTCTAACTGTGTTATTTTCTGAGCTACCCAGAATGGTATTTGTTCACGTTTTGTGGGCATTTTACCCATCACCGCGTGTAATGTTTGTGGTGTAATTTTAGTTGCTGTACCCTGAATTTGAGTTCCATTTGTTGCAACTATTGCTGGTTGGACTGTAAGTGTCCTCATGACGAATTGCGTCAAGTTTCTGTAGATTTTAATTAAATCTTTATGTTGTATGAGTAAGTCTCCTGGTGGCATTGTGTCAATGTCAGGATGTGGTGTGTAGGCCGATAATATTGGCCATGTTGCCCCTTCTCTTCCGAGCGGGCCGAGTCTTACTCTTCTTCTTATGTGGGGTAGGGTGCCTTTAAACCAGTATAAGTGTTCCTGGTACGTGAGCGGAACCTCTGTATCCTCGAACGGATAATATTCCGCTGGTGCATCTTCATCCGTGTAGGAGTGAAAGGTTTTTGTTCTTGCATTTGCTGCTGCGAATGTAACCCACAAATAAAATACCTCTGTTTTGTTTGATTCGTGTGCCTCAATCACGAAAATCACTATGCCACCCCTAGCTGATAAACCATGCACTAGTAGTTTCAGGGTGACTGTATTTCTAAAGTTTGGTGCAATTTGTATTGCGTCTGCATCGTCCTCGTCTGTGAGGGGCAGATTTTGCTGCATTGACTCTAATTCTCCGTTATTTCTGTCCTCAGTCATTTTGTACAGAAGAAGTTTCTCAAGGGAACTAAGATAAGGTGTTTTTGCACAATTTAGGAACAATGTGTCCTTCAAGCTTGATTAACCAACAGCCAATAAATAGGATTTTTTGCCTACTCAGCTGTGGCGGAGTTTGTGCCCACCCACTCCAGACGTCTCTGGTGTTTTGTGAGGAGGGGTCGCTGAGAATAGCACGACTGAACTACTCAGATTCTACTGTTAAATAAGTACCCAACCAACGTTGGGCGCCATGTCGTGTAGTTCCTATATTACCTATACAGGATCTGTGCGTTTTGGATAACATAAACACTGGGATTGGTGGCGGACGGATTCCGTGCACCCCCACCGGATACGTTAGCCTGTCGGTATTAGCTATCTCACAGTGCCACTAGAGTCTCCTCTTATCGGGGAGAGAATAGTTCTTGGCAACCTCAGAACATGACAACCCTGATCCCCCAGGATCGTGGAAACAATATACTACCTTTCGCTCAGTCACTCGTGCTTACTTAGTTTGTCTCAGAGAAATACACAGAATAAACAGGCTGGACGTTTCAATAAGTATTTATTAAACAGTTGTTATTCTAGTGTAGAACAGATGAGCTGCAACAACCGTTAGACAGTAGCACAGATATATGATTAGCAATACTATGAAAGTAAAAGGATGGTATAGTTCCACCATCTTGCAGAAATCATGAATATATACAAGTACATAAAACACATGATAAAAAGTGCGTACTCCTACGATGTCTCCCTAACTAGATGTACCTAAATGCACCTAGCATCTGTGTAGGTGCTATGCCAAGAATCCCTCTAGGATCTAGTCCACCCCATTACCTGAGAGTTAGAGAATATGGGACCCCGTCCTGGTCTCGAGTTGGACACCCCGTGAGGGATGTTAGACCACTGCTAGCTGGAGTGTCTGCATGCAGGAACCTCAGCGTCTCTGGTCAGTGTGTCAGCCGGGAAGTCATGGTCTCCTCTATCTTCCTAAGCAAGATGTGTTGTATATATACCCATAGGTCTCCCCAGGGGTCCTAACTTGCTGTGTTCTGTGTCGGCCTAAAGGATGACGTCGGGCCTGAACTCTATACAGAGATATTATACAGGAGATGGTAATCCTACTGTTAGTCCTGCGGTGCTTCCAAGAAGCCTCATGCATAATGTATGAGAATCGAACCAGGGAAAAACCTGCGTTCTGGCTGCAGTGTCATAACTAGGTAAAAGGTCAGTGCCTAAGAACCGTTATGTATGTAATGTAGGGAAGGATGTAGGTGAAAGGTTGCGATGTTACCTGCGCCTACATAGGGTACCTATATGGAATATAACAGTAAGGTCTGCACTTTGCGCTACAACATCAACAGCCCACGATGACCGCCAATGTGAATCTCCAGCAGTGACCATCCTTGACGCCCAACAGAATCTTTGTGCTAACGCAATGACAGTCCGTGACACCCGGCTTGCTCTTCGCGCTACAGCGATGACCGTCATTGATGCTCTTACTGCTCCTCTCGGTCTCCTCTACCACGAACAGAAATCTTTATGCTGAACTTTAAAAGGTAACTTTTTCAGAGGGCCTTACCTGGTCCCTGTATCCGGCCTGCTCTCCATCGCAGTCGGCCTGAACTTGTGGCTTTCACCCGGTCCCGCTCAACCAGATTGTCACGAGTGGCGCTTTATGCTATACTTACCTGAAACATTTAAAATTGCATATCTTCGGTTCTACTGATTGGAAGTTTGTCGTTTTGGTGTCAAATAATTTATTAAATTTGACTTTATTTTTCTACATTAGTGTGAGATTTTTCTTGTGTTGTGTTTTCACTTTATTACCGTATAAGTGCTGCATAAATACTTTACACATCGCCTCTCAGTTAAGCCTGACTGCTTTTGTGCTAAGGTGTCAGAGGGTTAAGCACAGGTTCATTTTGTGACTTTTTGGGGTTCGCCCTGACAAGAATTGTGGCTGTTGTCTGAGTAGGGTTTCACCCACTCGACCAACACCCCAATTTCTCACACTTGCCTGCAAGCCTGCAGAAAGGAACAGAGGAGTCCATTTTGAAAAGGGCTTTGCACTTGCAAAACTGCAGCCTTTGCAAGTGCAAAAACACATTTGCTTGTACTAAATTAACATTGCAAGTGGCAGATGGATCCCTTACTAGTAGTGTCCACATTACAATTTCTTGCGAGTCGTTAGAAAAAAGATGGTGTGAAAGGAATGTCCTCCTTCCTTGCAGTGTCCAAGAATATGTATGGATAGTTTGCAATAATAAATCAACAACAAGGAGGAGTCTACCCTCAAGGACAGAGAAATCTGCTTATTCAGCACGGAGGATGCAGAAAGGAAGTAAAAAATAGAATTATTTCTAAGAAGACCCTCACTCACCAACCTAGTTGGTGACATGCTTCATCATTGGGGTCCCACCCGAATAGCCGAATGCTACCCGGGTGTGCTGCGACACCTGATTACAGTGGAGCGGGTTGGTTTGAACAGCAGTGATAGTGCAAAGTGAGTGCCAAAAGGTGGTGAATATTAAAAATTGTCAAAGTTTGACTCCCTACAGGAATTTAATATGGAGTAACTCGACAATATTAAAAACAGTATGAGACCCTAATCAGGCTAAATTGACCTGTAGTGTCTAAGTGAAAATAAGGGTGATGGTCTACATGTTTCAACCTATAATGGAATTGCAAGGTTTTCGTCAGGACCGGAAAAAAGCCCGGGTGGTCTACACGCTCTAAGGTGTACCCAACCCAAGGCCCATGGATAAAAAGCCACACCAGTATTACTCACTGTATGGCATTCCCTCATCAAGTCAAATCTAGGGAGAAATCTGAAAGAGAAAAAATGTCACAAGTACATTTTACGCTTTAATCATGTGTTAATGCATGAACCAAAATGCTCCTCTCACACACGAGGTAACACCAGTGAAAGAATGATGCATACTCAAGTGTAACGTGCTGTCTCACAGGCACAACCAACAAATTCATGCGGTGTCACTGTGATAAATGAATATGAGAAATAACTGGATCTGGTTTGTTCGAAAGGTCGCTAAGACCAGAAAGGGAACAATCAATAAACATGCTTATTAGCAGAAAAACGGGTGCTTACAAATAAGCATACCGCAGTAACCCTCACACTATCAGTTGTGGGGAAAAATATGACTGTGTCTATTCGCAAGCGGCGAGTGCTTAGATATAAGCAAGCCGAAGTGACTGCAAAACTATGTACAAGGGAGAGAAAAAGGTTAAAATCTTACTAGCGGCTTGAATCGGCCGTGCCCCATGAGAACCGGGGGAAGGCGCTGGCTCTTAGTCAAACACTGAGGAAATAAAAAGGTATTACAAATGGGGCGCCCCTGCCTGCGAAGAAAATCATGGAGCAGCGGAGTCCACCCGCAGATTGAGAGGTCACTTACTTCATCAAACCATGCCACCTGTGTCTGCACCTACTTGGTTGTCCCTCGCGGATCTCCGAGGTTAACCGGGTAAGCGGTATGGCGGCTTATGAGCGTTTGAGTGGTGTTTCGGGTACGCCCACAACAACGCGCGGCGCGCGGTGACGTCAGCCCGCCGCGTTGATGTTAGGAAAAACGATGTGGATGCTAACAGCCGATATGTTCGTAAGCGCTCTGAAACTAGAGTGCAGAGGTAATTGGCTGAATGAAAACAAAGTTCAACAGAGGATGAAGGAGTGTGGAGTACTCCTACTGGAGCTAGCGTCAATAAATTAAAGAGCTATTGGAATGAAAAACGGTGGTTATTACAAACTGATACAAAAGAAGGGCAAATATGGGATGTAGATTGTCAGAATGAACAGAAATGACAGTAAATTTATTTATCTATTCAATACAGAATTCCATGGGATACCATCGTTCAGCCCCTCTTTTGTGTAGAAGCCTGTACACCCATCGCTGCTCTTTCTCGAATAGACGCTGCTGCGTGCTGTGATCAGGTTTCATTTGCTCTATAATAGTCCATTGCATATTGGGCCCTCTTTTGGAACTTATTGAGGATTTTTTCTGGATAACCTCTCTCTGTAAGTTTGGTTGTCAGGTCCCTAGGCTGGGTGCGGTAATCGTTGATCTTACTACAGTTGCGGCGCAATCGAAGATACTGGCCATATGGTAAATTCCAGAACAAACCAGATCCAGTTATTTCTCATATTCATTTATCACAGTGACACCGCATGAATTTGTTGGTTGTGCCTGTGAGACAGCACGTTACACTTGAGTATGCATCATTCTTTCACTGGTGTTACCTTGTGTGTGAGAGGAGCATTTTGGTTCATGCATTAACACATGATTAAAGCGTAAAATGTACTTGTGACATTTTTTCTCTTTCAGATTTCTCCCTAGATTTGACTTGATGAGGGAATGCCATACAGTGAGTAATACTGGTGTGGCTTTTTATCCATGGGCCTTGGGTTGGGTACACCTTAGAGCGTGTAGACCACCCGGGCTTTTTCCGGTCCTGACGAAAACCTTGCAATTCCATTACAGGTTGAAACATGTAGACCATCACCTTTATTTTCACTTAGACACTACAGGTCAATTTAGCCTGATTAGGGTCTCATACTGTTTTTAATATTGTCGAGTTACTCCATATTAAATTCCTGTAGGGAGTCAAACTTTGACAATTTTTAATATTCACCACCTTTTGGCACTCACTTTGCACTATCACTGCTGTTCAAACCAACCCGGCTCCACTGTAATCAGGTGTCGCAGCACACCCGGGTAGCATTCGGCTATTCGGGTGGGACCCCAATGATGAAGCATGTCACCAACTAGGTTGGTGAGTGAGGGGTCTTCTTAGAAATAATTCTATTTTTTACTTCCTTTCTGCATCCTCCGTGCTGAATAAGCAGATTTCTCTGTCCTTGAGGCTAGACTCCTCCTTGTTGTTGATTTATCATTACCTTTTGGGGATTAGGAGTACTCCCTTTATATATTATTTCTAATATATTAAAAAAACCCTACCTCTCTTTTTTGTTTCGCTTAGTTTGCAATAATGCCTGCAATCACACACTGCAAAGAGGTGTAGTTTTAGCTCAGAAAATGGAAACTGAGAGGGATAGCTTTTAGCTTGTGAATACCAGCAGCGGGCATTGCAAGAAAATGTGTAGCATTCCTGGTAACCACTGCATGCTCCCCAGGTTTCTCTTCAAATCATTCTAAATATTTTTTAACACTGTAGCCCATTGCCTCTAAGGGACAGGATCCACATTATTAGCATTTTGCAAATGAGAATGCAAGCATGGAGGTTTGCTGTTCCGCCCAGGCCTATATCCTTGTATTCACAGCCACCCAGAAGGTATTGCAGGAGGAATTATTTCTCATTATTAAATATGAGGCAGGTTTATCTGCAAATCCTTACAAATGGCCATTTTACAATGTTACAAATGGTTCACTGACAGAATATCGAACACAAAATATCGTGTGGACAGAATATCGTGTCCAAAATATCGAGGACAAGAATATCGAGTAGGTAAGTGCAAATAGATAGGTATAAATTTACTATTCTTAACTCCAGATCTACGTACCTTGAAGATATATATATCGTCAAAGTACATATATGTGGAGTTATATATAGTTAAACTTTACTTACCCATAAGAAATGACCTTCACGATATTCTTGTCCTCGATATTTTTGACACGATATTGTGTCCGACGATATTTGTGTTTTCGATATTTTGTCCACCCACCGTTACAAATAGGTGCTTCTATCACAGGGTGACAAGGGATAAGGTGACATCGCCAGAGCTTAATTTGAGCCAGCGGGCAGGTAGAGACCACTGGCACACATTTTTGGGGAACAGCACTTATTTGTCTTCATCAGCATTTCGCCCACAGCAAGAGAGAAAAAACAAAAAAGGGAGAAAAAAGATGGAAGAGAAAAATGGAAAAAACATGATTAAGGGAAAAAACTGGAAAAAACCTGCAAGAGTGGGATGAAGGGCAGGGAGTGTCTGGTAGTGGATTAGGAGGCATGAGGTGCCATCATGACTATGCAGCCTTGTTATTTGGCACCCCTGGCATTCAATATCGCCGGCTTCTGAGCAACACTTTGGGCCGTGGCCCTTATTTGTTTCACAAATTAAGCAGTGGACATTGCTTTACAACCTGATCCTTACTACATCATGTCCAAATTCTCAGCATGTAATGAAAGGGGAAGCATAATCCTTCTCTATGTCATTGGTAAAATAAGGACTTTGCTTTAAGTGGCGTTTGGTAAATTTTCAATTGAACTTTAATAAACTCTGTGGAGTAATTCAGAGTGTGCAAGTCCACACTTAAGAGCATTGAGCATCAGCTGGAAAAAATGAAGCAGGATTCAATAGCTAAAGCCTCATTACAAATTACCGTGTTAATTTGAGGCCTGATGTACCTAGGTCAGGTTGCAATTGCAACACAGTCATTGTATTTTGTACACCCACTGTTGGTCGACCAAACCTGTGTTTTACTCTGCAGTGATGTATTATTTAGTCGCAAAGCCAGTATTTAGAGAGAGAAGCAAAAACTCCCACCTTAATTATAGGTAAGAGGCAGGAGCCATTTGTCAACTCCGGTCGAATGGTTGCAAATGCAGAGATGGATGCCTGCATGAGACAGCAGACCTCCATCCCTGCAGTCACATTTTCAGAAAGCCAACTTTTTTAAAGAAGCTTGAGTGCTTAAAAGGGATAGGTGCTGCATTAAAACTAAAAGTAATTATTCAGCGAATCCCATCTGGGTATCATCTCCTCTCAAAAACTCTCCCAAGTTTAATCTTATTAAATTTGCACAGAGAAAAGTGTTATATTACCATACCAGGTGGGATCCAAATTTAGATGAAATTATTTTTGCACCCAAGTTGGAACTAACCCAGGGATGAAAATGTGCCCTTTGTTATAAAGCTTGCAGAAAGCTGATTCCCAGAGTCAACGACCATCTTTAAAAACTCCTACAGTCTGCTGCTGGCTAAAGCAATCCTACTGGTACCACCTCAATATGCGTCATAGGCAATGGTGTTAACTCGCACCTCTTGCATTACGCTCTTTGCCCAAAATACCCATGCAGCTGCAATGATGAGATGAGAGTTGAAAAAGCTTATTTAAAAAACTTAAACAACCGTAGATCTTCGCAAAACCTAGTAAACATCTAGAGTCCAGACTTCAGGCTTCTTGACTAAATGAGAATGGGCTGGCTAATCTAAAAGAGTCACCTGTGACAACGTCTATGCCACAAAATGTGGAGGTCTTCCACAGACTAGCTTTGTCACCAAAAACCTGATTTTCATAAAATCAACTTAAAGTTTACAGTATCATTGGACCTTAAACCTTCATACATTGAAAAGCCTCATAAGAATTTTATAGTCTTGTATACTTTGTGACTAAATAGTTACAACATTTGAAAGATTTTTGTTGCCTGACAATTATTGTATTTTCTGCAACATAATTGTGTGAAGTTAAACAGTGACTAGCAAAATCACTGACCAGTAGCACTCATCAATCATTCTCTAGGAGCAGATACATGCAACCATGTCAACAACCATTCATATAAAGGACCACTACATTGATAGCCAAACTTTCTGGACAATGGGCGTTACTTCTTAACATGGCTCCTGCTCATGTTGAGTCTGACACTGTAATGGTTGTCATTATGATGGGAGTTCAAAGTAGCAAAATCTCTTGTGTAAAGAGAAACATAAAGTCTATTGTAATTCTCAGTGGACTCTGTTGATCCACATTACATCTACTGTAGCATGCATGGCTACCTGGAAAAGATGAAGCACAGAGTTTTCATATTTGTGGACAAAATTGTTACTCTGATCAAATGAGATGCCTGAAAGCCTCCAAGAGATATAGATGGTACACACTGCAATGTATTATCTTGCCTTAGTCCGATTCCCATTTAATTTCTCTAGAATGTTTTTTAATATAATTGGATAATTGCATTCTGATCACTGTTTGTAACGTAGAATAAATCTGACAGCAGTATGTTTGTATCTTAGGGCAGTCACTAATCATGTGTAACAATGTGCATACTGCTGTCTGACATCGGGTGAAGAAGAGGGTAGTGGCTCTTCCCATTTCATGCAGTCTGTCTGGTGTGTAATATACTTAGTGAAAATATTTGAATTGTATGAGGTGCAGCTTTGCAGAAATCGCTGACACCTTGGCAGCCCTCTTGGGTTCCAGCAACTCATCACTGTATGATTCTCTCAAGTCTGCGGTCCAACTTTCCCTAAGGATTTTAAGGGGGCCTGGGGTATTAGTCACAACTGCTTGATAAAGTCTGGACACACCCTTCCCCTTCAACTTTTCCATCACCAAATAAGATTCTACAGGGTTAAAGTCTGGGATCAGGGTCAGACCTGCCTTATATTCATTCAGAGCATGCCTTAATTATACAATATGAAAAAATTGTGACTTGTGTAAGTCATATTCCTCAATGAGGTCAGAGTAGGATTTCATGTGTGTGAATAGCCATACATCACCCAGCCCATATTATTCAATAACCTGAACCCCTCTAGTTTTGACACTGATGGCATCCATGTGCCGGACCACAATGGTGTCTCCTTCATCACCGTTTTTCCACACTCCGTCCAGCTAAAGGCCATATGCCAACACTCACTCTGAATCCTCATCACTGGTGCCAACAATACTGTGGATTTTTGCTATACATCTATGTCAACAGCCCCTTGTCCTCCAGCCCCACCCTCAGCTCCAGCCAAATGGCCGGGTTCCCCCTCTCACCCAATAACCATTCATTGACAGGGATCATCTGGGCTACCCGGTAATGCAAATGTATGCCCGAGAAGCCCAGCCACTCATCATATGGTGACTGAATTCATTTATCCAAGGCAACTCTTGGTGAGGAGTCCCCCCCCAGAGATATGAAGACAACTGTTACTGGAATGTTCTAAGACTCTCTGAGGTATTGGATGTGGGTAATTTTGCATAATGTAGAGTATTTATGGCAATGAAATTACTTTGAATTGGAAATCCCTGCCCATTATGAATATTCAGGAGTTTGCCCTACACATACATCTGAGTTTTAACTTTTGCCAACATGGATAATATATTTAAATTCCAACAGGGTTGTGGATCCTGAGAGATTTGAATGCCTAGATATTGAAAATGACTGTATGATATCTGGATCCCACATGAATCCAACATGCCTTTATCCAGATCACTCATCAGGGGCACCAGAATCGACTAATTAACCCTGTTGAGACATCACTTAAATATTCAACATATGTATAATTCTATGGATCGAGAGAAGTGATCTCTGTGAGTGCAATAGGACATCATCAGCATATAATGCTACCTGATCTTCCAGCCACCCCCCCCCATCCATGACCTACACCCAGGCATCCCCTCTGATCCACTAGAAAGTGGATAACCTTGTTGTGTTCCCGTCTCAATCTTGAAAGGCTTGGATAGGACTCCGATGGAGCGAACTCACTCCCAAGGTGAGGCATAGGGCAGTAGCACATATGCTTGAATCCTAAGAACAAGCTGCATCTTGCTCAAGACTTAATAAAGGAACTGCCATGACATAGAATTGAAGGCTTTTTGAAGTCAATTAAGACTTGCACTGTGGGTTGTTATAGTTTGTCTAGGTTGGCCAAAGCCACATGTAACCTTCACAAACAATATCTGGTTCCTCTGCAAACAATAAATCAGTTCAAAATCTACCAATTTAGGGATTATTTTTGTGAACCTGGTTGCCAACACTTTTGGCATGATTTTCACTTCTGCATTTATTAAAGATATGGGCCTATAAGAGGCATAATCTTTGCCTGGCATCCCAGGTTTAGGAATGACCACTATGGTTGCTGAATGCAGTGCAGTGCAGAAATACAGTGCCCAGCTTCCTGTAACATGTCCCACAATGGCAACAATGAAAGACTAATGTAACTCTTACAGAATTGAGGCGGGTAGCTATTGTGGCAGGGTTTTTTCCAGGTGACATGCCTTTAATTGCTTCCAAAATTTCATCATCTGTAATCAGCAGTTCCAGGGCTGTTCTATCTTGTGGGTGAAGCCTGACTACAGGGAGAACTTTTATTATTGGATTCTTGCTTTCTGCCTGAGAAGGGGATACCTCTCAATGCAGGGTGTCATCAAGATCTACTAATGCCTCTGTAGTGTCTCTCGATGTATTGACATAACCACAGTGCTGGGCTTGTATGCCTGCTATTATCCTCAGAACCCATTCATGATTTGCCAACTAGTACAATACATTACTGGTTTCGTCTCCGAGGTCAAGTACCCTATGTTGGGAGGAAACCTAAGCCTTTGTGGCCTCATCTAACAATTTATCCCAGAGAGAGCATCTAGCCGCCTATGGTTGCCTGTATGTGTCTCTATCTCTAATCTGAGACTAATGATATTCCAATGTGCAGATTAACACCTCAAGGACATCTTTTACTTCACTGGCCTTTACAGTCAGAGATTCCTCGAATGGTTACATTTTGATCCTCACAAAGTATTGATACTGAGGGGGTAGAGGGTTTATTAAACTTTAATGCCATCCCGGATGTGATCCGAAAATCACCCTTCCAGTAATGTCCAGGTATTAAGGTACCACTGGTCGCCTTGTCCTCTGGGACATTCTCCAAGTGTGAGTTCCAGGGGAGAATTGCCTGAGTGCTATCAAGGGGAAATGTGAGTGCCCACCACCCCATGCAGATCAACAGCAGGGACAAAAAAGTAAACTGTAAATGGGTGCGACCAGTGAGCCTTGGAATAAAATGTGTAGTCCCGGACACCAGGGTGGCCCGTCCTCCAGACATCACTCAGTCCAAGCATAGCAGCCCAGTTTGGGAGCATGGCCTGTTGCTCTGTGGAACCAGAACCCCTGACGCCCATCCCCAGGTCTACTATCAAGTTGAAGCCCCTTCAACATTCACTTTACCAGATGGGAAATTAGGGATACGTTTGTTCAAGTGTCAGAGTCTGGCCTCAATTAATGGAGGCAGAACATGCACACTTACAAAGGACCACATGAAACCTTCTAACAAGCCTGAGATTCCCACATAGAGGCCTAGGGCATCGTGGCGCATTTCTGACACCGTCAGAGGAAGCGTTCTGCGAACCATGTTTGCCACCCTGCTGGTATCTCTTATAAACCCAGAATGGCAAATTCTGCTGTATCCATACAGACCAAGGAAACGGCACTGAATGCCTGGCAGATGCGCCTCCTGGAGGAGAATTATATGTGAAGCATGTTTTTAGCAAATTGCAGTATGGCCCATCTCTTCATGTTAATTTCCGGAACTTGTTTTCACATTAAGATGTGATCCCATTCAGACGATTGTATGTGTGCCCCTTCACTGCAACCCCCACTTCTCTATATGCTGCAGTATAATATCTTAAAAATACCACCCTCTCGACTTCACTGCTCCTCATAATTCCCAACATAAAACATCCATCACTCAACATTAATATTAACTCCACTTTCATGTGGATCAGCATGCCAAGTAGCTGCAGGAATCAGGACGATCTTAATTACACACCACATCATTACAATATGACTGGACGGAATTACCTTATTTGGTGTGCAGCCAAGTTTTTAATTTCTTCCTGAAAATTGAGAGTTCAGGGGTGGCCCGAAGTTCCAGCAGGAGTTGATTCCTGGCGTTAGCACCGAGATACAAAAAAGATCTTCCACTAATTCTAGTCCGGTGGATTTTTGGGATGGTGACTAGATGACCATAAGTCGATCGTAATGTCCTGGGGGGGGCATAAATAGAAAGCCTCTTCCTAAGATATAGTGCGCCCTTTCCATGCAGTGCTTTATGTGCCAGGACCGGTGTTTTAAATTGAATCCTCTTTTTCACAGGAAGCTAGTAAAGTGCATAAAGATGTGGGGACAGACGGGTTCTAGGGGCCAGATTGAGAATGAATCTGGCTGCTGCATTTTGAACAATATGCAACTGGTTCAAGCGATATTCTGGCAGACCCAGAAGCAGGACATTTCCATAATCGAGTCTGGCAGTGATCAAGGCCTGAACCACTGTTTTCCTAGGATCACCAGAGAGGAGTGGCAAGAATTTTTTCAGAGTGCGTAGTAACCCAAAACAGGTACCCACCAGAGCTTGAATTTGGGGTTGCAGGGACAGCGAACTGTCAATTTTAATCCCCAAATTTTTACCGAGCTCTGAAGAGTGGCCGGGGGAGGGACATCCTGGGGCCACCACGATCTCCAGACTTCTGTAGGAGTTGTGCCAAAGAAAACAATCTCCGATTTGTCTGGGTTACATTTTAGTTGGTTGATGGCCTACCAGTTAAACCCTTTAGATAGACAGGTTTTGATGATTTCACCCTCAAATTCCACCCCTTTATCACAGGTGAAAAGAAGCTGGGTGTCGTCAGCATACAATATCACTTTGGCTCCGTATGATTCAGCAAGTACGGCTAGAGAAGCCATATAAGCATTAAAAAGCATAGGACTCAGTGCTGAGCTTTGGGGGACACCCACCTTCAAGCTCTGTATATGGGAGGCAAATGGGGGAATCCATTCGTCTTGGCTTCTATTGTCCAGGAAGGAAGTCAGCCAGTTTAATGCCAAGCCACCAATCCCGATGTTATGAAGCCGATCCAGTAGTCTATCATGAGGGATGGTATGAAAGGCCACCGAATGATCCAACATGATCAAGATGGACTTGCCCCCACAATCAAGTGTGTCCTTGATGTAATCTGTTACCTCTAGCAAGGCTGTTTCCATACTACAGCTTGCTCTGAAACCCGATTGACTGGGATGCAGCAAATTGTTACTTTCAAGGTAACCTGTGTGAATTAACATGTTTTTCTAGCACTTTTGAAAAAGCGGGGAGAAGAGAAATAGTTCTGTAATTGGCCAGGACCTTGTAGTCGACGGACGGCTTCTTGAGTAGTGGGAGGATTTTGGCATGTTTCCATTTGAGAGGCATTTTTCTAGATGCCAGTGATGCATTTAGGACTTTATTGACCACTGGATTGATGGCCTGAGCCACTTGGGTCAAGAGACAGGGCGGGCAAGAATCGGAGGGAGAGCCAGATTCCAAACACTTAATGGCAGATAGGGACTCGTCCATGGACATGACAGTGAAGTAGTGGAGTGAGGGTGCTTCTCCCAGGGATATCCTTGGGGCGAGCATCTCAATGGCACAGGTATCATCCTGTGGCACGTACACCAGGGTGGCTTGAATAGAAGCTACTTTCTCATGAAAGAATTCTGCCAGTTGGTTGGTCCAATTGGCCGTGGGTTGTTGGTATTTCATGGTGGCCTCTGGATTTAGAAACATTATCACAATTTTGAAAATTTCTTTAGATTTGTTATCAGATTCATCAATTCTTTTCTCAAAGAACGCTTTTTTCTCTAAGCTGACCTTTGCATAGTATTCCCTGAGTGCTGCCTTGTAGGTGAGTTTGTCATCTGGGTTACAATCTTTTCACCATATCCTTTCAAGACGCTTACAGTGTTTTTTACTTGTCTTTAGATTATCATTAAACCAGGGGGCCGACAGCTTGGGTCTGAGGGAGCGACGTTCCGAGAGTCGAGCTAAATCATTTATATTAGAAGTAATCCACTCATCCGGCTGAAATGCGTCTGCCTCAGGATCCCCAGAAAGTATGGGGGGGATGTTTCAAGGGCGGTACACAGGTCGGAAGGCAGAATTTTGTGAAAAGCTCTAGTCATAATTTTAGTTTTAGTAGGGAGACATTGTTTTTTGGAGAGTATGCTTTTCCCTCCACAATATCTTTGCGGTCATCGTCGTTAGCTTCTAGATGTTCCTCCTTCATTGTCCTTCCCGTGCATCAATTGGAGCCTGCTCTACAATGTTGCCCACTTATCAGGTGTCAGTCTCTCAAGTTCCAAGAGCAGGAGTCCCCGGGTGGGCCTTTGTTCATTGCTGCCACTTCCCTGGACCTTGTTCGTAGATCAGCATGTTACTCCACCCAAGTCCATGCCTCCTGTGCCAGCTCAATGAAAAGGGATTTCCCTGTAAGCCACACTGGATACAGCAGCATGTATTGAACCTGCATTGCTCGCAGCTTCTGTTTCACTTTATGGAAAGATTTACTCTGCTGCTTCAGCTTCATGGTATAGGCTGAGAAGAGTAAGATCTTATTAGTATTGCACAGGATGTGTTTGCACTCCCTGGCCTGCTTGAGGATTATGTCTCAACTTGCAAATAATATTACCTAAACTATCATTAGGCGAGGGAGGCCCAGATGGGAGCCTGGGCGTCAAGGCTCGATGAAGTCACTTCAGAAAGAAACAGGGTGAAAGATGCTGTTTGGGATTCCAGGGCTTAAAGCACTCAAGGAGGAACGGTGTTATTCCTCCATGCTCTGCCCTCTGCATCTCCACCCTACAGGCAAGAAAGAGTGTGATCTCCTTCAGCCTCTTAAAGTCAGTAGATAGAGTTTAAAGTTCATCCTCCACTGCTGTGACCTGGCCTTCTACCTCCTTAGTGCAATCTTCCCTATTTTGAACATCCTGGTGCACAATGTATCCCCCCCCCACATCTTGACCTCTAGTGTTTTCTGAGTATTCTGAATCACCTTTAAGATCATTTCTGGAAATAGGTCATCTAAGATGGCCTCCAGGGGCTCCATTGCAGACTCACCAAAGTGGGCCACCTTCATGTGGGAAGGTGGAGTATATTTGCCAATCTGACCCTGGAGATCTGTCTTGGCATCTTATCATTGCCCGTGTGAAGAGAGGGTGGGTGTGTGAAGGGGGTGATCTGTAACAAGTCTTCTGAGGGCCAAAAAAGGATAAACTGCCCTGCTGTCACTGGTGGGACCACAAGGCCCACAGCCTCAGTCAGTCTCTCCCTGCGACTCAAGGATTTCAACAAGAATGTGCGAATGGTGAGTCCATCAAGCAGTCTACTTACACCATGGAGAGGGTCAAGATGAGTCTCAATCCAGCTGTGCCTCAATCTCTGTCACCATAAAACTGTCCCAGCCGCATCATTCACCTCCCAGGCCATCCAAAACCTCCATTTGTAAGATCAGACCCAACCTGTAGGCCTTAACCTCTGAGGGGGAATGGCTGGGTTCCCTCTGTAGGTTACCGATTGAAGCGGGCAAGCCCCACATCCACCAAAGCAGGCACCATTGATTGCCTAACAGGTGCACAGCTCCCTTCAGTCTAGTGGGGGGGTGGGGAAGGAAGTAGGAGAAGGGACACAAAGGCAGCAATGGCAAAGCCCACTATAGCAACAGGTCATTGGGCCTGGTTCATTCTTTCCACCACCTATGCTTTCACAGTCCTGGATGGAATTCAACCCCCCAAATTCTCTGCTATACACCTGAGGTGGGAAGAGCAATGGCACCCAGTTGCAATCACAGCTATCTCGGACAGGGACGAATCTGCTCTCACCTCAACCCACTAGTCTCTTGGGAGATGGGCCCTACTCTGCTGGTCATTCTGGGCGAGCCGCTCACTTCTCAACCATCGCCAGCCCTTGCACCCTGCACCCAGAGCATGCAGGGTCTCGGCCCACCACAGTCGGCCATGCTCAGGGGACAAGGGCATTAGTATTTATTGGACATAGGAGTTAAGATCCACTCTCCAGACAATCCAGCAGCCTCCAGGATGTCAGGCCTGGAGCCACTGATCATCTCTGGGCTGAGCCATTCATTTTCTCCAATGCCGCTGGCATATGCAGCAAAATTATGGCTCTGGCAGTCTCAAACAATGTTGCAGTAATGGAAAATATTGTGGCTTCCCCAGGTAGAACAGGATGATTAAGGATTTATGTGGCTGGCCCGAGCTGGATTAGTTTGTGGCCGCCATCTTTGTTCATGTACACAGAAATGGCTTTCTTTCATATTAATCCCCCATCCTAAAGCATAGTATGAAGAAAATAATGGGGGTACAACTACCTGGAAAATTAAGGGAAATCTACTATTTAGGAGGGTGAAATGTCTACCAGTGAAGGCTTTTGTGAAGAAGGAGTTCACCCGTCCTGGGGTCTAGTTATATCAAATTGACCACTGATAAAATGAAATGCATTCCCATAGTCAGCTTCAGGTGTGAGATTTGGGGATGCATTCTCTGTACTTTTATTCAGATCACAGAAAACACATTTTAAGGCATTTACTGAAGATCCCTTCTGAGATTGCCCACGAGGAAGTAGGCTTGGATTACATTTCAGATTTTATATGTGTTTGCCCCCTGCTTTTGTGGCTTTCAGTCTGGCTGAAAGACAAACTCAATTTTAATAAACTAATCTTAAGGGACTGCCCGGGTCTGGACCATGTGTTCTGTATCCCCTGGCTGCACTATATTATGTTCAGCCTGAAAGATCTTGGTAGACCAGAACCTTTTCTTGACCCAGATTGTAATACCAAGGATGATATTTTATGGGTCAAACATGCATTTCTCACGAAGGTGAACATGGTGAGTGAAGCCCATGTGATGACTAAGCACTCAATGACTCATTATTACATGGTCAAATCAGGGAGTAATTTGGAATTTTATCAGACTCTAGATATGTTCTGTTATCACAGAAGAGTTTTAACATATTTTAAATTGAATTTGTTTCCTCAGCTTATGTTTGGTACTGATGTGTGATATAAGACTTCTGAGCTCCCTGTGTGTATTTGTGACATGGTTTCTATTCCGGATACTTTGCACATTGTTTTTATCTGCCCTAGATTTAACACATTTTGACATAAATGTATCCATCAGCTGTTGATACCGATGAACTTCAGACAAGTGTGTCCAGCTTTAGTGTTCTTGCAATTTTTATCTACCCAAAATGCTTGTTTCTATTTATCAGGTTTTCTATCTGGAGTTTTAAATGCAAACTTTTGAGATGTAGTGAATTTTTATCTTTGATTTTAACTTTTTTGTTTTTTTATGTTGTTATAAGTTGTATGTATTTATGTACTTTTATGATTTGCATTGTTCAAATCGAAAAAGTGTTACTTGACTTGACTAAAATCATGTTATGCCTCTGGAAATGTCAGTGTGTCGAAATGCAGGGAAACACTAACAAAATTTAGAGCCTGATTTAGATATCGTGGACAGGTTACTCCATCACAACGGTGAGATATATACCTTACGCCAAAATTTAAATCCCATTATGTCCTATAGGATTTATATTTCGGTGGTCGGGATATCCGTCTCCGTTGTGATGGAATAACCTGTCCACCGAGATCTAAATCAGGCCCTTAGTCTGTATCAGTGCTATGAATATTTGTGAGGATGTTTTAAGCTTTTGCTTTCCTTTTCATGTAGACTTTGTCAGGCTCAAGAAGGTCAACTTTGAGGGCTGTAGTAAATACATATATGTGAAGGATCCATATATTCAATTTTTGTGTGCTGAAAATTCAGAGGCAAATAATACATTAGCACAAATACTTTAGTAAAGTTGAAAATATGAGAAACTTGCTCAATATGCAAATGTTCTTTATGTAAATGACCATTTTCTGTGTGGTGCACTCCCATAATTTTGCCATGACTCATTTTGATAGCTGTGGAACTCTGGGCCCTTTACCCGTGCTAACCAGCCATAAAGTGCCTGTGCTTCCACTTTCAACATAATGAAATCAGCAGACCCATAATTGCTGTATTTAACTTACCTTTAAATCCCTGGTGTGTGGTAAAAAAGTGTATTCAGGGACTGCAAGTTCAGAGTCACAAGTGAACTGTAGCACCCATTGTGCCATCCACTACATTAGTGACAGTGTAAGCACGACTGCAGGGCTACACTCTGCAGCCTGACTGTGCCGCTTTAAAACTGCAAAATTCAACCTGTCAAAAAAAAAACATTTGACAGGCCTAAACATTCCTTTCAAATATTGATAAGTCATATGGGGATCCATGGTATTTAAAGTAGGACATATAAAGTTTTAATATTAAACATGTCGTTAAAGTGACAAAGCCTCAAAAGCTATTCTTACTGTAGCAGGTCTGGCAGTTCCGTAGGAAATAATTGGTAAATAGCATTTACAATGCAGAGCGAACCATGCGCTGCTGTTACAATAAATGCGTTACAACGGCATGCCTTAGGGAAAGTGGTGTAAAGTCTAACGCTTACCTTACTGTTGCGCAGACTGGAGTTGGAATACTAAATTATCCTTCTCCAAAGTTCAGTGCGTTCCCTAAGGCATGTCATTATAACAATAGGCATGGTAAAGGAATGTGTGGTAAAGACGCATTTATCGTAAAGACTGGAGAGTAACCGCATGTGTCGTAAAGGCATGTGCTGTTCCGACATACAACCAAAATAATTAGGATACAGTATTAATTGTAATAATGCTATTTCCGGCTTAGAAACACCTATGAACTTCATTTTTCAACCTTTTTAAGTATTTATTAAAAGCCCAACTCACTTGTGAAGTCAGATTTGTAATAACTATTTTTGAAAAGTTACTTTTAGAAAATTACCTTTTCCCTGCTTAAAGTTTTAGAGTTTCATTTGCATGAGCCCCAAATGTCACTCAGGAGATGAACACCCCCTTGACAAGCGGTGAACTTGCTCCCAGAGCTGAAACAAGGGCCTTGGCTCGGGGAAGGTTTCCTGTTAGTCTGACACAATCAACATCTGGGCTGTGCCCAGGAACATGCTTACCTTTAAAGAGACCTACCTGTCAGTGGCAAATGTTAGCTGATACCTGAGCAGGGTAATTTTTTGTTCCCTCCGTCAGGAAGACACAGATCCCAGTGGGAGAGTGACCACAGAGGAATGGTTGCTCCTGTCCTTGGCCACATTTCAGGGGTGGCCACAGTAGCACTGCACAGGGGAAGAAAGGTTCTGACATGTTGGTTTTAGGTAGAGAAAGGCACTGTAAGATTGTTTGCAGTAGGGTACACAGAAAGTGCTACCAAAGTGTGTAGGGTTGCCCCTGTGAATGTTTACCTTATTGGTTAGGGAGGGGCAAGGAGTCACCCCCACCCACAGATTGGTGCCAGGCATAAATGTTGCATCCACAGGACCTGCTGTCTGTGACCTAAGAAGAGCTTGGAAGATTGAACCTGCACGCCTTCTTGTACCCAGAACAAAGAAGTGGACTTCAAGGGTCATAAGGCTGACCTCCTGTTGACGCTACAGGGATACAACTGCAAGAGGGTTTTTCTGCAACTGCCCAGCTGACCAGTTCCAACTGGACCTGCTTGTCCCTGCTGCTGGCCTCTGCTGGAGTTAGCCTTGACTGCAAAGTGCTGTCACCAAGGCTCTGGACTCTTGGCTGGTGTCAAGGTACACTCCTATTAAGTTTTCCTGAAACCTGGGACTTTACAACGTTTTGACTCCAAAGACCTCCAACCTGCAAAGCTGACCTAATGATGGTAAGTTGCCTCTGGGCCAAAGAGCCAAAGATTCAGGTTACTCCTGCTCTGAATATTTTTTGCAGCAGCAAAGCCGATTCAACTGGACATCACAGAGAAAGTATCCAGCCTTGTTAAGCCCTTTTCTGCTACAGCTTGCAGCTTTGCCATCCTGGAAGAGTCTGAGCGTCAAAAAAGTGACCAAGTCAGAATATAAAAATCTTTCATGGGCTAAGGCATTAGAAAAGAATCAAGCGGGCGAAGGACCCTCTCTGGGTGTGAAATTAAAATTTGTCCTGCTTGGAGCTTTCCTGCCAAAAGTCAATGTTTTCACCAAGACCTCGTCCAGGGGCTTTCCAATGACAAGGAGCCCTCTTCAGCCACAGCCTACTTTTTGACTTCCATTTCAGAGACTAACTCCTTACATAAAACATCCAACCAATCAAACCTGGTTGCTGTATCTGACCCAAGCTCCATCGCGTTCAGCCTTAACTTGTGCCTAGGTACCGGTCAAGTGCAACTAGATGACTGCAGTTGTGCTTAACACTTTCTGGCACTATTTTCACATTTAAACTTTAAAAATTCAATCTATCTGCCAAGTTTAGAAATGACCACCAACCCGGCAGTTATCTCCGTACATTTGAAGGATCCGCTATCACAGCACTTCCTTTCAATGTACTAAATGTTTAGTGAACAGCCGCCATTGGTTCTGCTAGCCATCCCTTAATCTTTTTAGATTTTTGGTTTTTCAGCAATAAACTCCCAAGCCTAGAGATCGTTTCAGAAAAACAAAAAAAACTAATGACCCCTTGATACTGAGAGTTTTTTCCAAGAGTGTGGGTGTCATTATTGTTTTTATCCAGTTCATTAGCACCAGGATTTTCCTGGGGTGACACAGAAAAAAATAAAAATTACACTTTCAACTCTAAATAGGGAGGGTAGGGTAATGTCCTTCATATGATGGCTCGTACTCCGTCAAGCTGTCGGAGAAGATTTTTCACTAATGGAGCCAATGGGGACTGGAATACTTAAAGTGAATCCATCTCGAAATGAGGCAGGCGGACCAATGATTTGGTTGGCAGGATGTGCAATGTAGTACCCTGTGCACAAAATTCTACATAGGCCCAAATTATAATATTGTGCAATATAAAACAGTGTTTTTGTGCATGTTTGCAAGCTTGATATAAGCTGTATGCTGCAAAAATAGTGAATTGATTACTTGCAAACTAATTTTCACAGTGTGATGGAATTTGGAACTTGCCTGCTTTGATAATTCAAATTAATTCAGTAAATTTAACAATAGCAAAGCATATGCCTTTCGGTGGGAAGAATTTGGTCTACAATGTGAATTGTAGAGTTTGACCTGCTGTTTCAAATTAATATGAAGGCATTAGGTGATTTTTATATGTGTGATTTAAGAGAGAAATGTGCATGCTAGGTCATGTGATTCATTTGCTGTATGAGGGTGAGGGTACAATTCAGGATAAAGCCAATCATTTTTGTTTTTCGTGTGAGTGAGAGAGAGGGGAAGAAGTCTTATTATTTTAAATCTCCTAGTAACAATTATTACATGGATAAAATTAAAATGATTCTTAGGAGAGAGTGTGAGGATAGAAGTTTGTGTTTTTGCAGTTTGAGAATGGCAAACATATCCGACATCCATGTATATCAACTGACAAGTTAAGTGAGGAGAGTGGAGATGCTCTAAAAGGCCAATGTTGTCATGTACATTTGTGTGTTGTCCATGTATTGTTCAATCAAGACACACATAGCTTCTAAAATTAGACTCAGTGGCCTCATATAAAGGTTGAATAAGTCATGGGAAAAGTCTAATCCCTGGGGGACACCACAAGACATTTCAGGTCTTCCTGAGATGTATTTTCAATTTTAACCATTTATTGTATGTTGGTGATAAAGGAGGAAAACCAAGTCAGATTCGGGCTATAAAAATCCATGCTGTGTTTTAGAGTTTAGAGCAACCTACCTTGATCACGTGTGCTGAAAGCCAATAACAATTCTGCAATTATATATGGCGCACATCTTCCACAAACTTCACTGTGGCTCTTTCGATGCTGACACAAGGATGAAAGCCAAATTAGCAGTCCGCTAGTAGATGTTCCTTGACAATGATGGTATTTAATTGATTTATGACAGATCTCTGTGTGGATTTTCCTAGACAATGGAGTTAGGCTGCAATTTGAAAATTTGACAACAGATCAAGATTAGATTTTCTGAGGTTGGGATAATGTTTTCAATCTAGACAGCGTACATAAACATTTGTTGGATGACGGACGCATATCAGGACACATGAGATGGATTTGAAGATGGGAGCATTTTTCTTTGATGACATTCACAGAAAAAGAAAACTCGTACATGCCCAATTAATTTAGCATTTTTCTGATCAGTATTCTTTTATTGCATAGATATTCTCCACAGTTGCATCCAGAATACCCACAGTTGCTTGGTCTTTTTTTGATGGTTAGAGATCTCTTCACTATTTCCGAATTACTGCATTTTGTTTGATTGTCATGGTCTAAAACTTTCTTACTTGGTGAATTCAATTTTTCGTGGCAGGAAGATTGAGGTTAAGGTTGAAGTGGAGGCAGGAATCCAAAAAGGAATTGGAAAGTGGTCTGACTGGTTATTTAGTATGGGAACAAACAATAAATTACTTATAGATCATTAAACATGATATTGAAATGCTGGTCTTTGTAGTGTATAGAGTCTGAGGAATGCTGACATCAGTTATTTAGTATTTATTGATAATGATGTTGCCCAGTTGAGATTGAAGCCCCCTGGTAGGATATTTTTGAAAAATATTATTTGGTGTCAGCTAACATATTCAGAGAAGTGGCAAGTGAAGGTGTTTGGACAAAATATCGATTTAAAAATATCAATAGAAAGAAATATCGGAAATTAAAAATTCTGACACACAAATATGGTGATGCAGAAATATCGTTGACAAGAATATTGTATTTTGAAGTACGTAATATCGTTGTAAATAATTTAGACATTTTTAATATTGTTTTCACTAATATAGTTGTTAAAAATAGCGCTTTTCATTTTTTGAATGTGTTTTAGTTGATATAATAATTTTAAGTGTTACTATTGTTTATATGAATGTCATTATTTTCAAAAGATAGCTTGTCATTTTAAGTGATTCAGATTTTTTTATTAACTTTTAATAATTATTTAAAGTGTTGTAGCATGTTGTGGGTTTGTAGGAGGATAGGGTGGAAGTTAGTTAGGTAATACATAATTTGGAATTATTTAATAAATGTTGTTTAATTATGATTGATGTTCATTATGTAGTTATTGTAATACTGATTTATTTCCATTATATGTTATTTGCGGGCTGGTAGGTTTGTAGGGGTGTAGGGTGGGAAGTTAATTAAGTAATAATTAATTAATCATTTATTAATAATTGTTAATTAATAATTCAATTGATTTTTAATTATCTAAAATGTGGAATATTGATTTATTTTACTTACATTCAAGTAACGGTATGCTATGTTTTAGGGGTATAGGGAGGGAAATTAATTAATTGATAATTAACTATTAATTATTATTTGTAAATTCATTATTCAATTGAATTTTAAATATGTCAATTTGGACTACTTACTTAATTTCATTTTATTGTTTTTGAGGGATGCTCCGAAATCCAATGCTTAACCCTACTGTTGCACAGACTGGAATGGAAATAGTAAATTTGCCCCTCCAAAGTAAAACACTTTCCCTACTATTGCGATGTTTGGAGTGGGAATAGTAAATTTCACCCCTTCAAATGCCAATACTTTCCCTACTGTTGCAGAGACTGGAGTGTGAGTAGTAAATTTCACCCCTCTGAAATCCAATGCTTTCCCTACTGTTGCACAGACTGGAGTGTGGGTAGTAAATGTTGTACTGTTTGAAGTGTGAATATAAAATTAAATAATAAGTTGAACCCTTCCAAAGTCTAACACTTTCCCTACTGTTGTGTGGACTGCAGTGGGAATAGTACATTTCACCCCTCCAAAATCCAATGCTTTCCCTACTATTACACTGACTGGAGTAGGATAAGCAATTGTAACTCCTCTGAAGTCCAACACTTTCCCTGTTATTGTGGTGACTGGAGTAGTTGCAATAGTAAATCCAACCACTATGAAGTCCAACACTTTCCCTACTGCTGTGCTGACTGGAGTGGAAAAAGTAAATTTCACCCCTCTGAAATCCAACGCTTTCTCTACTGTTGCACAGACTGAAGTGGAAATAGTAAATGTGCCCCTCCAAAGTCAAACACTTTCCCTACTATTGTGATGTTTGGAGTCGGAATAGTAAATTTCACCCCTCCAAACTCCAATACTTTCCGTACTGTTGCACAGACTGGAGTGTGAGTAGTAAATTTCACCCCTCCGAAATCCAATGCTTAACCCTACTGTTGCACAGACTGGAATGGAAATAGTAAATTTGCCCCTCTAAAGTCAAACACTTTCCATACTATTGTGATGTTTGGAGTGGGAATAGTAAATTTCACCACTCCAAACTCCAATACTTTCCCTACTGTTGTGTAGACTGCAGTGGGAATAGTACATTTCACCCCTCCAAAATCCAATGCTTTCCCTACTATTGCACTGACTGGAGTAGGATTAGAAAATGTAACTCCTCTGAAGTCCAACACTTTCTCTATTATTGTGGTGACCGGAGTAGTTGCAATAGTAAATCTAACCACTATGAAGTCCAACACTTTCCCTACTGTTGCATAAAATAGAGTGGGAATATTATATTAATATTCTTAGGCTCCAATAGTTTTCATAATATTGGTTGAATAGGTTTTATAGCATTAATCTGTACATTTTTTATATTATATATTTTTTTATTTTAAATGTATTTGAATATTTTTTGTAAATCAGTTTTTTAGTTTTAATATTTTATTTCAATTGTTTATATTCTTTACTGTTTTATGGTGTATGTATGAATCATATATATATATAATATATATGTATGTGTGTGAGTGTGTGTGTGTGCGTGTGTGTGTGTGTATATTCTATGAAAAACCCAAAGGTTAATGCAACATTATAGTTAGGGGAATTTCTCAGTGACAACTTTAACGTTTTAAAAATAAAAAAACACAGAAATTCAGCTGTTATAGTTAGTAGCACTAATTATAACTTGCGACCTGCCATGCACTGCTCATGACCTCACATGACATCACTTATAACATGTTCTATGACATCATTTATGATATCACTGAGGACATCTCAAATTACATCATTGATGACATCACTAATGACATCATCCAATGTGTGTACAAGTGTGTTTCACAGTTTACATAGAGGCGAGTAACTACCATATTCCTTTTCTACATAATTTTGGACAGCTTGGGTACAGCTAATGGGTGTGAGTGATGGCTTTCACAAGACACTCGTGGTAGCTGGATGCACAATCGGCTAAGATATATTACCAGGGTGAGAGGTGTCTGTAGTAGGGTTTGAGAAAAATATATCTCTCTGGTAATACATCTTTCCTTGCTGACGGGTATGCATAGTAGGCTGTTGGGAGAAACTGCCCTGTTTGCTGACAAATCTCTCTTGCATGAAAAGTCTGCGTAGTACATTGTGGAAAGAGACTGGCCTCTCTCCTGTGACCTGTGTCTTGGATGATGAGCGTGCAAATTAGGGTGTGAAAAGGGGCTTACCTCTCTGGTTACAGCACTCCCTAAGATGACAGATGTACAAGTAAGGTGTAGGGATGAAATTACCTCTATGCTGAGAAGGCTGTCTTCCAAAACAACTATAGAGACTATAGTATGGAAACACACTCCCCTGTCAGCTGAGGCATCTTCCCAGGGTAATATATGTGCAAAGTAGACTGTGGGTAGAGACTATTCTTTGTGTGCATACCTCTCTTCATAATGATGAGCGTCCATACAGGAGTATAAAATGAAATATCCTCTCTGTTGAAAACTGTGTCTTGTACAACTGGTGTCCATATTTGATAGTGGGGACATACTCACCTCTCTTTCAGACATCTCCCAATGGCAACAGCCATACGTAATACTGTGTGCACAGCAGCTGATAGGAGTGTGTATTAGTGTATGAAGATGCATTGCTCTCTGTGCCAATACCTCTCTTCTATCTGAGGTCAATATATTACAACGTGGACAAGGACTGATCTCTCTACCAACACCTCACTATTGCATGACAAGTCACCACAGCTGTATAACAAATAACTGGGTTCTCTATTGGAAAGTTTCTGTAAAATAAAAGATGTGCATACTACCATAGCGATACATATACATGCAGCAGCATATCTGCAATCCCTGGAGATGGAACTGCCCGCTTTGGTGAGTATTGCAAAACTATAATAATACTGAAATTTAGAAATAGATTATAAGCAAGGAAACCAAAAGTAACTTTAAGCTTTTTTATTACAGCAGAACATTTTATCAACAATACAAAACTACATCAACTGTATTAACAAACTATATGAACAACTATTAATCAAACAAAACAAACAACTAAATAACTTATAGCACTTTTTAATATATTCATCAGCAGGCACCAATGTCTCCCCCTTTTTGTTTTATTTGCCTACTAGATTTTGATTCAAGTGCCACTTTTTTCCAATCTTTTACCCACCTTGTCCTGCCAAAGAGTCTTCAGTTTCCTGGTATATATTAGCAGGCTAGGTGGCAAGAAAGTTTCAGCAAAGCATCATATGTATAAATTACAGTTCACAAAGCCTAGCTCATGCAAAGTTAGCTCGTGCTGCTAAACTGCACAACTGTTCAGTCACTTTCACACCCTTCCTACCTGAAAACACTGTGCTTCAAGAGGTTCAAGAGGTTTTTATTGCTGAACAGCACAATAATCCTAGTGCCCCAAAAACTTGTTATTCCTTTCTCCTCAAAAATAACACACTCTCAACCAGTCGATTTCATATGTTTGCAATTCAATTATAACGTGCCAAGAACTCTGCTTTCGTAACAGTTTCTAAAGTAACTCAATCATCTGGACACATCTTTGCTAACACTCACCACAATGTTTCACTCTAGAAATAGCAATATCACCACTCAAACATCTCATAGGGCTAGAATATATGCACAGTGAGTTTCAGAAAACCAGTAGAGATTGTATTATTACATTCTTTGTTTTATAAGTTAAAAAGACACTGCTCCTTTACATATAAATACATACTGTTGAAACACTTCATTTTTTAACACAATCTGCAAACCTTACTCACATCTCTCTACATTGTAATGTGTACCTCTCAAAAGCTATATTAACACATCTACACTTCCCCAAACAGCTTTTACTCTGTACATATAGTGCATATAGTGTAGAATAAGTTAACCATTATTAGTACACTTACTGGCATTTCACAACAAAGTGTATAAAATATATTTTGAAATACCTGAACTTGGAGCTTGTTCTTAAATGCTGATGAAGACATCAGTCTCATTCAGCTCCAAATAAAGTCACATCTGCTGAGCACAACTCAAAGTGACTTCCTTCTCCTCCAAAGCACCAAGGACAAACTGAGCTATCTCTGGTTCTGCAGCCAATCACATTACAGCATTTCTTTAGTCATGTCATAAGAATGGCACTTATTGGTTGAGCCTTAGCCCTTTTTTCTACTTCCCAGATATGGTCTCACAAGACTTTCACGAGATCGTAAAACACCTTGTGGCAGGCCTAGTAATTTTCCATGTGTGTCTCGCCAGAGGCTTGCAGGATCGTAAAACATCTCGTGGCAGGCTTTACAATTTTCCATCCGGGCCTCACAAGTGTCTTGCGGGATTGCACGAGCCTCATGCAGCAAGCCTCACTCCCTGAAGCTTACACTCTACTCTTGCAAGACTGTTGCAGGATCGCAAACCAATTGTAGGGAAATAGTATATGGGAAGCACTAGCCTCTCCACTAAGAACCCTCTTTTGGATAGTGGGTCTGCATACTCGAGTATGAGGAGGGACTACCCTCTGCTTTCAAACCTCTCTCTCAAATGATAACTATGCATATTAGGGCATGTGTAGGGACTGGCCTCTCCGCTGAGACTCCTCTCTTGTGCAACAGGTGGACATTGTAGGGTGTGTGGTGGGGCTGTCATGTTATTTGAGTCCTCTCTCTGATTAAGGATGCGCATAGTAGTGAATGGAGAGGGACTGGCCTCTCCTTTCAGACCTCTCTCTCAGATGATTGGTGTACGTAGTTGGGTTTGTGGATGGAGTAAACTCTCCTTTGAGATCTCTGTCTCAGATGACGGGTGTGCTTAGTAGTGAGTGTAGAGGTACTGCCCCTTCCTCTCAGATCTCTCTTTGAAAGGACAGGTGTGCATATTAGAGTGTGTACATGGACTGCCCTCCCCTGTCACACCTATCTCTCAGATGACAGGTCTGCGTAGTAGGGTGTGTGAAGGGACTTCCCTTTCCTGCCAAACCTCTCTCTCAGATTGAGGATGTGCGTAGTAGAGTGTGGTGAGGAACTGGCCTCTCCTTTTTTTTTATTTTTTTTATTTTAATAAATACCCGGCATACCAATAATAAATACATTTTACAATTCATTCTGTACTATATAGTATAAAATATAAAATCCTGCGTATACATAAAACCAGTAGATTAATTAAACAGTTAATATGATTAATAAAAGATAAAACATGGGGAGAAAACATAGATAGGATTAAATTGTCTTGTAGTTCAATCAGTAGTAAAAGCAACCTATCGACATAGGGGGAGCTTCCTTCAATCAGAGACATATGTGCCATCAGACGAGAAATACAATTACAGTAGACTTTCTCTGACTACCGTAATTCACCTTTTACCCTAGAGATATATCATATCGTATCTGGGCAGTAACCTAGCCCACTCCCTCGCTCTCAATAGTCGGAGGAACTGGCCTCTCCTTATAGACCTCTCTCTCAGATGACGGATGTATGTAGTATTGTGTGGGGAGGGACTGGCCTCTCCATTAACAATTCTCTTTCAAATGACAGATGTGCATAGTAGGGTATGTGGATGGACTGGCCTTTCCTTTCAGACCTCTGTCTCAGATGACGGGTGTGCGTAGTAGTGTGTGGAGAATTACAGGCATGTCCTTTCGGACCTCTCTTTCAGAAGACGGGTGTGCATAGTAGGGACTGTCCTTCCTGCTAACACCCCTCTCTCGGATGATAGGTGTCCGTAGTAGAGTGTAGGAAGTGACTGTACCTTACTCACAATTCTTATCAAGCTGCCGGTCATAAATAGTAGACTCTGATAAATTCCATCTCCAGTAATAATCCTTTCTAAAGTAGCAAGTGTGCATACCACAGTGCGTTCAAAGATCACCTACTCCTTTCTACTTTTCACGATCCTGGGATAGCCTCGCAAAAACGTAACATTTAAAAAAAAGAATTAACATTCTAATCATCACAGCACTTATCTCCTACACACTTCCTCTCAAAATCAAGGACCACAAAATGCATTCCTACTAATGGAGTGTATTGAGTACTTATCTACCCTTTTTACTATTTACGATCCTGCAGGAGACCCGCAAGATCGTAAAAATTAGTAAAAAACAATATACATTTATTTCCATCACAGTACGTATCCCTTAGACACCTCCTCTCTAAATCCAGGGGGACAGCATGCCTTTCTGCTGCCACTTATAAAGCTTTTTTACTTCATTTCCACAACAGCTCCAATTTTATTACAGTAAACAGTAATGGCAGCCATTGAATTTCTAACATTTCAACAGCCAATCAATCAGAGAGCTCACAGGACTTGGGGGTTGCCTCTTACTCCTGTGAGAGCGTGAAGGCTCATAGGAAAAACGGGCCTCTGGACCAATCACAGGGCTTCATTTTTGATTTTGCGTTCTCGAGGGAGGCTCGCTAGACTCTTGCGAGCCCAACTGCCAAAATATAGAATTATTTTTTACCCTTAATATCTCATAAACTACTAAGTGGATTTATACCAAATCACAAAAAGAACAATCTGCAAACCAAGATCTAGCTTCCTGCTGAATTTCGTGCAATACCATTCATCAGTGTTTGCTGTAGCCTTGTCTAAAGGATTTTGCGTTTTGGGAACCCCCTTTTTCCTTGCCCCCGCTTGACAGATCACCACTTAACTTTCCAGGAAGGAGCTGCAGTGGATGAACTTTTTTTTTGGGAAAGTTTTGTGAAGATTTGTCAAACGGGGCCAAAGTTGTAAGAAAGCCAAAAAACTCTCTGTCTATGGAAATGCAGACTTAACTATAACTATCTAGTGCCAATTGCCATATTAATAAATATCAAATATCAAAAAATGTATATAAAGGAAATGAAATAGTTTTATTAATTATGATACACTATACACATATTAGTGGAAACAAATATATACATATTAGTGAAATATATTAAATTTACATTATATTACATTTATATATTAAAATAATTAACATTTACAACTTTAAACTCAACTTATATTGAAAAATATATATTTTATTTATTTTTGGATGCTATTAGTGTCAACAGTATTTTTGTCTGATATTTTTGTACTTACCATTATAAGTATTGGAACGTGATATTATAGTAAATGATATTTCTGACACAATAGTTTTAGCAGCGATATTGTTTGCCACGATATTGTGTCAGTGATCTGCAAGTGAAAGTGATTCTGAAATTTGGTGAACATTAGATGGTCTGTAGTGCCAAACTGTGGTGGGACCGTGTAAATAAATAAATTCCACGCTAGAGGTTTAAAGAGGTTTGAAGATTTATTTCCAATTGGTATTCCAGCCTCCAGACATCCAACATCTGCTTCACATAAAATTCAACTGATCAGAACACAGAGCTAAGGAACCCTCAAAATGACGACAGTGGGTTCCAAATGCAGAACCATGCAGGATGCCACACATTTTCCCCTCTAAATGCAACAACAAATATTGACCACAGTGCATGGAAAACACATTGGGGCCGATTCCGATCTCGGCCGGTAGGGCTCCGAATAGGATTCGGCTTTACCGGATCCGATTCGGAGCCCTTTTTCCCGACCGAATCGTACGCGGGTCCGGGCCGAGCGAGTACGATGCGAGTCGCCGACCGACTCGTCCGGGCGACCCGACCGCTCCGACCGACTCGTACCCGGATCGTACTGCTCCGACCGACTCGCTCGGACCCGATTCGCACCGCGCAATGGAGACGTTTTCCGGCCGGGTAAGTACGATGCGCACCTCGACCGCTCCGACCGACTCGCGCCGTCCGACTCGAACTCGCTGTCGGAGCCGTACTTTGGGGGTCCGTGTCGGACCCCCTGTACTCGTACCCGCGCGAGGCGCACACAGGGGGACCCATGGGTCCCCCTACCTGTGCGTGTACGCCGCGGAGCGCTTCGCGGCGTACTCGCTGTAGGGGCGCCCTTGTCCGCCTCGCACCCATTGAGGCAATGGGAGCCCGCGTACGCGTTGTACGACCGGCTCCCATTGAGTTCCGGTGGCATACGAATGCATCGGACTCGTTCGGTCGGACTGCACGGGTCCGATTCGGTCGGAAATCTCTCCGGGTCCGGCTCGGTCGGAGAGATTTCCGGCCCGAATCGGAATCGACCCCATAGACAAAGCACCGCCAGAAAGATAGAAAAGGGAAAAACAGGACAGACATCACAAGGTACAGTGAAAAATACATTTAATAACACACAGAGGACAAAATGTAAATAAAGAATCTCAAAATGCTAAAATGAATGCAATATGGTACAGTACAAAGATTACTTTTGAGTAATAACAACACGTTTAATTTTCCATATCCACCCATCTTCAAGCTTATTTTAATTTTAATTTTAATTTTAATAATTGTAAGTGTTTTCTGAACTTTGAAACACCACATTCTTTCACAGGAGATTTCACCATCACCAGATCTCCCAACTTAACTTCTTTGTGACCAACACATTTTTTTAGATCATAGACATGTTTACTTTGTTCCTGCTTGTATTTTTCTCTTTCCAGCTGTTCATTTCAAATCCCAGCATTTCTTTCCATCCACCTTTCCTCTTTCCCCCCACAATTTCTTTGCACCCAATAAAGGCAAACATTAATGCTCGGTCTTCTCCTACAAAACATCTCAAAAGTAGTGTGCCCAGTAGTGGCATGAGGAGCAAATCTATAAGCTTAAATTTTCCTCCAAATCTCATCCTTCCAATCTTTCCCAGAAACTCCAGCAAGTTGTACACTTTCTTTCAGCATTCTATTACATTTTTCCACCATACCATTACTGTGGGGTGATAGAGCAAGCATTTCTTGTGTAGAATATTTCTTGCATTCAAAAACTCCTCCATAGCTCTTGAGGTAAATTGTACCCCATTATCCGCGAGGATAGCTCCTGGATTTCTTTTCCTACTAAAGATTTTCTCCAAAAATCCTATCACTACAGAAGTACTAATGTCAGATACTATTGCAACTTCCAGTCACCTGGAACACATATTCATCAACACCCACAAATAAACAGGTTTGGCTCGCACATCCATTGGCCCCACAATGCCCAATGCCACTTACTCCCAGGGTTCCAAAGAAATTTCTCTACAGACCATCGGAGAAGTCCTAACTTTTTTAGTTTTATCATTCTACACACTCTATAATTACTCTATCAATCTGTACATCCATCCCTGGCCACAAACAATCACACCTCAAACATTCTTTGGGTTTACATATTCCTAGGTATCCCACATGAGCCAAGTCTATCAGTCACCTCTGCAAGCTCTTTGGAGGTACAAGTCTGAAATTTCTCATAACTAATCCGCCATTCACAGACAGCTAATTTTTCACTCTGGCAAAACTCTTCTCTTCCTCCTTTCTTCCCACACTTTTCCACTCAGAACTTTGTCATATACTGCCAAATAACATGTTATCCTTACTAACCTCCTCCAACCACTCAGATTGCTTGATGCATCCATCTGTGACTTTGGGCACTTTGACTTCTTCATCCAACCACCAATCATCACACTCTTCATTGTCATCTTGCTTACTCACTAGTTGGAATAGACAATCTGCTGCCTTGTTCGGAACACCAGGGACATATCTCACATCAAACTGAAAATCCTGTAGGGCAACACTCCACTTACATATACGACTGGAAATTGAATCTAAATCCTTCTTCTCAAAGATCTCATGTAATGGTTTATGATCTGAAAGTACAAAAAAATTTTGTCCTAAGAGAAATTTTTAAAATATTTTGATGGTCCAGTAGACTGCCAAAGCCTCTTTTTCGATGGTAGAATACCTGGATTCTGACCCCTTCAGAGCTCTTGATAAGAAAGTTGGAGTGACTTCAGAATCATCCTCAACACAGCACCTATACCTTTCTCACTAGCATCAGTGTAGAGAACACACTTCAAACCTGGAATATAACTACTCAAACTATCATTCACCTCAACAAATTCCAAATCACAATCCTTAGACCACAAGAATTCTACTCCCTTTTAAACAAATTCCTCAAGCTACTAGTTCTACTGGCAAAATTTGGGACAAAATGAGCATAAAATTCAGCATCCCTAAAAACGTTTGCACTTCTTCTTTCTTCTGAGGTCTGGCTAAGTTTTGTATAGCTACAAAAAACAGGATTAGGGAGTGAAGAGGTAGTGTCCTTCGTGGGCACTAGAGGTGGATACGTCCTCCTCTAGAGATTCAAACAAAACATAAGGATCCACCTCAAAGGAGGTTCACAAGAGTGTGTTTCCTATCTTGATAGGATGCACACAGTGTTTGCTTAAATACCCCTCACACACCAAAAGGGCCCTTGGTGTCATGCTTCATCATAGGGGTCTTCCCGCCCCGCTGAAACATAGTGAGTACTGAAGGGATCATTCCTAGTCCTGATGAAGAAGCCTTGACGCTTCGAAAAATGTTCACTTGATCAGGAGTAACCGCACATTACACGCAGGACATCTCCGAACCACCTTTTTAATAGCACCAGCCTCCAAGACCTATTAAAGTTTCTTAAGTCCACGAGGCCAGGTCCTTTTTAATTCACTTTTCGCATTCACTCCTGACCCTTCCTCTCACTACCCCTACACCACACATAGTACAGTAAAATCAGTGCTCCCGCGTAGTCGCTGGTCGTAGCACGCCCCGTCCCGCAGCGGGGCGGGAAGACCAATATGATGAAGCATGACACCAAGGGCCCTTTTGGTGTGTGAGGGGTATTTAAGCAAACACTGTGTGCATCCTATCAAGATAGGAAACACACTCTTGTGAACCTCCTTTGAGGTGGATCCTTATGTTTTGTTTAAGTTTTGTATAGCACAGACTAAATCATGTTTAGACTTCACACCTTTGCTAGAAATAACATGACCCAAATAATCAATCTCTTCTTGGGTAAACATACATTTCTTTGCTTTGAGAGTGACTCCATTATCTTCCAGAATTCTGTATACTCTCTTGACTCTACTCATATATTCGTCCATGTCAGATCCAAACACTAATATATCATCTTGGAAATACAGGACAACATTCATATTTCCAAACAACTTCGCCATTAGCCTTTGGAATACTGAGGCTGCCGAACACAAGCCAAATGGCATGCGATTGAATCTGTGTGTGCCAAAAGGAGTAATGCATGATGTAAAATCCTTTGACCTATCTGTACATTTTACCTGATGATATGCCAAGGTAAGGTCCAAGGTGGTAAAACACGTAGCTCCTGACAATGCACCAACCCTTTCGGTTATTTTATGGTAGAGGAAATCTATCCTCCACAACATGATTACTACGTTCTCTTAAGTCAATGCAAATCCTAATCTCATCAATAGGTGTGTGTGCTATCACTATTGGAGCTAACCATTCAATCTCCTCTACAGGCTCAATGATACCTACACTGCAAAGCCTGCCCAACTCCACTCTGACCGCCTCTCTCACACTGTAAGGAATATTCCTTGCTTTTGAACAAAATGGTGTAGAATCCACTTTCAACCTGATGTCATGCATGTACGCTTTCAGGCACCCCACTTTATCCGAGAACATAGAGGAAAACTCAGGCACCAGATTTGCAGGAAAACATTTCACACTGTTTACTTGAACCTGGGAATTGGCATTCGGATTTAAAAATATGCCTAATAACTTTTGGTGAGGCCAACTTAAAACAGTTCACGCACCACAGATATATATACCTTTCCACATGCCTCATTACCCTTAAAATACCCAATCAATTCTATAGGTTTCCCTCCATACTCATAAGGCTTGACATCCGGTTCCAACAATTCCACTTTAACTTGAAACAATTTGTCAAACACATCATCTGATACTTTTAAAAAAATATATATTTTTATTACGGTTTACAATTAAAAGCAACACAGGAGGAGAGTATCGCTGGAAGATATCAGCAATTACTTCAGAGTAGCTAAAATACAGAATCCAGCAACAAGGAATTCAAAAATAATCATACCATACAGAGAAATCTCATTTCATCACATACAAGATTATAAAATTCAGGAAGCTAAAATAAATACCCACACTATCTAAAAACCCTTTCAGAAATAACATCTGGTACATCAGAATCTTAAAATGCATAGTGAACAGGAAGTTTATGGCCGATCTTGTGGGTGAGCAAAGATCCCCAGATGCTTGATTTTAAAAAGACAAAGCGGACTCCATTTTATTATCAGGCGTCTATCGATACCAATATATCCGGTAAGAGTGTGCCCATCCAATTAATACGGTTTCTCACGGCGGACTGTGTCCAAAGATTGCCTACTACGCCAATCTAAAAAAGGTGTCCAGATGGGTTTCCCGTTCAAGTTGCTTTTTTTACCTCTTTTACATATAGAGCCATTTCCAGATTAAATAATGCTAGCAATCGGGCACACCATTGTTGAAAGGTCGGGGATATTATCTAGCCAAGAAGAAGTGATATACAAATGGACCACTGCCATAGTGATAAATGTAAATCACTGAGCAGGGCCAGGAACCACTTTGCCATGTACCCACAGCAAAATGAGTTGAGGGGTTAAAGCAACTTTCATTCTCAAGCAAGAGATAAAAAATGTGGTGATATCATTCTGAAGTGGTTCCAGGCAGGGACAACTACAAAACATATGTATTAAGTCAGCCTCAGGAAATTGACAGCATGTGTATGTAATACCGGCCAAACCGCCCCATGTTGCACTTTTCCTGGGCGTATAATACAGATCATAAATAGTCTTGTACTTGAAGTTTGGCCAAGAGTAATGTTGTGCAAGTTAACTCCAATAATTCCAGGAAAGAACAATGTACAGTCCCCAACATATTCTGGCATTTTTTGGATTGTCTTTCGAGGTCATGTCATGTGAGGGCATTCAAATCTTTATAAAGTTGGCTGATAGTGCAAAGATGACCCTCGAGCAACCGATCCAATAGCTCTGTTTTCAGGAACCACCCCCTTTTCGAGTAAAAAAATTAGGTATTTAAAAAAATCTTTCTATGACACTTTGAACCTATTCCACAGCTCTTCAATTGAGATTATTCCAACCTGAGTGAAGAAATCACCTAATCTCTTAATTCCACAAGCCTCTTAACCCAATACTAGAGAACCCCAGAAAATATCTGGAAGTGACAGCTTTCTTTTTAAAGGGGTATAATGGTTGAAATGCCGTAACCCCAGCTTCTTAGGGAGTGAAATCCAAATCTTGTGAGCTCTTAAACTGGACTTTTGTAAAGCAGCTGGATTCAGCTTGTCGCAGGAAACATCCTCTAGCTTCTTTCCCAAGCAATATTAACATATAGGAGGGATTCCAGCCACCCCTCCGTCTATCCCTTGATCCTTGAAGAGTGAGCACATGTTTTGAAGAGCCACTACCCAGTAATAAAGTTTTAAATCTGGTACTGCCCAACCACCTCTATCTCTGGGGAGAGTCAAATATTTAAGCGCTTTTAGAATATGCCCAAATAAAGTGTGTAATCATATTGTTCATGGCTTTAAACATATGATTGTTAAATTGAAGGGGAATGGCCCTGAACAGATAAAGCACCTTCAGCAAAAGATCATCTTAATGACTTTGCTGCGGCCCACTATAGACAGGTGTAGGTTGTCCATTGTATGCAAATCTCCATTTGCCTTCTCAATGACAGGGGCTAGATTCAGTTTGACCAGTTGTCCCAGCTCAGCCATCATGGTAATTCCTAAGTACACAGCACTCTCGATTACTCTGTCATCCCTAAGTTTTGAATACCTATTTAGTACTATTTGAGTTTTGCTTTGATTCAGTAGCCTGAAGCCTGAGCATCTCGTTCAATTTGCGTTAGAGCCATCGCAGGGCTAGCATTATCCACGTAGGCGAGCACCTTAGTATCCCAGCCCTGATATTGCTTAGATGCTATCATGGCATTCAAATCTAGTTTCTAGATCAAGGGATTGATATAAATTATGAAAAGTAAAGGGGAAGAGGGACAACCCCTGTCTGGTGCCTCTTTGAATTTGAATTTCCCCTGACTGCACACCCATCAGGTGCAGTCTAGCAGTCGGTCTTTGATACACTGCTCTCACTGCCTGAAATACCCAGTTCCCATTCTGAATTGACCCATCACTGTTCGCAAATATTTCCAGGAAACCCTATCAAATGCCTTTTATGCATCTAATAATATCATAACTATAGGGTTCCCAGATACAGTTGAGGTATCAAAAAGTGTAATGGTGTGGCTAGTGTCGTCTTTGGTTCCCCTCCTGAGTCTAAACCCATGCTGTCTTGGCGAGACTATATTACCTATAACTTGACTCCAGCATGAAGCTAAGATTTTAGAATAGATTTTTGTATCGCTGTTAATAAGGGTTATCGGCCTATCTGACCCTGGGTCTTGAGGTGGTTTTCCTTTTTTGGGAAAAACAATAATGTTCACTGTAGACCATGAGTCTGGAGCTGGCTGACCCTTTTGAATCTGCAAGAATGTAAAAAGCAGATCTGCTTTTAGTTGTGGTAAAAAAACTTTGTAAAACTCTAACGGGATCTTAGCCACTCCTACTGCTTTCATTATAGCGTTTTGGATTTCTTCCGGCAAGAAAGGGGTTTCAAGTAAGTCCTGATCCTCCACACTAAGTCTCCCAAAGGAAAATGAGTCAAGGAAGTGAATTGTATCCTCTTCTAAATAATCGTCTTACTTTTCTTCTTTATATAACCTCTCATAGAATCCCCGAAATACCTCCCGAATTCCATCGGGAAAATCCTCTTCTACATAATCGTCTTACTTTTCTTCTTTATATAACCTCTCATAGAATCCCCGAAATACCTCCCGAATTCCATCGGGGTCGGAGACCAAGCCTCCATGAGGGTCCCTTCTCTCCCTTATTTCAGACGGTGTGTTTTTTTGTCTAGTATGGACCGCCAGCAGATGCCCCACCCGCTCGCTATATTCATAGCACTCTCTTTTCCAGGTCATGTATTAATCAGCTGCTTTCCTTCCCTAGATATCAGTAATCGCCACTCTAGCCATTGCTATCTTATTTTGAGCCCCCTCAATATCACACTCTTCAGAGGCCGCTAAGATTAACAGGGATTCGGCATCCTCCAGGGCCCTGGATTGCTCTATGAGCAGCTGACTTTCCTTCTTTTGGCTATTTAAGACAAAGCGTAGAGTTTCCCCCCGTATTCCAGGTGTCCCACACTGCCCCACTGATGCACTCCCTTAATTAATCTCCAAGAAGTCTGAGATCCAGCCATTCATGTGCTGCATATAGTTTCCATCCAAGAGCAATGTGCGCTCAAAGGTTCAGTTACGTAACATAGACCGCAGGCCAGCCCCAGCTAACTCTAATACCAACAGGTTATGGTTGGACATGACCCATGGAAATTTTTCAATCTTAAACCCGCGTAGAAGGTTATGTGAGACATACATATAGTCAAAACGGATGTGAGATCTATGGTGAACAGAGTAATAAGTGTACCCAGGATCTGGTGCTGTAAGCATATTCCAAGCGTCAATCAGCCCATGTTTATTCCCTAAATGGATCATGAACACTAGAACTTTTAGCTTCAGATCTGAGTATAAGCATATCCCTTCTTCTAGTCACCCCCCGCTTCCGTTAAAGTTGAAGTTCCCACAGATTACTAATTGAGTTGACCAAAGTGCCAGTTCAGTATTCAACTAGTCAAAAGCTGTTGGGTCAGCAACTGCTGATCCATACACCGATCCAAGAGTAAAAATACAATTCGTATGCTGACACTCAGTGATCACCCATCTTCCAAGCCTATCTGATTTCATGCAATTGAATCTGCAAATATTTCTACATGCCATTATAGCTACCCCTCGGATCCTTACCCTCTGAGTTGTACACCCAATCAGTTTAAATCCAATAGTTTCAAGCAGGTGTTTTCTTGATTCTATGTGTGTCTCCTGCAAGCAGAGTATATATGCCTGCAGTAATTTAATATCTTGGGTCACCTTTCTCCTCTTACAGTTAGTATTCAGCCCACAAATGTTAACAGATGCTATCTATATCTTACTCATATTCCTCTTCCAAAAGAAGTCCAACTGTACTGAGCTCCTGAATTTCCCTTGATAGTCTATTTCCTCACTGCAAGCAGCAACAGCCAGTGAAGTACTGTTGCCTCTCTTTTTGTGTTGCCCCAACCCTCCCACCCCCTCCACCACCCCCGGCCCACAGGTCCCCAGGCCAAACCACCCCCAAGAGTACACACCACAACTTAGAGGCAAAAAGGCCCCCAAGGTATGAGTGATGACTATCGAAACCACATGTCAGGTGCTCCCCTCCCAACTCATAAGTACCAACATGACAAACTCAAACACAACAATGTACCGACACGACCCTGCCTAAGAGAGAATACAACACGTCCTCCCTCACTTTCTCAATCTCCATCCCCCTCATAATGCCCATAAAACATGCCAAGAACACTCTATCAGTCCGTGTTGAATTGACAGTATAAGGACAGATACCCCCAGACTCCCCCCAATTGATCATATGCCTTATGAAACCAGCTTATAAACACCAGATGTCCTCCACACTAGGAGACTTTGCCACCCTCAGAAGAAATATCTTACAAGTACTGTGAGGCTTTTATCTCTGAAGAGAATGTCTGCACTTTGTCATTAAAAACGTTCTTCAGGCGAGCTGGAGTCAGCAAAAACGTTTCTCCTCCCAAATCTTGGAATGATTTAATGAGCTGCCTGAGCTTCCATCTTCTCTCCACTGTAGTGTAGCAAACATCCGTAAGGGCAAAGAAATAGTGTCCATCCCAGCTCCGTTTGGCATCAGAAGAGGCTTTTTCAAAAATTGCCTATCACAACAGAAAGCTTCCAAAAGAAACCAGTACCACCCTGGGTCTATCAACTAGCTCGTCTCCCGGTTTCTTGAGCATTAGACGGAAGCGATGTACACTCTGGACTTCCAAGTCCCAGATCCAGCTGGTGAGTTCAGGGAAGGCCCCTTTCAGGAGTTTCACCATGAATGCCCTGATATCACTGCCTTCTATTCCCTCTGCCATACCCAAGAATCTCAGGTTATTTCTGAACTGTCTATTTTCAAAGTCCTCCATCTTCCACACCAGGTTGGATATCTAAGCTTGTTTTGTTTCGGATTGGTAACGGAGCTCCCCGATATCGAGTTCCTAGCCCCAATTTCGGTGCAGGTCTTGTTAATCTTTCTAAAAACGCACATAAGGGAGTGCCTCAAGAGTCCAACAGTTGTATTATAGAGCTTGTTCTCTTTTTTTCTCCTCCTTTCACAAAGAACACATAATTCTATGATGTTGATCCCAATATACTTTTCTCCAGGACCAAAATAACATGGGAGCCATAGTATGAAGTCTCAAAACAATTCTCTTTATTATTCTCCAAAACATCAATGGAACAGCCCGGCCAACGCATTTCGTCCTCTGAAAGGACTTCATCAGGGTTTATGTATTTCTTTGCAGCAACATTACATCAAAGTTTAAGTGTGAAGGAATAAGTTCTCCCAGAGATTCTTGGAACACTCGTATTGCTCCCATATGATCGTAGAACAATAACTGAAGGCCATGTATTAATAATGCAGCTTAATATCCACACCCCATTAGGTTCTGTATGCTCATACCGGGTAGCACGAAACGCCTCCACTGTCAAGTCCTTTAAACAAGTGCTTTTGTGTCTAGCCTCTACATTCTGGAACCAAAATGTGGGCATCATTCATTTGGCGCAACTCTTTTTTGAAGGTTTTCTCGATTTCCACATTTATGCTTCTCTGAGTGCAACACTGATCATTTTGGGTAAATATTGTTCCACCTAAAAAAAGATATATTTCTTTGATCTAACCCGGAACATTCAACAATTGTTAAATTTTAGTGGATTGTCTTTATTGATAGGAGCATCTTACACATGTAAAATTCCACCAATTCTGATTCTGGGAGTCAGGATATTGAATTTACAGTTACAAAGTGTGTTTTGCTCACCTAGGTAACACTTTGGCATGCAAAAGATCTCTGAATCTGGCACTATGGAAAAACAACGATGTTTCCAAACTAATTTGTTTCATTGCAGAATTGAACAAATACTGACCGTTGAGGAAGTAGCTTTTGATCTGCTCCAGAACACACAAAGATATTCATACAAGACAGTGAAAACAATGAACACATAGGGCCTCGTTACGATGCGGTTCGGACCGCAACCAACAGCTTGTTGGTTGCAGTCCGAACCGCATCTAATGCTGCAGTCTGACCAATGCATTAGGATGCATGCAGTCAGAGGCAGAAGTCGGAGGGACCGACCAATATAATCCGAGGGGCTCATGGAGCCCGTCAGTTGGTCAGAAACTCCTCATAATCCCTTAAGGACAGCGTTTCCACTGTCAGGATTATGATGTCGGTTCCCAACAGTCTTTCCATGTCGGCCTTTTCGACATGGAAAGGCTGTCAGAAAGTGACTTTGGGGGCCCCTAGCAGGGCACCCTTCCACCCTGGTCCTGTGCATGTGGCCCTTAACATCCCTGCACTGTTGGTGCCTGCCACACAGTGCAGGGATGTTTAAAAACATCAATTTATCAATGGGAGCTTTTACTGCGGGCGGTTACGGCATGGAAGCTTGCATGGTGTGGTTGCATCCTAATTGCAGGGTCAGAACGGCTGAACCTGAGGCCGGTCCATTCCCAATCCGCAGCGATGTCGGTCGGAGGCAACTCCGACCGACATCGTAATCAGGGCCATAATGTATAAATCCCTGCAAAATCTTTTTCAGCAATCTGACCTCAGTGGGAGCCAGAGCACACAGGTCGAGACCCTAACAAAAGATTTCACCCACATTTTCTATGCAATGGCAGATGCCTACACAAAGTCAATCCAAGATTCTTAAAAAACAATTCCTCAGTCGATTCCTGAGGAGCCGAACATGGCGGACGCGTCTTCTTAGAGCTCCGCTGTTCGCTCCCTTCCAGGGTCATTATCCGCCATAATCCTGGACTCCAGCGCTTGTCTGTGTGAGCTACACACACGTAAGCACGCAGCGATCCCGATGTAGTGATTCGGCGGGACAGAGAGCTCGATTCACCCGCCGACCGGCTGCCCGGAGGAGACCTCACGCGCACCGGAGGGCAGCTGCGGCCGTGCTGCGGTGGCCACACATCACAAGTAACGAGGCCGTAACTGATGCCACTTTGCCCGGGGGCCCCGCCTCGGTGGCACGGATTGTGTCCCGGTCTATGAGGGTGGCAGAGGGTGCGATCCGTCGGCGGAGATCGCGTCTCTTCAGTGACGCCACTGCCGCACCCCTCCCCAGCTTTACTTGCATCGGGCCCTACACTTGACGACTTTGGGCCTGGGGAGGCCTACCCAGGGCCGGGATTTCGCCAGCGGGGTCTGGAGTGCCGGCCCGCTGCCGGAGACCGCCGCTCTGCCTACAAGCTACTGTGGACTTCATTATTGCGGTGAGCCAGGTGGGGGGTGAGCTTGGGGCCGAACCTCGAGTGGGTGGCTGCACTGCCCCGCCGCGGCGGGCACTCCGAGAGACTCACCGGGTCGGACCCACCGGCGGCACACCCGGCGTCCACTTGCTGTTGCCCCGTGCGCCAGACCCCCAGCTGAAGGGAGAGCGATCCAGAGATCGGGGCCTTCCTGGCCGCGGACCTGGACGGTGAGTCAGTCTGTGCCGCCCAGTCTCTTCCCCTCCGTGGCGGCGGCTGTCCGGGGAGGCCACGTCGACCATCCTGACCTTCCTGCCGCACTGGAGGCCCCAGGAGATCTTTGAGGGGCTTCCTGCTCACATCGGTTGGGATCGGGTGCGCTCAGGGCTGGGGACACGGTCGCAGTGCCCCCCACCTGGCCCTGAAGTGGGTGGCGTACCCTACTGCTCCTCATTCACCCTCACCTCTGGCTGTAGTGCAGACTGATCTGGAGTGGACCCTCTGAGGAGCGCCCCACATCATCATGGGCAAAGGCAACCCTGGTGCGGGGGCATCCAAACAACCTACCATGGACCAGTACACCACAACCGCCCCGGCAGGTAGGGGAGCCATGGAGGGCATTTCCCCTGACACGGCGACACTCCTAGAAGCCATTAATCAATCGAGGACCGCCCTCGAGGCCCAGATTGGGGCGGTAGGTTCGGAAGTGTCGTTCCTCCGCCAAGATCTCCGGAAGGCGGTCGACCGAATCACTGAGGCGGAGACGAGGGTTTCCACTGTGGAGGACACAGTTTCCGCCCTCCAGAAGAAGGTTGACAAGCTGGCCATGGCTTCCCAGGAATTGGCGGCGCGGGTCGAGGATGCGGAAGGACGGGCCCGCCGCAACAACATCCGCCTGGTGGGTTTTGCAGAAGGTTGCAAGGGATCCTCGATGGAGGGCTTCCTTTCGGGCTGGCTCAAGACGCTGTTACCTGCTGAAGACATCTCTTCCTGCTTCATGATTGAGAGGGCTCACCGCGCCCTGACCAAAAAGCCGCCGCCGGGGGAACGTCCGCGGCCGGTTATTGCCCGACTTCTTAACTACGCGGACCGCGATGCCATCCTTCGTTTTGCCAGGACACATAAAGACAAAATGGTTTTTGAGTCCCATCCCATCATGGTCTTCCCCGACTACACCCGGATAGTTCAGCAGCAGCGTCAATCCTTTGTTGCGGCCAAGCGGCGGCTACGTGAACTGAACATATCGTATGCACTCCTGTTCCCGGCCCGTTTGAAGGTCATCTACAATTCAAAAACGTATTTCTTCGATACCCCAGAGGAGGTATTTACATGGACGGATGAGCGACGGGCCCTCAAGCCGCACTCTCCACTCCCTTTAGATTCTGACTCTTCCCAGGGCTTGCATAGGAACGCAACTCATCGGCGACATCGATCCCGTTCCAACTGGCATTCCCAGAACAAGAAGGATACCGAAGACTGAGGTAGCCCTGGGGTGCGGACAAACTTTATTATATTGACCTTTCTTTTTTCATTTGACTGAAGGGTCCGCTGGCTGCGGTCACATGCCGAGATATCTCGTCTCTAGGAACTGGGGCCTATGCTATTTCCCTGGAAGGTGCGAGACCTTACACGCCTCCACTGTTCTGAGTTATTATGGGTGATGTTGGGAGGGAGGGGATCCATTGGGGGTTCCGCCAGGGTCTTCACGTTCGGGGGCCAGGACGAGATTCCTCCGCGACAGGAACTCCATGTTTTAGGATGTATGGGGGTTTGGGGGGAGGCGGGAGGGGTTGGGGTGGGGAATTTATTGTTTGTTTGACAGTTTTCTGCACGATGCACACACCACAGAGTCCCATATTTTCCACATCATCCTTCACACTACACCTTAAGGATGGGTCATGACACCCACAGCAAGTGCCACTCCACTAGGTGATCTTAACATCGTTTCCTGGAATGTACGGGGCCTATTGAATAAGGTCAAGCGGGGTGCGGTACTCCACATGGCGAAGCGTTACTCAGCTGATGTCTTGCTGCTGCAAGAAACCCATATGCTAGGCAACAAGGCCCCATGTCTTTCTCGCTATGGATATGCCACAGTATACTACTCCGGCTTCTCCAGGGGGGCACGCGGTACGGCCATACTTATTCATCGCAGAGTCCCATTCCAAGTTACTCAACACTGGTCTGACCCAGGTGGCCGCTTTACGGTCATTTCCGGTACTCTGGCTGGGGAACAGATCTCAATTGGGAGTATATACGACCCACCCCCGCTCGGCCAGACATTCATAGACAGACTAACGCAACTATGGGGAGAGCTCCCTGATGGCCTGACTATCCTCGGTGGAGACTGGAATGACACCATGGCTCCCTCGGATAGGTGGCGAGCCCGACCTCCAGTCACCCCTCCTCCCAGGTCTAAACTCAACATACTGACGCATACATTGGGTTGGGTGGACACCTGGCGGGCTTTCCATCCTTCAGAGGCCGGATTCACATATGCATCATCAGTACACCCCACCCTCTCACGCCTAGATTATCTGTTCCTCCCACGTTGTTATATTCATAGAGTGTCGCATACCTCTATTCTGCCATGCGGCTTGTCCGAACACTCACCAATCCAGCTTAAGCTCCGCATGCAGACCAGCCGTGCCCCATACCGATGGCGCATGTCCCCCTGGTTGCTTAGGGATACCGGGTATCAGGAGATGCTACATCGGGCCACTGCCGAGTACTTTAGTTTCAACACCGGGTCCACTCAGTCCCCGATATTTTTATGGGAAGCCTTTAAACCTACACTTCGAGGGGCCGATATCAGCTATCGCACTGGAGAGAAGCGGCACCGCATGGCACAGGTTCAAGACCTAGAAGATAGACAACTGGCTCTTCAAACCTCGTTGGTGGAAGGCTCTGATGCCGGTTCTCGCCGTAACTTGCTCCATGTTCAACAGCAGCTACATCAGCTGCTCACGGATAATGCCAAAGAAGCCTGGCTGGCAACTCAATATAGGATATATCAATGGGGTGATAAATCTAGTCAGATGCTCCATAGACTATGTCAAGCAAGGGCCTCCCCGACACAAGTCCCCCTCTTGAGACCCCTTGCGGGCAACACATGTACCTCCCCGGGGGCAGTGGTGCAGGCCTTGGCCGATTTCTATGCTGCCTTATACAGTGACCGTGAGGGACTCGCCGAACCGCTTATAGATGCCTTTCTTTTAGATGTCCCCCCCAGGTGCCTTTCGGATGAGCAGCGGAATGCCCTAGATAAGCCCATCTCTTTGGACGAGCTGCAGGCGGCCCTCACCAACACACACAGGTCGTGCGCCAGGCCCAAACGGGTTCCCCAGCGATTTTATGCACCCCCTTGTAGGGACCACTGGTCCCCACCTTCTTAAAGCGTTGCACCAGGCATCAGAACAGAAGATCTTGCCCCCAGACTGGCGCCATGCCGAAATAGTCATTTTCCTCAAACTGGGTCGCCCTCCGGAGGATCCGGGCTCGTACCGCCCCATATCCCTATTAAACTTCGAGCCGAAATTATTGGAGAAGGTTCTGGCAGACCGCCTCCGCACCTGCATTCTGGACCTAGTGCATCCAGATCAATTTGGCTTTATGCCTCAACGCTCTACTAGGCACAACTTCAGGCGCGCACATACTGCCGTAGCTGAGGCTCCCCGCTTGGGACGCCCTGCGGCTGTCCTCCTAGCTGATATCGACAAGGCGTTCGACTCATTGATCTGGACCTATCTTTTTAAACTTCTAGAAGCGGTTAACCTAGGGCCCCGTTTTCGTGCCTATGTGAAATTGCTGTATACCGACCTTACGGCCACGGTTCGCGTGGCCGGCCACCATTCTGCCCCCTTCCCCATCCGCAGGGGGACCAGGCAGGGTTGCCCCCTCTCCCCACTCCTCTTTGCCTTAGCAATAGAGCCATTGGCTGCGTGGGTGCGCTTGGATGCGGTCTATCGGGGATTGGACTGGTCGCCTGAGTGCTCGGACAGGATAGCACTGTATGCTGATGACGCGTTATTCTTCTTTTCCGACCCTTGGGTCACGGGGCCGAGGTTGCTTCAGATTTTGCGGGTGTTCGGCGAAACGACCGGACTATATGCCAACCCGTCCAAATCGGTTCTTTTCCCCATATGCGGCGACCAGGGGAGTCAAACGTGGGCCGCACAGCTGATCATTGCTGACGAGGGGTTTAAGTACCTCGGTGTCCATATCACTAGATGCCCCACTGAGGCGTGGTCGCACAACATAGCCCCCTTGCTCCCGGCGGTACATGAGGAGACGACCGTGTGGTCCCATCTTCCCTTATCAGTATATGGCCGGTCAGCCATTTTCAAAATGGTGTCCCTGCCACGCTTGCTCTATAGGCTGCAGAATTTCCCGTATCCCATCCCTCCGTCGTGGTTTCTCCAAATTAACGCGCTCCTAAACAGATTCCTCTGGGGGGGAGGGGCGATTTGGGTAGCCCTGGCGACATGTATCCAATCCACCTACTGCGGCGGAATTGCGGCAGCGGACGTGCGGGCGTATTATTGGGCACCTCAGCTCTTGGTAATTAATGAATGGTGGTACAATTCTCAAGATGATCCGGCCTATGCGGTAGAAAGACTCTTCCTGGAGGAACACCCACTACTTGGTCTCCTATACAGCAATTCGTCCTTGGAGGCACTCCCCCCGGCCTGCAGTACGGTAATTCAGATCTGGAGACGTGTGTCCCGGTCCATGGGCTGGTGGGGCATGCTGACTGGCACAACCCCCCTTTGGCGAGGCACACGCCTCCGGCCCGTCTCCACCCTGACCGGGTTTCGCAGATGGGATGACATAGGAATATCTACACTAGGAGATGTGATGCGTGGGCCCACGCTAAAATCCTTTCAGAGGTTGCAGGAGGAGTTTGGCCTTCACAAATCCCAGTTCCATAAGTATTTACAGCTCCGCCATGCCCTGTTTCCCCTGATAAGGCACCTCCAGTCCTTACCTGAATTCCACCCCATGGAGGGCAGACTGTTAATGGGGGATCTAGGGGCACATAAAACCCGCCAAATTTATCAAACTTTGACCACACACTCCAAGACGAACATACCGCGGACCCGGGCGGCGTGGGAGGCGGACCTGCCGGCCCTGACGGATGACGACTGGACAGAGGCCCTTGCCAGCCCTAGGTATGCTGCTGTTTCCTCTAGGTACCGGTTGATTCAGTTCAAATACCTTCACAGAATATATTACACCCGCCTCTGCCTCTGGAAGATGGGGGCTATTCAGTCCCCTACATGCCTCCGCTGTAACTCTGATGATGGGTCATTTTTTCACACGGTCTGGAGTTGCGGTGCACTACAACATTTTTGGTCGGTGTGCTGTCCTGCCTGGGGCGGGTACTGGGGTGGGACATCCCGGCGGACCCTCGACTGATACTTCTTCACAGCACAGAAGACATCGGGGGAATAGATATAAGAGGCACCTCCTGTTCCTGGGTCTCATTTTAGCCAAGCGCGACATTGCGCAGCATTGGAAATCTTCATCTCCCCCCGGGGTGGCGGCATGGAAAACAGCCTTAGATAAATGTATGTCGGCTGAAGTAGCGGTGTTTCAGGCACGGGGTTGCCCGCAGAAACATGGAAAGATCTGGGCCAGGTGGGCAAAACACAGGGGTATTGACCTGTCCCTCCTTTTACAGCCAGCAAACCAAGACCCTATCGAACGACTGGTCATCAATGACTCACCGATCTAATGTGTTAATGGGCTGTAGCTGTGGACCTATTCTCTTTATTGTGCATGTATTTTTTGGTCCTTATGGGATGTGCGGTGCAGGGTTGGGGGGAGGGGGGAGGGGTGAGACGTTGGATCGAATGTTTCACAGATCTCCTGGTGGGGCTCTCTCCAGTATCTCATGTTCATACATTCTGTCATATGCCTATATGCTGTATACTGGGTTTTGCCCACTTGATGTTATAAATGCAATACAATTTGTTGTTAAAAAAAACAAAAACACAATTCCTCTTTAGAGTTGGAGAGCTAGGAAATCACTGACAGCCATCAATGCATCATTATAAGACAAGAGGGGCAAAGGCAGAGAACGCTGATTTTGCAACACTGATAAGTCTCTGTGTCTCCCTTTTGTTGCTCATGACAGTCACTAAGGCCAGCTACTAATAAACTATCATCAGCAAAGCATCCAATAGAAGCAAGGCACTTCACAGGGCTATCAAACGCTGTCATATGTCCATTCAGATATCTATCGATCAATCGATCTCAGAGAAAATGACCTCAATCATTCAACAGTGGCTTGCACTACTAAATTTCGACCCCCGAATATTGTGATAGCAGTTTATCAAGGACAAAATATTGAGAGACAAAATAGCAAAAGATAAGTAAGTGCAAATAGGGTTCTATAGATTTACAATTCCTAACTTCATCTCTATGCACCTTGAGAATATATGTACCAATTAGATGCATATAAGAGAAATTAGTTATTGAAAATGTAGACTGACCTATCAGTCGATTATCTTTTTGATTATTAGTCCTCGATACTGTGTTTCATTCATATTCTGGGGTCGATATTCAGGGTGCACACACCTCATCAGAATTGTGAAGGTAAAACAAACATGGTTCATGTGCAACATTTCCAATGTGATTGACCTGTAAATCGAAGATCTATTGATATTTATGTTTTTGCTTATTTACATATTGTATTAAAGGCAATTCACCATAAGATTTCTTGTTAATTACTAGCAAGAAAAGCCAAAAGGTGACACAAGAACAAACAACTGTACTAGTAAAGAGAGGCTAAAGATTCAGCAATCAACTTTTCCACATTTCTGCTGTAGAAATAGATACCACATCCAAATCACTCCTCTCTCCTAAGAGGTAATCAAGCTACTGGTCCCAAATGGCACAATTAATGTGCAAACTTCGGCAGAATCCTTTTTCAACTTCATCTGAATTCTTTCTATTAGTTTTGCCGCTTGTATCTAAATCCAATCATCCATTGTTAAACAGTCTTAACTGTTTTAATGGGATTGTTGCAAGAGAAAATAAATGAAATGAAATTGATTTCCCTGAGTAGAAAAATATGTTTCTGTCATCAGACATTTCTTACATGCGAAATACATTATGCTTGAGCATTTCGCACAATTGCAAATCTCGGTGAAGTAAATCCTATTATCTCTCTTTTTATCGGAAGGTTTATTGCCTTCAGAGAAATTAGAAAAATAGCTTTGCTGTTGATGTTCATTAGAAGACTATATTTCATGCATTAATCAAATCCCCGATGGCCACATGTCCTTTTCAGAAACTCTTCGTACAACGTGGAACAAATAGATTCTGCTCATGGGAGACTATATAGAGACAGCAGGGAAGAGCCAGTCAGAGTTGAAGCTTGGCTGCTGAACTTCACGACTTCAAGTTTCCATTGCTAATACGTTTTGCATGCACAGTCTTAAAAAGCGAAAATTTTCCCAGTTTTTAACAACATGATTTTAAAAAATAACCCACAAAATGTAACATGAATTACCCTGTTTTCCCACCTGTTTGTCTTCTACAAAAACCCACTGTAAGAAATGTTATAATGATTTATGCTAATTTTGAACATAGACATCTATTTTTTTTGCTGTGCTTTTTTGGCACCTTCCAGAAGGATGTTCAGCTGATTGACAATTTATTTTCAAATCAAAAAGCTAAATTAAGAAATTAGCTCACATCATGTAAAATTAGGGTTTCAAGGCGTTAGCATGCGAAAAAATTTAGATTAAAAACATACCAAAACACAGCCTCAAACATTAGGGCCTTATCTAGAATATGACGCGATAATTTGTCAAAATGTGAAAGTTATCATATACACGATATTACAAGTGCCATGTACTATAGTGTACTTGTAATATGGCGGACGGATATCTGCCCCCTTTTGATAGAGTATCCCGTCGGTCATACTCTAAATAAGACTCTTACTGGGCAGATATCTACAATATATAAACAGCTAAATGTAAAAATGGCAATATGTAACAAAACTATTCTCTATCGAGTGCTTGCTTTCAAACAAATATGCAAGCCACTCCGGCCACACCTGATTAAATTCGCCCAGGACTTGAGCTGCACATCCCACTAGGCAAATCTGTTTGTACTTATCTTTTCGGGCAACAATTCAACTGTCTGAGGAAAACGTACAGGAGAGAGGAGTTAGCTTGACTGGGGCCCCTTCTATGGCTATTGGGACCTTGGATCAAGTATTTTAGGCTGACCAACGCCACAAGACTCTTGCAATTACTAAGTACCTAGCCTCCAAACATAGGGCCAATGCCAAAAGTTACACCCCAGAGGTACCAAGTTACATCCTAGAAAGCTCCAATGAAGCTGATCAAACACCTTCTTGGCATCGTCTAGTGAAAACATCAGCACCTCCTTGAGAATCCTACGAACAGGTGAAATATATCTTTGTATTTTTACATGTACTGAGTATCAAGCCTGTATTATCTGGTTCCACAAGGCCCAGTGAAAACCTATTCATCAAAATGCTTGTAGAGCGTTTGGTGTGAAGATTTAACAGTGATGTCAGTCGAGAAGATCTACACACAATTTATCTTGACCTGGTTTGGAGATGAGCAATATCGTGCTAGAGAAAGAGTTGTACAAACAGGTCGACAAGGGGACTAAATAATAATAAACTGTTTTAGGGGATAAAGTACCCCCTGTGGTACATTATGAGGACATTGCCAGTCACTGAGGAGTTCCATGACCACATAGAGGAAAGAGGAACGTGGACTGAATTTGTGGTATCTTGTAATATCCTTTCAATGTACCAAAGAGAGTATTTTATTCCTTAAAATACATGGTCACACCATCACCCTTAACATAAACTGCTTAAATCAAGTGTTTTGTTCGCTCATATTCATTGCAGAATGAATAAAAGCAGAATTTGTACTGTAAACTTAAATTCACCAGAAAGCAGGTAATATCGTTTACCAAAAGGTATTATGATCAGTTTCATGTGGCACAGGTTAAATAAAATGCTATGCTGAAAGATACAGATATCCTAGGCACCCCCAAACTATGCCTCTACCACTCTGTTATGGAGTAGGCTATCTTTCAGTCTAAATTGGGAATACTTGAGTCCCATGCACAGAGCTTTCAAAGTCAATGTGACTGGAGCATGATCTGAAATTGAAATGTACCCTGTCTCAGAGGTGGATACACTTGATGAAGCAGATATAAAGACATGGTCTATCCTTTCTTAGGTATGTTGAGCTGCGAAGAAAAAAGTATAGTCTAAATTGAAAAGGTGTTGTGCACACCAAAATTCTTCCAGGCCAGCATATTGAAGCTAAGCTGCCCTCTCCGCAGTGAGAGAACCTGTTTGCTCGACATTCTGGGCAGAGCGGCCTCAAACCCCATTAATAACCAAATTGATGTCAACACAATGTCATCATCTTTTGCTTTGTTTAATATTCCCGTAATATGCCCACAAGTATCTTTGCTGAGCTGTATCAGGTGAATGCATGGAAGGCACTGTAAATGACTATGTGCATAGCCTGACCATCAATGCCAGTGATCTTCCTCCAGGGCCATGCAATGTCTGGAGTATTTCCGCTTGAAAATCCCATAGCAGAAGCACTACTATCCTCCACATTTATTTGGACTAGAGGAGAAATATTGCCTAGGGAACACGTACTCCGGAGTCAAAACAAATCACTCTTAAGCAGATGGGTTTCCTATAGCAGGCCGATGTCCTCTTCCAGAGTTCATAATATTTAGAACTGCTGAATATTTTGTTGGGGTGTTGATACCTTAGATGTTAAAAGTAATTAGTTTGGTAATCCACCAAAATAACACTATGCTGCGGAACCCAGGAGACATTTTCCACTGAAATATCTCACTGGGTTTTGGATTTTGAGATGTCCAGCTACTACTGAAGTTTAAAATTACCCTCCCCAACTCAATGTTTCATACCAAACCAGAAATCACACTTCGCAACCTAAGTACATTTTTTCAATTGCATCACCCTTCCTCATTATAGTGGTTAGTGTAGAAAAGACTTGCCTAGCCTTATTCCGCCTGGTAGTCTCCTCACACTCTTCAAATAGCTTCAAGGCTAATACCAATCTTCTGTTCAAAGGCCCTTCGTCACTGTACCAGTTAAGAACATGCATGAAGGTTTGGATGTCTTGGTTCTTGGGTCCTCCAGGACAGTTTTTCCCCCCTACCTGTGTCAAAGATTCAAGAGAATCACCTTTATAGCAAACCCGTCTTTGGTCCCACACAGTTGGGCAAGGACCTCTTTCCTTTCCTTGAACATGTCAGCTACAATCGGTTTTGCATCTTGGTTCTTTCCACTGTCCATCTTCCACTTGGTTCTCTCTGATATTTTATTGTCTGTCAGAAGAAACCCAAGCCCCATTCTCTTTTATATCTTGGCCATCAATGTTAGTGTTCAATATTTTTTGCCTCTGCTACAGGGTCTGGAGTTGTTGACCTTGCCAAGTAAAGATTAATCAGCATGAGCGACCCTATCAGTATGCTATGTCATGCAATAGTCTGTCACTTGCCACCATCAACAAATTGTGAAACAGTACAATCTTATGACCATAAAAGAATATGTCTTCTTTTTTTCTTGTCACCTCTACGATTCCCTTTTAGACCCGAAAGCTGGCAATCCTCATTACAACATCAGGCAGGATGTTTCTTGTAGCAAACAAGCCTGAAGTCATGTGTGTTCATTCAGGTTCTATGGGCTCCAAAACCAGTTTTGTCAATATTGCTCTGAACAATGTCTGTACAGAGCCGTCAATGTATTTCTCCTCAGACCCCCAGAGAATTGTCCCAGGATGCTTGTTTCCGGTCCAGGGAAGACCTGGCTTGGCAGTTCGGGTTGGATTGTTCCCATGAGGCACAGGGTCAAGACTGATTTGCATATGGCTGGGTCTGAACTGGGGTGGCGAAGTAAGCTAAAGAACGATGATGGATTCAACCCAGATCTGTGACTGGGGGTGAGTGTCTGAAAAGATTCAGTGCTCCGTCCATCATCTCCTTGGGTTTGCTTTATAACTGGGAGTGGCTTCTCATTGATTGGTGAGTTTAGGCACTTAGTAACTCATGATACATGCACCCTGTCACTCATTACTGCACTCCTAATTCCATTCATCCAACCCTTGACTCATTCTTGCATTCACTGGCTCACCCATACACAATACAACACATACAGAAACTCACCAATCAATGAGGCGGCCATTTTCGTTTATGCCAGACCTAACGCCTATGCCACTACTTTTCAATATGAATGCATTGATTTCACAGGTCCGCTTTCCATGAATAGGTGTCTCACCTGCTTTTTGGTGGCGTGTTTCATGCATGTGTAAATACATTTTTTTTTTAAATCTCACTCATTGTTTGTTTTACCCTTATGTCCTTTATATTTATTCTTTAATGTTCTTTTTATCTTGCACTTGCACTTTACCTTTAAATCTGATTAGCCGTGCCTGCTGCATTATTTTGAGTAACACTAATGTATCTGCTGGACACGTAATAGAGAATAGCGTTTGGACATTCTATTTTTAAGAAATCGCTAAGAGCTAACAATTGTAAAACTGTGATTTATTTGCTGATACCGTTCTTTACTATTTTGTATGTGGCTTGCTCTTAAAGCACCTAAATGGCTATCTGGGCCTAAGAACGTGAAAAACTCCTGATACAGCTCATGGCGGTCCATTTTGGGTTTTTGTTTCTGTTTCTGGTTACGTTTTGCTCCTCATTCTGATTTGCAAAGATGTGTGCTGAGAATCTCAGCAGCTACGAGAGGTGCATTGTACAGTAAAGATGTTAGTGGATGCGTCTTAATATTGTTTTATGTGAAACTTTATGGCCTCGGGCCGAAATAAAGTATTTATGATGTTGAAATTATTCATACAGCATTTGGCCGTACTATTTTAAAACACAGTCAAAATGTTACTAGTAAAATGTTTGGTGAATCGCCCTGACCCACGCCAGACGCCACGTTTGTTTGGTACATAAACAAATGTGTATTCTGCGTGAAAAAAAATCGCAGTACCAGGACTAAGATAGCCCGAACTACTGACAAAAAGATGAGTTTTATGGCCAGGGGAATATAATCTTAACAAACACATAAAGGAAAAAAAAACATCAAAAAGTTGTTCTGAAAGTCTTAGGCACATGGCAGCAATAACTTTTAAAATGATGGACGGCAGATCACGTTTCTCGTGATGCTTTCGGGACAGAAAAGGGAAAGAAAATGATTTTAATTAGTGAGCTAAGTAAATTTGACAGGCATTTCCTCCAGCAAACAAGTATCATACAAAATAACTTTTTTACCCAGTGGCCATTCTGGGCCTAGACGCATTCATTGGAATTCTTTTCGCGGTAGAACATATTTTTTGAGTAGTTCCCATTTCATAGTGCATTAATCGCGGGGACACAACAATAACAAATGACACCTAAACAATACAAGTTTAAAAAAAAACACATACTACAGAGAAACACGAGTCAACGCACATAGGAACTAAAGGGCATCCGGTCAAAAAAACAAAAAACGAATACACAAATGTACTTAAGTCGTAATAAATAAATCACAATAATGCAAATGGAGATGTACTACAACATGTTCTTTACTATATCGTAATTATAGCTGCCTTCAGCATAAAATGAATAAAGATTATTAAAAAAAAAGTAGTAATAAATAAATATGCTTTGAAAAGTACAATACAAGCAGTAGTTCAGGAGATACTAGTAATTTAAATGTAGACATTAAACACCATTACAATTAAACCTCAAACGTGACCAGCTATGATAACATTAGTAAAATATGTCAAACGTGAATATAATCTAACACATTTATCATAGGCACTGTACTAGATGTGTCCCAGCAATGATTGACAAAAACCTGCCTGAATTATATAGTCTGAATTTGGCAAATTATAAAGCTTTTACATACCTCTAGGGAAGACAGTTGATACATCTTTGTAGTTGTGAAACTTGGCTTCTAATATTATTCTCTACCCATAATGCATTTCGAAGGTAACTTTTAAGGATGAAAGCACATTATTGACATTTTTGCTATTGTAATCGGTTTTGAGGGACTGCTAATAACAACTGACCTCTCAAAACATAAAACATAGAGCTACTTAGGGACACCATTCGTGCACCCTAAAATAGGAGAGACCCTAAATGCTTTCCCTATGTAGTAATAATGAGAGGTTGGGTTTGGTAAATCATTTTCCATGTCCTGGGTGGTAGCAGAATTCATATACCTTTTATTGTGCAGTAGTTGCTTCAAGGGTGTTGTCTTCTAGTTTACCTATTTTAAAGTAAATCCTGTTAACTGTGGCAAGGTGTTTACTTTTTTAAAGTCAGTGTAAATGTTTAGCAACAATATATAGACTGCTTTAAAATAACAAACATGCACATGGGACCTTGAGTTGACAAAAGGCAGAAGATTTATCGTACTGACCACCTGTGTACCCGTGCTCAGGGTCATTCGTAAATGATCATGCGTATTGTTTTAGTATTAACAGTGAGTATACGATAGAGGATGGCGGCTGTCCTAAGAGAAAGGACAAGGCTGGCCCAATCCCCCACATCATCCTCTGCCTCATTATAGACTGTTTTTTAGGGGGATAGACACAAGGTATAACACCAAAATAGAGCCATGAGAATGTGTCTGACTGGAATCGTCTAGGCAGTAACCCCCACAGTTATTTCTGGGATTCTTCTTGAAAACGAAAAACTTCTCAAACCTGAGTTATTGAGATTCAAACATTAGGGATGCACTAATACTGACTGGCAGTGTGGGCTGCTTCCAAATTGCTAAGGAGTGTGATTACAATCTAGCCATACTTCATCTTTATTCAGTTAGTTTCTATAGCAGCACTAAGTGAAGGTTAGTACTGAAATCAGGTCTGAATCTGTTGACTATGGTCTAAAAGAAATTCTAGTGCTACTGATAGCTTGGAATATTTCAAAAGCCAATAGATCTGCCCCAGGATCCTTGTCACCTTTCAGCCACACTGGGAGATTTATAAAGACACTCTGAAACTAGCTTCTCACTCACTGGTAGGTACCCCGTAAATGTTTTTCCATTCTCTCAGGTCCACATGACTAACTCAAAAGTAACACCCTCAGAAAAACAATGAATTTCGACAATATTAGGCAACTCAATCTCTGTGGTCTCTAGGTACTGAGACTGGGTAGATTCTGTTTATCTGTCTCCTAAAGCTGTTGGTTGGAGTCTCACACCTTCTTGTCAGTGCTAGCAGGCACAGATTACCATACATGACTCGGCAGGTGCAGAGGTGATGTACCCCAAAATTGCTCATGCCAAGTCCATTTCAAAGAATGAAATTCTGGTGGTGGTCAATGAGTGTCAGTGCTGTATGGTATAAGGCTTTCTGACTTTGAAGAACGCACCTCACAACAACCACTGGCAACAAAACTATGGGGTTCATTCCAATGTCGGTTGGTCTGCCACTGACAAGCTGTCGGTGGTGGTTCCACCGACATCTATGCCATCGGTCTGACCGCTGGATTACGATTCCGGCGGTTTGAGCGAGTTAGGCGGCATGAAAGATCGCTGCCTTCGATAGGCTCCAGGAGCCCGTTGGGATGCGATCGAATTCCTAATCCCTACAATGGGGCGGTGCCTTCGCAGGCACCGCCGTAGGAATTAGGATGTCCCTTTCCGACTGCTAGTTTATGAACATGCAGCCGGAAAGGGACTTTGCAGCCCACTAGCAGGGCCCCCGTCCCCCACGGGCCACCGCTATGGGGCCAGGGGGGCCCACATGGTGCCTGGCACACGGTGCATGGATGTTTCCAAACATCCCCTTTTCTATTGTGGCTTGTGATGCAGCCCTTTTACAGGCTGCAGCACAAGCCACAATAGAAAAGGGCATGTTTCTGACCACCTATGTTGGGTGGAACCGCCGACTACTAGTCGGGTGGTTACCATCCTGCAATGATAGCGGTCGGACGCCTGTCCGAACGCCATCGTAATAAGGCCCTATATTTCCCAAGATTCCTTGAACTCTCCCAATGGAGATGGCAATTACCAACTTTAATCTTTGGGTATAAGTTTCCTCTTGTTCTACTGTGCAATTGTTAGACTATTGCACAGCAATGTTGCTGCAGCCACAAGATTGTTATTTGGATTTGTGAATTTGTCAGAGAACAGTTTGGGAATACAGACTGAAAATCAAGTTTTGTTTGTATAAATGAATTATAAAATATCTGAACACTGAATAAGTGTTTAATGATTGTTTCATATGAACTTTGGGTTATTTCTCGTGAAAGAACTGTAAGGATTCTTGCACCAAGGCTAATGAATATTAATGATATGTATGAATATATTTTATCAAGTGTGTTAAGCTACAAGTGGTAATGAGCAAGTGACCTATCTATCTATCTATTTTTCTATCTATCTATCTATCTATCTATCTATCTATCTATCTATCTATCTATATATCTATCTATCTATCTATCTATCTATCTGTCTGTCTGTCTGTCTGTCTGTCTGTCTCTCTGTCTATCTATCTATCTATCTATCTATGATTTACAAACTACTTGTCCTTCAACCTTGTGGCTTATGATGTCCCTAGAACCACTCAATGGCATTTTACACAGTTATCTGTTATGTATTCTCTCTCTCTCTAGTATGTATACATGCCCCCCAGACACACATATATTTAGAGAGAGAGAGTGTATACATTACAGGTAACTGTGTAATATGCCATTGAGAGGTTCTGGTGACATCATCATAAACTACAAGGCCGAAGACCAAGTGGTTTGTAAATGACACCAGAACAATGAGATGGCAATATAGAATATTGTTTCAAATGGCACTTATCATGTGCTTTTTATATTACATGGTAGTTCAAGGTAGGTATCCTGTAAAAGCTGTCAGCCAAGCTAACAATGGGCACTGATAGGAATTAGAATGTTAAGGTACTGTTTAAGTTTCTTGAATAAATTATTTATAATCAATAAGCAATCGTTACGTTACAGGATTTAGGTGAATCTGTACCTGCATCATTATCTCATTATTATGGTTTTGCTGCATTTATCACATAGTATGCCACAAAAAATCACATATTTCACCAAAAATGTTGTTTCTATCTCCAATGGACAAAAAATATTGCCAGTGAATGTGCCAGACAATTTGCATTTTTGCCACACAATTTAGATAATCTGGCTGCATAATTTGGTTCTCTATGCCACTCGATCCTAGTAGCCGTGAGAATTTTTAAGCTCTAGTTAGTGGTGTTGGGCCGTCATTATGTTGATAAAATCCATATTTAACCTAGAAATATTTTGTCTATTTCAGAGTTCCCAATGAAATATGGGTTTGATACCACTGCATTTTGAGCAATAAAAGTACCGGAATATGTTTTACACACACACACACACACACACACACACACATGCACACACATTTCTACACACACTGACACACACACACATACACACTCATGATGTCATGAGAACATCTGGTGCCCATCTAACCCTCCCAATAAAATGCAACATGCCTCTGTTCAACTCTGGTTGGCGACCCTGTGGGAAGTGGCATTCACCAGGATTTAGAATGCCCACCATCTGTTGTGACTAAGTTAAGATGGCCACCATCTATTATGACTAAGTTAAGATGGACACGATCAATTATGGCTAGTTCAAGATGGCCGCCAGAGTTGAACGCTCGTGAGACTACGCAAACTCTCAGCAGCCAAACTTGGATTGGTCGCAATTTAAGGGACCTCGTGACTAGCCATAATAGTCTGTTATTGCAGAATGCGGTCGGCTGAACTTCTCAGTTCCTTCCTGGTGGAGACAGTGTGATTCCAATGCACTGTTGAGGTTCATTCCTGAGCGGTAAGGCGGTAATCTATATACACAAAAGAAAGTAAGGTGAATACCAGTCGCAAAGAAGATTTTTTGAGAATGTATGAATTTTTGTAAGGAGCACAATCATTTTGTAAAAACTGCCCTCACCCACAACAAGTTGTGGCATGCTTCATCATAGGGCTGCTACTAAACGCCTCTGCGCAGACCAACGCTAGAGGCAGAGCAATAGGGAGTGGTAGACAATACAAACAATTAGAAACAGGAAAAGAAAAGGATCCTATACAGGTGCAGACAAATAGTGTAAAAACTGACTAAGAGATATCGTCATAACAATTTTATTCCTTGATTCCCTTGTCAGCTATAAAAAAAGGGTATAAGAATACCCCCGGATGGTGGTGGCGTGAGTGAATTATGCACTCACCACCCCTCCGTTCTGCATAGAGGTCAACATGTTTCTGCCGGATTCCGTCTCTCCACCGGCATTCATCAGGACAAACAGGATCCCTATGCTACTTTCCCAGTTGTTATAAATCCCCTTTGGTATATACACTGTACTAAGTATTACTCCACCTGTAAGTCTGGAGCAGTCCAGTACACTTACTCATCAAATGATATCTGTAAGTGGAGAAAATAAAAACAGTGACAGCAATCTGTACAGTGGTACACCAATACATACGCAAATTACATAATGCAAGTGAAAAGATGGTGCTCTCAGTGTTAACTTCATAAAACCAGCCCATTTGGTGTGACTAGGGTGATTTATAAGTCTTAAATAACACACCCTTAAAATGGGCAACAATGGCCCTCTCTCTTTAATCAAGAACACTTTTTGTGAGTTCCTAATATCCAAAACATACTGTGCTTAAATATCAATGTTATAGTGAACACATCCGTAAAGACATGGTATGGTGGCACGACATGCCCCCCACCGTACTCATAGTTTTAGACTTATCATTAAATATGCTCTCTTCAGGTCATACATGTATCCTCACTCGGCACACCTTACCGAGTTTATTATGATGAGCGCTAGAAAAGGCACGGGAGTAGAGGGTGACCCCCTGTAGTCACACTCTGTGAGGAGAAATGGTTAACAGGTAAGTGTTATTACCTCCAGAGTATGCACGCTTTTGGGACATCCTTGTCCATTACAGAAATGCCAGTGTTAAATCATTACCAATGCCAACTTGTACAGAGGTACAGTCACTGCCATCTGCAGATTACAAATGCCGAGAGAGACTGCTCGTGTCCCAAGGTGTGGTGCGAGTACACGCAACTGCCTACATACAAAGAGAGTAAGTAAACCCCCATTCCTCCTTACTTCGTCAAGGGTGGTCAGCCGCCACCTAATCGGTCTCTCCGGGTGCCATGTAGGTACACGGGCCCATGAAGGACCGATAGCCATAAATGCATGATCGCTTCCCGTCACGTGTGGTGCGTGTGACGTAAGCGCGGCGTAATACGTCATGCGTACGGTACTCGCAACTAGAGAGCTAACCAGTGTTCTCCGTTGCAATCTACCACCACGAACGCGAAGGCTCATGATGGAAGGAGAGAAATGCTTAAACTCCCCCTCGAACTCCATGAAGATATGAAGGGCGTGCAGTCTTTCATGATATGAAGGGTATGTAACCTTTCATGTATACTGACACGTGTAAGCTCCACAAAGTTTCTATAAGCGAGCGAGAAGGCTCATACCTAAAAAATGGCACAACCATATGTCAATGTCAACAACATTTTTATTGTTTTATAACATGGGTCCCCCAGTGGCTCCCACCCAAAAGAATGGAACAAACATCGATAATAAGAGTTTGCCTACTCTTAGAGTTTATCGAGGAATAGACTGTTATAGTTACTACTTCTTGAATGTGGCAGTGTCTGAAAGGCAGTATGGATAAATTCTCTGACTGGATGTACACCAGGAGACAGTCAGGACAAGTCCTAAGCCAAAAAATTAAAAAAAATATTTCCGAGAGGACATAGTGATACTGAGAGGCCACAGTGTAAGTGTGGGGTATCTGCGTAGTTCAGAGAAACCATATGGCAGCCCTCTGGTCCTGCCAGAGTAATATTTACGACAAAGGAAGCATACAGAGTGTCAACTAATAAGTAGGGGGACAGATATACCCCAAGGGTTACAGAGAAAGAGGGCTATCGTCACGGATAGGTTGCAGGGTGGCTCTTGAGTCCTATGACCTACCCAGGGAAGTCCATGGGATGTCGTCATTTAGCCCTATCTCATGACTACGAATCCTGTAGACCCACTTCTGTTCACGTATAAACAAGGCACGTGAGGGGTCCCTGGTATTAGATGAGATGAAAGGTTTATCCAACACGGTCCAATAAATATCCTCAACAGTGTGGCCCTTCGCAACATAATGTAATGTGAGACGTGTTGTGGTCCTAGCACAGCGGATGCTGCTCCTGTGCTCCATTATTCTCACTTTCACCTTCCTGCAAGTCATCCCCACGTAGGTCAGGCCACAAGGGCACCTGATCATATAGATGACATTTGTGGAGTTGCAGTTGGTGTGCACTCGCTGTTCCCATGGGTAAATGAGGCACACATCAACGTTCTTGCTGTTAGTAGTCAACCTGCAAACATCACACGAGCAACATCTCGTGTGGCCTGTGACCGGTGGAAGAGCCCAAGTTCCCCGAGGAGCCCCTCAAGGGCATGTTTGCAATCTAGAATGGACCAGATGATCCCTGATATTAGAACCCCTTCTGAAGGAGACCAGGAGTTTCTCAAGGTGGAGGCCACTGGAATTCAGTATCCGCCAATGTTTTAAGATGATACGTTTAATTGCTGTAGAGGCTGTGTTAAATGTTGTGACACAGATGGTGTTCTTCTTCTCTGGTCTCTCAACTTTCTCCAAAAGGGCTTCCCTATGGCAGTTCCATGCTCTTTTCTGGGCCCTACGTACCACTCGCCTAGGGTAACCTCTGCTGTTTAGTTTATCAGATAGGAGGGCAGCTTCTTCCCTGAAGTTTTCTGGTTCAGAACAGTTTCTCCGTAAACGCAGGAACTGCCCCACCGGGAGATTTTCCCTGAGGGATTTGGGATGAAAACTCCCAAAATATAGCAGTCCATTTTTGTCTGTAGGTTTGTGGTGGACCTTAGTAGATAGTTTCCCTTCATGAGGAAAAATCACTAGGTTAAAAAATGGGAGGCTCTCCTTGGTGATAGTAGTGGTAAAATGCAGGAAAGTGTTACGAGTGTTGAGCCATTGCATGAACTCTGTCATGGATTCTTCGTTCCCTTTCCATATGAGAATAACATCATCAATGAAGTGTTTCCAGACACGGATGTTATGTGTCCATGAGTTCCCTGCATCAAAGATGTGTTTCTGCTCAAACGCTGCAACGTACAGCCCCGCCAGTCTCGGCGCAAAGCACTCCCCATTGATGTGCCATGGGTTTGTAAGTAATGAGTTCCCCTGTACTCAAAGAAATATTTTTTGTAAGTGCTATCTCGGCCAGATAAAAAATAAAGGGCCTAGGGGTATAGTACTGCCAGTCCTGTTCAAAGAGTATTTCCTCCACAACCCGTAGGGTTTCCAGTTGAGGGATATTGGTGTATAGGGATTCTATGTCTAAGCCCACCAAATATTCCTCGTCAGGGTTGAAGTCCATGTCACTGAGGAGGTTAAGAACCTCTGTGGTGTCCTTGAGGTAAGCAGTTCTTCTTTGAACCAAAGGTTTAAAAAAGAAATCACAAAATTGTGACAGAGGTTCAAGAATAGAACCTATACCCGCAACGATCGGTCTACCTGGAGGTAGTCTCGTGGCCTTGTGTCCTTTCGGTAGTGTATAGCATGAAGGTGTGACAGGATCTTTTTGCTGCAAAAAACTGACCTCATGTTCTGAGATCCAGTCGTTGCTTAGGGCCTCCTCTATCATGGTGGAAATTTCCATTTTTAGATCAGGTGTGGGGTCTTTCAGGAGGACCTTGTAGTTCCTTACATCCCCCAGTAACCCCTCTGACACTCCTGATCATATGCTGTTTTAGTCTGGATCACTATGGCCCCACCCTTATCTTCAGGCTTAATGACCAATTAATGATTATTTTTGAGTTCATCCAGGGCCTCCTTCTCTGCCTTTGTGATGCTCCTAAAGGGATGGGTCTATGCACTCCCCAGATCTTCTATGTCATGGATCACTGCTCTTTCAAAGGTGATGACTTCTAGTGGGAGTGAGGCGCTAACAGGAGTGAAGGTGGATTTTGGGCGAAAGTTGGTGTCACCTACTATTAAATCTTTCTTCCCGGCCCTCAAAGAAGACTTTAAGTCTAACTGACCTGAAGAATTCTGATAGCTCCTGTCGCAATCTGAAGTTGTCCAAGGTGTTAGTAGGGACAAACCCAAGCCCCTTATTTAGCAAAGCCTCCTGAGGAGCTGTAAGTTGGGTGTCTGTGAGGTTCATCACTAGATTCCCTCCCTGCTGGTGCCCCACGAGGGATCCCGCGCCATACTTCTTGTCACCCTCTGGTTGAGGTCTTCCCACTGTACCCCCAATGCCCCTCTCTGCTTTCCCATGCCTCGAGCCTTGCCTCTGCCCAAAAAAGGGGGGCCTGGTATCTGCGGAAAGTGTGGGTTATTGTGGGGGCCCTGCATTGGTGGGTATGGTTGGTACATCTGCTGCCACCCAAATCCTTGACCTGGGTAGTTCTGGTACATCGGGTTGTAGTTGGGTCCAGGGCCCTGGTACTATCCTCTGCCTCTCCCCCTTCTCCTTGGTCTATTCTCAAACTCACTGCCATCACTGTTGGAGCTCATGGAGTCTGAACTTCTACGTCCTCCCTGTTGCCCTTTCTTCATTTCCTCCATTTTTCTTTCTACATATTCGTCTGTAGTATATGGGTAAATCTTCTCTTTTGAGAACTTTTTAAGGTCCTTCTGTAGCTTAGAGATCTTTGATTGCATCAGGTAATCCTTATAATCCCCAATCTCTTTGTTTGTCTCTTCAAGTTTCTTTTTATATGTGGCCAAAATCACACTCGCCTTCAACCCCTGCTCACTACTCTGTATCTGAATAAGCAGAGTATCCCACCCTTCCCCTTGGGTAAGGACTTGGTTAATGGTTATACTCTGCCATCCTTACGGAATACCTTAGGGCGAACGCTGCCCGAGGGGTCTAATAGTGACAAACGAACCTCTCATCTTCCTAGAAGACCCCGCATTTAGGAAGGATTGGGCATTGGTTAGTGTTAATCATAACCACAGCGAAAAAGATTGCAGCTACCCTGCTTATTCAGATACAGAGTAGTGAGCAGGGGTTGAAGGCGAGAGTTCTGCTATTGCCTGATAATTCAAGTTTATTGGCTAGATACTTTGGCGTATTAAGGTGTAGGGCTTTGTGCGTCATGCATGCAATTGTTTGCTGTGCTCTTGCCTCATAGGGGAGCCAATTCAGTTCCTTTAGATCCCGGGTGATGTGGTTGTTCTTTCTGGAGCCAGTGACGAGTCTTGCAGCCACGTTGAGTGAGGCTCTTAAAGGAGCCAGATTGGATCTCGGCAAGCCACATAAGGTTTTATTCCCATAGTCTATTCTGGGTAGAACTAGGGATTGAATGGCTGTTTTTAGGTCATTGTCGTTGAGGAAGGGTTTTAGTTTACTGAGAATGCTCATATGAAAGTTGGCTCCTCTGGTGGCTGTGCTGATGTGTTCCCTCATGTTGAGATTCTTGTCAAGTATTATTCCCAATGATCTTGTGGAATCTATAATGTGAGGTATGCAATTGAGGGCTGTTAGGTGTTTCATCCAGTTTACTATGTCACCTTGTCCTTGTGGTGGGGAGATTAGGAGAAAGTCAGTTTTGAGCGCATTGAGTTTGAGGTGGTTTTTAGTTAGCCAGATGTGGGTTTTTTGTAAAGTTGTGTTGACTAGGCAGATGTCATCCGGCGATGAAATTTTTAGGTATAGTTGGGTATCATCCGCGTACAAGTGGTAGTGGATATTGGAGAGTTTCAGCATTTCGGTTAACGGTTCCATGAATAGATTGAAGAGGGTAGGAAATAAGGTGGAACCTTGAGGGACTCCCAGAGTGACCGGTGTGGTCGAGGATAGCGATTGGTTAATCTTGATTCTTTGAGTTTGGTTTTCTAAGAAGGAGGCGAACCACTTTAGGACGGCTCCTGATAAGCCCATTCTGTGTTCGAGTAGGTCCAGGAGACTGATATGTTTGACTGTATCGAAGGCTGATGATAGGTCTAGGAGGATTAAGAGGCAGGATTCGTTTTGATCTAGTATTCTAAGTGCGTCATTGACGATGTGGGTCATGGCCGTTTCCGTGCTGTGATTCTGCCTGAAGCCTGATTGGAACTGGTCAATGAGCTGGAATTGGGCTATTTGGTTGCATAGTTGGGAGTGGACACACTTCTCCAGTAGTTTTGCTAGAGTAGGAATAGTGGATATTGGACAGTAGTTATCTGGAATTGTGTGGTCAGCCGTGGGTTCTTTTTAGAATGGGGGTTACCTGTCCTTCTTTTAGGCAGCTTGGAAGGGTTCCTTGCGATAGAGATGCATTCACTATCTTTGTCCAGATGGGTATCAGAGCAGTTTTGATCTCGCAGAAGATGTTGGCTGGAAGCGGATCGCAGAAGTGGTTTGATGGTTTTAGAGTTGTTATTAATTTGAGGATGTCATTTTCGTCAAAGATTTTAAAGATGTTCCATGACGCATTGTTTTTGAGGGTAAGATCATGCTTGATAGGTGTTTGTGCCGATTGTGGCATGTTGGGGTTAGGTTGGTGGCGACATTGGGAGTTGTTCATTTGCTGTAAGGAGCTCTTTTTCTATCATTTTGGATTTTTTCAGGAAGTGGGCAGCAAAAGTGTTGCAGTTGGGTTGCGGGTTGGGGCCTACAGATGAGTCGGTGTGGTGTTGAGCGGACTGAAGTTTAATAATCCGAATAGTTTTCCTTGTCGATTTCTAGCATTGATTAGTTGGCCTTTGAAGAAGTTAGCTTTTGAGATTCTGATGTGTTTGTTGTAATTACTCCTCCTTGATCTTAGTTGTTTAAGGTGCTCTAGGGACGGTGCGGATCTCCAGGTCCTTTCTGCTAGTCTTAGGTTGCGGCGTTGTACCAGGGTTTGGAGTCTTTAGAGGATGCTAGGTCTAAAATAAACTCCCTTTGGGTTATTTGTTCAGCATTTACATCAAACTCTCATACCACAAACAACATATAATTATTGCCAGATGCCAAAGATTCCAATTTATTAGCATAATATTTATTAGGTTGGTTAAAAAAAGATGTATTCATATATTCCATTAATACAAAATCTTCCATTAAAATAAATTAAAAAAACACATAAATGAAACAAGATTACAATCACATGTATAACACAAATAGCTCAATATTCATAGCGAAAACAATCACATTACAAACCATTAGTGTCTCATCTCATAGTCCTTAACACATATTGCACATTAGCCTATGAGCATTTTAGGAACTTTTTCCACAAGTAGACCAAAAAGCGACGCATTTCGGAGGCATACACAGGTCCAATCTCCTTCTTCAGGCTTGCTACTAATCTGTTCCAACACTGTTATCAAGGTATACACCGATCAGTGTTCCATAATAGGAAATCTCCTTTTCTGATACACAAAAGGATGTAAACAACACCCGCAATTCTAGTGATGTGAAGAGGGGACACGTCTCCACTCTTTTTAGACACTCATAATAGTCCTGGCACACAGGCCTGTATTTAGTTGTTTGCAGAATTTTATTTTATTTTATTTTCTTTCCAATTATGGGTGTTGTTTACATCCTTTTGTGTATCAGAAAAGGAGATTTCCTATTATGGAACACTGATCTGTGTATACCTTGATAACAGTGTTGGAACAGATTAGTAGCAAGCCTGAAGAAGGAGGTTGGACCTGTGTATGCCTCCGAAACGCGTCGCTTTTTGGTCTACTTGTGGAAAAAGTTCCTAAAATGCTCATAGGCTAATGTGCAATATGTGTTAAGGACTATGAGATGAGACACTAATGGATTGTAATGTGATTGTTTTTTATATGAATATTGAGCTATTTGTGTTATACATGTGATTTTAATCTTGTTTCATTTATGTGTTTTTTTAATTTATTTTAATGGAAGATTTTGTATTAAAGGAATATATGAATACATCTTTTTTTAACCAACCTAATAAATATTTTGCTAATAAATTGGAATCTTTGGCATCTGGCGATAATTATATGTTGTGTGTGGTATGAGAGTTTGATGTAAATGCTGAACAAATAACCCAAAGGGAGTTTATTTTAGACCTAGTGTCTGAGTGGTGTCCTGTCCCTTTGGTGTGTTGGACCCCTCTCTCTTTTTTAGAGAGTCTTTAGAGGATGGCCTTTTTAGTTGAAGGGGCGCCACTGTGTCGAGAATGTTAGTCATCGAGTTGTTGTAGTGGGTTGTGAGTTCATGTACATCTGTCAGGTCCATTGGTGGCGCTAGGAAATTGTTGGTGAGGGAAGTTAGGTCATTGCGGTTAATGTCATGGGTATTTCTTTTCCATTGTTTGGACTTCTTAAGCTGGAGTCTATGTGTCTTCGTTGGTTCCGTGATGAGGAAGGAGATGCTGTGGTGGTCCGTCCAGTCACAAGGGATGATCGATTTAATTATGATGGAGTTTGGCCTGGCAATGATCAGATCCAGTGTTGCGCCTAGGATGTGCGTTGGGTTATCGCAGTATTGTATAAGTTTGAGGTCAGTTAGGAAGGTTTTTAGGCTGTTAACTGTGGGATCGTTATGGTCGTTCCAGTGAAGATTGAAGTCACCGAGGAAGATTTGGGGGCAGTGTTGCCCCAGGTTGGAAGAGATGATTTCCATGATTTGTTCGGTGAATGCAAGATTGTTGCCCGGAGGGTGGTAGACCAGGTGTAATTTACATATGGGATTGTTGTTGCTCACAATGTTTATGCCTAGGTATTCGCAAGTGTCAAGGTCACAAGATTTTGATTGAGTCACCCCTAGGTTGTTGCGGTGTATGCAGGCTATGCCTCCCCCCGATCTTTCCTGTTTATCGGATATTACTATGTCATAGCCTGGGGGGATTAGAATGGTGCAGACTCATTCTTTAACCAAGTTTCAGTTAGAAGGAGTAGGTCAAGGTCATGGGCGAGGATAAGGGCTGCAATGTTGGCTGCGTGTTTCCAGGCCAATCTGCAATTTAGGAGTATGCATTTCAGGTGGGGTTTGGTGTTCGAAGTGGTTTTCGCTGAGGTGAGTACTGGTTTGAGGTTGGCCTTGTGTAACTCTCTGGTGTTTGGTTTCTGTTCTCTGTACGGATTTGAAATGATTGTTGAGATGGGGTTGAGGCTATGTGATAGGTCAAGGTATGCACTCTTGTATGTATGGAGAATGGCTTGGATGTCATTGTCAGATAGAGAGGTCTTAGTTCTGGCCGGTCTCGAGGGAGCGTTGTGTAAGGGAGTGGATCGCCAACTAGTGCGCTGGGATGTTTGGGTTTTGAGCAATTTTAGTGGATGGTCACCGTGATGCAAGCCTTTGTCATTAAGGATCAAACTGTTACTCGCAGGTGTATCTGATGGCCCCATGTTGTGGGTTAGTTTAGTAGTGATGCTTGTTAGATTCTGCCGGTCAGATTTTAGTTGTTGTAGTACCTGAGTAATTTCCCCCAATCTAGACTCAATCACGGCATAGTAACCGGATGGTGGGGTTTGGGGCATGGTGTACTGAGGAGTGTGTTTTCCTAGAGTCTCGTTGATGTGATGGCTAAGAGGGGGAGTGGTAGGAATGGATGGGGATTTGGGTTTGGATGTAGGTTTCAATTCAGGCCTTTTCTGTGTAGCGGATGTAGTGGAAACTTTGTTGTCCATGTGTCTCTCTAAGGTCCTATTGGAATTGTGAAGAGTGCCTGTTTTGAGGGGGGTAGCAGGGGTGGTAGTCTCTAAATTGTCTGGTGTAGTGGCTACGATGGCATAGTGTGATCTGTTAGGTGGGGTGGAGGGAGGTGGGGAGGGCAGTCTGTGGTGGCTGCGCTGTAGGCAGATAGAATCTGGTGCTGGGCAAGTGCTGATTTGGGGTGGTCTAGCACGGGATTGTCTTATTTTTATTTACCGCCTGTTTGATGGAGGGGAAGAATTCATTGAAGAGGTCTAGGTTGTGGTCAGAAGCCTGTATGAGGATGATCCCATTGTTGAAGATGGAGATGGTTAATTTTGCCTTTAGTGCAGTTGAGGGGGCTACTGAGAGCCTTAGGTTGTGCGCTGTTTTCCTAGATGTAGGTATAGCGAGCATTGCAAAGAAGGTTTTTCTTCATTGGGCTCTTTTTTGTGTGTAAAATATGAGATCATTAGTTATGACCCCTTTAGATGTGCAAAAGTATTGGTCACATAAAAGTGTTTCTGGGTGGTGTTTGAGAAGTCTATGTTTGAGGGCTTTGGTAGCTTTTTTTGTTAGATCAGGTGGGTAGTTGATTTTATGGGCGTTGCGTCCGTCTGAATTTAGGATGTTGTTGAGTGCGCAGTTTGATGTGGGGTCCATGATTAATGGGGGCCCTCCCAATCCTCAATGGTAGTTGTGGGTAGGGGACGCTTGCACTATGGGAGAGTTGGTAGATTAGTCATAGACGTGACGCAGTTGGACTGGTTTACTTTTGGCCTTGAGTGAGTGGGGTTTCCCTTTGCAGAATGGGGGTACTTAGTTGTGCAGGATGGATTATCTTAATTTTTCTTGTAACTTTGTTGTGTGTGAATGGGAGCAGTCCGTACCATTCCAAGATGGCCGACTCTTTAGCTGAGAAAGCTTCTGTTAATGTGCTGGAAGTCCTATTTCCCTTTTTGGTTTCCAGCTTGGGTCCTTCTTCTTCTCTGGGGAGTGATGGGTCAGTCCTCTTTCTGTTTTTGCTTGTAGGGAGGGCTTGACTATAGGTTGTGGGAGCCCAAAGGGGTTTCCAAAATGACTTCCAAGAATGAAGTCATTACACAAGATGTCCCAAACGAGTTGGACGACTATTCAGCAAATACCAGTGTTTGGGTAATGGAACTGGCCAGAGAGGCCAAATGCTCAGGCTCACCATTAGCCTGTCCACCGCTTTAGGGTCAGACAGGGACACGCCCTGGTTGATTGATAAACACTGTGTCCTTATTGTTTGGATCCACTCCTGTGCCCGATCGTGAGGGCAATCTCCTCATCAGAGTGTAAACAAATAAATAAATAAATAAGGCTTGCTCCTATGCTCCTAGGCTGGGGCCAAGCAACAACTGGCAGGCTCCCTCCACACGCCAGACCGCTTGTGATCGGGCGCGCGTGATGCCCTCACCTCGTGCCCCACTGCGGCCGGACCCACCGGTCGGAGGCTCGCGTGTGAGGCTGCTGACGCCCTGTGACCGATTTTCAACGTTAGGGAGAGCCCGCTCATCTGCTCCGAGTCCCCAGCACAGTCCAAGCCAGTGTCCCACTCCTCCTCACCTCACTGACCATGGGCGTGCAACGATCGCACTCTCCGCCCCATTTTAAGGGTGTGTTATTTAAGACTTATAAAACACCCTAGTCGCACCAAATGGGTTGGTTTTATGAAGTTAACACTGAGAGCACCATCTTTTCACTTGCATTATGTAATTTGTGTATGTGTTGGTGTACCACTGTACAGATTGCTGTCACTGTTTTTATTTTCTCCACTTACAGATATCATTTGATGAGTAAGTGTACTGGACTGCTCCAGACTTACAGATGGAGTAATACTTAGTACAGTGTATATACCAAAGGGGATTTTTAACAACTGGGAAAGTAGCATAGGGATCCTGTTTGTCCTGATGAATGCCGGTGGAGATCCGGCAGAAACATGTTGACCTCTATGCAGAACGGAGGGGTGGTGAGTGCATAATTCACTCACGCCACCACCATCCGGGGGTATTCTTATACCCTTTTTTTATACCTGATTAGGGAATCACAGAATAAAATTGTTATGACGATATCTCTTAGTCAGTTTTAACACTATTTGTCTGCACCTGTATAGGATCCTTTCCTTTTCCTGTTTCTAATTGTTTGTATTGTCTACCCCTCCCTATTGCTCCGACTCTAGCGTTGTTCTGCACAGAGTCGTTTAGTAGCAGCCCTATGATGAAGCATGCCACAACTTGTTTGGGTGAGGGCAGTTTTTACAAAGTGATTGTGCCCCTTACAAAACTTCATACAGTCTCAAAAAATGTATTTGCGACTGGTATTCACCTTACTTCCTTTTGTGTATATATATTGGCTTGGAGGAGGAAGAGGTAAGGTTTTATCCTTCTCCCCCTTTTCTTGTGTAGAGTACGGTAAGGAGGTAAGTCAGGTCATCGGCACTGGGCCATGGTGGCAGGCCTGTTGAGTTGTGGATCATTGTAAGACTGGTAGGATTGTTTATTGTTACTGACAATGTTACACAGTATTGATAGTACGCAATGTAGTAAGACTCACATTTTGAACTCAGAGATAGAGTTTATCATCTACGGCATTACTTGGGACCATTGTGGATAAGACTGCCCTACGTTGCTATTTTTAGAAGCGTAAGAGGCTGATCACACGTTCTTGGAAATCTTTTTGCATGGACCTAATAAATTCAGGAATGTCATGTTGAGTTCATGTAACTCCGCCCAAGTGTAATATAACATGAGGGGGTGATACCATGTAAGGTAGTGTGAAGAACACAGACTCAGAATCAGGAAAAGAGACTTTATTGAACTCAATCTTGGGCGTACTTCTTGTGTTTATTTGAGAAGATTTTGATCTGGTTGCATTGTCCACTGTGAATGAGCTTAAATGATAATGCACAGCATCGAAAAAATTATATTATAAGCTATTAAGTTTCAAATAATATATTATTGTCATAGGTTATGATTGAAGTGTTTTTTCCTTTTCAAGTCTCCTTCCTCGCAGTCCCCTTCCTAATTCCCTTACCCTCATGTAGCAACATCTTGCCACTCTGATATTCTGTGGATTTTCCAACCAAAGTTGGAGCTCCTAGAAGGTGGGCTTTTGGAAGACGCTGCTCCTGTGGATGCTCTGTCCTGACACACATACACACACACACACGCACACACGCACACACACACACACACACATACACACACACATACACATAAATGTGGCTAGTAACGTGTTATTCACAGTCCTATTGCTACATTGCAATGGGCAAATGTGATTTTATTACCACAATAAAGAAACATTGACCTGAGAAAAGAAAATCACATTTTACTGTCTCACAAAATGCAAGTAACAATCATTTTACAAAGGGGAACAGCTTTCTTAATATGTCTCTTCAGTGTGATTATACCTTGCTGCACAAATTTAACCCTTTGAATTCTCATTTTGGTTAAATACGTTTTGTTAATGCAAACATGCATGAAAAATGCCATGGACTAAACCATATATGCAGATGTGCAGAGTTAAATATGCTACTTATTACCATTGTTGAGGGAAGGGAGGGGCATCATGACTCACTCAAGGCTTTGCGTCTAGTGAATTAATTAATGACCCTAACTAATTTTGCTTCGGTGTCAAACAACCTGAATGTTATTGATAAATATGTATAACAATGTGTTTGATACCTCTAAGATTGATCTAGCAGTCTCACTGACTAAGGATTTTGAAAATTGTACCAGGAGCATACTAGGGGGCTATGTTTTGGTACTACTGGGGGACTTTGATTTGAGACTGTGCACGTTTTCCTCAGCCGATGTTTGCAGCCTCTTGAACGACACTGGGGAGCCCTTCACCCACTTTGCTCATTGCCCCTTGTGGAATGAATTCAATATATTGCTGGCTAAATTTAATCTAATTTTGTCCCATGACTCTTTAAGTCCAGTACCGGTCACTATGCCCACCTATGTCGGAGGGGTACTCGGAGTCACAGAGATTTCATTTTTTTTTCACAGTCACTGAGGGATTGGGCACTGGACTGCAGTCTCGCTGACTTGCCACTTAGCGGTCATAGACTCCTGGCTCTCTCACTGCATGCTTCTCTCTTTGCCAAAAGGTCAGTTGTGAACCAAACCCTCCTTTTATAATTTTCCAGGAACCATGGGGTGATCAAGAGCTGGTTGAAGATATATCAAACTACCTTTTTAACACAGTAAAAGGTAGGTGGCCTCCTCAAAACCCTGACTTGCTGAAATGTCTAGTTGAGGATTATAAGCAGGGTTGTGAGACTGAGCTTCTCAATAGCTTCGACAGGATCTGCAGTGCGGCTTATGACTTGTTTCTGGTTCCAATTAAATCAGATAGCAGGCCGCCTGTCAAGTGGTTTGAATCAAATTGTACTAAGGCCCATAACCAGTTGTTAGCCCCCCTAAAGAAGATACCTAGAGATCAGGATGTGGTTCAAAGCTGTAGGACCCTGTATCAAAACACCCTAGAGTGAGGAAGAACGCTATTAGAATAGAATAGAATTCCTCCCTACTGCAACCAAGTAAGTTAAGAGACGGCAAAGCATTTTGGGCAACAGTAAATGATAATTATTTTGAGAAAGTTAAAGACCCTGGTATTGATACTGTGATTCCTCCTGATATTTGGGTTACCCATTTCACGAAGCTCTATGCTGACCCTGACATGGAGAATTGTTTCTCCCCAGACCACACCACAATCAGTGCACACAGGTCGCCCTCAGGACCTTCTACTCCCTCTCGGCATCTGATGACATTTCCTTCTGCCCCAGAGATCAAATTGAGTGAGGTTCTGCTGGCAGTTGCCAGTTTCCTGGTTGGACAAGCCCCTGGCCCAGATGGGATCTCCTCGGACATGTTTAAGCTAATTCTTTACTGTGGGCCCCACTCATGACCAACTATCTGAATGTTTGCCTAGCTCTTAGCCCATTTAAGAGTTGGTCCCATGCCACCATCATTCCTATATTCAAAACTGGCTCAAAAGGTGACCCGCAATGCTACCGCCCCCTTTCATTGATCAATTTGACAGCCAAGATCATGGGACGAATTCTGTTGGATCACCTTCAGACTTGGCCCAATGAACATAAAGTACTTTCAGAGGTTCAATTTGGCTTCCGTCCTGGCCTAGGCACAGTAGAGCAGTCTCTTAATCTGTATTTGTTACTAAGTAAATACACAGTGGCCAAGAAGGCCAAGCTGTTCCTAGCTTTTATGGAACTGAGCTCCGCTTTTGACTCTGTTAACAGGTCCAAACTCTGAAGCATCAAGACAGACATGGGAGTCAATCAGTATATTGCTAATTTTCTTAGAGAGCTTCACAATGATGTCACTGCCAGAATAATATATGGCCCGAGCGGGGAGACAACAACAGCCTTTAGTCTGACTAGGGATGTACGCCAGGGCTGTCCTGGCCCGTTCCTCTTTTCACTGTATGTAAATGGCCTGAAGGAGCAGCTAATAGAGCTTAGAGCAGACTGTCCCCATACAAGCAATCACGGCGTTCCTACGTTAATCTAAACTGACAAACCTGCCCTAATAGCCAGGACATCAATCGATCTACAACGCTTCCTGGACCCTTTTGTCAGTTCATGACCTGTCTGGATCTAAGGGTCAACCAGGCCAAGATGCATGTAATGATCTTTGGTACAAGGAAAAATGATAGCACTGCCTTTATAGTCAACAGTACTAAGGTCAGTACTGTCCCCTTGTTTTCTTATTTAGGAATTCCCTTCAATAGGCATCTAACGTCGGGTCCCCTGAAGTCCAGAAGAGCTGCTGCCTTTCCCAAAGCTGCTGAGGCTGTCCTTAACTTTGCTTGTAGACTAGGTCAGAAGCCCATTAGGGTATTCACAGCTATTTACAAAGCCAAATGCTGAACTGTTGCCTCCTATGGGACTGGGCTGTGGGATATTAGTGATCAGGAAGGTTTGGAAACAATTGAGTGGTTTCATTAAAAGGTTATTATCTGTCCCTAAAAGTACTAGATCCTTAATTTGCCATTCAGACGTTGGGATTGGGTTTATTAATGATTTTATTAAAGTGCTACCACTCCTCCTATGGCTTAGAATGTGGTCAAAGAGAAACTTGACCGATGTCCAACTATCCCCTAGATAAGGTACATTTATAATACCTGCCTAAGACTTGGACGGGAATTTTTTTTTATTTCTCCTGGCAGCATGACAGCTGTCTCCCTTACTTCTTTGAAGAATACTTTTCTAGCCGGCAGCCTGGAAAAGAGACTGAGGAGGGTGGTTGACAAGCCAACTGTCCAGGCATACATGAGGATCTGTATGAACACCAGCATTGAACCCTACTTAACATGGATCAGCATCACAGATTTTTGCTAGTTAGATTTAGACTGTAACTGTGGACTTTCTGGCTGCCTTACCTCAACATTTTTCTTATTTACATAACTTACCTGTGTGTCCTTGTGATAATCACTCAACTCAAAGCACATTTCCCTTTATGTTCTTCTGTAATTTATATTCACTGCTGAGAAAACGCTCGCTATTTGTTACCATTTTTAAAAGAGGTGAGTATTTGATATTGCAGAGCTGCTTTTAATTATTTACAAACTCTCCCTACTGTGAAGATCTGCTGTTTAACGGATGTTTGCATTCAATGTGCCATAAAGCAGAGGGCTACGATGATTATGTAACAACTGATGTGCATCCATCTTATTTTGTCTGTGTGGACTTTTATGTTTTTAATGACTATTTTATCTAAGGGTCTTTTCATTATTTTTAAAGATTATGTGCTTATCGTATGGATCAACTGTTGTATGTATTAATGTATACAAATTAATGTTCTTTTACACTTTTATGGTCTAGCAAGATCGAATAAAGTAAAAAAAAAAAATCATAATTTAATTACCTCTGGCTGGCTGAAAAACAAATCTGGCATCTCAAATCAATTTTAATGAAACAACATAGATTCTGTCCCAGAAAAACAATCAAAATTGTCTAACTTGGATATGCATTGATTCTGACATCCATATCCGCCACTAGACCTACCTTGTAAGTTAATGTGAAATTTTAATAGGAGAGAAAAGTCCAGTTGTAACAACGCCACAGAAAATATTTTCATTGGCAACGAGGGCTGAGTTTATATCCATTTAGCTTTGTAACGGTACACCTTGTAACTAGACTAGGGTGGAATACTACTCTGAAAGTTTGCTGACCAAGTCTCAGTCATTAAAAATCTTGTACCCCACATAGTCATCCCTGTGGCTTTGCACAGGTCATATCAGTCGTACTATGGCGAGTGGTGCACTTATAACTGAGGGGAGAGATAAGCCTAACATTTTAATATTTCACAATAATGCAGCAGTGCAAAGGGAATCCATTATGTGGATCTTGATTCTTAATGTGCAGATGCAAATTTTTACACCTGTCTTTTAAGGCCAAAGTGTCTTAATTATTGTTCTTCTCTTTCCTTTCATAACTTGATGGGACAAATGGCATTGTGTCCAGAGGAAAAAATGCTACCTCTTGCAACCATGTCATCTTCAAGTGACTGTGTCTTATTGCACTTGTATTAGGACAGGAAACATGGGGGCTTGTTAATGAACTTGTCACGCAGTGCCGCTCAGCAAGTCACCTTAAGTCAATACAGCGCATTCCTGCCTTTTCCCCTGTGCTGGTACCCTTTCGGCAGCCTAGCGCCAATGCAGACACCCTTGCACCATCCTGCAAGGGTGCCTCCGTTGCATGCAGAAGTGTTTTTGTGCTGAAAGGGGCACCTTCCTCCACAAAAACAATCCTGAGAGGCATATTCCTCTTTCTATGTGTGTTGTAGAATACAGCACACATAGAAGGAGGAAGTAACGAGGAGAAATAAAGAAATCTTTTGGCACATTCCCAGGTTTACCAGTTCTGGTAAATCTGGGAATGCGTCAAAAACCATAGGACTTGCATGGGAACACCCCCGTAACGCCCATGGAACACCTTCCCAGTGCATAGTAAGGAAACACATTGATTTGCGCTGCGTTACTTTACTTCAGAGTTATGGAGCCACTCAGGGCCATGCAAACTGGCATTGCGTGGCTTCAGTAAGCAAAAGAAGTATGAAGTTCCTCAGAGTCTGAGTAAAAGAATGTGGAAGGTGTAGGTGAAGAAGACACCAAGGTTGGTCGTCTTACCTACAGTATAAAACAAGGGGGGAATTCCCTTGTCGGAACTAGGGCTCTCACACACCTAGCAAGCTAGGTGTCATGCTTCATCATATGAGCCTGCCCCTCGTCAGGTCGGCGGTGCAATACCTGACGGGCACCCAGTACGGGGCTCTTTGGCGGGGATCTTTTGTTCCTGCCGTTGGGTGCAGTGGGGGTGAGGGGCCTAGTGTATGTGTAGATGTGCAGTGCGTGGATTAAAATAGGTCAGTTAGTCCTAATAATGTTTTATTCTGAGAGGTAAACTGCCTGAGTAAAAACAGGGAGAGTGGCAATGAACTAGCTGAAAGATTTCTAGCTATATATGCTCTACTCTCTACTGGTCAACATGTTTCATGCTCTTCGCGTCAGAAGGATCCCGGTTCCGGCGGCAGGGTAGGTCAGGGCACGAGCGCTCAACGAGTGTGGGACACACATTGGTGTCCATTTTGACCGCCGGACCCCGTTGCAGGCAATCCTAGGCAACATCTTAGGGCACCTACTTGAGTACATGGTATGTAGGTTCTTCACTTATCATGTCGTGTAGATAGTTATTTTTGGTCCTGATGAAATGCCTTGATCCTTCTGACGCGAAGAGCATGAAACATGTTGAACAAAAGATCCCCGCCAAAGAGCCCCGTACTGGGTGCCCGTCAGGTATTGCACCGCCGACCTGACGAGGGGCAGGCTCATATGATGAAGCATGACACCTAGCTTGCTAGGTGTGTGAGAGCCCTAGTTCCGACAAGGGAATTCCCCCCTTGTTTTATACTGTAGGTAAGACGACCAACCTTGGTGTCTTCTTCACCTACACCTTCCACATTCTTTTACTCAGACTCTGAGGAACTTCATACTTCTTTTGCTTACTGTCTCTGTGGGGCATGTATGTTGGACCTCGTTAATCTTGCCCCCTCGTCCCTCTTGTTTGGTATACTATTGCGTGGCTTCAGAAATCTCATTTAGGACTTTTAATGCTCTTCCACCACCTTGCATGTTGCAAGAGCGACGCAACTCTGCTCATAAATAGGTCCCATGGTGTTTAGTTTTGACATTCTGAAATGTTGCCCTTATTTCTTCATAGATGCTTACTTTTAAATACATTTTCTGTAGAGGGCATCAAGTATAACAATAGTTTACTCTAGAAAATGTTTATCCTCTGAAACATTAGCACATGTTTGGGGGTATTTTACGTGAATATCGACTCCTTAAATGCCCACAGAGTGCACCAGAGGCCTGGGCCTGCAACTAACCTCTGCATTAAACAAACTTTGGATGTTGGCCACCCATGAAGAGTTAGGTGCAGAGGGTGGATGGAGGCAAGGACCTGTGGCCAACCCTCATACAGACGACTGAAGGCCATTGGGGCACGGGCTGGCTGCACACAGAGAGTGGGTGTCAGTCCAGGCTAGAGGGCAGGCTATACAGCAAATGCTTGCTGCACATGGCTAAAGGCTGCACGCTGCAGGTTTTGGTTGCCCTCAGAGAGTAGGATGCCTGAGCTGCTGCAGGAAAGGCCTGGCAACCAACCCCCTCACCAATGGCCACAGACCCTGCATTAATCAAGTCCTCAGAATATTTGTAACAGGAAACATCAATACCTAAATGCAAAATGTAATTAAACATCAAAACATATTCTAACCAATTAATGATACTAAATTCATATTTGTATCTGTCAAAGTGGAAAGGGTAATGTGATATGTAATCTCTTCTGTAATATGATATACATTTGTAAATGCATATGCTTCATTAAGGGTAAAATCATGATGATTCTATTTGCTGGGCGAGTTATGGTTTACATGGTTACTGTACAAGGTATAGATTGTGCTTCTAACTATAACTTGTGAATTATAGTATTTTGATTTTAGTTGGTAGCTATATCTGCATTTTAATGTTATAGTTAGGACAGACTGTCCATAGAAAGAGCGTTTTTTATTTTGTTAATAACTTTGGCACCGTTTGATGACTCTTCATGAAATGTTCGAAAAAAAACAAAGTTCACCCACCTCAGCTCCCTCCCGGAAGGTTTAGTTGATCCGATAGCAGGAGCTGAGGTAATGGAGGTAATGGAGGGTCTATGTAATTTCCACAGGGATTTTTGAACAGTGCTACAGCCAAAACTGAATGGAATTACACCAAACATGGCAGAAAGCTACAACAAGCTACATCTTTCCCCAGAAAGTGTGCTTTTTGTGATTTGTTGTAATTCCATTCAGTACTTTTTGAGAAATGAAAGTTCTCAATTGATACATATAGGGACTGCTGGGCTGAAATTCTATAATTCAAGCCTTCTAATTGGCTGGGGGGGGGGGGCTTTTTCGGAGAGTGCACTCTGATGGTCCGGCCACAACATGAAAAGAGATTTTGCAGCGGAAACTGCAGGACTCCTGAAAATGTTTTTTAAAAATGGCATAAGGGGGCAGTATATGGATACCCTGATCCTCTAGCCCTTGTGGGAGAGAAGCTAAAATTAAAAACAAAAATACATTTTGCAGTCCTGCAGGAGTCTTGCGGTACAGCAGGAATAAAAAAAACAAAAAAACAAGGAGGCATCATCCCCCCAGGATAGGCCATTGCCTGGGGGTTGGGGCATTTTTTATCTTTTTAAGTGGGGAGAGGGGTGTATGTTATTCCTCTCCCTAAGCCACATTTTCAGCGACGACCCCATCCCCTAGCCCCAAAGCATATATAGAGCCTAATTATTATGTTGGTCGTTAAGCCCCCGACGGCTCGTCGGAGGCTTACCGACCGACATGGTAGGTTTACATTCCGACCACCGAATTATAATGTCGGCAGTCGGAGTGTAAGCCGGCCGGGGAAACCGACTGGGTTCCGACGGGCTCAAGAAGCCCGTTGCCCAGTCGGAAGCCGCACAAAATCCCTTTAAGTACGGCATTTCTGCAGTCTGGATTATGATGTCGGTTTCTGAAAGCCTTCCCATCTGGGCCTTTCCAACATGGAAAGGTTGACAGACAGTGACTTTGGGGGCCCCTAGCAGGGCCCTATTCTCCCCTGGATCTCTGGTTGAGGCCTTCACATCCCTGCACCATGTGGCAAGCACCATAAGGTGCAGGGATGTGCAAAAACTTACATTTTACACTGGGAGCGTGTGCTGCGGCTGGTTTTGGACTGCCACACAGGCTCCTATTGTAAAATGGAAGTTTGCGACTGCACAATGTGCGGTCGCATCCTAATTCGGTATGCAGAACCTACGACCTATGGTCGGGCGGTTCCCTCACCAAAACAGTGTTAGGCGGACGCAAGCCCGCCCGACATCGTAATGAGGGTCCTAATGTCCAAGGGATCCCATCCTTCCAGGACAGCACAATTAATCTATTTTCCATGCCTGTGAACTTTGGGACAGTAGAGCTCCAGCCGTTGTTGGGAGTAGAAAAGAAAGTGCTTCGACCAGTTAGAAGCAGAACAATGCTGCCTCATGTAGAGTGCAGGGAACCAATGGGGTCATGGGGGCCTTGGGGTTCCCACCACAGCTCTCAGCTTAAAAAATAAGGTAGCTGGGTGTGCCTGGTGGGATCAGGGCATCCCACAAAAAAAATACAAGGAAAGAGTAAACGGAAAGCAGCAAAGCCGTTCATTGAAAATTGACTTCTCCTATCTGGGACAGCCTCTTAATGCCCTTCATGGGCTAATTCACATAGTTGTTCTGCTTTGTGGTGTCCCAATCTGGGCTGGGGCACCGGCAACATGTTTTATGAGCATTGTGGAGGAGTACAGGGAGTGCAGTAGCACCAAGAAATCAGTATTAAAAGTAACTCTATGTTTCCTGTGGTCTATACAACATGACCTCCAGGAATGTTGTTTAGAATACAAATGCTTTGTTTATCACCTTCTATGCTCATGACGGAACGGTTCTGTCATGAGCCACGTTGGGCGTGTGCTCATGATGGAACCATTCCGTCATGGCACCCACCCATGGGCAAAGCACTGGCACTCCCCCCATGGGCAGCCCATCTACACCCCTAAACAAGAATGGCAGCAGAAGAGTTTCCGCTGCCACACCTGACCCCCCCCCTCGGCAATCCTATGACGTCAGCGCGCAAAGCGCGCAGGGCCGTCATGTGGAGCAGCCGGATGTGCTAGAAGCAATTTGCTCCCAGGCGTCGGAGAGGAAAAGGTAAGTGTTTCCTGCTCTGGGGTGGGGGGGTTCAAGGTGCATCAAGGCTTCGGGGAAGAGGAAAGAGTTTTTCCTCTCCCCTGATGTCTCTTTGCAGGGCATTCCTGCTGCATGATCGCGCATGGGGTAGCAATCGTGCAGTAGGAATGCCCCCACTAGGCACCAGGATTTTTTTTGGGTGTAATGGAAGTGGCCCCTTGGGCAAGGGTCGCTTCCAAGGGGGATAAATTAAGTTTAAGCATTTTCTGCCCCTCTGGGGACAGATCAGCCTTTTTTTGGGCCTTACTGCCCTCGGGGGGTGGGGGGGGCAGAAAACCCCACTAGGCACCAGGGATTATTTTGTATTACAGATGGAAGGAACCCCTTGGGTAAGGGTTACTTGAAAGGGGGGTTAATTATGTTTATGTATTTTCTGCCCCCTGGGGACATATCGGGCTGTTTTTTAAACCCCACTAGGCACCAGGGATTCTTTTTTTTACCGAAGGAAGCGACCCCTTGGGCTTCCAAGGGCGTATATTATTTTTATGTATTCTCAGCCACCCCCCCCCCCCCCGGGAGGCAGATAGGTCCACTTTTTTGGTCTTTCTGCCCCGGGGGGGGGAGGGGGCAGAAAACCCCACTAGGCACCAGGGATCTATTTATTTTGCAAATGGAAGTGACCCCTTGGGCAAGGGTCGATTTCAAAGAGGGCAAATTTCTGTCTGTTGTTTTCTGCCCCCCCCCCGGGGGACAGATCGGCCTGTTTTGTTGGCTTTTCTGCATCCAGTGGGGGGCAGAAAACCCAGCTAGATCCCTTGGGCAAGGATCAACCCCCCCGCCAATTTTTTTTTAATCCTTGTCGGCCCTATTTGAAGACCCATCTGGCAGATTGGCCATTTGGGTAGCGACATAGCGTGTTATAATGTTAATTATTTTATTTCTTGTGAATTGCAATTGTAATGTTTGTTTTTTTTTTTTTATTCTAGTTCAAGGCTTTTGCTCTTTTGACTGATGTTCCAGGTTGCGGTTTCGTCACTGGTGGTTCTGCAGTTTGTGTAGTTGCATGTGTTTGGTAAGAAAACATTTTTTGTACAATTTACTCTAAATGAGTTTCATTTCCCTGCATGAATGTGTTTTTTTGTAAATTGTGTAATAATAGCAGTATGTTTAGCTTCCGTGTTTTTTGAGTGTGAAATTATTTTTACATTTGTGCTTGATGTATATTTTGTTGTCTTGTGAGTAATTGGTTTTGTTTTTTCTTTCTAGTGGTATATTGTTGGTTTTTGCTGTGTCTCTGCAGAGTAGGTGCTGGTGAGTGTAGCTATCTCTGGCAAGTGAGTCATATAGTTTTTGAGTATACAGATCTTTGTATTAAAGCCACACTTTGTTTATTACTTATTTTGCACAGTGTTGGTTGTTGTTGACTTGTTTGTGAAGTCTCCTTTCTTTGTAAGGATTATGGCTAGCCACAGGATTACTGCTCAGCAGGTTGCTGGTATGCATTTTGAGTCTTCCTCTGACCATGGTTCAGAGTCTGACTCTGCATCTGAGGCAAAGGAGGGAGTGGAAGACTCTGGCAGTGAGTTTTCGGCCTGTCATTTATCACTTTGTAGATCGAATTTCTGAGATCTATGCTCCAGGGAAAGAAATAGCTGTGGATGAGTCTTTGGTCTTGTTCAAGGGCCACTTTGTTTTTAGGCAGTACATTCTTAGCAAGAGGGCACGCTATAGAATTAAGATGTATATGCCGTGTGACAGTAGGACTGGACATGTCTCTAATTTCAGGGTGTACACCGGTAGGGATTCCAGGATTGATTCCCCTGGTTGTCTGTCCGCTTTCGTATGTTGCGGGGATTCTGCACATATACAGAGCTATGCACAAGATAATAGGACCTCGGCTTATAGTGGTGAACCAACCATGCACCTTAGTACCCACCATCCCAATCCGACTAGCTTTAGCGTCTCATTAGGTCTCCGTCCTACAGCGAAGCTACCAATGATTAGACAACCCAGAACACGGTCTCTCTCTCAGGACTCATGGGAGCAAGAACACTCTTTCATCTCTCACTCATACTTGTCCACAACGTGCGTAATAAGAGACACAGTATAGTTTAAAATGTTTATTTCAACTATCATGCTCTAAGATAAAGTACACGTGCCAGTACTATCAGCATAATGCATAATGATAAAATAATAAGCATGGTTACAATTCCATAGAATACAAACGGGGACAACATTTTATAAAGTCAGTGGATATAGGTCTAAATGGCCTGTCCACCCTCCCCGTGCTAATAACTAGTGTATTATAAAAATAGAAGACCTCTGGGCTTTGTCAAGCGGACCCCCATACCTCAATATCTAGATGCAAGGTTTACATCATCAGACAAGCACAGCTCTTCTCCCTGGAAAGGTTTTTCTCCAAGTGCTACCAACAGGGAGATCACAATATTAAAAGCACACAAATGTCTCCAATGCAGCTGTACTGCGTGTTATGTCTAAGTGCGAGGGGCTGACCAGAGCAGCAATAACAAGGGACGTTGTTTTTCGACCTTGTACATGGTGTGCAGACGAAACCCACAGGGAACATGAGAAAAGGTGAAAGGCAAAAAGGCAGACAGTTCTAATATAGTAGGGCATAAGCAGAGTCTGGAAAAACAAAGTCACAGAGTAACGTGTGCAAAACAGGCATCATGGCAGCCAGGCCTAAGCTAACTTAGCAATGCAGACAATGAGGCCACAAACCACACTACACCCTCCCCTGGTCAGTCCATAGGCCAAGGCATAGGACGAAAACAGAGATCAAATAGATGGAGCAGAATGCAAACGTCTATGTACGAAAAGTTCTCATGAAGGACAGTGAATGAAAAAAGGTCAGGACAAAAAAATTCCAGAAATGCAGTTAGTTGAAGGCGAAGGCCCTTAATCCAATAGAGTGTATGCGCAGAAAACGCCCACACCTTCCAAGAGGTGGTCATTGGTATTGTCGGAAAAAAGAGATGCCATCCAGTTCAACAAATCAAAACTGCATGCATGTTCCTCATAATAGGGAGCAGTGGCCAGCAATGCGGGACAACTTGCGTGATACTCAATGTAACTTTGTTGTAGGAGATTCTGAGCAGCCGCCCAGATATCCCATTGCGCCAAAACTCCAAGTGCAGCCGCACGCGCCATCAATCCAGTGCCGGAACATTCCCGTTCATGGGCCACTAAGGGGCCCATCAACTGGCCAAAATCCGGGTCAGACTGAGACGTATTGGAGAGGCAAACATCCAAGGACCAAGAAAAAGGACATCGTAAGCAAGACATCACAGGTTGCACGCAAGTGAAATACGCAAAGCGAAAAGAAAGTTCGTAGGACACACCGAGTGTAGCCAATAGCAGGACGCCGAAGCTGATGAGCATGCGTTCACGGAGCACCCGGAGTCGACCTTGGTCGAGTAGGCCCCCAGGAAGTGCAGCCATTGCGCAGCAAACAAAACAAAAGCAATATTCCAGCAGCTAAGGCTAGGAGCAATGGGAAGCCGCCAAAGATGCTGGAAAAAATAGAATGAATAAAAGCCGGAATTACTCCAAATATAGTTTGAAAGGAGGTAACAAGGCCAGAGCCTACAACCTTAAAAAAGTGCACTAGACCTGCGGTATTAGAAGTATTGAAAACGCGGTGAATCAGTTCACCGAAATGTTGTGGGAGGTTTGTGTTCAAAAGGGCCTGTATCTCACTGTGGGTACTAGCCACCTGGAGAACGAAGGTCTCCCGGGCGGAAGTGAGCATAACCTCCTGGTTTAATAATAGCGCTTTTATTCTGCTCAATTTATTAAAATCCGCCTTTAAAGTTGGTATGGAAGGCCAAATGGGACTATCTGTCCTGTCGTGAGTGGGCGGAAAAAGTACTTTCTTACAGCACACAACACGGTGGGAAACAGTCACAATGTAGGGGATGCCGGCCTGCATCCCACAACAGTTCTGATTATTTAGAAGCAGATAGCTACCATTTGCAAGCACAGTGAAAGTGGGTGATATAACAGGAGCCGGAATGCCCTTTAAAACACAAGCAAGGTTCGGAGCCGAAACATTACAAGCCCCGTGCAATTTAATGTTTTTACAAATGAGGGAATGACCCACTGTAGAATCGCAAGATTCTCCTGTGAGAAAAACCTCCTTTCCGTCCCTAAGGCATCTGTACATAAAAGGCAGGGACCAAAGTTCATGCAAGAAGGCACTGCCTAAGGGCTGAAAACGTCCAACAGGATAATGTTTCATGCATGAACTGAACTCAAATAAAGAAAAAGGCAAAGCGATAACCCCGTGAACTAGCCACACTGCCGAGTCCAACTCCGCTACAGAGAATGGTAACGGGTCTATTTTTTCGATATGTAATAGAGTGTAAGTTGCATCCTTCATGGACATAAATTGCTGTTTGTCAGATAAATTAAACGGCAAGAACAAGGCAGACGTATTAAAAAAATGCCAAGGAACTTTACCCATTTTCAGCGTTTGCAAAGTCCACGCAAACTGCATCACTGAACGCAATTGATTCTGACCATGATATAACACAGATACATCATCCTGTACAATATCAACAACAGATGAAACAATATTCTCTAATGTATAAATGCGGGAAGACAGGGTATTAATACTATTGTCAACAACAGCAAGCACTTTTTCTAGATTTGCCTGATCTATTTCCCGTAAACGGGAAGCAGCTTCAATTTGCGAAAGCTTCCATAGTTCATTGTAAGTCTCATAAATGAACCTTTTAGGTTGAGGACCACGAGGCCCTAGAATAAATCGGACAGATTAATGTTGCCTGATATTAGAGATAAATGTTGTTTTACAGAATCTAATAAAGAGTGCTGCAACCACTGTTTACACAATTTACCAACTGAATATGTTGTAACAGTACGAGAGTCAGAAAACCGTGGATCAGGCTTATCCTGTTTATAACCAGGAGCAGAGTCATGAAAACGTAGTTGGCAGGCATTTGATGCTATGGGCCAAGACAACCAGGGTGACTGAACAAACATAGAAATATTAAAGGAATTATTTTGATACAAAGCTTGCAAAGTTGAAAGGGAAATATTAAAAGGCAAGCTTTCATTGGGAGTGGAAGACAATATGGGAATGGAGGGTGCATTCAATTGCTTGGAAGTAGCCAAACACCAACAGGTTGTTTGAAAGATCGTGTTATTTAAAAATAAAATCTGGGCCGGGATTAGGCAAGCACGGTGTAAAGCTTCCGTACCGCGTACCTACCATGATTTGGTGCCCCAAATAGATTTTAAGTCAATGGTGTCTAGCCAGTGTTCATAACCACCCACTGCTAAGTCGTTCAAAAAGGAACTCGAATACAGCAATTTAGCGTGGGTCAACATGACCTTTTGAGCGGATGAGGAATTTAATTTAAAATAATAGGACCCAGGGTTTGATCTATCAAAGTCTGTGAAATAAGTAAACTTACTTTTAAGTGTTTGGGAGCTACCAGGCAAAGGGGCCGGACAATGTTTCCATTGGGTGTAATTAAAAGTAACCCTGGGCAAAGCACTACGCTACGCTCGCGTAAGTTTGCAAAGTTTGCGCTACTTCGCACTACGCGAATTGCACGTAGCACAGTGCAAACACACGTAGCGTAGTGTAGCGTAGTGCAGCGGTCATTTTTTGCTTGCTCGCGGTCCTCAACGTCAAGTTGGCGACCGCGAGCAAGCAAAATGACATCCCGGCGAGACTTTTTCCTCGTTCGCGATCAGCAACATCAAGTTGCCGATCGCGAGCGTGGAAAATAAACCTCCCGGCGAGATTCTAAACGCGGGGAGGTCAGGTTTCTCATTGCGAGTGGTCGTATGCTCGCGACCGCTCACGATGAGAAACTACCAGTCCGCGTTGAGAAAGCTGCCGCTCGAGTAAAAATCTAGTCGAGCGGCAGTAAAAGACAGCTCGCACTGTGCAAGATGCCGTTTTCAATGATTGAACAGTGCGGACAAGCATCCGGCACTGTGCAATCATCGCGAACAGCGCACTACGCTGTTCCCGTAGTGCTACGCGTAGTGCGAAGTGCACTTCGCGTAGCTTCGCGTACCGCTACTTCGCGAACTACGCCCAGGGTTAATTAAAAGTACCTCGAAGTGTACTTGGTTTATGGAGAAAATGGTTGCCCCAATGCTGGTAACAATATAAATCAGCATAACTGGCAGAATTTAAATACAAATCTTCAGCATTAAAAGCAGCATAATATTTCAAATCAGAGAATAACGATTCAACGGCATGCACATCCCAATCATCAGAAAGAATATTACTTTTCACCACATCACCCATAGAAACACGGAGGACATTCGGTACATTAATAATTTCGGTTGGTCCATGAATCTGGAAATTTACAGCATCCCATACGATGCCATCAGCGACTGGGAAAGCGGAAATGTTCACAAGTGTGTGGTCACGCTTCATGATGTGAGAAGAAGAATGCGGAGCCAAAGTTCCAGCGACACAGTCAACTGCAGAGCATTCAGGCAAATAATGACCATTAATGAGCAAGAAAAAAACTGTCACAAAGCCAATGGACATGAACAGAAAAATCAGGAACAGCACCAACCAGATGTATGTCCATGGTGGAACTAAAAAATTGTCTCTGAACCAGGAGATAAAAACACTGAAGCGGGACGGTACAAGTGATGAGGTGGAAGCCGAATCAAAGGAAAAACTGGTTGGGTTCAGTGGTGTTTTAGGTAAATGAGCCACCGACTCGGTGGTGGGGTATGCATACTCGGTCTCCTCGTTGCAGGAGGAAGCCGGGAAGTTGAGCAGGCAATCAGGTAAATCTACCATCTCAATGGCAACATCAATGTCTGTGTAAGATGGAGGAACACAAACAGGAGTCCGTGAAATGGCTGGACATGATAATGAAGGTGTCACGCTATTCAGGATCGGCCAGATGTTGTAGCTTGACATTGTCCACTGAGATGTATCTGTTCTCTTTGTGACCAGGAAGCGGTGGTAAGATGACTGTACGAGTACCCTTCAAGCCAAGAACTGGAACCGGTGAACGATAAGAGGGGCCAAATTCTTTTTTGTTCTCCACCTTCTCTTGGACCAGATCTCCAACCTTTGGAAGCCAGCCGGCAACCAGAATCTGCAACGCAGCGTCTGTGGCTGAAGGCAAATGTTTGTTTGCAAGATTGTCTCGGGTCTCTTGTAAGTCCTGCAACATAGTAGAATGATTATCTACGTCAAAGATTGCGGCATTCGCCGCCAAGTCTAGACCATCAAGGTCTGGCACAAACATTTGTATGCCAAAGAGCATTTCGTAGGGGGTCCGCCCACCCAGAGATCGTCTAGGGAGATTATTAAGTGCACGTTGTACGCCATAAAAGTGGACCAGCCAGTTCCTACCAGTACCTAAGACCCTAGCTGTCAAGGATTGCTTGAAGTCACGGTTCATTCGCTCCACAATTGAGTTGCCCTCAGGCCTATATGGAGACAAAAATTGCACCAGCACCCCAAGAGACCGCATAGCGTCCTTGTACGCCTTAGAGGCGAATGCTGGACCTTGGTCTGAATGGAGGGTGCCACAGGCAAAAATTCCCACAAAGACACGCAAATCCCTGATGACATTTCGAGCGTCAGCACTTCGTTGTGGCCAGACCCAGATGAAACGTGTGCACGAGTCAACTGCAACTAAGATGTATTTATATGCAGTGTCAGAAGAAAATGGACCGCAGTGATCCAGGTAAACACACCCAAAAGGTTTGTTAGAAATGCAGAGCTGTGTTTGTGGTGGCCGTTAAACCGTCGAAGGCTTAATTTGCTGACAAACGTCACAAGAAAGCACATAAGTACGGGTCTGTTTATATAAACCTCGCCACCAGTAACGCTGCTGCAAGATGGAAACAGTCACAGACACGCCAGCATGGGCCGAAGCCAAGCCTTCGTGTGCGGCCGTTATCAAGGAAGGTCTGCGGTCCGCGTTGGGAATCAGCCGATCACCAACGTCTGGAATCCTTACGTAAGGAACCTGTTCGGGACTTAAGTGATAAGAGTACTTGGAAGGGAAACCCCGTGGGTAATTAGCACCTTCGTTTGTTGCAGCGATAGCTGCCAAAATCTCATTATCTATTTTAGTCATGGATCTTGTAACCGCTGCTACTGAGCACGTTGCTACTGCAGATTTGGCAGCTTCATCCGCCAAACTGTTACCGACCACGTGTGCGCCCACATGCTGGTGGCCAAGAGTGTGAATCACTGTGTGAGGGGCAGATGTTGTTTAAGATCTTCCACTCGAACCCAAAGCATTTTATGCTTGATTGTGCTGCCTTTAGCATCTCTATAGTCGTTTTGAGACCAAAAGAAGAGGTTGTCATTAAAGGATTGAACACAGTAGTAAGAATCACATACAATAAGTGTAGTCACATCCGGATCTGCAAACTCAAGTGCGAGCACCAAAGCACGCAGCTCGGCCAATTGTGCAGTACTGTCTCCTAGTGCCTGTGTGTGCACTACACTTGACTAGAATTCACCGTTCACCATAGTACCTGCAACATTAGCACATGCTGCGTGCTTTGGTGCTCGCACTTGATTGCACGGGGCTTGTAATGTTTCGGCTCCGAACCTTGCTTGTGTTTTAAAGGGCATTCCGGCTCCTGTTATATCACCCACTTTCACTGTGCTTGCAAATGGTAGCTATCTGCTTCTAAATAATCAGAACTGTTGCGGGATGCAGGCCGGCATCCCCTACATTGTGACTGTTTCCCACTGTGTTGTGTGCTGTAAGAATGTACTTTTTCCGCCCATGCACGACAGGACAGATAGTCCCATTGAATCCAACGGGGTGCAATGCCTTGGAGTTCGGTACACTTGCCTTCGTCACTGCCTCAAGGGCAGGATATGGTGTTACCACCAATTTGCGTTTTCCTGTGCCAGTGCGCATTCTTTAAGAATCGCCATTTGCACTGCAGTCAAAACTTTCTCCACAGAGGAAAAGCGCATCTCGGCCGAAGTGTAAAGATGTGACTTGTATGCAATAGGTACGGTGTCACCTTCGTTAAACGTTAAGTACGTAAAACCCACCGCACCTGGCACAATTCTAATCACCAGGTTTGTGTGGTTATCACGTGTCAACAAGAACTTAGATTCAAGTAGATCAGACTGCAAAGAGTGCAGTATAGAGGATTGCTCAGGAAGCCAGCATGACTTCGAAAAGTTAAGTTGTATCAAGGCATAAAGAGGCTTGATACGCTGGGCATATTCGGGAATGTATGTACGCCCGAAGTTGAGAAATCCCAGTAAGGACTGAAGCTTCTTCAGAGTGGTCGGAGGGCGCAGGAGTGCGCACTTCTCCAAAAAATGGGGTGCTAAGCCCCTACCTTCATTGTTGAGCTCATAGCCCAAAAACAAAACTGTGAATTCAGCGATGTGAGATTTGGCAAAATTAAATTTGTATCCTAAGACCGCAAACTCAAGAATAATGCGGTCCACACGGGAAGGATGCGGCCATAATTCGTCGTCTGTCAGATAGATATCGTCGACGTACGAACACGCATCTGGGTCTATGCTGTCCAACAAAGAGATAACACGGGCGGCGAAGACACCAGGGCTGTTCTTATAGCCCATGGGCAAACGCCGGAATTTGAATTGTTTCCCACCGGAAGTGAAAGCGCTCCATTGGCTGCACTCCGGGGACAAATTATGCGTGTAAAATCCATTGGATAGGTCAAGTGTCATTTTATATTTTTTACGAACAAGACTGTCTACAAGCGCAGAACTATGGGTATTTTGCACCTCAAAGGTCCGACAATGAGAGTTCAAATGTCGGTAATCCAAATCTAAACGGTACGACCCATCGGGTTTAGAAACCGCAAAAAGGGGATTATTCATTGGCGATACGCATGTTTCAATTACTCCTTGATATTCTAACTGTGTCAGAATGTCTGAAACGGGACCTTTTGCCTCCCGCCGGAGGGGATATTGGGCTTGTGGCTGTGGCAGAGACCGCAGTGGTATTTCATGGGAGGGTGAATCCACATCCCAGCCCACGTGATTTCGGTACAGTGCCGGAGCCAGGGCCCCAGCCCATTCAGCTGCGAGGGCCTCCGCTTTGTCCTTGGGGACGTGACGAGAAAAGCTCGGAAGGATGACCTCCTCCCCTCTACGAGCAGCCAATACGAATGGGGGCGGCCAATCCGCCTCTGCCAACAGAATGTCGTACGAAGAGGTCAGGTTTTCCCAAAAACTCCCATTAATAACACGCTCAATGTCACCTTCAATTTGAATGACTATATTGAATAGTCTATCAGGGGGTGCCACTCGGGGTCAGCTGTCTCGACAGTAATGTATGTATCAGTTGCTGTCGCCTCCACATGAGGACGTAGTGCCTCCCGCACTATGGTAACTTCTGCGGCGCTGTCTAGCAGCGTCACTGCCCACGTCCAATTCAGGAGTCTCGTTCTCACCGTCTGTGGCATACCTCGCTGTTAATGCTGCAACTTTTTTCTTCTGAAATTGTGGGCGAGAACGTGGAAGTTCTTCTGGTTTCCCTCGGCCTTGTTGTCGAGGTTGGTCTCGTCCTGGTGGGGCCTCACGACCCCCTGCCTCTATCCGGGCGATCTCCTCCACCAGTCTGTGAGGACGTTGGTGCCTGTGAAGAACGAGGAGAACGCGGGTCAGGGACCTGAAATCTCTCTGGAGATTTAATTCTCGCTCGGTCGCGCAAATCATAAGTGCGTTCAGAAGATATGGAAACCGGGGAAGCGGCACGCGACCCTGGTTTTGATTGTTGCTTACCCTGTTTTTTCAACCTCCAGTTCTTTTTAGTAAAGAATGGTTTCTCATCTTTTTCAGACTGAGTTTTTTGTTGTGGGTTTGATTGAGTTTGCGTTTTAGCAAAAGGCTTAACCCCCAGACTATTGCGGCCTATGGTTTTATAAGCCTGTGCAATAATTTTCGGTAATTCACGTGGCTTGTCCGGCTCTGGGACTAAAGCCAAAGCATTAGCGACTTGAAAGTTGACGGCATCACCCTTGACGTTAGCAAGGATTAGATCAGCCACCACATCGAACACTCCCACTAGTCTCATCCCCAGCTCCACAGCCGCTTCAGGGCCATGTTCATCTTGCACACGCTTAATCAAGGTGGGGAGGACCGTCATGGATGGAGTGCCGAAGCACTTTGCATACACTGCTGCGAATACCTTTCCCCAGTTGGAACATTCTGCCAACTCAGGAATCAAGTCTTTCGGCAAGCTAATCGTCAAAATCCTGTGTTTGTCCACAGGGGAAGTATTCGGAAATACAGCCTCCAGCTGGTCAAATTTTTCTGCAAGCCAATAAGGCAAGTCATCCTTATTTTTTGGGCGCTTGCCCATCACCGAATTAACCATGACGGGACTTATGGTTACACCGCCAGGTCCAGCTGGATGCATCGCAACTCCAGGAGGGGCTCCCTGAACGTTGCCTGTTACATATTGTACCAAAGCTCTGTGCACACCAATTAAAGACGCATGCAACACGCGCAGTTCATCTATTGGAACCGCTAAACGCCGTGGATGTGGGGTAAACCCGGCCAAAACAGGCCAAGTGGCCCCTTCAATCGATAAGGGGCCTAAACGAATCGGGGTAACCGGATATGGGAGGGCGCCATTAAACCAAACACGGTGTTGCCATGCCGTGAGCGGTACTTCAAGAGCCTGATAAGGCCTATAAACATTAGGAAGAGCGGTGTGCGTGTATTCGTGGAACAAATTGTCCGTTCCATCCACCGCCGGAAAAGTGACCCAAGAATAAAACACCTCAAAGTGGTAAGCGGGATCCGCTTGCACCACAAACATCAGATCGACACCCGCGTCAGGCACTCCGTACGCTGTCAAATGAGCTTGGAGCGCTGCGCGACTATGTGCTGAGATGTTGACAGCCATTAAGACTAAGAATGTTCGACAACCTATGAGGCAGCGCAATATAGGGTTAACATAAACCTTTTATTAACTTCAAGCTTGAAAGAACCTATAAAAACATCAATATAGGAGGTATCACCCTCACATACGATTCCGGAAACATAAGTGAAGGGAATTGTGGACAAGCACAAGTACTACTCAAGCGTCTCGCAGATAAGAAGCCCACCACGTTGGTGGCGCCATGTTGCGGGGATTCTGCACTTATACAGAGCTATGCACAAGATAATAGGACCTCGGCTTATAGTGGTGAACCAACCATGCACCTTAGTACCCACCATCCCAATCCGACTAGCTTTAGCGTCTCATTAGGTCTCCGTCCCACAGCGAAGCTACCAATGATTAGACAACCCAGAACACGGTCTCTCTCTCAGGACTCATGGGAGCAAGAACACTCTTTCATCTCTCACTCATACTTGTCCACAACGTGCGTAATAAGAGACACAGTATAGTTTAAAATGTTTATTTCAACTATCATGCTCTAAGATAAAGTACACGTGCCAGTACTATCAGCATAATGCATAATGATAAAATAATAAGCATGGTTACAATTCCATAGAATACAAACGGGGACAACATTTTATAAAGACAGCGGATATAGGGCTAAATGGCCTGTCCACCCTCCCCGTGCTAATAACTAGTGTATTATAAAAATAGAAGACCTCTGGGCTTTGTCAAGCGGACCCCCATACCTCAATATCTAGATGCAAGGTTTACATCATCAGACAAGCACAGCTCTTCTCCCTGGAAAGGTTTTTCTCCAAGTGCTACCAACAGGGAGATCACAATATTAAAAGCACACACATTTCTCCAATGCAGCTGTACTGCGTGTTATGTCTAAGTGCGAGGGGCTGACCAGATCAGCAATAACAAGGGACGTTGTTTTTCGACCTTGCACATGGTGTGCAGACGAAACCCACAGGGAACATGAGAAAAGGTGAAAGGCAAAAAGGCAGACAGTTCTAATATAGTAGGGCATAAGCAGAGTCTGGAAAAACAAAATCACAGAGTAACGTGTGCAAAACAGGCATCATGGCAGCCAGGCCTAAGCTAACTTAGCAATGCAGACAATGAGGCCACAAACCACACTACACGTAGTGAGTGAGAAAATTGTGTGGGAACTTGGTAGAGGACTTTTTAACAAAGGTCACCAATTTTATGTGATTAACTTCTACACTGGTGTGCAGTTGTTAATGGAATTGGCCAAAGTGGACACTGTTGCTTGCAGCATAATCCGCTCTAACCGTAAAGGTTTCCCCAAAGAACTTGTTTGTCAAAAGCTTGAGCAGGGACAGTGCAGTGTGTTGCGTAGTGAGGAAGCTCTAGCTGTGAAGTTTGCAGACAGGAGAGATGTCTACATGCTGACTACCATCCATGATGAAAGCACTTCCCATGTGACTGTTTGGGGTCAGGTTGCTGAAGTGCGCAAACCTGTGTGCATTTTAGACTATAATAGGCACATGGGTGGTGTTGATAGCGTAGATTAGAGGTTGGAACCTAACACTGCTCTTCATAAGACTTACATTTGGTATAAGAAGTTGGCTATCCATCTTTTCCAGTTGGCAACCTTTAATGCTTCTGTTGTATTTAAGGATCGTTCTCCTGAGTCAACAATGACTTTTGTTAAGTTTCAGAAGTCTGTTATAGGCAGCCTTGTTGTAGTGGAACAGGCAAGTGCTCCGAGAGTTGGAGTGGTGGAGGATATGGCTTGATTGAAAGATCGCCACTTTCCTGATCACATTCCTCCCACACCCACAAAAAACTTTCCCAGTAGGAGATGTAGAGTCTGTTGGCAAAGAAGTACACGGAAGGAGACTCATATGTACTGCCCCGAGTGTCCTTCTAACCCTACACTGTGTGTGCCTGCTTGTTTTAGAATGTACCACACGCAAAATAATTTTTTGGAGCATCCATGAGTGGTAAAGTGAACTGCCTGGTCTGTATTGTTTTATATTTTTTGTTCAGTTTCAAGGTTGGCATTAGTGCAATGTATTTAGTTTCAGTTTTTGTGTTTGCAGTTTTGTAGCTACTTTCAATTTGTTTGTGTTTTCTTTTTTGTATAAAAAAACCTAAATGTGATGCCGGTGTGTGTGGACTGGTGCTTGGCTGGCGGTGTGCGTGGACTGGAGCTTGGCTGGCGGTGTACGTGGACTGGCGCTTGGCTGGCGGTTTGCATGGACTGGCGCTTGGCTGGCTGTGTGTGTGGACTGGGGCTTGGCTGGTGGTGTGTGGACTGGCGCTTGGCTGGCGGTGTGCGTGGACTGGTGCTTGGCTTGCGTTGTGCGTGGACTGGGGCTTAGCTAGCAGTGAGTGTGGACTAGCGCTTGGCTGGTGGTGAGTGTGGGCTGGTGCTTGGCTGGCAGTGTGTGAGTGGTGACTTGCTGCTGGTCACTAAACACACACTGGTAGCCAAACACCAGTCCACACAATCCATCAGCCGGTGTGGTTGCTGTGTCAGGCATGTGGGCGTGTGAAAGTGAGGTGCCCTTGAATGGCACTGTCTGCTGATGTGAGTGTTATGTGCTGGGCCCGCGGCTGGAAGTGTGAGTGGTTTTGTGTGTGTCACACATATGAAAGGTGTATGATTGGCCTGTAAAGAGGTTGTTGCCTTGTCGTGGCTTTACAGCTCACGAGCTGTGAGTCAATGGTTCAGTTTCTTTTCCTTTCAATTATGAAGAGTGCATTTCATTTTTGTAAAATCTCTTGTTAATTTTTAAATATTGAACCATCACTCACCCTCGTGCCAAATCCAACCAGTGTGTGTGTGTTCTTGAGGAATAGATGGATGTGCAGTAATCTTTGTCTTTTCTGTCTTTCTCTGGCAGGATGTACATTGTCCCTTTTTGTGAATGTTGTAATGTGTTGGTTACCCGGCTGGCGTTGTGAATGGTCTTGTGTGTATCACATATGAAAGGTGTGTGAATGGTCTGTAAAGTGGTTGGGGCATTGACGTGGATTTACAGCTCAGGAGCTGTGAGTCTCTGGTTCAGTTTTTTGTCATTTCAATTAATAACAGTGCATTTCATTTTTGTGAAATCTCTTGTTAATAAAATGTAATATACTGAACCATCACTCACCCTCGTGCCAAATCCAACCAGTGTGTGTGCTTGAGGAATAGATGGTTGTGCAGTAATAATGATCTTTTCTGTCTATCTCTGCCATGGTGTACATTCCCTCTAGGAAAAATCTGCCAACTCTAGATATTTTCGAAAACTAAACACCCAGAGGAGTACATGGTGATGTCTCTCTAGTGGATCCCAGCAAGTTATCTTACCCACAGTGTCCTGCAAACCTCAAAATGTGACTAAAGTCACATTTTCCTTGCAATACTGTGTCATAATTTTCCCTCTCCAGAAAGAAACCACAAATTTCCTATCACCCAGAATCTCCCCAAGTCTTCCGATAAAAATGTTACCTCACTTGTGTGGGTGGGCCAAGTACCCATGGCAGAGAAGGGCCCAAACGTACTGTGGAGACATCAAAATGATATATCACAAACCAACCAGGTTTTGCAGGGGGTCACCTGGGTTTTTGGTCCCAGGCTCGACGACCATCTAGTGAAACCTACCTAACCCAGACATTTCTGAAAACTAGACACCCAGGGGAGCACAGGGAGGTATGGCTTGCATGGATCCCCCAATGTTTTCCTACCCAGAATCCCCTGCAAACCTCAAATTTAGCTGAAAAGTTGTGGGATCACAGGGCTGACACACATTTCCTACCACCTAGCGTTTCCCCAGGTCTCCCGATAAAAATGGTACCTTACTTGTGTGGGTGGGCCACGTACCCGCAGCAGGGAAGGGCCCAAAACGTATTGTGGAGACATCATAATTACGTATCAAAAAACGACCTGGTTTTGCAAGGGCGTCACCTGAGTTTTTTTTATCCCGGGCTTGGCGGCAATCTAGTGAAACCTACCTAACCCAGACATTTCCGAAAACTAGACACCTGGGGGAGTCCAGGGAGGTATGGCTTGCATGGATCCTCCAAAGTTTTCCTACCGGGAATCCCCTGCAAACCTAAAAAAAATCTATTTTTCTCACATTTTTGTGTGGAAAAGTTGTGGGATCACAGGGCTGACACAAATATCCTACCACCCAGCATTCCCCCAGGTATCCCAATAAAATTGGTACCTCACTTGTGTGGGTAGGCCAAATACCCGTGGCATGGAAGGGCCTAAAACGTGTTGTGGAGACATCAAAACTACCTATCACAAAACAACCTGGTTTTGCAAGGGGGTCACCTGAGTTTCTGATCCCAGGCTATTGTAATGGTTTTTAATAATAATGAATATCTTTGAATATGGTTTTGGATTCCATTGGTTTTAATGCTGAATCTTCACATGTGATTACTGTTTTATCACGGTAGTGGCGTCTTGAAAAATCCAATAGGCTTGCCTTTCAAAATTTGATGTGGAAGTTCCTTGACAAAGCCTGGGGGGCTGCCCTATTTAAAATTGCACCCCTTATATTGTGATGTTGCATCTGGGATATGTGGTATTAATAACTACAGCCAGTTAGTCCCTCACCTAACGTGTCTACTCACAGCCTTCGCCTTGCACAGAGGTCTTTGCCGACAGGCTAATCCCTCACCAAACCCAGCTATGCACCGACTTTGCCTTGTCTTGCCTTATCTTCGCGAAGAGGGCAGTCCCTCACCAAACCCTACTAAGTACAGTCTTCACCGTGCATGGAAGTCTTTATGAAGAGCACAGCATTCACTCGGTATAGAGACCTTCATGGAGAGGCGACTCCCTCACCAAACCCTGCTATGCACAGCCTTCCCTCTGTACAGAGGTCTTCACAGAGAGGTTAGTCCTTAATCAACCCTATTATGCACAGCCTTCTCTCTTTATAGAGGTTTTTGTGGAAAGTAAAGCTTTCACTCTGTATAGAGGTCTTCATGAAGAGGCCAATTCCTCACCAAATCCTACTGCACACGGTCTGTGTTCTGGGTGCAGAGTGTGTGTTCAGCCCTCTCCCTCAAGATGCCTAAGCCCCATTAGGTGGGAAGCCCCTACTACATACAGCCTGCGCTCTCTGCATAGATCTTCACAGAGAGTACACCCCCTCCACATACTATAGCTTGATGCGTAGCCAAGACTCTACTACGTGCAGTTAGTTATTGTGCTAATATCTTACTTCATGTTAGGTGTGGTATTAATTTCTTACTTGATGATAAAAAACCCTAGAAATTTACTGAGAGAAAAACAAAGGTTAAAGTGACTTTAGAGTTAGGTGAAAATATCTTTAAAAATGAAGCATTATACAGTTAAATAAAACATAGACATTCACCAGTTATAGTTTACTGAGCTTACTATAACTTTCACCCACTCCATGTACTGCTTATCACTCTCACATATTACATCACTCATGACATGTTCAATGCCATCATTGATTACCTCACTGATGACATCTCAAATGACATATATATTTTTGTTAAACATTAGTTTTTGTTTATTTCAGCATCTAACAAATAACTATAATATCCCTTTTAACCTTTGTTTTTTCCAGTGAATTAATATGGCTTTTTTAAACGTAAGCTAAGATCTTGTTACCTTACCTAACTACAATAACACTTATTTTTTTTTTGTGACTATATACATATATATTCATTCATAATATATATTCATTTTTATTATATTGCTGTTGTGTTGTTTTGTAAGATGTGCTTTTACTTTGTTTGATTTAACAGTTTTATTCTGAAATTAACAGTTTTGTTTGTTCTTGAACCTCCTGATTCTTGCTGTATAGCAGCAGCAATTTTGAAATAGATATTGTGAATTTGTATAGTTCGTATTGAATTTATTTGCACTGTGCTTCAAATAGCAATGTTTTTATCCATCAACTTCTTTCCATCCATCAAATTTGTCTCTTCCTCTGGAATATTGTACATAGTTATAAAACTGATTTTTTTCCTCTGCTTCAACAGACCTCCACTTCAAAGTAGAGTATCATTCAATGCGCTTTGCAAATTTTTTAATTATGTCCATTAGTTTTGATCAACTTTACAATGATATTTATGGTAGAGTGACATTTATTGGTTCACCTTTCCACTTTGAAGAACTGAGTATTGTTTTATCACCATCAGGTATACTGTACTGAAACGTATTTTTGCACGAGCAATGGCTCACGGCCATGTACAAGACTGCCTCCTATGAGAAGGTGCTTTATAGCTTGCTGGATAAAGCTGATGTGCTTCTTCTTATTTGGTCCCCCTTTCTGCTGTAACACTGACCCTTTTTCTTTCCCACTGCCGCCCTGTGTCTTCTCCCTTCCCCTTGCTCCCTCCTTTTTTCCCCACCCGCCCTCTCTTCTCCACTGTATTGTGCGCATGCAACGCCCCCTGCTACCCCTCCATCCTCTGGTTCCTGCCTCCTTCTCTTCTCCTACCTTTGTCTTCTTTCTTCCTTTTCTACAATTACTTCTCTTGTCTCTGCGTTTCTTGTTTCCCTCCCCATCCCTCCCTTTGTCATTGATTCATGGTTGCATTGGTTGTACCCCTCTTGTTGGATGTACATGTATTAATTTTGACGGTTGTATCCCTCTTCCGCACCACGATGGATGCATGTGGCATTGTTTCCCTTGGCTTTTGTGATTTCAAAAAAATAATTACAACACAAAGAAACATATTTTCACATTCATGTTCCCTTTTTTCTATATTTGTAACCATACACATGGTGTTGCTTATAACACTGTAGGAAGCTTACATTTCCTTTCACTCCAGAGCTTGCCTACCTGTGATTGAAGAAAACTCATATATTTGATCTACTGATTAATTTCTTATGATCATAATGAGCTTCACTCTGCCTCGTACCCTTGGAGGGTGCTGTGGCACTGGTAGATCAACTTTATGGATATGTATAACTTTTGAAATTCAAGCAGGTTGGCCAACATAATGTATGTCACATGGGCAAATGAGAGTATACCAAATATGATATAAATCATTACCCACCTATATTAGATATCACTGTTTAGTATTCTTTGTATTTGATTAGACAATGTAAAATAACAGCACATGTAAATAACTTTTCCATTTTCTGTTTGTACCTTTTCTTCAAGTAGATTGATACTGTTTGTCTGGTGTACTTTAACAAGTGTCTATTTATAAGGAAACAGGCCATTAGTTGAGTGGCCTGAACAAGTACTGGATCCACATTCACCCTTTCACTGTGAACCAAATACCCCATTGTAGCTTATGACTCTCTCAGATTAGTGAAGCTGAGCAGTCCAAGGCCTACTCAAGGGAGGGGGTGTAAGTTAGTAATCACCATTCCCTGGAACACAACAACAATAACACTCAATAAATGATTGTCCAGTCTGTGCTTTTTCTTTAGAAAGGGAAAAGCACATTTATTACACACACACTACTCAATGCTACACAGTAATTTACCAATACACATAGGTCTGGTGGAAATACCTTTGGCAACATTACTGTGATGAATGGGGGTGCGCAGCTCAAGAGTCCAATAGACCAAAATAATTTGAAAAAATATAACTTCTTTATTCCACTCAATTTCTTTTGTTAATAAAACATCAGGTAAAAGCAATCCAGCCTATTTTTTCAAATTATTTTGGTCTATTGGACTATTTGAGCTGCGCACCCCCATTCATCACAATAACGTTTGATCTGGAGCACAGTGACGTCACTCAACGGCTGGTGCAGGGGTAGTTTGCACAGCGCACGTATATATAGGAACTGGCACGAGGTGTGGCATAGGAGGTTCGCCGTTGTTGCTTTTGTGACTTTGGCAACATTACATTTGACCCCTAAAGAGTTGTGACTAACCCTGGGCAAAGCACTACGCTACGCTCGCGTAGTTTGCGAAGTTTGCGCTACTTCGCACTACGCGAATTGCACGTAGCACAGTGCAAACACACGTAGCGTAGCGTAGTGCAGCGGTCATTTTTTGCTTGCTCGCGGTCCTCAACGTCAAGTTGGCGACCGCGAGCAAGCAAAATGACATCCCGGCGAGACTTTTTCCTCGTTCGCAATCAGCAACATCAAGTTGCCGATCGCGAGCGTGGAAAATAAACCTCCCGGCGAGATTCTAAATGCGGGGAGGTCAGGTTTCTCATTGCGAGTGGTCGCGTATGCTCGCGACTGCTCGCGATGAGAAACTACCATTCCGCGTAGAGAAAGCTGCCGCTCGAGTAAAAATCTACTAGAGCGGCTCGCACTGTGCAAGATGCCGTTTTCAATGATTGCACAGTGCGGACAAGCATCCGGCACTGTGCAATCATCGCGAACAGCGGACTACGCAGTTCGCGTAGTGCTACGCATAGCTCGCGTAGTGCGAAGTGCACTTCGCGTAGCTTCGCGTAACGCTACTTCGCGAACTACGCCCAGGGTTAGTTGTGACCCCAAATATCACAGTACCCCCTTCCATTTACAATACAGCACATAACGATATATGGGGGGGGTGTACTTTACATCAGATCAATGTCACCACACTTCAAGACCAGAATCACAGGTCATGATAATACTTCATTTCATCACTGACTTCAGTAACCATAATCGCTCTGCAGTTATTATGAATAATCAAGCATTGCAATCATGGGCTCACATTATCATTAATAAAGAATGGCAGCCTTTCAGGAATATGTTCACTTTCAGCATTAACAACACCTTTCAATAAAGCACAGTCAATCACCTCTTTAAATTGCTTAACTCATTATGAATAATACTTGTGAATAAAGAATTGTTCTAACCATTGTGAAAACACTTTTAAATAATTTGCAAACAATCTCCATGTGTCTGCCATTTTTAACAACCTTCAGGCCACATAAACTGCAGCCATAGAACCGGCCCTGGGGGTGCTGCACTCCCAGCTGTACAGTAAAAGCTCCAGCCCTGGGAATGGTTGAAAAGTCAAGTCAAGCTTAGGGTGGTCCTAGAAGGCATTAACCCACATATCGCTGAGTCAGGCCTGCTGCACTCATTTCATCATCAGTGGTGCTCTTGCCATCCTGGGGCCATCACATTGCTGAATCTTTGAGTTGAGAAAAGCCCTGCAGCGCATTATGGGGCGTTACCTCACCAGGAAGTATGAATACTAATAAGCAGCTCCATGGCATTAAGTTTTGGGGACAGACCAGAAAGCCCACCCTTGGCTGCCTCCACCGGCTCCCCACACTGGCAGTATTCCTTCGCTGCCCGCAGGAGCTGGCAGCTCTTCTCCAGTTCACTTTTGTGGTGGCCTCCGACTCACCCGAGACATGGGCATGGGTAGCGGGGCAGGCCCACCACTGCTGGGGGGGTCGGGGCAGTGCTCCCCTCCTCCATTGCCTTTCTGGGGCATGGAGTTGGGATCCCGGGCTCCTCCTCCTCCTCTCAAGGTAGCGGTATGAAGCTCCTCCTGTAGCTGCTCACATTTAGGCCTGGATTTTCGGATCCCGTGCCCCTCTTTTGACTCTCAGCTGCGTGATGGCACTCCCGGCTCCTTTTTAAGCAGCGGAGGCCCGGATTTGGGGTCCTGGGTTCCCATATATGAAGCCCAGCCTGGGGGTTGGGATCCCTGGGCCCTCTGAGGGGGCCCCATGCATGCCCCCTCCCAGGGAAAAATATTAACATCAGCCTTTGTGCCAACCCCTGGGACCTGGCCCTCCCAGGGGGTGTAGAATTCTCAGGCAGCAGAGCTCCACGCACTTCGGGCCTCATTAGGAGATCAAAGGCCAAATCCTTTTTTTTTTTCTTGATTCTGGGCTCCCTTTGCTCATGGTGGCTAGCCCTATCCACCTGGAAGCTTTTCCTTAGGCTTCCTGGCCTCCAAGGCGGTATCCCTTTCAGGGAGCTGGTTTCACTGGCTCCCTGTGGCAGCCTTTTCCTAACGTGGTGATTTCTCCTCCTTGACGCATAAGTCCAGTTCTCCACCCATCTTCCCTGATCCTGGGCAGGAACTCCGCTCCGCTGGCGGAGCTTGCGGATTTTTGCATACTCCGCGTTCCGCAGAGAATGCGAAGTTCATGCAAAACTTTAGACTCCGCAGCGGAGTGGAGTTCAGCCCCAGACCCTCCTGCCTCCACCCCCCCTCAATAAATATTTTTTTAAATAAAAATGAAAATTAAGGTAAATAAAACACACTTACCTTCATCGCGGCGTCTCCGGGCTGCCCTCCTCCTCCTCGCCGTGGTCCTGCAGAATCCCCTACGTCAGACGTACGTCATGGTAGGACTGCACATGCACGCGCAATCCTACACGACGTACGTCTGACGTAGGGGATTCTACAGGACCACGGCGAGGAGGCGGAGGGCAGCCTGGAGATGCCGCGATAAAGGTAAGTGTGTTTTATTTACCTTCATTTTTATTTTTATTTTTATTTTATAAATATTTATTGAGGGGGGTGGAGGCGGGGAGCGGAGCTCCACAGAGTTTTTGCCCAACTCCGTGGAACTCCGCGTAGAGCAACTCCTCCTGCTCCACCCGGGGTTAGTAGAGACCCACTGGTCCTGGGGTCAATTGGGATCAGATTCCTTAGTCCAGGTGGGTATCAGGGGGTTTCTATTTCCAGTTGTCCATGGCTACTGCCTCCAATCTCATGGCCTGATTTACAATGGGCCACTGCACTCATGGTGGAGGCCCCTCAGTCATGAGGGAGTCTCCACACTTAGGGTGGAATCTCCGCAATGAGAATTCTCATGGTGGAGACTCCGTCCCAAGTGTGGAGACTCCCCCACAACTGCGGGGTCTCCTCCAGAAGTGCGGAGACCTTTTGTGAATCAGGCCCTCAGTGTCAAGATCCCCCTAAAAATGCTCTCTCGCCCTTGTGCAAGACTTTTAAGTGGGAGCAGAAAGTTCTAGAAACCATGAACCCCTGGCCAATCCTACTGTGCCACATCACCTCTCCACCCCTGTCCCAATTCTCCTGCAAGGCATGCTGGGACAATTCTAAAAAGAGTCATATAGGAGTCACTGGTCACAACACTTCTGGGGGCCTTAGCTCCACCCCTCGCTGACATCTCTGCCAGGGCCTTTCCCACCAAAACTACAAAGAGGAGCCCCCTCCTGTGTTGGCTCTAGAGGTCTGGGTGCCCTCCTTTGTTCAACGGGTTTAGGCTGGCCCACCCCTGGTACAGTGTGACAGTTAATAAATGGATTCTGATTCTTTCTCCCAATCCCTTTCCTCCTCAGAAGCTGAGTGAAGCACTGTTGATTGCTCCCTTCGTGTGGGGAGGCCTTTCTTCCTGCTGCTGGAGAGAAATGTAATTAGCTTGGCCCAGCAGGGTGACAAAAGGCCAGGGCCCTAATACTGAGCTGAGCCAGAGAAATACAACAATTCTGGATGACACATAAGTTATACAGATACCTTCTGGAGCTTGCAGAATTGATTTCACCCGATTTTGATATGTCACTATAGACCAAAGGGAAGTGAAATTGCACTCTAAGGCAGATTCCTCCCTTACGTATAATTATATGTCACTGCAGACAAGACAGTAAACCATACTGACTTTCCCTATGAGTGTACACTATCATTATATGGCCTACCCCAGGTCAATATCTAATTCTACAGATTCCCCTCTGTGCCAGGCTACCTGTGCACAATTACTGGGCTTCACACGACAGTAGTCTCACGTGCACAGCCTTCACATGGGTGCACATATGTGTGCACATATGTTCAAGTGTAACCAGCCAGGTGCCCATTCTTCTTGCTGTGTCACAGTGGCCTTATCATAAAAGGCGGCCACGCATTAAACACGTGAAGTCCATTCACCGTGTGTATACCATGGGTGAGTCACCAGTTGTGAGACTCACCCACAGTAAAAAGGCCAAAAACCAGGTGATCAAAAACCGAAAAATCTGTGTGGATTACATGTGCAGAACCAATTTCGTTACAGTATTTCAGTATAACTTGGAGTAATCCCATTGTCAAAAGTGTTGCAAGAAATTTTGAAGCTGTATCTGGAAATTTTCATAGCAAATAAACATATTTATCTTTGTTAGTTTTCTTAATGGCAGTCTCTGAAATAATTTGAAAACTTGTAAATTGAAAAGAATATTCGTACCTGTTGCCTTTGATAAACATTTGTTAAAATATATTTTCAATCCAACTTACATGAACATCTAGAAAAGGAAGATCCGATTGTCCTTGGTTAAGACTAAATTGTATTCTGAGATTTATGATGTTCAATTCTTTGTTAACCATTTTCAGGTCATCTAAAATCTCCTTCCATATCCCAAACACATCACCAATGAAGGCTAAATTCCAATAGTGTCGGATTGTATAGTACTTTCTCATACTCAAAGTAGTTAATGGATGAATTTTCACACGAATAGGCCGCATTGCAACCAATCAAGATTTGTACAATCTGCAGATCATAATTTATCCACAACGACAATAATCATAGTTAAAAATGATATGCAGGCGTTGGATCAAAAATCTCAGACGAGCTTTCACGTCATGCTATTGTAAACGTGACTCACTCTGTGCTTGTTAGTTCCTCTGAATGAAGACTCAACGTATAAATTAATTCACATCTACTGTAAACAAAATGCATTGGTCTGAATGGGAGATTTAGAGCTTTCAATCATCTATAGAAATGCCCGGAAACTTTAATATATGTAAGAAATCCTTACCCAAAGGCTACAGAAATGTATCAACATATTGGGCTAATGACTGTAATGTATAACGGAGGCAGAAATGTCATCAATTAAACACAAATTAAATGTTTGCCCAGGTCTATGTTGTACCTTCATAGTCACAGTTTATTGTTCTTCTTGTGTATGGCTGAGAGATCTACTTGCTGTATTAGTAGAGAAAGCATCTATATCCCTACTATTAAGCCTTGCTGAATCAGTTCTTATGAAGGTATGCAGTCTTAGTGGTAGAATGTTATCAGCCTTTAAATTCAGAATAGGAATATAATTCTGTACTTACCTGCTCATGTTTTATATGAATAGTGTAGGAGTAGAAGGTCCTTAACTATTGGCAGTAGATATTTGTGTCATTGTTGCTAATTGCCCTGGCACATCACGGAATGAGGTGTGTGCCAAGCACAGGCACAGATTTTGCAGGATCTATCTGTGAGTCAATACATATTTTGGGATATTGAAAAATTAAAATAATGATATAAAATCAGCACACATGCATAACATTTTGTATATGTGCCAATTTAGTATGCGAATTAACACTCAACAATTTATTTAACTTTACATGCTTCCGCAAATCATTAAAACATTTTTGAGAATCTGGCCCATTTCATGATGTGGAGTGAATAATTTCATCTCCCTTTTCTTACAAACAGGATAAATGCATGCATGAAGTGCTACCTTAGTAAATGATTATCAACCTTTGACATTTTTAGGACCATATTTAGAGTTTGGCATACAGGATACTCCATCGAAATGTGACAAATATGCTGCCTGCCATATTACAAGTTTCACAGACTTTAATGCACTTGTAATACTGGTGACGGGTCATCTGCCATGTTTGTTTCCACTAAACTCTAGATAAGGCCCTAAGATTCACTTAGATTCTGTGACCGCCACAACTCGGCTTGCTTGTGTTTCAGAAAATACCTGCTTTATTTTAAGAATGGTTGCTAAATATGTATCTGAATCTCCATGCAGGTGCAAAGCAGGGGCGTTTCTCCATAGGGATGTTGCCCCCCATTAGGGGTGGGGCTGCAGTGCTCTCTCTCCCGGATGATTGTGACGACCAGGAGCAGCCGAGGCAGTGCTAACTGAACTGTACTTGTCAGATTGGCCGGTGTTTATGCTGTGGCCAGCCTAACGTGCAGTTCAGGCTTCTAGAAGTAATAAACCAGGGAATTTGAACAGCAGAGAAATAGTCCCATTGGTTTCCCATGAAGCGTTGTGTTTGGCTTACCAAGCCATTCCTGGCACTGCTTTTATGCTGTTTACTATTATAAGCAGCATGAGAGCAGTGCTTGGATTGGCTGAGATGCTTGAGGCTTATTTTCTGTTTGACCCAAAGGCATATATTTACAAGGAGGCAGCACGACGTGGGAGAATTGAAGCTGGGGGGTTTGCAGTTGCAAGCTGAAGGTGTGGTGAATCCATATGCCCAAGGTAAGAAGATTATGTTTATTTTTAACCGTATAACGAGTGGTAAATGCCCTGATCACCTCAGCATTGCAGAATGGAATTCGTAATGCAGAGATGATTGGGGCACATTCTATTAAAAAAACATTTACTGTCTGTTGGAAGCATTTTAAACTTCTACCCAGCCCACCGCTATCAAAGGTCACCAGTCACCACTGGTGCAAAGTGTGCTTTTATACACTTCTTGCCCACTTTCAAATTTCTAATTCAAAGCACATTTAGAACACTTCCTGGCAAATTCCTCTGAATGATATACATGCCACACTTTGCAGAAAAACGTAACTTATATGGGACATACCTATTAAAGAATGTCACACACTAGCATGGTTGGACTGGGTCAGAAAATATAGCTGGGAACCTAACTATAAGTGACCCCAAATTAGTGAGTTAGATACCTAAAGAAGTAGCCCATGTTTGCAAATTGGGTCAGTTTTGAACTTGTAAAGACATGCTGTATAAGTGTTTTGCAAGGTAGGGAAGAGTGCATGTATTTGAGTCTGTTCCAGGCAATTCTTGTTTTAATGTGGCAAAACAACTGTTAAAACAGGCCCGCAACATTAAACAGTCCCACATGCAGCCACAAAATCTGCCCACACACTGACCTGACAGACTGCTTGATTGCCCTATGAACAAGTTCGACCCTGCACACAAGTCAATGAAGTAAGGAATATGGGTGGGCTTAACTCGCTTTATCCAGTGTAGCGTAATCATGCAAAATTACCAAAAAATTCAGCTAGATTACGCATAAATATGCAAGAAGAGTAATTCTGCATTTATCACTATTTCTTAATGCAACAATGCCCCCTCATGTTCAAAATGGCTGCAAGAATGCATTTTGCTTGAAGAAATAGTGCTAAATGCAGCAGAGCACGAATAGCAAGTGCGATCAGCGGTGTAGGCTTGCTAAATGTGCTCTTGGGGTGGATTTTCACCCAACTTACTCCCAGCAGTCTGTGCTATAGAAAATAGGCACGAGAAGGCATTTTGAGCTAAGGAATAGTGCTAAATGTCCTGCTGGGGTAGAATTTCCCACCCAACTTACTCCGGGCATCTAGCGTTATTTTCGAGGCGCAGAATGCACCCTCACATCCAAAATGGATAGGAGGATGCATTTTGCATCAAGAAATAGCTCTAAATGCAGCAGAACACAAATAGTGAGCACCAGCGTCCACTCGCAGTCCTTAATGTGCCCTCACGGTATGGTTATTTTCACCCAAATTACTCCGAATTGTGCAAGCAGGCGCAATCACGTTATTATGGGTAATTCTGCATCGAAGAGTAACTTCGAATTACCAAAATTCCTCCAACTGCGTCAACATAATTAAAATTACGTCCGGGCCTAGTAAAGATATCCTCGCTTATTTCAACATAACTGAGAAGAAAGCGGGTGAAAGAAGCACTTAGGCAGACAGAACATGCATCAGTGCTAAAGTGCTGAAGTACAAACATAAGCTCCTATGATTTGAACTTTACATTGCAGGAGCTGTTTTGCATTGGCATTTTTTAGAGCGTTCCTTATATGTGGCAAGTTTCTTTATCTTCTTGTTTCGCAACGTCAATTTTTTTAATGATTATTTGAATATTTTACCACCCTGCCAGAGACTGGGGATACATTTCCCTTGCACTAGGGCATATGTCAACCTTGCTATGCCCTTGTTTGATCCTTCTAATGGCAAACTTCCCAAACAATAAAAAAATAATGCTCCAATAGTATAACTGAGAATGTTTAATGCACAGTGCATGGAGTCCAGGACTACATCTAAAGCAAAATATTATGTGGAAACCAATATATATTGAATTAAAAATGCCCTATTAATTTTCAATAAATATGTGGTCATGGTTCCAAAATTTGCTGACACTTGTTTGCTAAACTTTCACTTATTCTAAAGTTTGAATGTCATCTGGGAAGTAATATATTTTTACCATAGTTACAGCTCATCTAAATTGAAGCAGAAATTCACAATGGTACTGGCACAACAATATTATTAAAAGCAAACCTTGTGACAGGCATCATTTTGAGCAGGTTATATTTATTCCCCGTGGCTGCGAATGCGCCTTTTATGATTTGGCAAATGCGAATAAGACTGAGCTGAGGAAAACTGAAGGAAAATGTTAATTTCTGTGTTCTAGTACAAAAATTGATTTTGATAGGAAGGATCTTTCTATTTTTCCTCTAATATAAATTTGCCATATTTGCAGTTATTTAATGTTCAAGTTTGTTTCCATATACTGCTCATTTTGGTATAGTGCAAAGGTAGGGATCTTTTTTGTATGACGTTTTTAGGACACAGGCAACATTAAAACGGTCTTATTTATGATTACCTTATTTGCCTTATTCACACTGGGCCGCATGTATCATGCATTTTACTGGTTGCAAATGGCCCGATTCACAGAATCAGCCCTATTGCGACCGGTGAAATGCTTCTTGGTATGTATGAATTCCAATTTGCGATTTGGTAACATGTTACGAATCACAATTTGGAACTGCGAATACATATCGATTCGGTATTTGAAAGGGGTGTGTTTAGGGCGTCCTTTCCTAATACGGAATTGCAGCGGTATGCAGGAATGTTTTGCGTCCAAAATGCGGTTGCATAACATTCGCATTTTACCACCTACTTCAAGTAGGTGGTAACCCATTCGCAACCAGGAATTGGCTGGGATGTGGGCCATGGCAGAAGCGCAGCCTCACTTGCAGTAGCTTGTGTATTCCACAACCAAGTGAATATCTCTGACCTCTTCACTGCTCTGCTCAGGTTTCCCAGGATGCTGGAGTGCAGGGTCTCAGGGTCACAGAACCAACACCCAGGATTGTGTATGGCCAGTGCATGGCTGGAATGGGACTTGCCTGTATTCTGTGGCAGCTGTAGCTCCCTAACTGAGTCTCCTCACCTCAGTGTGCTCTGTTCTTGGCACACAGGCTGCTCTCTCTAAAGCCAGTTTACGGAGCCAAGAGGATGTGGCAATCACTTGGCAGGCCCAGGGTGTGGGCGAGGTCTCCTTTGCAGCCGCACCCTCAAAATTGCATGCTGCGGTCGGTCGTGCAGATGGCTACTGTGCGAGCCACACTAATACATTTTTGGACCCCTGCATGGGGGAACACAACCCGCACAATGCCTCCACAGCGGGGATTAATTATGCAGCCTGTGTTGGCCACACCTTCTGCTGCACTGCAGGTGCAGGAGGACTCAGAATTGGGTCAGTGGCCAGACCTCAAGCCATGCAATAAGGTTCCACCTCTGCTGAACGCAAGGATGTGTGGAAATGCCTCGTGCCACACTGCGGCACAGCAGGATAAAGCAGGTGCACAGCTCTGGTGTCAGGTGCTGAGGGAGTCAGGCACATTTGATAGGGAAAATCGGTAAGAGGGCAATCCTCATCACGATGTGTGAGGTTTTGGTCTGGGCCTCACAGCTCAATTGGATACACTCTGAATGATGACACGGACACTCACTGTATGGTTTGTAACAGCTGCAGGAAACCCCATGCAACTCTTTGATTTGCTGCCTGATGTAAATGAAGGCTAAACCATTGTTTCTACTAATGCAGGTGATAATGCCCTATTGGCTTTAATTAACACCTCTTGTCCTTGGTGAGTTTCCTTCATTCCAGGGGTATACTTCGGACACAACAAAAGCTCCCATCCAGGTTTTGCATTTAACCTGGCTAGAGAGATGAGTTCTTCACACCATCCACGAGGCAGAACCTCAGTACTTCTTTTTTCCATTATAGTTTTTGGAAAAAGAAGAAGAGTTACAAATACAATAAAAGGTAAAGGACAACTTCATTAACTATCTTTCTTTTATTTCTGAAGACTTCATGAAAATTACAAAAAACTGCTCTGCTGGTCACCCACTGCTCTCTAAATGAAGGGTGCTGCAGACAGGGGCTGTGTAGAACATGACAAAGAGCGCCGGCCTTGTGAAGTAAGTTCCAGTGGTGCCCAACGGCAATCACTGTCACAAATTAAATCTAACCTGGTCCAGCTCTGCTTTTTAAGTTGCATTATATATATATTAGCAGGACCTACAAAATATTTGTATCTATTTGATCACCTACTATTACTCTGAAGAGTAAGCATATATTTACTATCTTTAACCACATATCTACTTAACTAGCCTCACCACGCAGTGCAGTGTTTAGGTTGGTGTAGTGGTTGCAATATTTTGGTCATGCAATATAGTAACAGGACACCCCTTTTTGCTCAGTTCTCCTTCCAAAGGTTGGCAAGCAGGTTAGCCTTCAGAGGTAGATGAAGGAATTGACATCACTCCTGCAATCAGGTGTCATTAGGTACTCTTTATGCAAACCGTAAAGGAGTTGGTTCTGATCTATAAAAATTCCCCATGTTTTATTTTTTGATCTTCTGTGTTTTGGGATTTGTGCTCTGAGAAAGCTTCCCAAGTGGAGCCCTACTGTTTGTAATCTCTTGTTAAAATGGTTCTAAGCTGTAACCACCAGTGTCCAAATTTTAAAATAAGGTCTGCTGCTCTGCAGCTGGCGTAAGAGGCTCTGAACTGGTAACATGTGAAGGCTGGATGAGAAAAACTGTTGTTTGATTCAGCCTGGCATCTGCAGACAGTTAGCCCTGTCAGAGCTAGGACCCAGTTTAAATAGGTAATGACTTGCGTAGTCATTATAATTGTATTGACATTCCAAAAAGAAAAGCCCCTTTCTGTTTGGCTGAACACTTGTAGTGGTTTAACTGTATTTGCAATTTGGATCAACATTTGCTTTGGTGTTTTGTATATTTCTTTGAGTCCCAAATGCATATAAAATAATAATTTTGATGTATATGCCTTCCTTTAGGTAGGTACACTGACTTTGGTATTATTTCCGGGATCTAGACCTAATGGCATATTTGTTTTGAACTAGGATGTGAGACCAGGTTAATTACTTTGTTGGCCAGCTAGCAGTTTAAAGCCTGTCACTTGACAACAGACTCATTTAAAATGGTTTGCCTTCTCTTGGAAGAAGAAGGTAGTGGGAAGGGAATAATCTGTAAAGGGTGACTACCTGCCACACTGACAAGTATGGAGATGTATTCCTCACACAGAGAAAGGGAAAGCAGGTACATCTCTGACATTGCCCCACAATGGGTTCCCTTTGTAGACTTGAAGAGAAGAAACCAGTAAAGGATGGATTGAGCTAAATTCAGAGGAAAGGTCCTTGGTTTATTCTGCCATCATGGAAAATCTCAGAATGCTGTGCATGGGTGTTGGCTAGTCTGTGGGCTGCTCCCAGGAAATATCAGTTAAGGGTGGAGGGGTGATGTGGCAAATCTAGATGGGTAGAGATGCCTATCTTCTAGAATTCTCCACTACCACATTAAACCCCCTGCACAGCTGCAGAGACTTTGAGAAAAGTGAAACCAAGGAAACGGAAGGATGGTCCAGCTTTCTGATGAACCCCTTTCTAGAGTTGAAGAACTCTGGCCTTGTACTTCTTGGACTCTGACTCCAGAACCAGTGGCACTGGTCTCCCCAGTCCCTCTGGGACAACAGTAAAGGGTAGATTTTCTGGGGACTCTGAAGGAGAGAAGGCCCTCTTGGGCTTCTGTGGACTAATCCTGTTGCCCTGTTAAAGGACACCCCAGGCTTGTGAATGACCCACAGATGCCCTGCAAGTGACCAGGAGGCCCGAAGTCTGGGGAGACAAGGCAGGGAGTGTGGCTTAACTCAAGGGCAGTTGGGCTCTGCATCTGATTGACCTAAAAATCTACCTGAAGCTAGGGGCAGGGGAGCAAATACCCAAATCTCAATTTAGTGCAGAAAAAACATTTCTGGAAGTCAACTGGGGAAAACATCAAACATTTAGAAGGCAGAAGGCCCTAATCTAGCACTCCTGCTGGCTGGAACACACCACCTGGAGCACAGAGTGACAAACAGTGTGAAAAAATGGCCCATCAGACCTGAGACATCACACTTGGCACTTTCCGCTTCTGTGCAGTGTCTTCAGTGTGCCTGGCAGTTCATCTGAGCTTCGTTCAACTGTCAGGATGAAAATATTGCAAATGCATTGAGCGTCTTCTAGAGTATTCCCTGAGGGGCCTCTAAGCAGGTGTCCCCCCCCCTGAGGAGCCAACAGTCTCTAAGCGCTGTGCACATGCCATTAATATTAGCCCTTATTATAGGTGGAGGAGCCAACCCAATCATTTTGTACAAACCTGGTGACCCTGAGGGATACCAGTGTGGCCCCTTAAAAAGGGGCCTCTCATGTTTGAAATATACCTCCAGACTGCTTTCCCTGCTTGAGAGCGAGAGAGAGAGAGCTGGGATAGAAGGTCCACCGCAGAGGCTGGCTCTGGTACCCATTACCTCAGAGTACCTGTTGGGTAGGTTGAGTGGGAGCTGGTAGAACAAGACAGACAGAAAAGTAGTCTCATGAAGTCCCCATCACTGCAGACTTGTGTTCCACAGAAGGGACAGAGGCACCTGCTTTGGATATTCATTGCTGATTGGCTGTTTTAAAATCCAAAAGGAAGACCCGCAAAGCAAAGAATCGGGAGCCAGTTCAAAGGAATCACCTCAAGGCCTTGAGTGACATATAAGCTCCTGCTGTGAACACTGAAAATGTGTTTATTCTTAGTTGTTGTCTCCCAAGAGTGGTAAGGGCTGAACCAGGACTCATTCCTTTGTGTTTGGCAGGCTACCAGGCAAGTGGCAGGCCCTGTCAAAGATCCTCAATATATTTTACATTTCAAAACTCTAAATCTCCTGGAACCTATGAGGGCGGGACCCAAGGAGAGACTTTTCTTTGCTTTGAGCACTTCTGGTGCTGGGAATTTTAGGTCCATCCGCTCTGTGGTACATGGACCTGTATTGTTAAGTCATCTATGGTTGCAATGGAGCTAGGGTATAATGGAAATAAGTCTTCAGAATGAACCAGTTATCAGTATGGCCCAGCACATGGTTATGTTAATAATGAAAGTTAAAACAAGTTTATATTTGTAATGTTGTCAGATTGACGAAATGTTTCATTGATATGCATTTTTCCTGTTGTGTTAGGCAAATAGGGTTTTATTAGGGGTTAGAGTTTGCTGGTGCATAAATTGTTCAGTTGCCTCTTGCATATGAATGCTATATTACATTTAAGAGGTTATTAGGTAATTGTGAAATTTCATTGTTGTTCACCCACCATAATTTGCAAAGCCCTTTATTTAGACAGTGTTTCCATTGGTATTTCAACCTGCTGGGTTGTATATATTTGCCATTGTGTGCACCAGATTTATTTTTGTGTGTAACAAAGTGCTTTTCCATTTTAAAATTAAAATCAGTGACTGGATAGCAATTTATTAAAAGAGCTGAGAGAAATCTCTGAAGTTCATGAAGTTTGTGTTATGTAAAAGTCATGAAATTTCTTTAAATGTCTCATGTTATTTTGCTTAACTTTTTGCGCACCAGTGCGCACCTCTCCTAAAAATGTTATGTTAGATACCAGCAGGAAATTGGTTTACACAGAGAATGCCTTGCTCAGAGTCTCTTGCCACTCTGTTGCCGGAATCTTGTGAGGCCTTTTTTTACAAACAGTGCACACTCGGGTAAAAAAAATAAAGGGACTTGTTTTCTAATTCTAGAAATCCATGTCACAATTCTCCTGATATGAGTGCCAACATGTTTTTGCGTTCTGTTTTGTCAACAAAGTCCTAGGTGATAACTGGGTATTATCCAAAGTGTCTCACCCTTTTATGTGGGTTGCTATTGCCCTCATGATCAGGCCATGAAACTATGGTTGGTGGTGGCTGATTATGATAGTGGACTACAGACCTCGGCTGCACAGGGGAGACTCAGTAAATGTGGTAAATCTGCGTAGTATGTTGTTAATGAGCTTCCTCATACCCCCGGATTGTGTGAGAAGTGTGCATGAGAGTGCTCGAGAACACGTGACACGAGTTACCCATTGTGGGTTTCTCCCAAGATGTATATAGCCTCTAGAATTGTATGGTCCTCAATAGGGGTTATTTGCTGTCAGGATTGCTGTCTCCTCGTCTGCCCGTATGCCCTCCTGGACTGCTCATTAGCAGGCGCGGCTGGCACAGATAACAGCGGTGGGCGGGGCAGGTAGTGGACAGGGGACAAGATAGGGAAAGTAAAATAATAAAATTAAAAAAACGTACCTTGCGCTCACCGCATTGCCGAATCGGCGATGCGGCAAGCGCAAGGTAAGTGGTTTTATTTATTTTTTTATTTTACTTTCCCTATCCTGTCGTATGTCCACTTTCCCCCCCATTGGCCTGCCCCGCGGCCACCCCGCCCCACCACTTTTATCGGTGTCGGCTGCACCTGCTCATTAGATTCCCCTTCTCGTTAAAATTCTTTGTAAATCCAAAGGCAGTTTTCTGTGTGCCCAATATATGTGTGGCCCTCTAAAGCATGAAATGTAAGTCATATGAATATCCACATAAGTGGACTGAAAAACGCAATATGCATTTCGCAAATAAAATTGTACATTAATATAAAAATGTAAACCAGAATAATCACATTGAAATCAGTGACTTAACTGACTGTGTTAAACAGGAAGACACACTCACTATTTGGCCTTATTAGGGGTTGATAAGTTCTGGACTGGGCCCTCAGTGGATTGATATAATGATTATTTCAGATTTCTTTGCTCAGGGTTCATGGGAAATGTAGTTTTATGATTCTGTATCTGTAACAGCTGCTATAACAATTACATGTAGCAGCATGGACAAACAATATTACCCCCATGCCACACTAAAACATTTTCTTAAAGCTATGTTCTTTTTAAAATGTTCTCTTCTCAGAAATTATTTCATATTAAAATTCCTTCTGTATTGCAGAGAATAAACATCCAATCGTATGTCAATCTCTGAAGCCTGCAAGGGAAGCATACTAAACCATGTCCATCTACATTACCTAATGAACAAACAGAGGCATATTATAGACTCTTGAACTTTTCCAATGAGGTACAGTTTTATTCTCCAGGCACAAAGAGTGGATATTTAACATCAAATTATACTGAGTACATTTATTCATGGTCTCATGAAAGCAGATGAATTAAGACACCCTTTTCAAAGCTTGAGTATTTTTTTAACATTGTTCAGAGGCCACCACCTACTAGTCTCAGTCATACAGGCACCTGGAGACCACATTATGAATGACTGCACCACAATACTTGTTTTATTCCTGTTTTCAATTAACCCGGGGGTGCCCTTTTGTCTCGATGATGACTCACTGATTAACAAAACAGAATAAAAACGTTAATCATTTTCCCTTTTTCAGGATATGTTGCCCTAACCCCTAGATACGTTCCTTTGGCATATACTTTTCTGCACAAACCGCATTCCTACATTTCCCTAAGCACGTCTGTTTCACTACTGTGCAGTAGGGGCCCGTGGTGGGAGTGCTGCCGGGCGGTGACGTGGGGCGGGGTGTAGTAAAGTACGGAATACGGCCGAATAGAGGTAAGTAAACATATAAATAAATAAAACGAATTTCGTTGCGCGCACTGCATCGCATTTGGCGATGCAGCGCGCGCAACGAAATTCGTTTTATTTATTTATATGTTTACTTATCTCTATTCAGCCGTATTCCGTACTTTACTACCCCCCGCCCCACGTCACCGCCCGCAGCACTCCCACCACGGGCCGCTACTGATGTACAATGAAAGGGTTGCAATATGATGGGCACTCCAGGTGCACCCTTGTTAGTCCAAGGTGACCACTGTCCTCTTGTGAGACTGGGAAATACTGGTAGACATGGAAATGCTGTCAGTGGCCGAAGTGGATACTTCTAGTAGAGGGTGCAGGCCTTCTAACTGATATCTACAATGTATGAATGGCCTAAATTCCTCCGCTGCAAAAAGAAGAAATCTAGCAGTTCCCTCAGGCAAGGCCTCCCCTCTATACAAGGGGGGCATGGGCGCATATTCATGTGTGAGTTATGTCATGTGGCACAATGACCAAAGAGTACGTGCGCTCATGTGCAAGGGTAACCAATCTCCTGTCAGGACAGGGCATGCATTGCTGGCCTATGTATAACTTGGTAGAAGTGATGTAGAAAGCACCTTGAAGGGGGAGTAATTAGTGAGGAAAAAAGGGCACCGGAGATATCCTTGCTGCGAGAAGTAGTCTAGAAAGACAATCTACAGTTTACCTTAATGGAATATGTAGCTGTGCAAGACAGACAGAAACCAGATGCTCAAGGCACGGTAAGAGGCCTACGTGAAGCCTGAGTGAAGGAACTGTGTTGCCCGGAGCTATACTGAGCTATACTGAGCTATACTGAGCTGGGTTGTCCTTCACCCCCCATCAGTGTGCTACTGAACCTTGTCTCTCGGTGCCTCAAGACCTCTTTGGGTATGAAACACCTGAATATGAGAACTCCTCTGAAAAAGATCAGACAAAAGTACTATGGACTCCTGCGAAACAGAAGTCTATGTTAGGCTACTGGCACTGCATTCAGGATTACAGATAACTGGACAGGGGGTACCTTTGTGGTATTTGAATTTTTAACATACACTGAAAAGGAATACAGACTACGGAGAGCGGTAACTTGGCGCAAACTCAAATTTCCGCTATGTCCACTAGGATGGACCTTTATTTCAAAGTGAGGCTAAAACCCTAAATCCAGCAAGTATACCAATGATAGTGAAGAAGAATTTGTCCCACTGGAACAACAGAGAAGGGAAATTGTGAAAACCATGAAGGTTTATTAACAAATGTGTAAAGTTACAATCTCAAATCAAATCAGTTAAGCATAGATCAATAGTCACCTTAATACATCATGTATGAATATAATCAAGGCAATTCAGTTCAGCAAATGCAAGTGCACGTAATGAAAGACAGCAAATACAAAGTAATGGAAACTGACTGTTGTTCCCATAAAGGAAAGTTCCCTAATGCTAAGTTACGCTTGTGGACGAATGAGAGATTTTAGAAGCAGCAGGGAGTCAGCAAATATTGCATTGAGTGTAGCACCAAATGAATGTTGCAATCAAGAAAAGGAGAAATGTGCTTGCTCCAGAAAGTAAGTCTATGAACAGAAGTATAAGAAGCATTGGGTCTCAAGAGAAGGAGAGAACAGCGAAGTCCGCCTGCGAAGGTGGACAGGGGCAAAATACTAAGGGCCTCATTTATGAAAAGTGACGCATCGCTGCGTGAAAACAGCGATGCGTCACTTTTCATTGCGCCCTCCTTGCAACATGCTGGATGCGTCATATTTACAATATGACGCATCATGTCGCCAGGAGTTACAGATACGTCAGTATTTCTGACGCATCTGTAGGCGCAAAAATGACGCATTGCTGGAGTGTGTCACAAAAGTGAGGCAACTTCATCAATGGGTCATTTAACATGGGCAAGTCCCATTTCAAATGTGCCTGCGTCAGTCTTACGCCTGCTGTGAAGAAGGCGTAAGATATTGACGCATTTGCGTCCTAGAAGTGGCGCAGTGAAATCTCATAGATTTCACTGCGTCACTTCTACGAGGCTTACTTGCATCGGAACGCCCACCCTGCATACATTATACCTGGCGCAGGTATAATGTGGCGCAGGGGTTTACAAAGTGACGCATCTACCTAGATGCGTCACATTGTAAATATGATGCAACATGGTGCATTTTTTACGCCGCTGGTGCGTCACAAAAAGTGACCACCAGCGGCACAAAAGTGACGCAAGGGCTCATAAATAAGCCCCTAGCTAACTAAAATCAGCTTACACAATTAAACTAGAACTTCCATTCAAGCGATAAATTGTACAGGTTCTCTCCTAGTAAGAACCAATCAAAGAACCAATCAAAAAACAGCGTTCCCGAAACTTAGTATTGGCCTCCTTCTCTCTAATAGAATGCCAGATTCTTCCATCGTCGCAACCTTCACAATATCTCACAAAGGAGTATTCACCTCCATTAATGACCTTCATGTAGTACGCTTACAAAAAAATTATATATTTAATAAAACAGAGTTACTCCTGTGCCTAAAACAGAAAGAGAGTTATGCACTGCAAGCAGAAATGCAACGTTTTATTTTTAATATGGAGTTAAGTGCCTAAGGCCTATGTCGACCCATGTCAAATTTTAAGATGCACGTATTCTAACTATATATAATAGAAAGATTATAAATCACGCACATATATAAGTAATGGTTAAGAGTTACAGGTTAATATTTCATTAAGAACAAATAAATGATGGTGACACTGTGTCACCACTACTGGTCTCAAGCTCATGGCTTTATTTTTAGCGTACTCATTGACATATGCAGGTCAACTGATAATGGGCTCTGGGAACTGGGTAAATGAATGGGTGACCTAATAAAAATGAGTGTGAAAGTTTGCTATTCACTTATCACACTGAAAGGTATTTAGTAAGCTTCACCTACTACAAACTTTCTACACCTTTCGTACTGCTGAAAAGTGTTTGCAATGTTCTTGGCATTCGAAAGAGGCTCGGTGTTTGCAGAGATTGGAATTTGAGTTCTGCACAGAGTAATGGCAGTGTATTTGACCACCTAATGAGCAGTGGCGGCCCGTGACAAACGATGGGATAAGGAATGTAATATAAATAAGTAAATAAAACCACTTACCTTATGCTCGCCTCAAGCGCAAGGTAAGTGGCCCCGGCCATGTGTGGAAGGGAGTTGAACAAAGGGCCTGGCCAGCGACTGGGCCCTCTGCCCAACTCCCCAAAGGCAGCAAACCCAGGCGGGGGGCACACAGCCCCTCTCCCAAGGCTGATTTCAGCCCTAGGTACCCTATAGCCTAGGGAGCCCCATATTTTTTTAGGGAAGGGGGTATGTTCCCTGCAGGTGGTTGCAATGTTTTCATATGTTTCCCTATCCGCTGAATTGCGGGATGGGAAACAGAGAAATCCGCTTGCAGTGAGTGGGAGCATTTTTCATGCTCCCACCCGCTGGGAGCAGACTTACTGTTTGCTCTCGCTTGGTGGGAGCTTTAAAATTGCTCCCGCCAAGCGAGAGCAAACACAGGTTTCTGCTATGTCCCAGTGGTGGGCACCCTGGGCCATAACGGGAACCGGCCCTAAGGGATGGGGTCCCCAGGGCCATTAATAGCTCCGGGAGGGGGGACATGCAGCCCCCTCCCATTTCTTTGCACAGCCAGGCCCCAGGGGTTGGGGTCCCCAGGGCTGAAAACGCTCTGGGAAGGAGACCGTGTGCCCCCCTCCCCTTCATTTTGGATGGCCTAACTCCGGTGGTGGTGGTCCCCGGAGCCAAAATCAGCCCCGGAGGGGGGCGGCTTGCCCCCTCCCACTTTCTATTAAGGCTGTGCCAAGAGGGCTGACACGCCCTTCATTTTGGATGGCCAGGACCCGGCTATGTCCCTTTTAGGGTGCGCGCATGCACGCGCAACATTCCATTTAAAAGCGCCCAGGTTCTCTCATGGAGCGCACATGCACAGACGGAGATTTTGTCAAATGCTCATTTAAATGATCGACTTGAAATTTTCTCTTGGTGCAGGACGGCCTTTAAGCTCCGTGAGAAGTCTTGGAGAAGTGTGAGGGCACTCGAGGGAATAATATGCAGAAACCCACGTATTTTGCCGATGCCACCAGCTTGGGACAGCTGCTGAGGTGCTTTATATAAATAATTTAATTATTGGAGGCCGGGAATTGGGCACTGTATGATGGGCCTTGTGCTGAGTGCCGAAGGGCGGGCGGGGGTGAGGGGTAAAGCAGTCCTGTGTGGCTGGTGCCCTGGGGAGAGTCTGCTAAAAATTAATTGGACACTTAACAGTGTGGGCATCAATGCACGTTTTGCATGACACTGGCTTTTCAGGTTTCAAGCAGCCTACAGTGGTGTAATGGTTGAGGCCAGGGGTTTATTTGGAGTATGTCCAGTGAAAACAGTAGTGGGTTCACACCAGCTGCTATGTCCTTGCTCTTAACGTTGTAGGTAAAAGCTGTTTTTCTCAAGAATATGTACAAGAACTCTAAAAGTAATACAGATCAGCAATTCAGTCCCGTTACATTTCACTTTTTTGACTTAGTGTTGCATGGTATAACCAATCCTGCTTCCTAGGAGTATTTTATTTTACCAGATGTGTTCAGTAACTTATTTTTTCATTCAGCTTTATGAATCATGTACAGCACATCATGAAAGCTGAATTCCCTCCAAGTGTTTGGGTGAGTTCAGGGTGTGGATGGGATTTATGATGGGTGCAAGAGTGAGCACTCCGAAATTGTGTCTGAAAACAGTGTGAGTTTTTCCTAGTGGCATGCTAATGCAATCTTTGGCCTCTCTGTAGAGCACAGAGCTCAAGTCACATTAGTGCCATTTGGAACAAAGGAGACACATAGCTGTCTAGATATTGACAGTGAAGTATAGGAGGTGTGAGGGTCAACAAATTAACAGGGTGGTCCGAGGCAAGGGTATGGGTTGACTCTAACAGCCTGTGCATGAGCTAAGTCCTCATAATGTCTGGTGTGTGAATTATGAAACAAACACTATACAAAAATATAAGAAAGCCTCTTCTAAATTCCAGAAAGCATAATTCTTTAACATACGGAAGCATTTCAATTTAGTAAATCAGAATATTTCACTGCGTTGAAAAGCATTTAATAAAACTGTCAGTTTTTAAATATGAACATAGAAACAGTCATGCCTCCTGCCATGATAATGCCATTAGTGAACTAAGAGGTAAGTCAGTTGTCATGTACACCCTATATATAGCCTATATTCGTATTGTAAGTGGGGCACATTATAGTCAATTAAATCAAACACAAGATATGTTTTGTACAACACGCATCCTCACCTTACATATTCCAAGATGATCTTCTCATGTGCAATAATGAAGAAAAAAGAGGCACAGGTAAAAAAAAATATTTGCCGAAGCTCAGACAATTTGGTCAGGCAGGGAAGCCAAGATTGATCCCAGGTTTTTTCACATTGTCCAGTTCTGTCACTAGATGGGTATCTTATTCTCTCTCATGCTACGTCCTCTGTATTGTGGAAAGAGCTGGTTGGACTTCTACTTCACAGGTTGTGAATGGTGGCACAGCCAGAAGGGTATATACAGTATTGTCTGTGGAAGCAAAGAGCAGGGGAAGCCAGGCCAATAAGCAGGCCATGCCACCACCCTGTTTAAAATGCTCCAAGGGCAAGTCAGCCCCCTTTCCCAAATCATGAGCATCATCAACAGGAATGTTCATGAGAATCAACTGCCCATCATCAAACAGCCAGTTGAGATCATCCAGGCATAGTGATGCATGGCAATAAAGAAGCCCCTGGACCTCCCTACGATACCACAATATACCGGCCTGACCTGAAGAGGTTCTCTTTGGCCGTGTCCTGACCATCATGCAACACTTTTGCAAAATGGTTCCAAAGGTGATCAGGGAGATTCAGGAAAAAACGTTTGTGCAATCTCCTAAATATCATGAGTAACAGGCCAGAAGGCAAGTTGCTTTCATGGAGCAAAAGGGCAAGGCTCCCTGAAAAGAAAAACTTTTTTCCCATTGCCTCAATCCTCTTACATTCCCTCATGGGTAGTAGAGAGAAAAGAGTCAGGATTGAGGTGAAGGCGTTGGGTAACCTGATGATTTACCATCTGAGCACAAACTTGTTTACTCCATGTGACCAAAATGAGATCTAAGAAGGCCTTGTTGAAAGAGAGCAAGGGATCCAAAGCAGATAAGGCCGACTGCGTAATCTCTATGTGGTTAGCTTTCTTTTCATCTACAGGCAAAGGCATTCAAGAATCCTCAGCAATCTTGGGTAGCACAGCCATGAAGCAGGCAACCTCCTCTCTCGGAAGTGTTGATGGACTCTCCCGATCCATCTCAGGGAAAGTGCCCAGGCCACTTGCTTTCTGCAGAGCCAACCTGTCCCTACCATCTGTGCTAAGAGGAAAATGATTACCCATCTCTTTACCATTATCATAGTTGAAGATATTGGCCATCTGAATGTGATCTGAGTAAGAGCCAAATATCCCTTCAAACCTGCCAAAGTTCTTATCACAAGGTGAAGGCCAGCAAGGAACTCTTTATCCATCAAATGTTGGGCATAGCACTGGGATCATATCAAAATAGCTTTCGCCTTTTGGAAATTTGCCACATTTTGTAACAGATCTGTGATGGTTGGAACATCGGCAGTGGATCCGCTGCCAGTTCCTTTGGCAGTGGAAGAGGTTTGGTCAGTGGTATGGCAGCATCAGGAAGAGGCTGAGCAGGGTAGACCAGGGCCAAGGATAGAGTCTCTGGTGGAATCTTAGTTGGAAGCAGCAAGGGCTCTTGGGACTTTCAGGTGCACCAGAGGAAAACTGGGGGATAAAAGAGGCAGTATAGGCTGGGTGAAGACAACAAACTGTGTAGTGTCAGCCCCAGGAGATGGAAACTCTCTGTATAAAGCAGGAGGCATGGCAGTTATCCTAAGCTCATGCCATGAAGGGCTCTGCTTTCCACTCTTTCATGTTCTTGGCGTGCATGAAGCTGCACTTCTTACATGATCCAGAGTTATGTTTGGGCACCAGAGGCAGATGACCGTTGCTGTCAAATGTCAGGGCATGGCTAGCTCATCTAGTACTGTCCAACACCAGGCAAAGCTAGCTCATCCAATCCTTTTTTCACTTTGCATTCTACCGCTTGTAATTTTGTTGTTATAATGTGGTGGGAAAAATACAATGCAATGGCAAGAAACACTGTGTCTGGATCAGCCACTCATGACTTACATGGGAAAACATGAGAGCTCTGATTAATGCTGCCCCACACTATTCAAAGTAAATTTACTTAATGGTACCTACATTTGAGTTCATTTATTTCTGTGCCCGTTTTTGTAGGTGCTTGTAGAGTAAATGTCATGGGGAACTGGTATGGTCATGTTAGTGTATAATACCTCTGACTTAAAAATGATTATTGCATGCAACTAAGTGGCAGAACCTACCTACTTTGGCAGGTCATGCACTGCAATCATTTTCATAGTGAGTTTTTGCATGCCTTTGGCGCACGCAGACTTGGCTGCTGTGCACAGAGAACCTTTTTGCCACACATAGAAGAAAAATATTAGAGGGAACATTGGTCCTCGGGGCCGAATTTGCACACACAGGATCACAAGAAAATAACAGCCAGCCAGGGTAACTATTCACAATCCCAAAGGATACGAGTCACTAAGAAATTAAATATCCAGGAAAGAAATGATTCAAACAGATGGACTCATCAAAGTAAAAAATACTGCTACAACGTTTCAGTTTTCGCCTTCCTCAGATAGTACAAGCTTGTTTGCTCAAAGACTGCAAAGCTGATACTGCTGGATTTTCAAAACGCATTATGAGTGAAGATTCCATTTGGAATGTGGAATCAATGCAGTCCTGTGATCTCTTGAAATATGCAGTAATCCTGTGGTATTATCAGTGATGTTCAGTTAATCTGGCTACAATGCTTTTAAACAGTACATCCAGACGTTTTCCTAGAGTTTAGTAGTTCTTCCTTTAAGACATGTTTCACTGTGAAAATCTTCAAATGTGATAGCAAATAATTAATAAGAAATTTGGCCAAACTTTAGCCAGTTATTGTAACCTTGAGGACCAAGTGTATCAGATTTCTTCTCAGTGCCTTCTGTTTCTTTGCCAAATCATGTGCTTGTCCATCATTCATTTTGTGAATCCAGTGTGTATTCTAGGAAGCCATTTTCACTTGTTATTCCACTCCTTTAATGACCTTGTCAATCCATGTGTTTGTCCACTATTTTGTGAGACCAGTGTATATTTGTGAGTGTGTGTATTTGCATGAGATGGCTGATTTTTGAGGTATTCATTTATTTAATCCAGATTATCCTGTCTTCCCTATGAGCACATATGAGTCCATTCCCTGATAGGATACCAGCTGTTGTTTCACATTTCATTGATTTTTTCCCCATATTTTCTGCATGGTGATTGGGCTTTTTGCCCAGATTTATTTTTTAAATTAATTGGTAATACGTCAGTTTCAATTCAAATCTCAGTATGCAGGAAGATTTTATATATAGTAAATGAACATTTTAATGCTTCTGAAAGGATCAATTTTATTTATCCTAGGACCGTGCTTAACAATTACTTTACCCTAGGGTGTTATTGTTATAGGTTAAGATGAATTACATTTCACTCACTAGAATGGTCATGTCTGCCTCTTATTTTGCAATGCATGTAGGTGGGCAAGACTGAGAAGGAGACACATTTCAGAATTAGCTGTCAGAGTATTCTAGAGATTTCCTTTTTTTTTTTATAGGGCTGATTTAGAGTTGGCGGAAAGGGAGCTCTATTGCATAGGTGACGGAATACCCTCCCGCCAAACTGAAGGTCTGCCATTCTGATTCGCAATCCGGCAAACCTTAAAAATGTGATGTAGAGCCCAATATATTTCTTTCACTGATATACGCTTCCAAAGGTCCGATGGAGGAGGGGCCATCTGAGGTTTGGCCATTCGGCCACCCAACCCTGCCCTCGATTTGGAGATGGCAGTCAAATAGCCATGTTTTACTGTCCCTAACGGCTTTGAAAAAACCTGGGGGTAAGGGGCAATAATAACATTTAAATGACCCCCCACCATGGATAAAACTCCAATGGTGTAGGGGCATTAGTTTTTCTTTTTTCAAAAACAAAATCTCACTTTAGAATTTGGTTTTGAAGAGACAAAATCATGTTATAAGTTTGGTGGGCAAGACAAGAGGCGTTTGGCAAAACAGGAACAAGTTGGTTTAATTAAACGCAGTGGCCAGGAGAGTACTAACAGAGGCGCATCTGAAGACAGTCTCAAAATACAGAAGTTTTGGCCACACATATATATATTTTGTGGGCAAGAAAAAACACTTTGCCATTCTTTAAAAAAAAACATCACAGTTATGAATAACAAGAAAACCCATCAGATAAGGTGGACACAGGTGGCTCTCGACCTCGTGGAGAGCTAGTGTGGGCCAGTGTGTGCGTATCTAGATGTCGGGTATGGTGAGCACGTAATCACCTCGTGCGGTGTGCATGTCGTGTCCTTATTGGCTGAGTGTTCCTAACTACATGTGGCATCTAACTTTGTGCTATTTTGGGAAACGTGCACCTTTGGCCAAACGTGTATTATTGGGGCCAATCTCCTTGGGCCTGTTTGTGGTGTGACTACCTATCTGTGCAATCGATCAGGGTTTTCCCTGGGTGCGCGTTTGTCTTTGGGCTAAGTGTAACCCCACCTGTGACCTGTCAATTGGTAGGCTTTGGTTTGGGTCACAGGGCGTGTCTGACCACGTATCTCTGACTTAGGGTTGACGTAGAGGTCATCTGGGATAAATCCGACAGCAATGATACACATTTGTGATTGTGAGCACGTGCAACATGGTGGTCATGGATATCATGTTTACCAATATTCTATATTTTATACGTACAGTTGTTACATCGTACATCAACATTGCATTCACTGATATTGACGTCATTATGTGGGCATAAGTTACAGTGTACATCAACTTTGTATTTACTGGTGTTGACATCGCTGTGCGTGCATAGGTTACAGTGTATATTAGCATTGCATTCACTGGTATTGACATCATTGGGTGTGCAGAGATTATAGCGTACATCTTATATTGCATTTATTGGTACTGCCGCTGCTATGCACGCATACATCAGGGTTTACATTGCTATTGTATTTATCAATCTCAACAATCTGTTTAGACAGTTCGCCTGCCTGAGGTGCTTGCATTACCTATTTAATTACTGTCCACTTCCGATCCATGACTGTATGATGGTTTTCAAATAAGTGCTGGACCAAATGTTAGAGCTGCCCTCAGAGTGGTCTTCCCCAGAATGTTTGACTTCCTCCTCCATTTTTTGCTGATCTCGTTTTTGTTGGCCTTAGGACTCTGTGCACTTTACCACTGCTAACCAGTGCTAAAGTGCTTGTTCTCACTCCTTTAAACATGGTAAGATTGGATTGCTCACAATTGGGACAGTTAATTTACTTGTAAGTCCCTAGTAGTGCTACAACATGTACCCAGGGCCTGTAAATTAAATGCTATCAGTAGGCCTACAGCACCTATTGTACCACCCACTTAGTAGCCCTTTAAACATGTCTCGGGCCTGCCATTGCAGCCTGTATGGGCAGTTTAAACTGCCATTTTGCCAGGCCCAACCCTCCCTTTTTAATGCATATACGTCTCCCCTAGGATAGGTCCTAAACAGCTCAGCGGACAGGGTACAGTGTATTTAAAAGGTTGAGCATGTACTTTTAATTTTTTCATGTCCTAGTAGTGAAAAACTCCTGAGATTATTTTTCACTATTGTGAGGCCTACCTACTCCATAGGATAACATTGGGTTACCTTTTAGCATTTAGTAAGTGGTAACTTTCAATTGGAGGCAGATAGAAATGTAATGTTTGGTGTCTGAGAAATTGTAATTAAAAATCTTCTTTAATGGTAAAGTTGGATTTTAAGTTACAAGTTTGAATATGCCACTTTTAGAAAATTTGACATTTTCCTGTCCTAAACTATTTGGTGCCTGCAGCCTATCAGCCATCACCTGACTGGTTGTAGTTGGCAGTTAGACTTTGTTTTTTCCCCCAGACAGACACACAGTAGAGGGATTAGGATTCCTTGTTGGACCATCAATTGGCAAGTTGGTGAGGCAGAGCTCGGCACAGCCCCACTTGCAAATGAATAGGCTGTGCCCTGCCTTTACACAAAGTACTTGTTACCACTGCATTGCTCATGCAGCCAGTTTGGAGCCAGGCCCGGGGGAGGCAGGGAACTTCAAGTACATCAAAGGGAAGTCTACTACTTCAAAGTGGGCACAAGATATACATATTGGACCCTCAGACCCAACTCTTTAGTACACTCCTGGACCTGTGGATACTACAGAAGAAGGACTGCTGTGCTGCCAGAAGGATTGCCAATCTGCTGCCCTGCTATTCTGTTGCTCTACTGCCTGCTGCCCTGCTTGCGGAGAAGGAAAACTGAACCTGCAGCCTTCATTCCAGGCTGAAGTGACTCCAAGGGTCAGCTGACTGACCTATTTTTTGAGCTACAGGAACATAACAAGCTACCAGAGGGCTGAGCACAGGTTAATTTGGGGTTTGCCGGTGTCTCACCCCGACAGAGATTGTGGCTGCCGCATGAGTAGAGTTTAACACCCCTCAACCAGTAACCAAATTTCCAACACCAGATGAGTATTTAGAGCAGTGCATCTAATCCTACTCTTGGGCTCTGATATTCCTTGTTTGAGCTTTTTTTGTCATTTGACCTGCATTCAAGAGGACATTTGATATCATAAATAGGCGTATACTAGATAATCTCTTATGTTTTTAATTCTCTATACACAAAAAGATTTTTAAAAAAATATTTCTGTTGCATACCATCTCTGCTACCTCATGCATGGTACAACCTTGTGCTAGAAATGGTAAGTAGTGGAATAAGACTAGGTAGTGTGTACTTTTCTTTTCATAGCCTATGCTCCACAGAAAATGTATTTGTCAAAACTTTCTGACTTGTATAACAATAATCCCTAGTTCAGCTCTATATCAATGCTACTTATAGCTATTTTAGAGGTTGGTCGACAGAATTCTCTGCACAAACATGTTGGAGTACTGTGTCTGCCAAACGGAAGGCCCATCCACTTTATTTGGAGTAGGGCAGACTGTCAAAGTTACGCTGGCAGACACCACAGTGATTCCAACTTTGGAAATCTTACACTGACTTGGGGCCGTCCGTGTAGGCTCATCAGAATATACACTCTATTTAGAGAAAGCGGTTTGATCTGCTTTTCTTTCTAGTCTGGAATGCCAAGAAAAGCCCGGCAGTCCATAAGAAAAAAAAAAGAAAAATGACCCCCTCACTCCAGGAGAAAACGTCTGGGGTGTCAGGGGAATTAGATTTTGTTTTACAGAAAAAAAACTCAGGCCCATATTTATGGCCAAGTCACACAGTGCAGCACAGCAAGTCACCTTGCTGTGCTGCGTGACAGGCAAAGGGTAGGAATGCACTGTCTTTAAGGCAATATGGCACATTTCTGCCTTTTCCCCAGCGTTGGCGCTGTTTTGGTTACCTAGCACCACTGAGGGCACTCTTGCACCCTTGGAAGACTACTTGCTTGCCATGTTGTCCCAGACCTCGCAGACAAAGAACTTATATTGGATCGCATGCACCGACCTGGTCATCCGTCTGGGGCTCCGTGGACCCAGCAGGCCATCTTATCATATTTGCATAGCTATCGCCAAAAGGAACTGATCATGAATGCAGTGCGTTACCATAACTATATCACCTTTGAAGGGACAAAAATCTGGCTCTTTCAGGACCTCTCTTTCATCATGTTACAGCGATGCAGGGCCTTAAAACTTGTGACCTCTCTCCTGCAATAAAAAGGGATTTGTTACAAGTGGGGACACCCATTCCATCTCATCTTTGCTTGGGAGGGAGAAACACATGTGGTCCGTACACTACACAAGTCAACGTTGATCCTGGGGCTCGATCAGGAGAAGCTTGACTCGCAGCCGCAGCACCCACCCCTCCCCTCACTGCAACCCAGCTTTCAGTGCCAGTCCAGTCCCGGGAACCGCAAGCCGATGAGTAAGCCATCAGCGGAGGAAGGTCCTGCTGCAACAACTTATGCATAGAGAGACATCGCCAGACTCAGTGGTGGAGTGAGGGGGCAGCTGGTGGCCTTTCTCTCAAAAGGACCCTATGTTTCACTTAGTTACCTCCCTGCCGCCTTGATATCAACTTACAAGAAGTGCACTTCTTTGTCCCAGAAAACCTGCGACCCAGACTACACTGTCCTCCCCACTGGGGCAGGGGAGATGTTCCGTGAAATGTCGGAACCCTGAGCTGTTTCCTTTTTGGACACGGCGGAGCTCCCGCCTATCCACAACTTCTTCTTCCTCCTCCCGAGATGGACTTCGCCAGTGACATAGACCCTATCTACAAGATATGTTATTCTCCACCTGATGGTGTAGTTGTTACCCTTGATTTGTCCCTCTTCCAAATCCTTGGATGCCCACAACATATACAACTATCCTGTTCATCTCCACATCGCTCCATACTAGAACACACACATGTTCCTAGGATGGATGTGTCTGGGAAAGACAATCACGTTCTGCTCCACTTATGATACGTATGGTAAAGGTCCTTAGCCTTGATGTGAGGGGCCTTAATGCCCCGGCTAAATGACTAGCATTACTGTCAACATTGAAAACTTCCCAATGTGATATATGCCTCCTCCAAGAGACCCATCTCCTTCGAAGAGTTTGAGGTAGCATGAAATCAAAATGGTTCAACTGGCAATACTTCTCAGGCCCTGGGAAGAAAGAGGGGGAGGCGATTCTCTTGGCGCCATTTTTTTAGGGACAAGTTCTTCAGGTCCACTCAGAAATTACAGGTCGCATGCTCTCCCTGCGATTCTCCCACACCACTACACCTTTACAGTGGCATGCTCCCAATGATCATGAGGAATCCGTCATCCGCCAAGCACTTGGGAATGACCTCACTTTCCCAGAAGCCAATGTCCTGATTAGTGGAGACTTTAACCTGGTACCTGATGTTCTCTTGGATCTTTCAATACAACAGGTGGGTCTGTCCGTGGCATACACTTCACAGGGCCTTCAGTGGTTCGACAAGGCGGACCTGGTAGATGTGTGGAGGTCTCTGAATCCCACTACAAAGACCTACTCTTTCTACTCTGCAGCACACAAATCTTACTCTAGAATAGATTATTTCTTGGCTACTACCTCTCTTCTACCAGTAGTAGCTCACACTGATATAGGGGTGGCAGCTCTCTCGGATCATGCTCCAATCACACTTACACTACCCATGTCCATAAGCTGCCCACAATCACGGCTCCGGTGCCTCAACCCTAAGCTTTTGGTTTGCGAGCCCACAGTCCAAGAAGTAAAGGGGGTAATCCAAGGGTATCTTGACATAAATACACCCCACATGCACCGGTGGCATTACTATGGGACGCACTTAAGGCGGTAGTCAGAGGGACATACATAGCAGCAGCTGCGCAGCTCAACAAGAATCGGAAGGATAAGTTCTTTAAACTGGAGGTTCAGGTAAAGGCGTTGGAAGAGTCCCATAGACAGACAGGCTCACATAAGGTGTGTGGCAGCTCACAATAGCTAGGAAACAACTCAAGGCGCTAGACATGGGTGCAGCAGAACACGCACTGCTCTGCATTAAGCAGAAATACTACGTTGGTGGCAACAAACCTGGGTAGCTTCTTGCTCACAGCTTGCGCATGCAGACACACCACCAACGAATCTCTGAAATTAGGGACTCCTCCGAACACGCACTGCGACATGACGAAGGGATTACCCAGGAATTTGGCCACTTTTACTCAGAGTTATACACAGCTGAACCGCTTCTCCCGGAGGATATCACCTCATACATAGCACAGTCACCTCTATCAAAACTTCCAGAGAGAGAAGCCTCTCTCTGACATGAAGATATTACTCTCCAGGTGGTAGTTGGAGCTATAGGGAGAATTAAACTTGACAAGGTGCCTGGCCAGGATGGGTGCACCGCCAATATTTATTAAAAAATTGCCACACAGCTGGCCCCTGTACTGACCAGGCTGTACAACTCCTTTAGCACACGGGGTTCCCTCATGGACACTTTAAAATCGGCCATTATCACAGTCCTGCCCAAACATGGGAAAGATCCACATTATTGTTCTTCATACCGCCCTATATCTTTATTCAATGTAGATGCAAATATTTTTACCATTATTCTAGCTACCCAATGGGGACAGTATATGCCTAGAATGATCAATACGGATCAAGCCGGCTATGTACTGGGGCGCAGCTGAGATTACAATACCAAGCACTTGAATCATCTTATTGATATGACTACTCGCTCACGTGCTGCTGCCCTACTAATATCGATCGATGTTGAGAAAGTGTTTGATCGAGTGCACTGGCCCTTCTTATGGTCAGTTCTGGAAGCGGTAGCTCTGGGGTCTTGATTTCACAAGTGGACATGGTCTAGTTATTCAGAACCTGTAGCATTTGTGCAAGTTAATGGGTTATTGTCCCGTTTCTTCTCTATTTGTAGAGGAACGCAGCAGGGATGCCCCTGTCACTGCCCTTATTTGCTCTTACATGGAGCCCATGGCAGAGCGACTCCGGCGACATACCCTCATAGAGGGAGTTTATATGGGCGGTCAAACTCATAAGGTTGTACTGTATGCAGACGAAGTGCTCCCTAGCAACTACTAAGCCTCATCAATCATTGCCCTCGCTCTTGGAAGAACTCAAACTGTTTGATAGGGCATCCAGATTTAAAGTGAATACATGCAAATCGCAGGCCCTCGACCAAAGTAGTCCCCATGCTGAACAACTCCAATTGGTGACTCTTTCCCATTTCCTTGGGCGACACAGGGAATCCAATATTTAGGACTTCAGCTATTCTCCACCCCTGAAAAGACCGTGATATATAATTATGAGTCCTTGTTAGAGACAGCTAGCTCCATGGTTCAATGTTGGCATGGGGGACCCATATCATGGCTTGGCCGAATAGCCGCCAATAAAATGTCCCTCCTCCCAAAGATTCTGTATCTTATGCAACATTGCCTATCAGACCCCCACTCCAGGTCTTGCAAAAATTGCAACAATGCATTGAGGCTTTTATTTGGAATGGCAAACACCATCATACTTGCCGATGGCTGGGGGAGAATTAGGCATCTCACACTACCAGGTGACACAGCTGAGGTTTTTAGTGGAACGGCAGCGCCCGACTACGGAGAAGCACTGGTGTTTTTTAGACTAGGCGGTTGCGGGTATACACATTTGGAAAGTTCCATAGCTTTCACGGAGGCACCGCCCGCCTGGTGTGTATATTTTACTGGTGCTTATGGCAACAGTTGGGTCGTTGGACAAACTCAGCCTATCTAAGCAGCTCTCCACCCCCATCTCCCCACTTACTCCAATTATTGGGAATGCAGATTTCCCCCCAGCACTGCGCAGGACACCCTTCTCTTGTTGGCAAGACACCAACTGCAAAAGAATAGGAGACTTCTTTGATGTCCAGGGTCTACTAGATGTTTCCCAGATACAAAAAGACTTTGGGTTGCCTGATGCGGAGCAATGACATTACATTAAAATGCGACACTGGCTGACCCACCCTTCGATATGTCCTCATGCTAGCAGACCAGTCACTTCTTTTGAGCAGTGGCTTCTCTCTGGGCAGGATGACTACTGTATTGTCTCTGACATTTACACTTTGCTGAACACTGTCCCTCGAGCCTCGTCCTCCCCTGTTCGTGCGCGATGGGAGTTGGAATGCGAACGTCAGTCCTCTTACAAAGAATGGTCAGATATTCTGCAGTGGGCTTGCACCTCCGCTTGCAGTGCTTTCGGTAGACAGATTCTCCTTAAGATTACCCATTATTGGTATTACATGCCTGCATGCATTGCTAGGTGGAAGGGGGGAAGCAATAATTGCTGTTGGCGCCACTGCGACACTTCAGGTACCCTGCCTCATCTATTGTGGCATTGTCCCAAGCTACAGCGCTACCGGGCCGATGTTCTCGCAGACATTGATCAGATGTTTCATACCTGTTAGAAGGTGGTTCTGACCATCTGAGCCACCCGTATTTTTCACTTTTTGAGCACCTAATTTTTGAGCTTTTACTGTGTGAGAGCCTCATAAGCTGGGACTCACCCACAGTGAACTCATGATGAAATAGACTGCATGTGGATTTCACTGGTGTCTACCTTGTGAGAGAAGGCCGCTGCACTGCAGCTAGGGTAAGGGGCACTGGACTGCTTACATGTAGACACGTGTGCACCCGCGTGTGCACCCGTGTAAGGGCTGCGCAGGGAGATTCCTGATGTGCGCAGCCCAGGAGCAGGTACAGATAGAGTGGTGTGGCAGGAATTATGCAGAGTTGGGTGGTGACATGGAATAAGCTTTATAATGTGGGGAGACACATGTAAGGGAAAGTCAGTTTGCTTTACTATTTCACTGTAGGAATACTCCATTACTCTCCTATGAAGACAGAGACCACATGGGGTAGTTTCACTTCCCTAGGGCCTACAAATTCCAGACACGCACCAAAGTACACTGTAAGTTGTGTAAAAAGAAGTATTCTGCTGAGTCCAAAGCCATATCTGTACTGCTTATGGGTCATCCAGAAATGTCATATTCCTCTGACTCAGCTCATAACCAGAGCCTGGCCAGGTGTGACCCTGCCAGGCTGGATTAATTACCTTCCTCCCCTGTGGTGGGGGAGCGACCCCTGACCTTGAATGGTAGGTCGCTCCCCCACCACACAGCTCCGTCTGTGTGCCCTGCTGCTGCCCCTGATTGTGCTCGTTTTTCCTTTCTGTGCCCCCTTGCTGCCCCTGATTGTGCTAGTTTTTTTCCTTTCTGTGCCCCCCTTGCTGCCCCTGATTGTGCTCGTTTTTCCTTTCTGTGCCCCCTTGCTGCCCCTGATTGTGCTCGTTTTTCCTTTCTGTGCCCCCTTGTTGCCCCTGATTGTGCTCGTTTTTTCCTTTCTGTGCCCCCCTTGCTGCCCCTGATTGTGCTCGTTTTTTCCTTTCTGTGCCCCCTTGCTGCCCCTGATTGTGCTCGTTTTTCCTTTCTGTGCCCCCTTGCTGCCCCTGATTGTGCTCGTTTTTCCTTTCTGTGCCCCCTTGCTGCCCCTGATTGTGCTCGTTTTTTCCTTTCTGTGCCCCCCTTGCTGCCCCTGATTGTGCTCGTTTTTCCTTTCTGTGCCCCCTTGCTGCCCCTCATTGTGCTAGTTTTTTCCTTTCTGTGCCCCCTTGCTGCCCCTGATTGTGCTTGTTTTTTTCCCTTTCTGTGCCCCCTTGCTGCCCCTCATTGTGCTAGTTTTTTCCTTTCTGTGCCCCCTTGCTGCCCCTGATTGTGCTCGTTTTTTCCCCTTTCTGTGCCCCCTTGCTGCCCCTGATTGTGCTCGTTTTTTCCTTCTGTGCCCCCTTGCTGCACCTCATTGTGCTAGTTTTTTCCTTTCTGTGCCCCCTTGCTGCCCCTCATTGTGCTCGTTTTTTTTTTCCTTTCTGTGCCCCCTTGATGCCCTGATTGTGCTCGTTTTCCCTTCTGTGCCTGTTTCCTGCCGCTGCGCCCCTGCGGCCCCGCCCCCTCACTGCCCATTCGCTGCCCCATTCCCTGCTCCTCCCTCCCACCTCCCCATTTATGGCAGCCGCTGCGTGGTGAAGAGAGCGACCCCTGACCTTGACTGGTAGGTCGCTCCCCCACCACACAGCTCCGTCTCTGTGCCCTGCTGCTGCCCCTGATTGTGCTCGTTTTTCCTTTCTGTGCCACCTTGCTGCCCCTGATTGTGCTCGTTTTTCCTTTCTGTGCCCCCTTGCTGCCCCTGATTGTGCTCGTTTTTTCCTTTCTGTGCCCCCCTTGCTGCCCCTGATTGTGCTCGTTTTTTCCTTTCTGTGCCCCCCTTGCTGCCCCTCATTGTGCTCGTTTTTTCCTTTCTGTGCCCCCATGCTGCCCCTGATTGTGCTCGTTTTTTCCTTTCTGTGCCCCCCTTGCTGCCCCTGATTGTGCTCGTTTTTCCTTTCTGTGCCCCCTTGCTGCCCCTGATTGTGCTCGTTTATCCTTTCTGTGCCCCCTTGCTGCCCCTGATTGTGCTCGTTTTTTCCTTTCTGTGCCCCCCTTGCTGCCCCTGATTGTGCTCGTTTTTCCTTTCTGTGCCCCCTTGCTGCCCCTCATTGTGCTAGTTTTTTCCTTTCTGTACCCCCTTGCTGCCCCTGATTGTGCTCGTTTTTTTTCCCTTTCTGTGCCCCCTTGTTGCCCCTGATTGTGCTCGTTTTTTCCTTCTGTGCCCCCTTGCTGCCCCTCATTGTGCTAGTTTTTTCCTTTCTGTGCCCCCTTGCTGCCCCTCATTGTGCTCGTTTTTTTTCCTTTCTGTGCCCCCTTGATGCCCTGATTGTGCTCGTTTTCCCTTCTGTGCCTGTTTCCCGCCGCTGCGCCCTGCGGCCCCGCCCCTCACTGCCCATTCGCTGCCCCATTCCCTGCTCCTCCCTCCCACCTCCCCATTTATGGCGGCCGCTGCGTGGTGAAGAGAGCGACCCCTGACCTTGACTGGTAGGTCGCTCCCCCACCACACAGCTCCGTATGTGTGCCCTGCTGCTGCCCCTGATTGTGCTCGTTTTTCCTTTCTGTGCCCCCTTGCTGCCCCTGATTGTGCTAGTTTTTTCCTTTCTGTGCCCCCCTTGCTGCCCCTGATTGTGCTCGTTTTTTCCTTTCTGTGCCCCCCTTGCTGCCCCTGATTGTGCTCGTTTTTTCCTTTCTGTGCCCCCCTTGCTGCCCCTGATTGTGCTCGTTTTTTCCTTTCTGTGCCCCCCTTGCTGCCCCTGATTGTGCTCGTTTTTCCTTTCTGTGCCCCCTTGCTGCCCCTGATTGTGCTCGTTTTTCCTTTCTGTGCCCCCTTGCTGCCCCATGATTGTGCTCGTTTTTTCCTTTCTGTGCCCCCCTTGCTGCCCCTGATTGTGCTCGTTTTTCCTTTGTGTGCCCCTTTGCTGCCCCTCATTGTGCTAGTTTTTTCCTTTCTGTGCCCCCTTGCTGCCCCTGATTGTGCTCGTTTTTTTCCCCTTTCTGTGCCCCCTTGCTGCCCCTGATTGTGCTCGTTTTTTCCTTCTGTGCCCCCTTGCTGCCCCTCATTGTGCTAGTTTTTTCCTTTCTGTGCCCCCTTGCTGCCCCTCATTGTGCTCGTTTTTTTTTCCTTTCTGTGCCCCCTTGATGCCCTGATTGTGCTCGTTTTCCCTTCTGTGCCTGTTTCCCGCCGCTGCGCCCCTGCGGCCCCGCCCCCTCACTGCCCATTCGCTGCCCCATTCCCTGCTCCTCCCTCCCACCTCCCCATTTATGGCGGCCGCTGCGCGGCCGCGCTGCTGGCGCGCCGAAGGCGCGCCTAAGGCAAGCCCGTGACCGCGCCCAGCGCCAGACCCCCTGGTCCGGGCATCCCCCGCGCCCGCCACATCAACAGACGCCGATACGACGCCAGCACCCTCCACGCACTCAACCCCGGAAAAGATCACGCCTGCTACCAGGCCACCCCGAAGCGCACCCAAGGGCCCTTCACCTGCCGGAACTGCAGCTTCGCCAGCACCCGCCCCGCCAAACCACCGCCCAGGAAAGAACCCAACTACCTCAGATGCATCCTCCTCAACACCCGCTCCGCCCGCAAACACGCCATCGAACTCTGGGACCTTCTCGACTCAACCTCCCCAGACGTCGCATTCCTGACGGAGACCTGGCTGAATCCCGCTTCAGCCCCCGACATCGCCATTGCCATCCCGGATGGATACAAGATCACCCGCAGGGACCGCACCAACGGAGTCGGAGGAGGCATCGCCATCGTCCACAGGAACACCCTCAGAGTCTCAACCAACACCGACGACACCCTCAGCACCGCCGAACACATGCACTTCCAGATCCACACCGATCCCAACACCACCCTCAGAGGAACCCTCATCTACAGACCCCCGGACCCCGACCACAGTTCAGCGATTCCATCGCTGACTCCGTCAGCACACACACCATCGCCTCCACGGACTACATCCTCCTCGGGGACCTGAACTTCCACCTCGAGAACAACAAGGACACCAACTCCACCACCCTGATCGACAACCTCGCCACCCTCGGACTCAGACAGCTCGTGGCTACACCCACCCACGCCGCCGGCCACACGCTCGACTCCATCTTTTCCGCAAGCCCACACGTCTCCTTCAACCACACCTCCGAACCCCACTGGACTGACCACCACTGCATCCACTTCACCTACAGGAAGCCCACCACGCACCACCGCACCGAACAAATGCCTCGCCGCTGCTGGAGCAGAGTCACGGAAGACCAGCTAACCACAACCCTCGCCCTGAGCCCACCCGCCGAACCCTCCGACCCCGACATCGCCGCCCGCAACCTCAGACAGTGGATCGACGACTGCGCCAACACCCTCGCCCCGCTCAAGAATCCGCCCAACAGCCACACCAGCAAGAAAGCCACCTGGTTCACCGAAGACCTCCAGGCCTCCAAACGAACATGCCGAAAACTGGAGAAGATCTGGCTCCACGAACGGACAGCGGACAGCTACGCCGCCCACAAGAGCGCCACCCGCAGTCACCATCACCTCATCAGATCCGCCAAAAGGGCCTCACTTAAAGACCGCCTAGACAACAACGCACACAACAGCAAAGAGCTCTTCAACATCGTGAAGGAACTCTCCAACCCCAGCTCCAACACCAACGACATCCAGCCGTCGCGAGACCTGTGCGACTCACTGGCCACCTTCTTCCACCGCAAAATCGCCGACATCCACGACAGCTTCAACACCACGACCACCCCGGCAGCCACCGAGACCACTGCCCCCACAACCACCAACCGCCTGCTCTCCTGGACAAACATCAATGACGAGGACACCAGCGAGATCATGAACACCATCCACTCCGGTTCACCGCTAGACCCGTGCCCTCACCACATCTTCAACAAAGCCAGTACAGCCATTGCGCCCCATCTCCGGAAAATAATCAACATCTCCTTCGAGACAGCAACCTTCCCGGAAAGCTGGAAGCACGCCGAGATCACCGCCTTACTCAAGAAACCCAAGGCAGACCCCAAGGACCTCAAGAACTTCCGACCCATCTCTCTGCTCCCGTTCCCCGCGAAGGTCACCGAGAAAATCGTCAACAAACAACTGACCCGCTACCTCGAGGAGAACAACATCCTGGACCCTTCCCAGTCCGGCTTCCGCAGCAACCACAGCACCGAAACCGCCCTCATCGCCGCCACCGATGACATCAGGACCCTGCTAGACAACGGAGAAACAGCAGCCCTCATCCTCCTGGACCTATCAGCCGCCTTCGACACGGTCTGCCACCACACACTACGAACACGCCTTCACGACGCCGGGATCCAAGAGAAGGCCCTGGACTGGCCCACATCCTTCCTTTCCGGCAGAACACAAAGCGTCCGCCTCGCCCCCTTCCGATCCAAGGCCACCAAGATCATCTGCGGCGTACCCCAAGGCTCCTCCCTCAGCCCAACGCTGTTCAACATCTACATGGCACCCCTCGCCCACGTCGCCCGACAGCACAACCTCAACATCATCTCCTACGCCGATGACACCCAGCTGATCCTCTCCCTCACCAAAGACCCTCACACCGCCAAAGCCCACCTCCACGAAGGAATGAAGGCCGTCGCCGAATGGATGAGGACCAGCCGCCTGAAGCTGAACTCGGACAAGACGGAGGTCCTCTTCCTTGGTTCCAACCCTTCAGCCTGGGACGACTCCTGGTGGCCAACATCACTGGGAACAGCCCCGCCACCCACCGACCACGTACGCAACCTAGGGGTCATCCTCGACCCCACCCTCTCCATGACTAAGCAGGTCAACGCCGTTTCCTCATCCTGCTTCAACATCCTCCGAATGCTCCGCAGGATCTTCAAGTGGATCCCCACCGAAACAAGAAAAACAGTCACCCAGACCCTCGTCACCAGCAGGCTGGACTACGGAAACGCCCTCTACGCAGGAACGACGGCTAAGCTCCTGAGACGGCTGCAACGCATCCAGAACGCCTCTGCACGTCTTATCCTCGACATCCCCCGACGCAGCCACATCACACCCCACCTGAGAGACCTGCACTGGCTCCCTGTCAACAAGAGGATAACCTTCAAGCTCCTCACCCACGCACACAAAGCACTCCACAACTCCGGACCAGCCTACCTCAACAGATGACTCAGCTTCTACACCCCCACCCGCCAGCTCCGCTCGACCAGCCTCGCCCTCGCCACAGTCCCTCGCATCCGGAAAACGACCGCCGGCGGCAGATCCTTCTCCCACCTCGCCGCCAAGACCTGGAACACCCTCCCCACCAACCTCCGACAGACCCAAGACCTACTGGCCTTCAGAAGACTCCTCAAGACCTGGCTCTTCGATCAGTAGCAGCAACACCCCCCTCTTCCCCCAGCGCCTTGAGACCCTCGCGGGTATGTAGTGCGCTTTATAAGTGACATGATTGATTGATTGATTGATTGATTGATTGATTGATTCCTCCCCAAACTGTAGCGTCAGAGGCCTAGCCCTTCACTGCAAGCATTCCAAGGGTGAAGGTCTTCTCTCCAGGAGGGAGAGATGGGGGTGAAGCTGCAGGTTATCCATCAGCAGCTGTCACCATGTGCCAGTCACCAGGCCTGCTCCGGGCTCGGGCCAAGACGTCAGCAAGGGGGGAAGGGGGCTTTTCCGAGACCATGTGGCATGAGACCCCTGGACGATGCCATTTTGAAGTATCCCAGAGGCCTGTGCAGGAAGGAGGGAGCAGGGGCAGAGAGGTGATGTGTTTCTGCAGGGTAGGGCAGAAGTGCCTTCCTGCCTGCCCCCTCCAATTTCTTTTAAAAGGTCTTGCACGTGAAGAGGAGCTCTCTCTGGGGTGTGGTCTTGCTGAGGAAGACTGGTGCTAGAGCCTGGCGCCATGGGCAGTTGGAAGGAGGAACCCCCTGACTGTCCAAGGACCCTGAACTGCACCTTTGAAGGAGTCCAGGGCCAGTGAGGAGAAGCCTGGGCCTCTGCGCAAGGAGAAGAGGGGCCCAGAAGAAGAGCCAGGAGAAAGCCTGGCGCAGGGAGCCAGTGAAGAAGCTCCTTGCAGAGTCACCCTCTTGGAGGCAAGGAGGGTGGTGAGAAGTGCTCCAGGCGGCTAGGGCTGGCCACCAGGAGCAAGAAGAGGCCAAGATGATGAAAATTGGCCACATGGGGGCCGAGATATGCCGCCTAGAATGTAGGCAACCTTTGACCCTTGAGCAGACTGATGACGAAGCGCATGGGGCTCCGACGCCGGTCTTGGATGTGCCCCTGTGGTGGGTCATGTCCCAGGGGCTGCCCCCAGAAGAAGGAGATGCCAGGGAGCACCATCGCGTCCCCGGAAAGGTGCCTACAGGGCCCAGGCACTCCATCCTGGGCCCCAGAGAAGTAAAGTCAGGGAGCGCCGTCGTGCCCCCGTGAAATTGCCCCAGGGGGTGCCAGGAGCCTACCCTGGCCCCCGAAGAGAACTGAAGTCGGGGAACACCGTCGCGCCCCCGTGAAGATATCCCTGGGGCCCGGAACCCCCAACTCTGGGCCCCGCAGAAGCAGGAGTCCGGGAGCACTGTTGTGCTCCCCGTGAAGGTGAGTGGGGCCCAGGACCATTTCCTGGGCCCCCGGATGCCGGAGAGAGAAGGGGGAGTGCTGTTGCACTCCCCGCAGCAAGAGGAAGATGGGGGGAGTGCCGTCGCACTCCCCTGAGGCCCGTCTGACCGGCAGCATCCTCCGTGTCTGCCTGCCAGAGCGGGCAGATGAGAATGGAGAGCCGGCTCCCACGGCAGCACACAAGGGTGCTGGCCAGTCGGGGAGCCGGCAAGAGCAGCCGCGGTGGGCTCCCTGATCTGCTCTCCAACCTACCAGCAAGACGGGGTGCCTGGGTGGGACCGGGCCCCTGCGAAATTGGAAACGCAGCGTGAGGCCGCTCACGAAGGCAGCTCAGCTTTCCCCGGGGCAGCAGGGGAGCCGCAGCTCAGTTATTCACACGCTGAGCGCGAAGCACCCGATAATGCCTTGCAAGGCATCGGGAAACCTGCTTGCTTTGGCGCGTGGTGGCCCCCGGAGGAGGTGGTCACCGCCACATGCGTGAAAGGGTGCAGGGGAAGCTGCAGCGGCAACGCAGACTCCCCCAGCACAAAAGAGGAACGTCCCCACCTTCAGTCTCTGGGGGACTGGAAGGAAAGAACCCCCCCAAGGGCTATTCATGTTTGTTAAAGGTTATCTATTGCTGGAACTTTTGGTCTGCAGCTGATGCTAAGGATTGCACTGAAGTGTGCGAGGTTAAACATGGATTGTCATCGAGGTGACGCCCTCTAGGGGTGGAAAGATGTAATTGCACAACTGGTGCATTTACATAATGCGGTTTCTTTTGGGGCCTGGAAGTCACATGTGATATGTGAAATGATAAGTGAATGGGGATTATGTTGCTCAGCAATCCTGCTAGGGTGCCAGGTTGTAAATGCTTAATCCTGTGATTATAACTGTGATGCCTTTTAAGGGCTGGGATTGACTTGCATCATACCTGTTACCAGATATGATAAGTACTGTCATTCTAAGTAATGCCTAGACATGTATTCTTGCTACTGCATTAGATGAACACACCGACTGTCAGCCACTGTGATTTAAGTGGGTATACTGTATGGTCAGAATGAGATTTGCAGTCAGGGTTATGTGTCACTATGGCAGGTGTTCCCATTAGAAATGCTTGTTGAGATAATGGGGTGGGCCACCACTGGGATGGTGCCGGTGGGAAGGGCCCACGCTCCAGGTAATGGTCAACTCACTGCATTTGGGGGCAAGATGATGGGCATACATGGGAGTGGTGGTACTAGAGCCCCCCCGCGGGAGGGGTGGGAATGTTATGCAATGTGCCAAGTAGTTCCAACAGCTTCTGTATATTTGTAAATTGATGCATAGTATTGAGTAGTGTGTGTGTGTGATAAATGTACTCTTCCTTTTTATAAAGAAAAGTACAGACTGCACATTCAATTATTGAGTGTTATTGCTGCGTACCTGTAAATGGCGATTACTAGCCCACACCACCTCCCTTGAGTAAGCCTTAGACTGATCTGCAACGCTACCCTCTGAGAGTCAAGCGCTACAATGGGGTGTTTGGTTCCCAGTGAAGGACAAATGTAGACATATTGTTTGTTCAGGCCTCACAAATAATGCCTCGTTTTCCAACAATACCAATGTTCCCCGCTTTCCTAGTTACATTCTTATGGTTCTCCCCAGTGCACTGACATATCCCTCACGATCGACAAGGGGAAAAACCATTACTTTAGCCCTCTGAACGGCTAAATAAGTCCTGTTATCCAAATGGGGCACAGATGCCATACCCACCCACACTGATTGGTTACACAAACTTTGAGACTTACTCAGTATGGAGAAGCTCACATCCATCGTGGAACACACTACTTTTACTTTTGAAAAGACTTGGGGCCATTGTTTGAAATTCCTATCCAACACTTTTTGGGAACTTTCTTGCCCAACGTACCTACATGTGCTTCATCTTACAATGTACACATCAGACACAGCGAAATCCATCTACGGTGTGGAGCAGAAGTTGGAGATGAACCCTTTGATATGGCTTTATGAGTGCATCGACCCATTCCCTCCCATCTCTCCCTCCTCCCACTACTCTTTCCTCTCTTCCCTTCTCTTGCTCGCCTTGAAATTTTTGGCTATTATTCCTGTCTTTCCCCGTCTCTAATTTCCCTTTTCCTGGACGGCTTATGGATGTAGGCGAGTGACTATGTTACTTCTCTGTTTGAAAATCCAAAACAAATCAATTTAATCCTAAAAAGGATGTCAAACATTGTCTACATCTCACCACCTCAATGCAGAGGTAGTCCAGAAGTTCCTGTTCTTCAGCAAGGACTTCCTGCTGATGGGCATGTCTGATGGTACTTCCATGGCATGTGCAGTATTATTATTTATTTATTTTTAAACAAATTTTATTCAATTTCCACATAATGACAAATAATACAGTTATACAGCATATTCAGATAAGTAATCATAAAAGCAAAACAATATGGCAATACTCGTCAGAATTATGGATCAAGTAATTTTATAGCACTAGAAATCCGGCAAACAGTTTTCTTTGTCCTCTTGCTGAAACCTTTGTTGTCATCCCCGCTTGGTCAGCAGCAAGATTACATTGTGGGAAATGCATTTTCCTTGTAACAAATAAAACTTTAAAACAATCCCCCCGCCCCTCCACTGACGTTACCTGAAGTAAACAAAGTAAAAGAAAAAAAAAAAGTGTGAAAAGAGCGGCAAGATATCTCAGCAATACAGTAGAACTTGTCTTATGGACAGCATCGCAGCTGTACAGCTTGTCTTGATAGGAACCACCAAACAGAGAAGTATAGGCAGTTCTGCTATGTTCATGTGTCCTATATAGTCAGACGTATATAAGATCTGTGTTATACATTTCCAGAAGTAGGGGCATCAGTCGCCTTGAAAGATTCCATTATAGCATCCCTGCTCATGGCTATGGGATTTTTCCGTAAACCCCTTTTTTCTTCAGCGTGAATGGCCACGCTTTCCGCCAGTCCCCATTTAATCATCTCGTCCCTCCAAGTCAGAAATGTGGGTGCTGTTGAAGATTTCCACCTCCTAGTTATGCCCCGTTTGGCCAACAGTAAGGCAAGGTCCATAAACTTAGCTTGAACTTCGCTGCCCTTCCGTCTTTTATACAATCCTAGAATATATACTTCTATCATTTGATGTCCCATGTCACCCAGTGTATCTAACATCATTTGTGCTATCTCCTCCCAGTACCCACGTAATTTGCTGCAGGTCCATAACATGTGTAGCAGGTCTGCATCTTGGTCAGAACATCTGGGACATAGGGCATTAACGCCAGTATATATGGTGTTAATGGTGTGTTGTGTAACCATATATTAAATGAATTTAAATCGAGTGTTACGGGACACACGTTGCAGATATTCCAATATGGTCGCCCACTTCCTGTCTGACAAAGGTCGAGCAAGGTCTCGCTCCCATTTAACACGCACAGTAGCCAGAGGGGACGGTTGGTGTGTACGTATTCCGCGATACAACCAGCATGTAAGGTGACTACCTGTTCCCATAAGATACATCAGGTGCACTAGTTCATTTTTAGGAGGTTCCGTTCCCTGGGGGGTCCATTTTTTCTTTACATAGGCTGTTAGACTAGCATGAATCAAAAACAGCATATCTGGTACTCCCCGTTCATTAACAAAATCAGTATGTGAAAGTAACGTCCCACCCCCAAACAAATCACTCACTGTATCCGTCCCAGCTTGTGTCCAGGGATCCAACTGCCGGGCTGTTAACGTCCCAATGTTCGTGGGGATACCCAATATTGGGATATTGGGTGCATATGCAGGAACAGCTACCGTATATCAGAGCGCTCTTTTCCAGTAATCCAGAGCTGTCCTAAGCAACATGTTAGATGTGGGGGGGGCTCAGTATTCAAGCACAGCAAGTGGTGCAGTCTGCCCTGTGCCAGCATTTGAGATGTGTATGCGATTTCACCTAAATTTCGGCCCGCCAGCCAGTAAGACAGCCATTGAAGTTGCACAGCCAGACAGTAAGCGTATAAGTCAGGGGTTCCTAATCCGCCCGCGTTCCACGGGAGTTGCAATATTTTCAAGCTCAACCAACGTCTGCCCACACCCCAAATTAAACTAGTCAATAATGTATTTAGAGTTTGAAAGATAGCAGCTGGAAACCTTACTGGTAAATTAGTAAAGAGCTTTAGCAGTCGTGGCAGGACCACCATCTTGGAGATCGCGAGCCTACCTGCAACCGAGGTGGGCAGGGACGTCCAGAATGCTACCTGTGACCTCAAAGATGTAATCGCCTTCTGGAGGTTCCTGTCAATAATGTCCTGTGTGGTCCGATATACTTGTATCCCTAAGTATCGGAAAGTGGATTGAGCTAATACAATGTGCTGAGTGCCGAAAGGGATCTCTAAAGCATCTGTCGCATTGTTAGAAAAGAATGCACAAGATTTATCATCATTAATAGCCAGACCCGCAACAGCTTCAAACTGTCTGAATGCCCGCGCCTCAGTCTGAACATTTTCCTGCAGATTGTGGACATACAGTATAATGTCGTCTGCATATAAAGAGATAGCATGAAGTGTATTAGATATGGAGATGCCCCAGTCTATTGCCTCCGATCGGATCATACAAGCTAATGGCTCCATTGCTAATGCAAATAACAGGGGCGAAAGGGGACATCCCTGTCTTGTGCCTCGCTGTATGTCTAGAGGTTTGGAGATATGTCGCCCTGTACGCACTCTAGCGGTAGGGAGATGATATAGCGCCTGCACCCATTTAACGTATTCCGAGGGAATACCGAATTTCTGCAGTGTGGCTAACATATATTCCCAGCTCAGTGTATCGAACGCTTGAGTGATGTCCAGTGACATACACCCAGCATTCGATAGTTTGCCAGAACAGTAGAACAATATAGAGCAAAGCCTGCATATATAGAGAGAAGTATTGCGTGCAGGTATAAATCCACATTGGTCAATATGTATTAAGCCAGTCAGAAAAGGCTTCAGCCGGGATGCCAGAATTTTGCTGAGAATTTTATATTCAGTGTTCAGTAGTGATAATGGTCGGTATGCATTCAGTGTTGAAGGATCGCAACCTGGTTTTGGAAGGGAAGTGATCAACGCCTGTGCTGTTGAAGGTGGCAAGGTACCTGTGTCGTAAATCACCTCATATAATATTTTAAGGTGTGGGGACAGTTGCTGGGCATAGGTAGCATAGAACTCCACAGGGAGTCCATCTAGACCAGGAGTTTTGTTTTTGGGAAGACACTTCATTGCTGCGTGTATTTCATGAATCGATATGGGGTTAGCAAGCATTTCCCTGGCTTCATCAGTAATTCGGGGTAGGTGTACTTTGTTTAAGAAGGAGAGCAATTTGAGGGGGTCTGCCCGGTGCGAGGCCCTGTACAGAGCCTGGTAATGGCGATAAAAAGTATTGTTTATTTCCACCTGGGAGTAAACACGTATATTAAGTGGAGTGATTATTTCTACTATTAGTGTAGGTGGAAGATCATTTCTAATAATTCGCGCCAATAGCGCACCTGGACGGTCCGCTTCAACATGTATTCCCTGTGTATATGAACGGTAGTCAAGAATTCGCAAGTCTTCCAATAACTCTGCATATTTAATACTAGCCTCTTGCAGTGCCGGCATTTCTGCCGGATCCGATGCCCCCTGCACCTCTAGTGCCCCCAACTGGTCCTCTACTTGGCATAGTTCTCTGTTAGTCTGGTGACGAGCTCCAGTAACGGCATTTATAGCTGCACCCCGAATCACCACTTTGAATGCTTCCCATTCTGTAGTGGTGCTCGTTGCTGTGCCCGCGTTTTCTATAAAGTAATGTGTTGTGGTGGCTAATGTGTCTTTGAATACTCCATCCTCAAAATGCATTGGGTTGAGCCTCCATGTAGGCACTGGAGAAGGGACACGGCCCCATTCAAATGTCATTTCCAGCGCACTATGGTCAGATATTGTTTTACCCACATAGGCGGAGCATGTAGTTTGCATTATAAGCGATGCACTGCAAAATACATGATCAATTCTAGTGTGTAAGTCGTGTACTGATGAGTAATAGGAGTACTCCTGCATCCCCTTATTGTGATTTCGCCATACCTCCATAAGAGACCAGCCCTGTGACCAAGTATTCAGGGAGGCTGCCAGTTGTTTGGTATGTGCCCCATCTATGGGGGATGTGAACGGTCCAGTTCTACATCTAGTACCGCATTATAGTCTCCCCCTAGTATCCATGGGTGGTCGGACCAGTTCGCCAGCATTGTATTCACCCGACTATAAAATGGCTCCTGATCCGTATTTGGGGCGTATAGACCTCTCAGCACCACGGGTCTGCCATCCAACTCACCTCGCAATAACACAAATCTACCTTCTTTATCAATGCACTGTTCTAGCAATACAAATGGTACCCCTGAGCGTATCCAAACTGTCACCCCTCGGGCAAAAGTGGAATAGACCGTACTACATATTTACCCCCTCCACTTTTTCTGTAACCTGGACATTTCTAAAGCAGTCATATGCGTTTCCTGTAGAAAGGCAATTTGTGTTTTACGTCTAACCAATTGAGCATGAATTCTATGACGTTTATGTGGAGAGCCCATGCCCCGTACATTCCAAGTAAGGCAGTTATATTGCTGTACATTATGCATTAGTATTTCCGTAACATTGCACTCGTAAGATAGTCCGCCCAGTAAATAATCCTCCAGTACACATCAGCTTCCCACTTAAACTACCCAACACACGGTCCAACTTCAAAACTGTGTTCGACCAATAAACATAAACAAAACCAAAAACACTAGTAAGTCTATGAGCAAACATAGTGCTATTGCAATGGGGGTCATGGTGATAACACAGTAATGTGAGAGCTGAACAATCCCCATAGGCACTTCAATGAAAAAAGTATCGGCCCCCAACCCGGGTACCCGGGTACCCGCCTGCACCCAGCCCGTTTAACAAGGATCTATGCCACAGACCGCATTTCAAATCAGTTTACCAAAGTCCCATATAAAGTAGCTCATCATAGTCTATGTACGGTGGGCCAAAGTGGCAATCGGCTTACCTCCACAGTTGCCGGACCTCGGGGTCTCCAGGGCAGGCCCCAGCCCGACTCGGATAGCCGCCACAACAGTCGCCCCCACCCCCCCACAGAAAAAGCCATTAGGAGCCATCCGGAGATACACAGAAGCTTCATCAACCTAGACAGTAGTGAATCCTGCATAGCTTGTCAAAGATCGCCCACCTCCTCTGCTAGGGGCACCAAAGTGAATAAGGCATAGCAGTCAATTGAGTAGATCAGTGTTTGTTTGTGACGATATGGAAGAGAAAAGCAACTGGCTGGCGTCCGGCTCTGAGTACACAGTATCCACTGTGGAGAGTTCCTCATCGGTAATTATTCTGTATTCATGAAAATTAGCTGCAGATATTATGGCCCGTCGCTGGCCCTTGATTAGTTGTGCTGGCGTCGGTGTCGGGTCACCCTCCTGTATCTTGGTCCTCCTACTCCTTTGCTGCTGTGACCGCTTTCTAGGGTGTGGGTCTTCCCCACTACGCTGGGCTGAGTCAATAGGGAAATCAGGGAACGTGTGCTCCAGCCACTCCCATGCCTCGTTGGGGTGTCGAAAAAATGACTCTTTTGGTCATGCAAGATTTTGATCCGGGCAGGGTAGAGCAGTGCGTATTTCAGATTTATGTTCTGCATGTATTTCTTGACTCCTTGGTATGCAGCTCTCTGCTTCTGGACCTGGAGAGTGTAATCTGGAAATATTGAAATGCGTGCATTGTCCTTTTGGAGAGGAATTTCTCACGTGCCACCTGTAGTATAAGGTCTCGATCTCTGCTATTGAGGACCCTGGCAACAATCGGGCGAGGAGGTGCGCCAGGTAATCTCCGCCTTGCTGGGACTCCATGGGCCCTCTCGATGTAAAAGGTGCTCGTCAGTGTTTCTATTGGTAGCCATGTTCGCAACCATGCCTCGATGAAAGATGTGGCGTTCTGACCCTCAACATTATCTGGCATGCCTACTATGCAGACATTATTGCGGCATTAGCGGCCTTCAGCATCTTCGACACGGTCTTGTAAAATCGAAATTTGGTATTGTAGGCATTCTATCTTAGCAGAGTGCTCTTTCTGCTTCCGGAGAAGCTCTTGTAGCGTCGTTTTGTTAGTGGCCATTTTATCAGAGAGCTTCCTGTGATCGTCCCTGATTAGTGCCACCACAGCCGTTAGTGAGCCCAATTGCTGATCCAATGAAGCACGAGACTGGCGTATTTCTTGAAGAATAACCTCTAATTTGTCTGGGGGCGCAGGTTCTGCCGTAGGGGGCACAACATTCGAGGGGGCAGTGGAAGAGGATGAAGAAGCATCGTCCGAATCTTGTGGTTTGCCCCCCTTCGGACGGCCCATCGCTGATCCTCACTGGTATCTGACCGCTGAACACAGTAATATTCCGTGGAGGCAGTATATATCTAGTGGATCATCCAGACAGGAATCACCCAGACCACTGTGGTTGTCTTGTTGTAGCTCAGGTGACACCAATACCTTTATGGGTAATGGAAAAGTAAGGCACCCACAACACAGGCATCCATTGATTAGTAAAAGCACTGTAGTATTGTCGCAATATCGTGCTTTACCCTCCCAACAGTGCTCGCCTTGCGTGTCCTGGTGCCCCCGTCGTGACCAGCATCAGCACCAGCACTTATCGCTCAACATAGGGGAGCAAACGACAGAGGTAATCGCGGCTTGTCTTATCAGGAGTTGGCAGTGTCCTGGACGATGCCTCACCGGTGCGCTCAAGTATGTTTAATATCTGAGGTGCAATGTAATTATTAACATCAGAGGTGTATTCAGAAGGGAAAGCTGCCCATAAGAATGGGAGAGATGCCCTGGGTTGCAGACAGGCTACATTGCGCACCACATGTCTTGAATTCCCTGCCCCGGTATCCACAGATGGGATTCCCCCAGCTACAGTGTTCTCTTTTTTTTGGCACTCCTCTACACAGGTCAGTTTAGCTGGGTATCAGTAGGGGAGAGAGGGGGGCAGCAACCAGCTCTTAATAAGAGAGCTGTTCAGCGACTCGTGGAGGAGCCGGACCTTCGCTCTCCAATGACGACACAGCACTCACCGCCATCTTGTGCGCCGGAGCGCCGCTGCACCAGTCCCCTCAATGGCATATCACTGCTTGAATCGGGCACAGACCCAGCGTTTCACCGCCCGTTCCACATCCACACACTTCCTCCAGTGCACTCTGCGCTGACAGCACAGCGGCCCCTGCGGCCGAGTACACAGCGTTTCTCGTCAGGTCTGCCGCTTCGTGCACTGACCACGGAGATGTCGGGGGGAGGGCTATGGCAGGGGAGCGGGATTCCACCACACTGTTGTGGACGGTGGGGATGCCCTCCTGGTCTCAGCGCCTCCGGAACCTTTCCCTTATGCTTCCGTCCTCCAGGTGATAAACAATGAAGGAGACGTCCGCCATCTTGGCTCTGCTGGATCCTCGGCACCTTACTGCCTTTTCAGCTCGTAATCACAGCAGGAGGGCTGCCAATCACTCCCCCTCTTCACGGTGACATCAGGGTCCGTTCTTCGGCGATCAGCGGCCGGAAACGGCAGCTGACACAGGTGTTACGGCAGGGGTTCTCGGGTGCCTAGCTGGGAGCTCCGATGTTAAGCGTCCGCCATGCTCGGTGGTTAACCACGCCCCCATGGCATGTGCAGTATTGTACCTGCCCCCAGTGGGGTTTCTGCTCCACCACCTTTTAGCCCTTGGCGGCCCTGAGGCCTGCTGCCAATCTAAGGGGGTGGTGGTGCAGCACAAAACAAATAAGTGCAGCCATCTCCTAGGTCAAAGAAAAAATCTTCTATGGCCTAATGCCCTCAACCAGCGCCGGCGTAAGAAGGGTTCCTCTCCTTGCTAGCCATGATGACTCAGGGGGAGTATGGGGAACACAAACTAAAAAAAGATAAAAACAGAATCTAAAGAAAAATGAATATAAATCAACAGTAGTAAACAACTACAAAAGGACAGAAAGAAAAAGGAAGTATGTATGATACAAGGGCAAAACTGGAGGGGGATGAGTGAGTTTCAGTTCAGCAGGCAGGAGCAGGCAGGAGTCAGGGGTACAATGCCCTAGTGCCAAAACGGTTGATCCATGGACACTGTGTAACAAGATGATCTCATATGATTTTTTTGGGGGATGCAAAGTACATTAAGGTACCAGTACCACCAGCAAACGTGATAAGGTTATGCTTATTTTCACATGCTTTTCATTGAATTTTGCAAGTTTCCCTCACGAAAAAAATGTGAATTACACAGGATTATAGCTAATCACACACTCATGCCATCACAAAGTTAGTGCAATGTACATTTCTACAGTTTTAATTTAGACAATTCGTATAATATGAAGGCTTGTGAATTTGATAGGAAAGACAAGTTGAAATCTCTGTAGGCTAATGCTTCAGTCACACACATCGTCTGGAACCTTCCAGTTAATTTTTCACAAGCTGACTCACAGTTTCATCCTTCTGCGGGTAGTAACTAGTGTACCATTGAACTGGGCACTAGCAGCTCCAGTTATATTTATCCTGTCACAGAGCTGCAAGATGACAGCAGCAAACACTATACACAAGCGTTTACAAATGGAATGGCATTCCCATTACTCAACACTGTCTCCATAACCTAGGCTTTGGAAAATATCCTTGGTTTTTGGAGAGAGTTTACTAAGCATGCACACTAGCTTATACTTTATGTATGTTCATTTGCACTGGTTCCTCTCTTTTCTGAACCTGCTCGCGCATTATTGTATTAAAAGTAATTCACATAGGTGGCTTATCGGCAACATACCATGGCTACTCGGAAGATGTCAGAAGCAACTACCTTTTTAAGCCAGGGCCAGCATTATGCCTGGGAAGATACCATCATACCATGGGTGCCCAGAAAATTCAATGAAATACCACCAAAATATGGACCATTATTAGAGCAGGTGTGGATACCATGAGGCAGTAGATGCCCACAGCATGGCAAGAATTACCACCATACTGCCATAAGCACTATTAATACTATTAATCTATGGGTGCCTATAATTTGTCAGAAATGATCACCA